>CM069540.1:64062500-64662500 GCA_035773235.1 Eospalax fontanierii | reverse complement strand
GAATGGTGAATCTTGGTGTGGGGAGAACTTGCCCTAGATTGCTACCCTCACTCTCCCAAAGTTCTTCTGAGGGTCTCACCTTTTACTCCAGGAATGGGGGTGTGTGGGGAGGGGAGTTTCCCTGACTCCTCCTTGAGATGCAGCCCCAGGATGCTTATTTTGTCCTTAGTTTTTGTTTTCTAAGAAATAAAATACATGTTGGGGTGCCCAGTTAGTTTTATATGAGTAATTATGGAAAGGGAGAGAGACAGAAGCAGACAAAAATGCCTTGCAAATAATCCTCTCTGTGATATTGCCGTTAGCCACGAAATGAGCTGATAATGTGCAGCTCACATTACAGCTGTTCGCTCCAGAAATTCACGAGAAGATGGTTTAGGGTTCTGCACCACTTTGGAGCTCCTCTGATTGGACTCTGATTTGCCATTCTGGAATAGTGCTGCATACAATTTCCTAATTAATTCCTGTGGAATTTAAGGGCATTAAAGCCATCTGCCAACAGGATGACTGAGCCAAACCCTCATTTTCCCTCTGGATGACAAATCTTCACTTCTATGGAGTCAGCAGCAGAGGGTGCTATGAGCACAGCGGAACTCCCAGGATGAAAAACAGGATCACCTGGGAAATACTGTGATTTGTGGGTGTGAGGAACAACCCTTTGATTCTGCTCAAGCATTTTGGGTTTCCCAACCCAACTCACCTGGAATGGCTGTGGGAGGAACGTTTCTTCACCTTCTCATAAGGCTCGTCTAAAGAGGACTCGCTCCACATTTTGGGCTTTAAGGGTGACTTGTCATAGTCAGTGCGGTGATAGTGCATCTGCCTGAGTCCCTCCAAGGACTGTGGGGGAGGGGGCCTGTTGTGTGAAGAAGGTGGCCGAGGAGGCAGTCCCTTGTGCGGAGACTGTAAGGGGGATATTGTGCTGGTAACCTGAGAGTCTTCTGTGCAGACAGAAAGACAAAGAAATTGATCAGGGTAATTACTTATACATACTCCCAGATAGATCCTTTGCCCCAAGTCACCACATTAGCACCTTGGAGCCACACATCTGTAGGGCACAACGCAGGATGGGCCGTAGCCAGGTCACCTGCTATGAGGAATAGAGGAATGGCTCCCGTGGGCGTGGCGCTCCCCTCTGGCTAGTGGTGAGACCAGCTTCTGCCCAGCATCTGGAAAGAACCTGCACTGAGATGATCTACCTGGGGACAGACTACTATTGGCTGCAGTCGGGACCCCACCCCATAAGGCCTATAAGACCCCTTGGATTTCCTTGAATAATCCTTGAAGGGCAGAAGAAGGTACTGGATCCCCTGAAACTGGAGTTCCTAGGAACTGAACTTCTGCAAGAGCAATCAGTGCTCTTAACCTTTGAGGCACCTTTCTAACCTCTACTTAAATTTTCTTTTAATCATTATGGTATAGTTAATTCGTGGTGCCGAGGATGGAACCCAGGGCTTCAGAAATGCCGTGCCCTACCACCAAACTATATCCTCAGCTCTGTTCTGCTCTATTTTAATGTAGGAATGGCCTTTAAGGTTTTTTTGTTTTTGTTTTTGTTTTTTTTGAGGAAGAGGGTCTCAGCCTCTTTTGCCCCCATCTTTAGAGAGTAATAATAACCTAGCACATCTATGTGCTGGAGGACTTCTGAAGGAAGCAGATCAGTTTATTCAAAGAAGGGTTCTGCCTTTCCAGGCATGGTGGTTCATTTCTGTAACCCCAGCACTTGGTAGGCAGACTCAAGAAAATCAGGAGTTCAAGGTCAGCTTTGGTTATTCAGTGAGCTCAAGGCCATTCTGAGCTACTTAAGACCTTGTCTCATTTTTAAAACAGCAAAATAAGTAACAAGAACAACAAAAACAAAGAAGGTACTATCTGGAAGAGAGATAAGTTGTTGGTAGGCCGAAGAGGGGGTAAAAAGAAACTGAGCTGAAGTTCTGAGTCAAGGAGGGTAGACAGAAGCAGCACGTACTATCCAGCTGGGAAAGAAGGCAGAAGGAAGGAGGGAGAGATTCCCAGTGAACCTGATAGCATAAGACCTTGAATTCCAGGCTGAGATTTGGTCTGTAAGCCACAAGAAAACTTTGTAACTTGTTAAACACAAATGTGTCAGGGTGAAAATCCTGTTTTATAACTATTGGTCTGGCAGGTTCACCTGTGGGAAAGGCAAGGAGAGACTAGGGAGGGTTTGTGAAGAGGTGTGAGAGCCTGGAGTAGGATGGCATTGAGATGGTAGGGAGTGCTGTGTGATCTCAGGGAAGGCCCCGAGGGTCCAAGAGTGAAATTCCAACAACCAAGTGTGTGACCCTAAATCCATTTTTAACTGTTGGTCTTTTAATTGCCTAATTCTCAATCTGCAAACCACAAAGCCCAGATATCTGCTATGGTCCTTTGCCTCTCAAATCAAGTTAGGAGAGAGTCTCCAGCAATAATGGGATCATAGGGCACAAAAGGTAATGACATCCCTCAGGGGGTCATAGGCCTGGGGTGCAGGGACAAAAATGTCAGTATAATGTCTCAACATTAGTTAATGACATTACCTACTGCTTCGGAAGCTCCTCTGGCACAAAGGAACGTCTTTAACTTGTTCTTGCTCCCTCCATGGCAGAGACTGGGATAGATGTCAACAGTAGGCCTGGGGGTCTCATTCAAAAAAGCTTCCCTGTTCCCATGGAACCCTAAATCTTCTCCACCCACTTAATGTGGCAGATAATAAAACTGGACAATCTGCTTTCTAATAGCAGGGCCAAGACAACTGGGTAAATAACTTGCCAGGTTTTTCCCCACATCAAGAGCAATCATTATTATTATTGAAATTATCATTATTACTGTGAGTTGAGTAGGCCTTTCATGCTTTCCATTTGAATAGCTACTTATCTATAGCTGCCTGAGGTTTCCCTAGAGGGCAAAAAAAAATATTAAATGGCACTTAATCTATTTCCATAAATTAGTGCCCTCATCTCCCAACATTTTGGTTTAGCAACCACAGGAATAACTTCAGAAATGGTTATAAGTCTGGAATTATTGCTTCTGCTGGGGGTGGTAGTAGTGTGTGGGGAGCCTTCATCTCTGCTTTTCTAAGAATTGTCCAAGAAAATATCCTAGCATCTGCCAGATTTGAAAAGTTCAATAGGAAATAAACAACAGTTTCTAAGGTTGGCCATGTATCTAAAAAGACATCCCAGCATTTACTTCTACTATGGTCTGAGAAAGGAAATGGGGCTTGGTTTGATTTCCTCCCAGTAGGCACCAAGCTTTGCTTTGTGATCCAAATCAGTTTCTAACTGTTTATTCCATATATTCTGAATTCTCAAAGGAACCTCTGCACAATATATAGACTCTGTGTAGTTACAAAAAAATTCTTTTGGGTTTTATTTTGGTGTTAGGGATGGAACTAAGGGCTTTGCACATGCTAGGAAAGTGCTCTATCACTGAGATATACTCCCAGCCTTTTTGTCTGTTCTTGACCCAAGGTTTGGTTTCAAGTTGGTCTTGTGTTCGGGTTGCCCTCGAACTTTTGATCTTTCTGCCTCTGTCTCCATCTCTCAAGTGCTAAAATTACAAGATTTTAGCTACCATGCCAGCTGGAAATGTGTTTTGTCTGGTAAAACAATGAAATAACCATTTCCTGAATGTCACTTGGACCACACATTTCAGAGATGTTTAACCTATGGCTCACAGGTTGCAGGAACATACATACGTTTTGTGTGAGGTTGGGCTACAAGGGCTGCATGTGGCCCGTGGGCTACAGGTTGGACGCCTCTGAAAAACGCATGTCAATGTAGTGCTCACTCTGAGCCCAACAGTGACTACTGGGACAGGTAAGCACCTGCATGAATTCCTGCCTCCACCTCAGAGCTTGCCTCTTCCTTGTGTATAAGGCTATCCCCAGGCTTCATAAAGAATAATCCTGCTTTAATCTGTGTTCTACCTTTAAGAACAAGGAATGGAAAAACCTACCATCTTCAAGAACAAGGGCATCAGAGAGAGAGCTGTCTTCGCTAGCAATATTTCCATCTAGAAGATAAAATGTGAAAGGCTATAAGGTTAGCACATTCTGGAAACAAAGTCCTATGTATAGGGGACAGCCTGCCCCCCTCCCTCATCTTTCTTTTTTACATCAGCAAAGAAAGAAGCCAGGAAAACATAAAAATACTGTTGAGTGTTTCTCCTGACAGTCTCTGTGGTGGGTCATTCATTCATCCTACCCACCCCTGGCTCTGCAATGGGCGGGAGTCTTTCTGTACTTTTGCTCTTATTCACCAGATACTGTAACACAGAAGAGCTTAGCATGTCATAGAAAGATGGCCCGGCCTACTTCAGACACATCATTTTCTTAGAGCAAACTCAGGGTATGTACCAGCTAAACTAAAGGAAGTCAGTAGCTGTTTATTGTACAGACACGAAACTAGGGTAAGGAACTTAGTTTTGCTCACAAGACAATAAATGGTTTCTTAATAAACGTAAATCATTAGGAGAGAAAACAAGCATGTTAAATACAGACTTCATCTGCTAAATCTTATTTTTATAGACACCATTCAATCAGGAACACACCCAAGAGGGAGACAGTAAAACAACCCTCCCTCTCACAAGGGAAACAGGTACATCCAGGAAAGAGGGTTTGTCTGAAGCTGCTCTGCTCTCCTAGCAAAGTTAGCAAAGGTCCCCAAGGTTTCAAATTCTGAGTTTAGTGTTTTAGTTCTTAAAAAAAAACCATGCTAAGGAACCTACAAGCTTACTCACGCCTAGCCCACATGGGCCTTTGTGATGATAACATGATTTCATTGAGGCAGCAAAAGCAGAGGAGGCAGATTCTTAAGTGGTTAACAAAAATGGCTGGTGGCTTGGCTAGAATGGAATCAGGAATTGGCACAAATACTGATTTAGAAGCCAATCTGCCAGCCAGTTTATAGGTCTAGCCTTCCCTCAGGCCACTTGGTGAGACAGGTAGCCCATGCTGCTCTCTCAGACTCAGCTCTTCTACATGTTTCTGCAAAGCTGGGAAGCTAAATTCCTCCAAGAGACAGAAGGAGGTCCCAAAGGAGGCAGAAAGGGAACTGGCTGTCTGTAGTCCTGTTAGGAAGTGATGGAAGTTACATTGTCATGGCCAAGGACAACAAAGTGAGATACAGAAAGGTGGGCATCTCTAATTTCCTAGGACAAAAGGATTATTTTTATGATTAGCCTTATACCCTCTCCCAGCCAGGAGTCAATTTTTTTTCATATTATTTGAAGGAGACAAAGACTTTGGTACTTTGAAATCTCCAATCCACCATTGCTTCCTCAGTATACCCATGTTTTAAAGGTATATATCTTTAATTATGGTACTATATATATATAACGTCAGATTTATCATTTTAATCATCTTAAGTGTTCAGAGGTATTAAATACTCCAACATGGTTGTGCAACCATCACCTGTCTTCTGTTTGGATAGGACTTTCATTTCCCAAACAGAAACCTTGTACCCATTAGGCAACACCCCTAGCTCCCAGAAACCCCTGTTCTGGTTTCTGTCTTCTTAGAGAAAAGGCACTCTAAACATGCATAGACTCTGAACAAATACTGACATATATAATCAAGAATTCACTAAGTTAGGAGAAAAGGATTGTAGCAGTAGGGGAGACTTGATGCTTATTGATGGAACTGGGGTTATTTCTTTCTAGACTTGACTCTTATCACACAAATTCCTGACCCTGGATGAGAGCTTAGGGCTCTATACAATCCTCAGTCTAATCTATTTGAGCTACAGTTCTTGGAATAGGAAGCCCTTGGTAATATAACCAGCCTAGGGGAGACACAGTGAGGTCACAGTGGTACCTGCAGGGCTTACGCCAATACCCCAGGTGCACACTTTACCTTCCATTCTTGGGTGGGGTCTTAGTTCTCTGAGGACAAAAGAGCAGGGCTAGCCTGAGGCTAGGATATGCTGGCACAGTCACCTCAGCTCAGGCCATGGTGACATTTGAGAAGAGGCTCATCCCTATGGGTTCTCCCAGGGAGTTGTCCCTAAGTGATAGCAAGATTCTGTATAGTCCCCTCATCAATGGCTCTGTGTACAGCTGTTTGCTAGAACGGTGCATCAGGCTTCATTCTCTCCCTTTTACAGACAATAAGATACATGGGTAAGAGGGCTGTCTGCACCCTGTGGGGATCTGCCTTAGGACTTAATGGGACCTGGTTGTCTAGGAGCAGGGGAGGAGCTGGTGAATGGCACTGACCGTCTATAACCAGTGATGCTCTCTGGGTGGGTTTCTTCCCCGACTTGATGCGGTTCTCATTGATTGCATTTTCAATCTCCTGCAGCTTCTTCAGTGCATTCAGATATGATGTTTTTCTTTGTTTCTTCAGTTTTTTGCTGACATTGGGATCACTGGCTAGACGGCGGGCAGCCTCAGTAATCTGTGACTGAATAGCAAACTCACGTTCCAGGCGTTCCAACTCAGCTTCCTGTGGAGGGAAAGCTGATGCTTACACCTGATGGAGATGCTGCTGCTGCCTAGAAGACCCCATCCTGCCCATCCGTGGCCCAGGCCCCTTACTGGCTTTTATTTTTCCTGCCTCCATGAAGATCAAGCTTTTGGGAAAATCCAGAGTCCATTCACTATCATTTTCTTTCTACTAGGGGCATAAGACACAACATGCTTTCTGGAGCAAACTTCTGTCCCCTTCTCTGGGGTTTGTTCACGTAAATGCATCTCCCTATCCTCCCATACAGACCCACTGGCACACATCTTTGTGCCTCTCATGGTGGGACATATCACTGCTCATCTGTGTTTCTTCTGGAAGCTATTTTGCAAACTCTGTTCTTTTCTATACTATTGGCTCATGAAAGTCCTACTGGGCCCTTTGGGGCATGGATGGTGAGGGAGGAGTGGAACAGTGGAACTAGTTTGCCCCCAGTTCCTTGGGTAGCTTTCAGTTCTCTCCCTTCCCTCCTCGACTAACTCTCTTCTAGCTCTATCGCTTCCTCAGGGTGAATTTTCTGAGTTCTGAGCCTATGAGAAATGAAGTTATGATGTTGAATATGCCCAAAAGACTCAGCGGATGGTACACTGGATGGAGTGTTGGCTGCCAGCCCATTGTCCACCTGTATCCTCTGCAGATGTGTACCCACCAGCTGCTAAGGACTAGGGGTGGAGGTAGATCATGTATTCCTGTCAGAATCTAGAAATGAATATAGAATCTTCTCAAGTGTCAAACTGTCCATTTCTCTATTTGTCTCTTCCTCAGTTATGATCTGGGTATAAAATATCCCCCACATTTAGTCATGAGCTGGTGGCACTATTTTGAGAAGTTTTGCAACCTTTAGGAAGTAAGCCCTAGCTGGAGGAAGTGGATGTCTATGGATAGGGGGCTCGGAATCTTGGGGAGTGATAACTTCCTGCCCAAGCTCCCTGCTGTGGAGATATAGCAAGTTTTGCTGCAAGTTCCAGCCTCCATGCCTTCCCCTCTATGATGAGCTTTCTCTGAAAGTCAGAGCCAGACTAAAACCTTCCTCTCTTATATTGCTTTTGTCTGGTAGCCATAGTAACAGGAAAAATAACCAACACAACAGTGAAACCACTTCATGAAAGCTAGCTCCAAGCAGCGTGTGTTAGTCCAGATTTTGAATGTCTGGCAGGTGCAGGATCTAGCAGCTTAGGCATGTCCTGGAAACCCACAGGAGATGTGGGCCCTGCCAAAACCCACACTACATAAACCTATAATGACTTCTCTGCTCCCCAGTACCCACACACGACCAGCAGAAACCATACATTTTGTCATAGGGGATTTGTAGTATATCATACTCAAGTTTGATGGGAATCAATCAAGACAAGGAAGATGTTTGTTGAACTCCACATCTTCTGTTCAGTGGCCCAATAAACCATTCTTACCTCTGGGCACAACAGGCCAGGCTGGAGGGCTCAACCAAGGACACTGTTCTTTGCCTGATTTCATTTACTTTTGAGTACTCCAAGCCTGAACGTGGCAGGAACCAGTAGTGAGAGAAAAAAAGTAAGAGCTACAAGGAACTGCTTAGAGGGATATAAACTCCTTCCAAATCCTTCCAGTGCTGTCTACATTTGTCCTCTCAGGGGGAGAAGGATCTCAACACGGACTCTTGCCCAGGGCCTTGAAACAGGGACAAGGATCATTCTGTGAATTTAGGCTCCCTGAAATAGCTGTTCTTGGGTGGTTCTCATAGCTCTGGACCAAGTCACTGACCCTGAGATTTGTGGGTATCCAGAACAAGTGTTGATACTCAAACTGAGTCAAGAACAAGACTGAGTGCCCTGTGTGTGCAAATGGTCATGTAATTAGGAAAGTAAAGCCTGTATCCACGAGTGGTACAGCAGCACAGAACTAAAATAAGTCTCTTCCTACCAGGAGAGAGCTCTGCAGAATTCTACCTGCTTCCTTTTATGAATGTCAGACAGAAAATGCATAGGGACCAACATGGAAGATCAGAATGCACATGGAATTCTCAGAGTCCTGGAGTTTGCTTTTGTTGAAAAGTAGGACAGTGGGAAGGTCAATGGACATGGAAGGGCATGACTAAACATGGGGTGCATTTTAAAGTTTAAGTGCCAGGTGTCTGCTTCTGATGGTGACCTGGATTTGGAAGATATCAGACTATATAGTGTCCTAAATCATGTCACTCCTCAGACAGCTCATCTCTACTTTCAGGAGTTGCTTGTTGAGCATTAGGCAAGTGCTGCGTATCCAGCGGAATGTTTTCCCATTTAATCCTAGTGATAACACAGAGAAGTCAGCACCATGAACTTCAGTGTACAGGAAGTGGCCTGTCTGAAGCACTCAGGTGTGCCCAGCAGCCTTCCAGGGATCTTTGACTGTAGGTCTTATGCAAGGGCCTAGATGGTTGGGTTCCTCTGAATTCACCTTCACATTAACCTTACTATAAGGAGAGTGTTTTTCTCCAAATTTTTTTTATCATGACAGGGTCTACCTGTAGCCCCAGCTGACCTGGAACTCTCTGTGTAGATCAGGCTGGCCTTGATCTCACAGAGATCAGCCTGTCTCTGCCTCCTAAGTGCTCGGGCTAAAGGTGTTCATCACCATACCTGCTCCTCCCCAAATTTCCTTTTTTTAAAATTTTATTTATTATTTTTACTTTTATGTTTATGAGTGTTCTGCCTGCATATCTGTAAGTGCACCATAAGCATGCAGTGCTCACAGAGGCCAGAAGAGGGTATCAGATCCCTTGGAACTGGAGTTATAGATGGTTGTGGATGTGGGGAACCAAACCAGAGTCCTCTGGAAGAATAACAAGTGTTCTTAATCATTAAGCCATCTCTCCAGCACCAAATTTCTTAAAAGACTAAAGGAAATTGCTGGTCTTTCTCTTTATGATGGTTAATCTTAAGTATCAAATATCTGTGAGGGATTTTCTAGATTAGGTTGACTGAGGTGGGAAGCACCATCCATGGGATGGGGTCTCAGGCTAAATAAAAAGGAGAAAGCAAGGTGAGTACCAGCATCCATCGCTCTCTGTTTCCTGACTGTAGTTGCAACATGACCATCTGCCTAAATGGGCACCAAGCCTCCCCACAATGATTTACCACACACTGAAAAGGTGAGCCAAATTAAACCCATTCTTCCTTTTGTTGCTTTTGTCAGGGCAGCAAAGTAACTAATTTATCACTGGCTTTGAGTCCTGCATTTTCTTAAGTCTTCTGTTCACTAGCATGTTAATGAACAACTCTATTCAGAATAAATTTGGGAAGACCTCAAGGCCTGAAGGTAAACTTCGTTTTTCATTTCTTTTGGACTAGGGCTGGGTACTTTTTACCCACAGTATCAAGCTTCCTTGTTGTTGATTACCTCCAAGTCTGAATTCTCTACTCCTATCTAAAGAGGATAAAAATCATATTGAAACATGGCTCTTCCAAACACAGTCAGCCGAGGCCAGGACAGACAAAGCATCTGATGCATGTCCAAACAGTGATTTTAGCAGCTGTGAAGACAGTAGAGGGTAAGCCCTGCTAGTCTTCCACCAGCCAGTGAGAACTGTGCATTTGTAGATAAGCCCTGAAATTTGACTCTTCTGTGTTTTCTTCTACAGATCAGGTATTAGACAAGACTGAGTAACAAAGGGCTGGGAGGCCATTACAATGACACATATATTTGAGTGTTACTAGAATGTTCTCCCCAAGCTTAATTGATCACTTGCAAATGGTCTAGTGTTAGACAAACAGCTTCAAGAAAAGTCCAAGTATGTACTAAGACAAGCAAGCTCATCCCACCAAGGGAGACCATATACCAACTATCCAGCTCTCTCAAGAAAAGGTAAAAGGGAAGATATAGGCATTGGGAAGCAATGAGGAAATTGTTACAGAGAAGCTGTAGGAAGAATGAAAGTAGGAAGTGTAAAGGGATAATGGGAAGGGTTCCAACACTGGGGGTCGGGAGAGAACATACCTCTCCTTTTGGCAGAATTTTCTGTTCATCCAGTTTGAAGGCTGTTCCAATTCTTCTCCGAACAATAGGTGGTTCCTCTCCTGGATCCAGTGGATATTCAACAGGCAGTTTGCCTGTGAGCTCCTGAATGTGCAAAAAGTATTCAGATAGTAATGAATCAGAAGAGCACATACTTGTCTTCTTTCTAGGACACACACACACACACACATATGCACACACACACACACACACTGCAATGCACAGATTCAGTGCATAAGTAAGGGAAATTAGCATTAAGCACTATGTTTAAATAGGAGTTCATTAAATAGTCTGGCCTGGTGGTACAGATCTATAATTCTGCTGCTCGGGAGACTAAGGAAGGAGGATTGAAAATTCCGACCAGATCTTTTTTCAAAAAGATCTGCAGATATAGTTTAGTAGCAGGGTATTTGCCTAGTACACATGAAGCCCTGAGTTCAGTCCCCATATCAGGAGGGGATATTTCATGTAGTGAAATTTCACGTCTATAAAAATGTATGAGTACTCCTTTCTCTACAGAATAGATAAGCTTTGCATTTTAATTTTTCTCAAACTCAATTTCTATCAAGCTAATAAAACTCCTGTATTTCATCGCAGTCTGATTTCATTCATTTGCTGACTTAATGAGTGTTTTCTGGAAATCTTCTAGGTGTGAGGAAAGGTCACACAACCAGTAAGTAGTAGTCAGTACAACTTCTCAGAGCCCTGAGTTCTTTGCACTTATATCAAATACTCCTACTCTGAGACCCAGGTTTAAAATTCTTTTCCAAATACCTTTTCTTAGGAAGAGTTTTTTCTATATGGCAAATCCCAGAAAAGTGCATTATACAATTTAAAGACTAAATAAGCATGGTGATCATTATGCTACTGTGGCCCCATATTTAAACAGAGACAGTAACCTATCCAGGTGTGGTAGTACAAGCTTGTAATCTCAGCACTCAAGAGGATCATGAGTTCAAGGCCAGCCTATGTGAGAATTTTGATAGAAACAAAAAATTATTTTATTGAAAAGGCAACTAAAGAAATTCTGGGAGCTGAGGAGATGGCTTAGCCATTAAAGTGCCTGCTATGTAAGCATGAAGACTTGAATTCAGATCCTCAGAACCCACATAAAACACTGGGGAGCAGAGACAGGAGGATACTGGAAGCTTATTGGCTAGCCAGACTAGTTACTGTGAACTCCAGGTTCAGTGAGAGACCCCTTCTCAAAATACAAGGTTGAGAGTAATAGAGGTAGACACCTTAAATTGACTTCTGGCCTCCTCATTCATGTGGACATACATACATACATGCATGCACATCCGCATGCACATACCTACACGAACAGAACATGTATACCACATATACATATAGACAGGGTGGGGGAGACGAGAGAGAGAGAGAGAGAGAGAGAGAGAGAGAGGGAGAGGGAGATGGATATGGATTTGGGGCTCTGGAAACCTAATTGTTGTGGGCACCAAGGTAGTGAATTAGATGAAAGACTCTACCATGGTAGTGATCCTGGGCCAGCAAAGAGCATCTGGGGGATGACTCAGGATTAGAAGGCTCAGCATGAATGTACTACATCTGGATTGAATACAGATCAGTTTTTGTCTGTAGCTAATCCACATTGTGGAAGCCAAGTATGACCATAAGAAGTCCTTCTCAGAGATCAGAAGAATCTGGAAGAGCCACTTTGTGCATTCAAGCAGTATGTCTGGGAAAATGGCAGCTCTGGTTTTCTGACCTCAAATTAACAGAGATGCTACACAGTGATACAAGGGGCTGCTCTGATGAAGAAGAGCTCAAAAGTATCCGCTTGAAACTTGTCATCCACATAAAAAGCTTTTGTGCTGGATAGTCCAATCTTGAATGCACAGGAGGGGTTGTTGTGGTTCCTCTTTCCACTCTGCAAGGACTGAGTGCACTGGGGTGTGTGTGTGTGTGCTTATGAATACTTATGGGCACAAGTCCTACCCTCAACCTGGGTGTCTTCCTTCGATGTTTACATCACTGGAGGTGACCCTTGGGATATTTTATTCCTCATGTAGGCATTTCAGAGCATGATGATAGTCAACTATTTGAATATGAACCTCTCTACAGTGGTCTTTCCTGTTGTTTTCTCTTTAAAAAATGGTTCAAGGTCTACAGAGATGGCATAGTGGTTAAGGTCACTGACTGCTTTTGTAGAGGACCAGTGGTTCGTTCTCAGTACCCACATGGGTTAACAACTGTCTATAACTCCAGTTCCAGGGGATCTGTTGCCTTTGGCTTCCATGGGCACTGCATACATGTGGCATATTTACACACATGCATGCAAAACACATATACATTAGAATAATTAAAATGGTTCAAGTATCTCAGTTATATGTTTATTCTGTAACTTTTTATCTACTCATAGACCTTCTATAAGTAACAGCCTGTTGGGGGTTTTACCCTGTCAGGGCTTTCTTTCTGTTCCCTGAAACATAAAAAGGAAGGAAAAATTGTTAACATTCCCATGGATTTATAACTCTGAAGTATTTGTAGTTTCAGACTATATTTTTTAAATGAAGCTACTGATTTTCCACCATCTGCTTGAAGGCACCTCGGTCAAGGTTTTCATTCTGCAGATATTTAAGCTGATTTCATAGGTATCCAGAGCCTCATGGCAGGGAAACACTGCAGTGGGTGTTCTCTCTATAGATGTCCAGAGTGCCCACATTTCAGCATTCCTGGCTGCTCTGCTCCCAAGAGGTCAGACAGTACTTCCTGCTACTCTGAACAGAGGGAAAATCTGTGAGCAGAGTTAGCAGAGAGGATCCTAGGTTCCTTTGTCTCACATAGGCCCAAAGATTCTGACAAAAATAAATATACTGAGACAAGTGGGATTTGGGTTGCTAGATTTTGGGTTGCTTCTGCCTGCTACATTTTTTTGTCAACATTATAAGAAGTGGGAGCTTTTGTTTTCCTTGTTTTGCTTTTGTGAAACTTTTATGTTGCATCCTGTCCTTGCCTTCACATGTTTCTTACATGTTGTAATATAGATTCTTTGCTGGGTTTAGGGACTAATTTTATTAACTACAAAACAAGACTTTAGAAATTATGGAAGACAGACAGTAAAACCAATATATTTCTTTCTCTCCTTCAAGCAAAGAAGTTATAAAAACTGCTGTTAACATTTACACATAACACCCCCTGCCCCTCGGCCCCAGTCAGGCCCATAGCTTTCTTGATTTGCAATGGACTTGTGCAAATGTGGTTCTACCTTGAATGAGCCCGGTTTAAATCAATCCAGAGATAATTAAGCTAAGTTGAAATGTAATGTGATCTTACTCTATGGCCCCTTGTTTCATTCTTCCCGCTGCAAAGCATTATTATCTAGGGGGAGGAGAATCCACCTCCTGGATTTGGTTTGAGAACCTCTTTACACTTCCCATTCGAAACTGTTTACCCACAGAGTCTGTGGTCATGGTGTGCGAAGCACAACTGCTCCCAGGAGAATAACTCTGCACTGTGCCCATGTGAAGGACATGCAGATGTGTATGCACACACACAGCACATATGTGCACAGATGTATGTGTTGCATTAAGAAATGAAGTCTTCCAGGACCACTAAATTGGATTACAGAAGTGCTCATCTATGCCTGGAATTTTTGTGCATTCTTGGTATTCAACTCAGGTTCTCACATTTGCAAAGCAAGTGACTCACCCATTGAACCATTTCTCCAGCCCAAGGCAACATTACATCAGATTTAGACACATTTACTCTGCCATGGATATAGCTCAGAGGAACAGGGCTAGCCTTGTATGTATGAGGCCATACATTCAATCCCCAGTACCACCAAACAAGCAAAAAACAAAAACTAGGCTAAGATTTCATTTTCAAAAATAAAGAAACAGCAGGTCACAAGTTTTAAAAGGGATTACTGTAATTTTAAGTGACATCCCAGTGTCCTTGTTGATGTCAATGATTCTACGTTATATCCAAAGACAGACTCAGAAGAAGCAAAATGTTCCCTACCAACAAGGCAGATTTAATTGCTTACAGCTTCCCGGAGACACAATCTCTTCAGTTCCTCCAGCCTCTGGCGCAGCGTCTCCTCCAGAGCTTCCTGCCTGGATTTCAAGGCGGCCAGCATGTCTTTCTTGGCTGACTGTGAGCTATCTGATTCCTGAGAACCTGTCAAAAAACAGTGGGGTTACTAGGCTAGCTGGGGTTACTAGGCCATCTGGACCATTAATGAATTTCGCTATGAGATTTACCGCAGGAATCAAGGGAGTAGGAGATGAGACAGGTGCTCAGTGTTCCAAGCATAAGGAGCAAATTCCAGCACCACATGGAATTTATAGTTACTCAGAGAACTGGCAGGAAAACTGACACTCCTGAAAAAGAACTTAGTCATTCCTGATTATCTTAAGATATGTCACATACCTATTTTACTCTCACCGAATTTTAATATGCTTTATACAGAAAAGGGTAAAGTTCAAGTTAATAATAATTTTAATATATGTTTTATGTTTTCTTTTGACAGATATTGAAAGATATTGATTTTAATTTATTTTTAATTAATTAACTTTTGCTTAGTACAAAGATAAAGCCTGTGTGGCATAAAAAATTTGAAAATGAAAGCAGGTATGAAATAGTAGGTAAACTAGTCACCCAGAAAGAACTGTCACTATAATTCTTTTGACATTTTCCTCCAACCACATACATTTTAAAAAATAGAATTCCATCCTATTTTTAGCCTAGTCCTATATCATGAGCAAATTCTCTATTAATGGAATGAATATTGTATAGAGGTATACATATTTTTCAAGAGTTATTCCTATTTTTCCATGCTTTCCTGGCTAGAATATCTTCATGATGATTTAAATAGAAGGCTGCTAGATAGGAAAATTTTGTAGAAGGCAACACTGTAAACTAAACACGAGGAAAATGTGTTGAAAGCTAAGTGGAGGAATTTAGGGTAGACCAAAAGAGTAATTTCAGGGCTGCGGTGTCTGGCTCCTGGAGCAGGTTTTCTGAAGTAAGGCTACTTTCTACCTTGATGGGTTAGGAAAGGTATGTTGATATTATAGAAAAAGGCAGGCTAATGTCTACATGTCGTCTCACGTCCATGCTAGTAGAACTGTTAGAAATGGACAAGTTAGTTAATGGGCGAATATCCATCACAACAGCATCCAACCACCTCAAATACCTAGAGAGCTAGGTAGGTGCATAGCTGTGATTTTGGCTATTTGGGAGACTGAGGCATAAGGAACACAAGTTCAAAACCAGCCTGGGCTACAAAGTCAGTTCAAACACCTACAGAGATTAACATATTTGAAGTTGAACAGTATCTCTACAGAGAAAATTATAACTCTCTGCTACGAACAAATAAAGACCTAAATAAATAGACAATTGTCCTGGGTGAGAATGTTAATGTTTTAAAAATGCCAGTTCACCATGAATTAAACAATATAAGAAGTGCAATCCTAATAACAATCCCAAAAGGAGATTTGAGGTGGGAATAGGCACGGTAGGCACTGAATTTCGACATGAGACAGCTGAAATTTTGGATAGTTCAATGACCAAGTATCAACTTTGAAGCTAACTCAGTTGGATTCATTTTTTCTCTCAATGATAAAGATGTTTAAGATCCACAAGGCTAGAAAGACTTCTGTGCCTTTGTATTAAACGGATAGACCCAAACTCTCCCTGTAAAAATATTATCCTCTTCTTTTATTTAAGGTTTTTGAAGGGGAAGCTCATATTTCCTTAAATACCATACTTCTAGACCATTATGAACCTAATAATGAAGAATCTAAGGATTTTTTGACTCTAACTTAGGCTTTATTTTCTTCCTTCCCTGACTTGTTTGAGCATGAAACTAAGAAGATATGTTACTGTAGGAACAGACCATCTTTACACCTCCCAAGAAGTAGATAAATATTAGGTTGAATAAACAATCAAATAAATGTTGTCAGTCATATTCTTGTATGCTACAATTGTATCTCATCTTGGTTTTTTAAAAAAAATTGCTGCCTGCACATTGTTCCTGTATGGAAAATACCTTCCAAGCTTTGAATCACATTGTAACGCTTTGCTTCAGTTGCAGGTGTTCAGACTTAATAGCAAATTCCAGCGAAGGCTTGATCCTTATTGAGCCTCCATTACCTCATGGTTCTCATATACTAAATCCATATGGTGTCATTTTCATGTAACATATCACTGAATATTAATTACAGGTGCCCATTTTTGCAAAGGTTTGGGTTTTCCACATATGTTAGTCAACTACCTTGTGCTTGTGTTTATCAGCACTAAACCATCTCTACCCAGTGAATGGATGTATCCATTTATTGCAACCTGGAAAAATCATTATGAATCTTAATCTTGGTCTCTTAGTACTAGTCACCAATCCCATTTGAAGACACAGGAAAATTTAATTAGGCTTTCTATGTTCTATCATCTAAAAAATTAATAAGGATGTAAAATAATACTGGAAAGAAGTCAGACTTCAGATTTTTAAAACAGCTGGGAAAGACTTTGTGTCCAAGAAGATTAAAGAATTTATAGCTTGAGTGAAAAGTTTGTTTTCCCTTTTGCCCTTGTCTAATCTCTCAATAGGAAATGATGATTTGTTAAGTCAAATCTAAGAATTAACCATGTTCAAGAACAGCAAAATCTACCACAACATCAAATTATGGGAAGTAAGCACACAATTTGTGGATGATTGGTCTGCTGTTATGGGATTAGTAAAGCTTTGGCCTTGAGTTGTAGAGCTGATTATTGCTACCTAACTTACTATTTCTAATAATTAACTTAAACACCCAACCCACAAAAGACAGACTAGAGAGCCTTGGCTGGCTTGATAGCTCCAGAGTCTGTACATGTAGCCCATACCCAAAATGCTGTCTGACTTTGCTGCACACGTTGAGCCTAGAAATTCCTTCAGGAGGAATACAGTGCCTGGGGACTTGGTTTCATCTTTGCAAAGTAACTGAGCCAGTCTACTCTGGACATGCAGATCTTTATTTTTTGTAACAATAAATGGACATCCAGAGAGACAGAAAAGAAATATAGATTTGATGAAGTCTAACCCATTTATTAGATATGTGGCCCTTGGATAAATCACTTATTCTCCTAGTTTGATATTAACGAGTAAACAAGACAATACTTATAAGACACTTGCCATTTTGCCTGAACTAAGTAAGTCCTCCACCTATGGTTGCTTTACCACAAATAAGTGCATGTGGATGCACACACCCTCCACTACATCCTAGTAGAATTAGAGAAATCATTGAAATCTCCTGTCACTCAAGAAGATATTTATCAAAGATAAGAACTTTACTCTGCAACTCGGTTGAGTAGGGCGAGGACTAACTCCAAAGCCCAGCTATAACAGGGAGCAACACGTGGGGGCAGCATCTTCAAACCATGCTTTCTGAATGCGGAGTTTGGAGATCTGCTTCTGAGGTGACTCCGTTTCCGGTGAGTTCTGATGGTCTCCATCCTGCACCCCTCAAGCTTAGGACAGATCCCTATGAACCCGTTGCGGGTTATTATATTGCATTTGTAAAGAGATCCCGCCACCTGCTTGTCTTGAAGGGAAATCTAGTCTGATTCAAGTTTTCTGAGATCTAATGGCTGCTTTGTGTCAGAGCTTGCATGATCTGAGCCTGTGTGCTGTCACCTGCAGCTGGAGACATATGGCCACCATGAGGAGAGATGGCCAAATGCCCAGGAACAACCCTACTGAGAGCAGCTTAAAGGGCATCTGGAGACACAGTCCACAGTGCTCTGTGATACTGAGTAGGTTCCCCCTTCCAGGAGACTCTTGGTTCTTAAAAGGGATAAAAGAAGGAAGCCAGCAAAGGAGGCAGAAACCAAGGAGCAGAGATACCCTCCTTGGGCTGGCTACCTCAGTGCATGACATTGAGTCAAGGAAGAGACCTGGAGCTTAGGCCAGTGGGAATCTCTAATAGTTCAGGAGCACACACAGAAAATGGTTCTAGACAAAAATAATTTGAAGTCTGTATTATAATTAGGGAGTAGAACAGATGTTCTCTTACCCTATGATTTGTCAGTTATTTGAACTCATACATAATTTTTGCATGCAAAACCTCGTCAGGGTCAGATGTTTAGCCCATAAAACTGAAGAAAAGATATAAATTTGTTGTCTTTGAAAAGGACAGTGACTACAAAAGACATCTGGGTTTTCGTCCTATATCCACTACTGAACAGCATAAGGCTTGGGGGTTCCTAACCTTTTAGAACTAGCATGGTCCCATCTATAAAGTACTCACCTGCTTTTTCTCTAGGATGCTTCCAAACCTAAAGTACTTATTATTACTTAACTTGCTCAGGTAGGTTTTTCTTACTGTTAGCAGTCATTTCTGCAAAATTTACAAAAGAAACCTTATGTACAGTACAATTTCCTTCCTCTGTTCCTCAACATCCAAGCTTCTAGAAAAGAAAAACATTCTACCAACTCTGCTTTCACTTTAGTTGTTGCTGTAGCGTCTTTCAGGTGGCAGGGCATGCCTAATTACCAACTAGTGCCTAAGGGATTTATCTCTTTCTCTATCAGCAGGCCAAAGCAAATATTTGTGAGCTTGAACACTAAACATACTTCAAATTGGAGCTGCCTATAAGATGAAGTAAGAAAATGGATGGGGCCTTATTGTACCCAGAAGAGTAAGATCTCAAAATGTATATTTTAAAAAACCAACAGCCAAGGGCTACCTGGGAAGGGATGTCTAAGGAGAGTGAGTTGGTACAGTAGGCAAAGGAGAAACAAAGGTGAGGTAAATATTCTTGAAAGATAGATATAATAATAAATACTTTTTGTGGAGGGTAGCAATACAAACTCAGATTTATAGGAGTATCTAGACTATTCTTTGGAAAACATACTGGTACAGTACTCCTAAAGAAGGAAGGAGTCTATAATCTGGGAGTTTAGAGATAGGCTTTTGTGTGTGTGTTTCGGCTGTGCTACTGGCTGGCTCTGGGATGTGAACAGGTTCTAGAACCTTTTCTAAGTCTTGGTTTCCCCCTCTAGAAAATGAACACTGAAAATGGGATTCTTTAGATGTTGTGAGAATAAAAAGAGAAAATGCTTGGAAGATACTAGAAGAGAACTTAAAACATATGAAATACAACATGAATGTTATTTTATTAAAGAGGGTTCCGGGGGCTGGAGAGATAGTTCAGTGATTAAGAACACTTACTGTCCTCCCAGAGCACCTGGGTTTCAATTCCCAACACCCACATGGATACTATCAACTGTCCATAACTCCAGTTACAGGGGATTCGACATCCTTTTCTGGCCTCTGTGGGCATTACATGACACAACACGGGAGCACTTGCAGAAAAAATACTAATACACATAAAATATAAAAATAAATTTTAAAAAATGGCTCCTAGCTTTTATTAGGGGTTAGCATCCTAATTCCAGAAAGTTCCAATATAAACAAGGAAGAATGAACACCGAGTAGACAATCAGGGAACTGAGGAAGAATGGCAAATGTGGCACTGTCAATTCAGGAAACTGGTGAGGAAGAAGGGAAAGGAAATGGGTTTTTACAGAATGCCTAAGCAGAAGCTTCCTCAATTCTACACTTCCTGACTCTCACAGAAACATTATCTCTTCTGCCAGTGGAGGGCAGCACAGGGAAGCCAAACTCTGCTCTATGTGGTCTGTTTTGTCCCTTGAACAGAAACTCCATAAGGGTGGGAATTTTTTCTTTATCATTTCTTCGTTGTCATGTCATACACCGTGTGGATTGTATGTCTTTCCATCCAGCTCTCTAGCAAACTTATTCCATAGTATTGCTTAGTACAGTGGTCTCAAAAGACAAGAGGGAAAGGAGTGATGAAACCAAGGGGATCTTTAGATCTCCCAGTAAAACAACAGAAACTTCTGGAGCTCTTCCATGCGCAGATGATATGAGGAAGACAGTTTTCAATCCTCAGTGCTGTCCACCAGGAGGAAGTGGAAGACAGGCAAAAGCACAAGAAAGAAAATGCTGTGGTTGCCAGAAAAGGCGGAATGCACAGCCCAGGAGTCAGCTGGGTAACTGGTCTGGCTTGATGATCACCTTTTTCTGAGAAGGGTAAGCCTCCCTCTGATGGACTGCCAGGAAAACTGATGGTTAGATGATTTCTCCAACAAACTTTCCTCTCAGCAAACATTTACTTTGACGCTAGCGGACAGAAAAATACAGTATTTTGACTTTGTCTATTTATGATCACATTTCAATCCTAATCCAAAGGATTTGGTTGAAATAGGTCACCAATGGGAAAGGAACAAAGAGCTGAACATTGAGGAGTTCTATCTATCTATCTATCTATCTATCTATCTATCATCTATCTATCCATCAATTCATCTATCCATTCATCTATCCATCCATTCATCTATCAATCATCTATCCATCCATCATCTATTTATCTCTATATCTATCTCTCTATCATCTATCTATTCATCCATCTATCATCTATCTACCCATCCATCATCTCTCTCTCTCTCTCTCTCTTTCTCTCTCTCTCTGACATGATCCCTTGCTCAGGTTGCCCTATGCTTGATACAGAAGGAAGATGACCTCCTGAGTCCTGGGATTGACAGGTGAGCACTACTGTACTTGGTTATATGGTGCTGGGAATTGAACCTAGGGTTTTATGTGTGCATTCCATCAATTGAGCTATATCCTCAGGCCCAGGAAGACAATTTTTACCAAACATGGCTAGACAAAGACTGATTTGAGGCTCTTCTGAGGAAGCCAGCTAACACCACAGATGTTACTGCACACTCTGGAGACACATCTTTATCACTGCTGGATTCCCATTTTCCAGCTGGGGACTCTAGACATTAGACTGCTGCCAGCTACATATTGAAAGACCGGATGTGAAGGGACAGCAGCAGCAGACAGCAGCTCTCCCGCTGGTCAACATATGGAAGGATCTCCTCATTCAGCCAACAGGAAGAATTTGTTCCTGTCACTTCAGTGCTCCCAGGCCAGTAGGCACTGGACAGGGGTGCACATCCTGCTGGGGATTCACAGGAACCTATATTTTTTTTTCACACATAAATGCTGATGACCAACTTGTAGAGTCCAGAAAGCAGAAGGGATACTTTCCTCCCTTGGAGGAGGGGAAATTTAACACAAACAAGTGCCTTCCCCCACCCAGAAGAAAGAAATCTGTTGTCCTCAAACCAAGGGAAGGAAATGACAGTCTGTTTTGTTTTTTAGGGGAAAAAAGAAAAGAAAAGAAAAAGGAAACGGCTAAGTCCCCGCAGATCTGTAGAAGTTGTAAGGAAAAGTTTTGGCAGACACCCAGGAATAAATATAGGGAAAGGGTTGAACTCCCCTCATGATAAAGAGATATTTACTTCTCAGACAAATCCTCAGGGATGAATTCCTCACATCAAAGATGTCCTAGGAGACTGCGCAAAAATGCCACATTGCAGATGGCAGGATCTACACATTATCTCCAGGAACCAGCTCTGTGAATGTAACGTGATTTCTAACATGAAAAATGCATGCGTGGAGAAGATCTCATCAGCTTTAGAGATTTTACAAATGTAATAGTTTAGTTCAGAGACAAAAATCAAAGTTCTTTGATAAATAAGCACCTTTTGATGCAGCTGGGAATCTTTGGGATGGCTTTGCTCTCTGGGGAGGACTGTATACTTCAGTGGCACTTTTTGCCAAGGTGAATACAAATGTCATTTAAAAGGGGATGTGCTGGGTGGCAAGAGGAAGGGAGAGAGAAACGGATAGAGGGAAACAGAGACAGAGAGATAATCAATTTTAAAAGTTAACAGCATCTGGCAAAATATCTAATTGAAACCATCACTTGTAACACATACGATTTCCATTTCTCAGACCAAGAAACCAGGACTTGATCTTGCTGGCTCCAGGTCTTGTTGCTTTATTGTAATATGGGGGTTTTGAGATTAATGGCAAATCTCAATGTTCTTTGTTTTATTCTTTCAGCAAAGAAACAGAAGTTAAACACAGAGCTCAGCTAAATAGAAACAGCAATGTGCCTAAGAGGTAACAGGGAAATTTCTCCAGTGTTTAGCCTCCATGGTAAAACAGATCACTTAGACTTTACATTGCCTTGCTCTAAGTTCTCTTTAGTTCTCCTCCTTTACTAGTGACATATGAGGAAATAAATATAGTTATATATGTGACTTTATTACCACTCCCACACACATACCAAATAAAAGTGGAAGGGGCAACACTTATTTTCAACTCAGGCCAGACCTACTCAAACGAGTGCAGAAACATCCAGTCTGAAGAGAGAGTTTTTGCAGGCCTACCCTGTTCCACAGTCCAGCATAAACAACCCCTTTGCCAGTGCCTGGGGGGCGGGGAGGCTGTGCCCAACAACAGAATTGAGGTTATAACCAAAATAAAGGTCTCTGGAATGCAGTTCATCTTGGACTTAAAAGGAGAGGCACCTCACAGCTGATAGAGAACTTTAAAAGGCCAAAGAAAAGATACGGGAAGGAGAAAGAATCAGGACAGAAAAAGAAAAACACTAAACAAAAACACTGCCCAATTTATACCAGCACAGCACAGTGCAATGGGAGCTGAATATAACTGTAAGACAGAGCTGGCAAGCACCTATCAGATCATTTCTCCATGGGGAGAGATGTCAGATAGCTGACATCCTCATTGTTATACTAGTTATTAATAAACTTTCTTACAATGGAAGGAAATGCTCATATTCAGAGAAAGAGAATGTGGGAATTGTTGAGTAATAAACGTTGCCTGATCCCAGGCAAGGCTGAGGTGGTGCTGAGCACAACATGTTTTCTCTCAGTATGAAAGTGTTACAGCTGTGACATGAGTGTACACCATGGATTTTGGTTTATTTTTACTTTAAAAACCAGGCTCATCATGGTATTCTTCACATTCCTGCTTGATCACACTGACAGACTCTGTTGCCACTTAATTAACCATATAGCCATTCTTACTCAGAAACACAATATACTATTAAGTCTGGTAAGTAAGGGATACTTTATGCCCCTGCATTTCTACTATAAAAGTCATCAGTGTCTTGTACTTCCATGTAAGAAAGGATATGTAGTGAATTTTTGTTTGTTTGTTTGGGTGAGTACTACAATACGTTACAACAGCCCTGCAGAACTCTGTGCATTTCCTAAGTGGGTCTGTGCCATAACTGGAGAGCAAAACATTTCTCTGTCAGCCCCTACCCTCCCACTGAAGTCCTGATTATTCCATGAAGGCAAATCCCGCAAATATGCTGACACCAAATCTTAGACTTTCTCCCACGTCCACACAAGTTATGAAAAGGTTGTGTGTTTTCAGCCATGAAAAATAGTTATTGTTTTTGTTGTGTTACACTCCCTTTTAAAAAAATTCTTCCCTTTAAGATTTCAAGTGATGGTGGTAGAGAACAGAGAAATAAACTCTTTAAGAGCCCAAAAATGACTTGGGGGTTCTTCCTTTTTTCTTTCTTTTTCAGTGCTAAGGAATGAAATGAGGGCAGGTGCTCTACCATTGAACTATACTCTAGCTCAGGAAGAGGGGCTTGTAGAAGGGACAGGAGAAGGCGAGGCACTTTAAAAACATGAAAACATCTCAGTTAAATGGTTTTGGTTAATCGTTGTTCACTCAAACTGAATCTGAACCATCTAAAAAGTTGCTACTTGAAGCATGTGTGAATAAACACTATAGCTAAACACATGTCCAAATTTGGAGGAAACAGGCTTTTACAGGCACTGTGAGTAACTGTCCCTGCTTATTTGCTCCCTTTCCGGTAGTCCATTAACAGATTTCCTGTACCTCTATGCATGTGTATTCTTCTCTATGCAGATCTGCAACTATGACTTGGATAGGACTACCACTCTATAGGTATCACCAGGATATGAGTCAACAGGTTCCCCAAGGGAAAGCTGCTATGGAGAGCATCTTGGTCCCAAGCTTAATTAGTCATTGAACCATGTGGCCTTTTGCTAGTGGCCATTTGGAAATGCTAGTCCCCACACGGCACTACCACCATACTAGTGGCTCAGGGTATTGGTGTACATGAACTTCTGATTTTTGTAACAGGAAACAATAACATATCTTCATTTCTTTAGCATTAGAGGCCTCAGATACTAAGGACTGGGCTTATAAGCTATTTTTATATTTTATAAAGAAAAACCACCTTCAAAGTACCAATAGCATGAAACTACTTTATCTCTGTTTTATATCAATAAACAGCATGCCAACTCATTGCAGAGAGGAACTATATGTTTTTAAATGCTGTGTGAGGGACAGGAGAGGTCTTTGCAAAGCCAGAGACAACATATATACTGGAAACAGTGATATTTAAGAATTATTTAATATGTCTTACTGATATTCTTCAAAATTTCATATCTGTAACAGTATTGAGTTCCTGCTTTGAGTGCTGAACAATGGACTAGAGCCAGAAAAGCTTTTCACATTCTCGACATGCTTTTAAGAAAGACACCACTTAACAAATGAAGCTGAAAGCGGGAAAATCATTTACACAATTGAATACTGGGTCATCTGTTTTCTGAATTAGAGTGGAAGACACAGCAATTGTAACAAAGAGATAGCGCTGTCCTATGACAGCAAATACTTGGGAACACTGCACAGGCAAGAAAGAAAGAAAGAAAGAAAGAAAGGAAAGAAAGAAAGAAAGAAAGAAAGAAAGAAAGAGAAGAAAGAAAGAGAAGAAAGAAAGAAAGAGAAGAAAGAAAGAAAGGGAAGGGAGACTAGCCAGCTAGCTGGCCCAATTTTCAGACTAGGGGCTAAATTTGCCCATCATGGGGATGCTAGCCTACTCCTGTATAATGGAGATTTCCTCAGGTGACAGCTTCTTTCTCCCAGAGATGGGAGCAGCCTCCATAGCAGGGAGGATCAGATCCAAGTGCCCTAGAAATTCCCTTTGTGCAAGGATGGCATGTATCCTGTTCTGGTCCCTCCCTCCATTGTCTGGACTGTTTTCCCTCAGTCATGAGGGTGGGTGTGGAGCATCCCCAAGGAGCCCTAACTTTGGCACTCAAGAATATCTTTTCAGGCTCAAACTTGTAGGGGCAGGAAGAGGTTGAAATGCTCGCCGCTGTCCTTAGGGCCTTCTGACTGTACCGTTTCCTCTCACTTAGCAATACCAGAAAAGACTGAGGGATGAAAACTAGTTGACTAGTACAACTTTGCAAGTGGCCTCAGATGCTTCCATCAACTCCTAAACATCTCACCTAGGCTCCAGTACTAAACAGTAAACACTTGAAAACCACTTCAATATCTTTTGTGAAAAGATGCTTACATATTACATGCAGGGATGAATTTGGTGAGATTTGCTTGTGATTTATCTTTTAAAAAATATTTTATTATTTTTATTTTTATGTGTATTCCCACATGTATGTAAATACACCTATGTTGTGCAATGCCCACGGAAGTCAGAAGAGGACATGGGATCCCCTGGAACTGAAGCTATGGACAGTTGTCAGCCACCATTGGGTGCTGGGAACTGAACCCACATCCTCTGCAAGAGCAGCCAGTACTCTTAACCACTAAGCCATCTCTCCAGCCCAGTGATGTATATCTTTCAGTCTACCAGACTGATGATTAATGTCAACCTGACGGTAGTAATAGAGATGTATTCCCTTCTGGGGTTTTCATTTTTTCCAATATTTTTTATTGAGCTTTTTTGCATCCTCAGTCAAATTTTGACCCCCTTCCCAACCTGTCCCCTCCCCACATTGACCCCCCCCCCACATCGGTCCTCATACATTCTGCAATACATGTTAAGTCCTTTTGCCTTCTGGTTTTAAAGATACTTGGATGCCCTTCCTGAGTCATAAGAGGTCATTTTTAATTTCGGAGGTTTGGTGCTCCTGTTCAGAACCTCATTCGTAGCTGCTGATAAGCGACAGCCTTGGTACCTTTAGAGGTTGCCCAAGAGATATGAAAGGCCAGGACATAGGTTGAAAGTGGGGAAGCCGGTGTTCTATTATTTTGAACCATATACTCACTGCCATAGCTTAGCAAGACAATGGTACTCAATGCATAATCCCTGGACTAGCAGCATAGAATGATCTAGGGATTTGTAGAAATATAAACTTATTCTTGAGCTCATCCAGACTTATGTATTACTACATTTAATATTTAAGCATCTTTCTCTACAAGATACTAAAGTGGTTTTCAAGTGTTTACTGTTTAGTAGTGGGGCCTAGGTGGTATGGGGGAGATTCAGTGGTTATGTGTTACTCTTAACAACCCGTGAGCTAAAAGAACCCAGGCTGGAACAAGGCTGGGTTCTCTATAGGTAAAGGGGTAGGTAAGCTGCTAGATTCAGGCTCATGTCTGAAACTGAATTTTAACAGGGATTAAGAAAAGCAGTTCATGCTCTGGTTTTGCCAGAGACAAGGTATTGCCTTTGGCTCGGACCTTTGCCCATTTGACAGGAGGCTATGTAATTCCAGACAGAGGTCGTTGGGTTTTGAATGGCATTGCTTTTATATAAGAAGACAACATTTTCTATGGTCTTCCTCTAAAACAAACTTCTAACAATATGCAATATATTATGCCCATGAACATGTGAACATACTAGTAGGCCCCTGGTATGTGGGTCTTAGTCTGTTCAACATGGGGACTTCAGTTATACTCCCTCTGCTCATAGTGAATTTGCCTCTCCATCCAGGCCCTATATTGTACACACTCTTTCTCTTCTATTTGGCTATTGTGGTAGTTTGAGTAAGTGTCCCCCATAGGCTCCAAGTATTTGGACAATTTTTCCCCAGTTGGTGGTGCCATTTTGGGGAGTTTTAGTAGGTGTGGCCTAGATAGGGGAAGCCTATCTTTGGAGACAGGTTTTGAGAGCTCTTACGCCTTGCTAGAATTCTAGTCATTCTGCCCTCTTGAAGATGTGATCACTCGGCTGGCTTTCTGCTTCCTCTACCTCTGCCACCATGCTTCCTCCTCCTCTTAGCCCTTTGGAACTGTAAGCCAAACAAACTCTTCTTTCTACAGGTTCCCTTGGTCATGGTGTCTTATCACAACAGAAAAATAATGAATACAACTATAATTGAACAATACTAGCCCACTTTCTGCCCTTGGAGATGATACTCAACAGTTATACCAGTCAGTATTCTGAATGGCTCTGTGGGATACCTAAAGATTGTCTCACACTGAAGATTACACAGTTTTCCTTCTGCCCCCCACCCTGGATACTTTGGGACATTTTTCTTAAACTCCCATTTGGCCCCAAACTTTGATCTGGAAACTAGAGCCAGCTTCTGGAAAACATGCTTAGCGTGCTCTTGTGTGTCGTATCTGCCACCTCCCTGGGCAGAAACTCTGCTGTCAGAAAGGGCACTTCTCCCACTCTGTGCAAGGTCCCTCTGGACAGGCCTTACCTGAGGATAACAGGCTGCCGCTGCTGCCACTAATGATCTTCCCTTTGCTCCCCATGTTTGCCAGCTTTGAGGTCTTCAGTGTCCCAGTCTCTGTCAGATCGATGGCAATCTCGCTCAGACTCCGTGCTGCATGGATCTTGGACTGGAAAAGAAACAGAAAACACTTGCCCACTATGGTCCTGAAATTCAGGTGGCTGATAAGCTACACAGGTGATAGAATTCGTCGCCTAGAATGCTGTAGAGCATAGAGCTGAAGAGCATGGGCTTTCCAGTCTATATTTTGGGAAAGTTATTTAATATCACTGAACCTTATTTTCAAATATTAACTAGGGAAAATGCAATCTACCACAGATGGGGGCTGGGGTCAAAGGAGATAAGGTGTGGGCAGGGTGCTCCGTTCCTCTCCTTCCTTCCCTCCTTTGTTCCTCCCCTCCTCTCCTTTCTTTTCTGCTTGACACAGCAATGAATAAAAAATTATGTCAAGTCAGTAATACTAGCTAGTTGGGGAAGCTGAGGCACAAAAATTACCAATTGGAATTCTGCCCAGGTTACAGAGCAAGTTCAAAGTCAGCCTGGGCAATTTAGTGAGTCCTTGCCTGAACATAGAAAATAGAACAAAGGAGAGGTGCTGGAAGTGTAGCTTAACAGTAGAACACCTGCCCGACATGCATAAAATCCTGTATTCAGTCCCTAGCAAAACCACACACACACACACACACACACACACACACACAGTTGTGACCATACTTACTTTATACTTAAACAAGAAAGAAAAAAAATTTCAGCTTTCTGAATAACATGAGATATGTGAAACAAACTCATGAAATCTAATAAATTCAAAAGTCATTAAGAGATCTTTAAATTATTAACCATGTGACCACAGAAAGCTCAGATGATGAAGAACCAGTGTCTTACATGTACAAAGATAGTATGCATGGGTAGAAGCCCTGGAATACTTAGGTTCCATCAAAAGCATCTATTATGAGTTTCACTTCTATTTTCACAGCTTACATTTATGTTCCAAAGTCTTTATATTATCGTTCAAAATCTATTCCATTTAACTGAGTGGGGCCAGTTAATCTGTGCATTAACAGTCACAGCAGATGAGACAAGTAAGAAAAGATTCTGAATTCACAATTACATACCTAAAAGTGATCGTTTTTTCAGTAAAGCTACCTGCTTTAGTACAATCTTCTCTAAGTGAAAATGTATTTCCTTCCTACATGTGTTATTTGGCATTTTGCAATTTTTCTGTTGTTCTGGAAATCAATTTTTTTACACCATAAATGTTGAGAAAATCACTACAAATGATGGTCTAGCCCCACACTTGCTCATCTGCCTAGTTTCTGTGGCCTCCGGCTATGGTACACACAAATATACTGGGTGGAGCTCAGTGGGTAGCTACTATGTGAAAACAGGTCTTTCCACATTCACAATGCTCCAGACAGATTCTGACATCCACGGAGAAATGTGCAAACACCAATGGTCCGCTCCCTGATTATAGCCTTCCTTCTCTGACCAGGACACTTTATTGGTCCTACAAAGGTTGTCTGGGCTCCTAAGGCCTTGCCCTTCCTCTGGCCTAGATGTTGCTGCACAAGCTGATGAATGACTGTGACTTCTGGCCCCTGTGCACCTTCTTCCCATTAACAAAATGAGCGTCTTTGGCCAGAAGAAACTCTGAGGCTTTTGCTTTTGTTCACTTTGCCTGGCATGAACCATCTTCTTCCTCCCCCTCTCCTCTCTCCTATTTGACTTGGTTCTCCTTTCTAACCTCCATGTTCCTCCTCACATGCAGAGCCCAGGTCAACTTCCTCAGGTTAGGGTCTCTTTGTTCAAAAACAATTCCAACTGCAGACTTTGGGCTTGCAGCAAGAAGCAGGAAGGGCTTTCTATGTTATGTGGGCTCCATATATCTATAGCACCCATTTGGTTGTGCTTTATTCTTCAAGCTAGCAGAGGGAGCAGAAGTCATTACTTCCTTCAGTCTGTGCTACTCTTTACCAAGACCTATGCTTTCATAAAAGAAGCCCATACTAAAACAGTTATGGAGCTATAACTCATCAAGACCTCAAACACATACAGCATAGTGGCGAGGACCAGGCTCTAAAGTCAGAAAGACCTGGAATAGGATCCTGGCTTGTCCCAGTCAATCACTGTCACACTTGATCCTTGACCTCTCTAATCCTCAGATGACTGCTGACTTGGAGCAATGTCAATGTACTTAAAGCATACATTGCAGAGATAGGATGAGGACCAAGTTAGATACTGTATGTCAAGGCTACTGTAATAGGAATAGAATGTTAGGGCCTGCAAGTAATTTGCTAAATGTAGTTAGATTGATAGCTCTACTTGGCATTTTAAGGATATCATTAATCACATGGAAAACCTGTCACCTAACCATCCTCCTCCCTTTGCACTAACACATCAATCTCAGAGTCAAAAAGCCACACTATGGAAGAGGGAAGAACAGATACTCCTTTTCTACTGAAGTATAGATTCTCAGCAGTTTTAAGAACTTTCTAGAATGGGCCTAATCACAATGACCCAACAGACTCCTCATGGGGAGAGCACCAAGAAGAAATATGTGCAGTTGGGAGATTCTCTGGGCCAACCCCAAATGGCTATTCGGTATCACTGCCAAAGAGCAATAATGAGCACGCCTTAGTTTGCCTTATCACGTTGCTGATTTTAGGAGGAATAAAGAACAGATTGAATTAAGAAAGGAGAGAAAAAGGAAAGACTGAGGAGGAAAGATGTTTGAATTGGGGCTAAACTCCAGAAAGCACCACTATGAGTTCAGAGGGAAAGCTTCTGAGAGTTCCTCTAAGCAATTTGAACTTTCAGATAGTTTCCTCTGAAATCTACAAGACATTCTTTGGCTCCAAGACACAGAGGTCATTGGATCCTGTTGACAACATTTCTGAACTTTGGGGTCAGCAGATGTAAGTTCCCAATAATAATTAGTGCCTGCATAGCTTCTTATACTGAATGGGTTTTAAGAAATCAACTTCCTTCTACTTTGCTTTTAGTGGTAGAAGGATCCCTTTATGTATCTGTTTGGAGAGCGGATGGAGGAAGTAGCAAGGGGCAAACAGAAGGGAAGGGGGGAGAAGGGAGAGGGAGGGAGGAGGAGTAGAAAAGAGAGGGAAGGAGGGAAGGAGGGAGGGAGGAAAAGAAGAGGGAGGGAGGGAGCCAGAGAGAGAGAGCTTTCTTAAATGATTTGCTCAATGACCTGAAAGACAAGTATCTAACTATCAGAGAGGAGGTGCATGAGCCATCTTGGCTACTGCTCTTGCTGACTCAGTCACTAGACTGTACTTGTCTCTCTGGGCTTGATAAACAATTCTTGGGAGGCCTGAGATGTGCTAGGAGCCCTTCAGAAAAAGGAATGGTTGGCATGGCCCCACATAGTAGAATGTGAAGCGCTGCCAGGATGCCAGCCCACATTAGCTGTCTAGAAGTCTCTGAAGCTTTCCATCCCAGGCCTGTTGATGATCACGCCTCATACAGAGGCCATGCTGCTCACCAAAGACGTATCACATGACATCCCAGAAATTAAACCTGTAGTAATTCCTATAGTGCATTTCATTATCTCTGATTTAATTTGGGGATCTTATAGAAAGTTTAAACTTGATGCAAGCATTGAACAAGTGAAAGTGTGTTGGATTAATTATGATATTAATAAAACAGCACCTATTTCCTAAAGCAATTTCACAAACATTACATCATTTGACCAACAACTAATTTGCATCCGAAATTTACTTTTTTGATCTCTTTTGGAGAGAGCAAAGCACAATGGACCATGGAGCTGGAAAATATTTGTCCAACATCCAAACAGAAGAGTTTGGTTCTCACTTGTCTCTGAGGTTGAGAATTGGTTCCTAAGAGACATGTAAGGCTGGGGATACAGTTCAGTAGCACATGCACAAGGCCCTGGGTTCAATTCATAGTTCCACAGGAAATGAAGCAAAAGTTCTTGTCTAATACATATCTAGTAAGGTAAGGGCTCTGAAATATTTATGCCATGAAAAGCTTCCTGGGTAAAATTCTGTTCCCCTGGGTAACCCTGGTCATCTTCTTCTGTCCCTCAGGGTTACTGAGAGGGACATCTAGGAGCTTCCTAATTCTTTGGGCCTTTTGTTTTGCCTCTTTTTTTTTGGTTTACTTTTGTTTCTGTTATTTGGGGTTTGGGATTTGTTTTTTATTTTGAGACAGGGTTTCACTAAGTAGCATTGGCTAGCCTGCAACTTGCTAGGTAGATCAAGCTGGTCTTGAACTTGCAGCAATCTCTTTGCCTCTGTATCTCAGGAGTATAGTTGGGTTTGTTGTTTGTCTCTTAAGTGATCCTATAAGTGATCTGTGATCATTTCTTCCTAAGGTTCATTTGCTATATCTGTAGCTGACTGGGAGCCTGCTGAACAGGCTTTTCACATGCAGGGGTAGGCCGATTTTTTTGGAAGGACCTGGAGAGCAGGCTACCTGAGATACCAAGGAGACGGAAGAAAACAATCATGGGAAGGAGGACCCCAAGCAACTGACATTCCACTATCCTGTGGGTCAAGCGGGCTATTTCTTTTCCTGTTCCAAAGTGTGGAATCAGTTGGGGAGGGAGCACTACTGTCTTCAGAAGGCACTGGCAATTAGAATTTAGGAGAACTCTCCAGCCCTCCAACCCTCACCACCTATTAGCAAGCCAGCATAAGATGAAATCAGTGCTGGGGGAGGGTACTGACCTCCAAATCTTGCCACTGGGGAACAGAGCACTGACCTGCCGCCTACTGTCTCAACATCTATTATGAGTCAAACCCCTTTGGCTCTGTTTCTTTTGATCTAATCAAGCTTCAAAGGCCTGTGCCAAGACCTGTCATCACAAGGAGAGTGTGGAATACTCTCATGATTTCCAGTCACAGGAATATTGTACCCCCACCGGACTCTGTCATCCAAAAAAGTAACCAAAAGTGGGGTCAGGACGAAGATCCAGAGAAAGAATCAAATTTACAAAGGAGACAGTGATTGCCACATAGGACAGACCGATTTAGAGCTGAACTGGTGGGGGCTTTCATTCTTTCCTGTTTCTCTTATTATCTTTCTCTTTTGTCCCTCTTGACCCCAACCTTCTCCTTCAGAGAAAAAAAACCCCACAGTAAAGGAGCATAAGGCAAAAGAGGAAGAGCCCAAGAGGACACTAACCCGACAACCTGGGCCCAGTAGGCACAGGGTTCTGCCACCTGCTCCTAAGAACATCCTAAGGAAGGAAATTCCTGTGGAAGCCACTGGAGGGGCCACGGCTGGTTTGGCTCTGTGTTCCAATTATCCTGAGCCTGCGGGATCCTAAAGAAAAGCTGGTAGCCCATCTCTGTAGGCAGGGCTCTTCTGGTGAATGGGAGTGGCCTGTGGGGGGCCCTGGGAGAAAGGGAGGCCAAGTGGAGGAAGAGGGGGCAGAATGTTGCTATAAGCTGTGTGTGAACCATGGGCACGTCATTCTCTCACCCACCAGAAAGCACAGCTGGGTGTCTGGGCTGGAGGTGGATGAATCTCCTTAGACTTGGAGATGGCAGTTTCCCAATGCCCCAGGCTCTAGTTCTATCTGAGGGAAACAGAACTGGTACTGGTTATTTTTCTTTTCAATTTTCCAGTTTTGAATTTATAAAAACAGTTGGTAGTTAGAAAAGCCTGAAGGGCTTTTCATAGTAATTACTCTGAACAGTTAGATGATGTCTATTCGTTGAGGAAGTTACCTTTTTTCCCTCAAAGAAGACAATATACCTCTGTTTAAACATCAAAAAGAATTTGAGCGCTTACTTCTAGGACAGTCTCTTGAGGCTTCAAAAGTATGTTGGGAATTCCTCCCAAGGGCCCTATCTGGCTGTACCTGAGGCTGAATTACTTCTGAAGCCCCTGACCGAGTAGCACCCAACAGGCCCTCTTAAAGAATGAGTGGAATTCCTCCTATCTGCAGCCCAAAGAGGCAAGCCCTTACCTATGTAAATCTCAGGCCAAGGCACAGCCTCTCCTTCCCAATCCATCCAATTCCCAACTCTAAACTGCCACCTTGAGGTAAGTTCACTGACTAGTGGAAGGCTGGTCACTTACCTTACTCTGCTTCCTGTCCAGATAGAACTGGTGTTGGCTAATCGCCATTGCCCAAATGGACTTGATTAATGCTGGACATGCATACCACGTGTGCACAGCAATGCCACTGTGCCCGAAAGTCCTCCTGGTCACTGAGGCCCTGGGAAAGCAAGAATTGCAGGCTTCAAACTTTGTGATGGGGAAGAAACCATTCATCAAACAGCCTTAAGACAGCCCACTGGCATGAAGGGGAGCTCACACATAGGTGTACACACATATACACACTGAAGTGTACACATGGACATGTCATGTACAGAAACTGACTCTTCAGGATTCAGATTTGGCCAAGTTTCAGTCTTGTCTAGGACAAGATGGGTCACTCTAGGTCACTAAATGGTCCTTTCTAATCTTTAGCTCCTGGCATACGGCCAAGATAAACCTCAGAAACAGGAAAATCCTTGACAATGCTGGTCATTAAACAGGCAATGCTGCCTATGGTGAAGATGAGTAAATTCTGTTCTCCTCACTACAGCACAGAACACTTCCTATAGTATAGGACTTCCTGTGTCACTCTAGCTAGGTATTCCTTGACAGTCTGGTTATCCATCACAAATATATTCCCAGAGCATAGAGGTACTTAAGAATCAGAAGAGGGAAGGCAGAGAAAAATGAGGCAGCCAGTTCCCCAAGCTCTGTGTGGACATTTACAAATCCAAATAGAAGATGTATGTATGGAGTAGAGAGAAGCAAGTGGAGTTTAAAAATGAAAATGGGAAGCATGAATTTCAGCATAATTCACACATTAATGGTGTCTGGCAGGATAGAAGGCCATATTTTCATGAAGTATATTCTATACCATACCAGACTCATTTGGAGAATGAGTGAGATAGCTTAGTTCGTAAAGGTGTTTGCTGCCAAGCCTGGGGATCACCCATGGTAGAAGGAGAGAACTGCAAATTGTCTGCTGACCAATCTCTCTCTCTCTCTTTCTCTCTCTCTCTCTCTTTCTCTCTCTCTCTCTCTCTCTCATACACACACACACACAAATAGACATAATAAAAATGTTTTCAAAAATCTGAGGACAAATGACATTATGTATTTGTGCACATGTATGTGTGTGTGTGTGTGTAAGAGAGACAGACAGACAGACAGGCAGAGAGACGGATGGGGCCTAGGATGTGGCTAAGTGGGTAAAGCACTTTACCCACAAGTGTAAGGACTTCAGTTTGGATTCCCAAAAGCCGTATATAGTCAGATGTTGTAGCATGCACATCTGTAATCCCAGGGCTCCTATAGCCAGGTGAGAGGCAGACACAGAAGAATCCCTAAAAGCTTTTTGGCCACCCAGCCTGGCATATTGTAGCGAAGTATAAGTGACTCTGCTTCAAATAAGGTGGAAGCGGAGGACCAACACCTAAGGCTGTCCACATGCCTGTTAATCCCCAACATAACACACACACACACACACACACACACACACACACACACACACACAAAGGGAGGGGGAGAAAAAGAGAAAAAAGTGATAGGCAGATGAGAGTGACTAGGACATTTGATCTGTGTGTCAGAAGAAAAATGTCTGTTTTTAGGATGAACATACCTACTTTGGAAGAACCAAAGAACCCTCAGGACTTATAAATAGTAAGTAAAATTTTTAACAGCCCACTTTTCCTTAAAAAAATCTAAAGCTTGTCCTATCATCTTACTCTAGAAGCTGACAATTTAACAGTGGGGCTTCCTCCTCCCAGTCTCAGATCTGGTGCTTAGAAACCCAATGCCAGGTAAGGTTTTCTTCCCTTCTTAACAAAAGTTTTTTCCCCTCTTAACAAAAGTTAAGAGGGAAAAAAAAGTCAATGTATGAAAAAGCTCACAGTTGAAATGAGCTGAAAAGGAGGCAGTGAGCCAGAGAGGAGGGGTCGCCTACAAGTCTCCTCTCTGAAGATTCTAAAAGTTGTTACCTGAACTCCTAGTTTGGCTAAGAGTAAAAAAAAAAAAATTTTTTTTTCAAAAAAGTAGTGGATACTTTAGTAGATAGGAAAAGTAATTTGAAATGTGTTTCTGTATCGGCATGGAGGGTTGTAACAGCAAGGTCACTCTATCTCAAAAGTGATGTGAGTAAGGAAGATTCAAACTGCTTCTCTGGTCTCCGAAGTCAGTTTCATGGAAACATTTAAATCAGAAACTCTGAGGTTTTCTCTGCTCTGGTGTGTCGCTGATCTCCTCTGCTCATCTCTTTTCAGTCCTTCCTGCCTCAACAACTTCTCCAAGTTGCCCAAACCTTAGCAATGGAACACTGTTTGCCAATCCTGGACAGTAGCAGAAAGGAAGGTAAGTACTGAGTTGCAGTGTCCAGGAAGACAAAGTTCCCCTCAGGTCCTGTGCTCCATGGGGAAGGGAGATCTGGGCTTCCATCTGCGCCGTCTACTCAGAAAGCAGCCTCTGCCCTCACATGATACCCTTGTCGTGACCATTTCCAACCAATGGCATCTTGATTAACAGTCACTTCCAGTCCTGGGAAGTTGGTTCTGACTCCCTTCTTGGCATAGAGAAAGAGCTGACCTTGAACACCATGGCAATATAAGATGAATTAGACCAACTCTCCCTGTTCCCAGGTATCAGGCCACAAGCAACAGGATGGCAAGGCAAGTTAAAAAGTACCACAAAGCTGTAAAAAGGGGATTCTTCAAGTCAGAAGACCTGGCCAGAGATCTAGTTCTGCCGTGGGGTAGAACAAGCCAGCCTGAAGCTATCCCCTTCCTTTGGGTGTCCATAAAGTGTGTGTTTTCTTTCTAGCTGAAGTTACTATGTGTACCTTTACCATCACTGACCTCTATTGAGTTCCTCATCATGTCCCTCACCTTCCCTGCCAGCCTCTTGGCAAACATGGTAGACTCAGGGCTACTCAGGGGAGATGGTCATACTCCTAGCTTAGGCTGCCATTCTTTGGCATCTATTTCTTTCTTCTATCTACAACAGACCCTCTCTCCTCTAATGACCTCAGTTGAGGAGGAACACCTTCTCAATATCCATAGCTTCCTGAGGGCCTACATCTTGGTTTTCATGCTAGTTACTCTGTCTGGTTCAGCTCAGATCCCCCCAGGAAGCCCTCCTGACCAGCCAGGCCTCTGGTTTCCACATCATTTAGCACTTTGGTTTGTGCCACTTGGCCCTCAGTCTGCCCTGATAAAATACATGAGTTCAGGCCCCAGGGACTTCCTGAGTTCAAATTCAGCCTGGACAGATTACTACATTTCTGTGCTTCTGTTTTCCACATGTTGAAGAATTACAACAGTAGGACTTACTTTTTGGGTCACAGTGAGGACCCAGTGAATAAGTATGTACACGTGTGTAAAGCGGTGCCTGTACTTGGCAAACCCCATCAGTTCCTTCTTCTGGCCTCCTCAACTCTGATATAAGTTCTTTAGGGAAGAGGACCCTGGCTCAGTCTTTCTTCTGTCCTGCATCACATCTAACATAGAAGAACACAGAAACTTTCAATAACCCTGGGATGGATTATTTTGCTTACTAAGCCAAAAGTCCACTACATGATGACATGTGAGGTTCAAATCCTTTCCTGTGTCTCTGGATCTTAGGAAAGTGAAAATAATTTAGTAATTATATCACTGGTGGAATGATAGAGGGCAGATGGCACAAATACAGAGAGGCATATACATGCACATACACACATGCATGGGAGAAGGATTTAACCCAGATGTGCCTGAGTTTGTGGAGCTCCCAGCAGAGTATAGGCACAGAGAATCTGTGTATTCCCTGTGCTCAGGCCCATAGACTTTGCAATTTTTGTTTAATATTTTACTCTGTCAAGCATCCCCACATATGACCCACAGTGAAGAATTTATTTTACGTTTTTTGTACTTAGGTTTCCTTTCCTCTCATATGCCTGTGAATCTTAGTCTGACACACATTCACCTGGAAAAATAGCAGTGAGTTTCTCCTTGGCTAGATTATTATTATTGGCATTCACCTGCCCCTCTTTGGTTTGTACAGATGGACTGGAGTGTGCTCAACAGCTCTGAGGAGCATGGTCTGCAGATCATGAAACACATTGCAGGGCCCTGAGACCCACTGAACAAACCATCCTTCTGCTTAATGCTACCCTCTGAACCTGACTGCAGAGACTCAGAAACTCTAGAATATTCTGTTCTCTACTTGCTAGTCTCATAGTAACTGCAGGGCAGGGATAAGCATTTCCCTCTAGGAGGGAGGCTGCTGCATGCAGATTAGGGTTAGGTATACAGTACAGCTGGGTTATCAGCAGTGGCAGGCGTGAAGACTTCTGTACGAACCTCGGCTTTCTTATCAGGGGCAATGTCTCATTCAGAATCTCTAGCTACCTAGAGGGTATAGTTGCTTGTTTGTATTCCCAGAAGCCATGTGCAAGGCGATCACCAGGACTGACTGGGTGTCAACAGTACCTAAAATCAACTTTGGCTCCACCACAGCATCTGATCATTTTACTGTCTTCTAAGAGCTATCTTCTTGTCAATCTGTTTTTGGATTCACTGATAGCAATTTAATTCTTAGGTGTTAAGCCTGGCTATGGAGAATTCTGTTGCTGACTATGAGCTGCTTGCAACTCTAGGGCCATCAGCAGACAAAGAAGAAAAGAAGAGAGTAAATGGTGCCCAGACCTCTACCAGGCTGGGGCTGCCTGCATTCCACACTGGGGCCCTATTGTTTGGCATCTGACTTGGAGAGTTTTACCCTAGTGTTCTCTGGGGTACAGTGTGGAGAAGAGGGAAAATAACTGTATTTCTTTCACATCCACCCACAGTGTTGACACCCTAAAATTACAGCTCCAGGACTAAAACAAATGAGTCTAACTACTTTGGTGACACATTCCTTTTGGTGTCCACTGTCCTGCCTGAAATAGACTCTTCAGCTCTGTCTGACAAGGGGGCCTTCGGCCTCTTGTCTGAGACAGCTTCCTGGAGGGACTGAGGCCACTGCCACAGGATAACCAAGGGTTGTGACAGAATACCATAAAGTCCTCTAGTGGAATACACACACACACACACACACACACACACACACACACACACATACGGGAAATGTGGTCTGATGAGACAATCATAGAATTGCTAATTACACACACACACACACACACAAATTCAATGCATTTATGAACACAAAGCTTTATTGTCGGATCTAAATTCTGCTCTCCATAATTCACTATCCTCTCCTCTCCCAACTGGTCATGAACATGAACAAACAGCACAACATAACAGCACAAAACTAATAATGTAAATAACATGCTATACAGTTTTGTAAGAAAAAGGTTTTTCAGGCTTACCTGCGTGGGTCATGAACTTCCACAGAAAACTTCTTTTCCCTGAAATACAGGTTCTCCAATTGTCTCCATTGGAATATCTGGACGGAAAACAATGTAGTTTAAATTCAGGAGTAGTGAGCTCTCCGGTTGCGTTGTTCCCTCTTAGCTGGTTAAGTTTTTCACAGCTGAGAGTTTCCTTATCAAAACAGAGACTACAGTTGTTTGCACCTCCTCTGCTTTGCCAGTTCTGCGCTTGAGCCTCACACACACACACACACACACACACACACACACACACACACACACACACTGCAGCACTCCAGTTCGGTGGGTGGGTGTGGATTTTTCCTTCGGATTCCTTAACAGGAACAAAACAAGTTCTTTTTCAAGTTTGTTTCCCTTTGCGCGCCTTTGTTGAAGTCTCCAAGACAGTTCCCAGCACCGCAGACTTTTCCCTCCAAAGAGGGGGCGGGGAGGGGAGGAGGAAGGGTGGTGAGCAGAGAGGAGGGAGCCGGAGAAAGGAGCTGAGCGCTCAGGAGGGAGCGGTAGCCATCTGTGCCGAGCAGGACTGAGCTGCGCTTCCTCCCTCAAGTGCTGAAATGGAAGGCTTTCAAATTCCCAGCCTCCCTTAGGGACTCCACTTCCTGCCGCTAATGTGTAAGAGTCTCAGACGTCCTCACTCACTGGAGAGTGGAGGCGGCTGTGACCGTAGCTGGGAGCTGGCGAGTCCAGATCACAGTGAGCGCCTGTCCTGCCCCTTCTTTTTGCAGCACAAAGGAAAAAAAAGCAAGGGTGTCCCTGTAGGGACCGCAGCCAGAGTCGCCGGCAACAGAAGGACCGGAACTCCAGGAGTGAAAGAAGCTGATCTTCTAGAGGTTGAGAGGCGATTAGAGCTGCGTTCCTTGACTTTAGGAGTCGGGTGCCTTTCACTGGGTGAAAGTGGAAGTTATTTAACCCTCTGGGGAATGTCACAGGAGGATAAAGCTCTGTGCACACACGTTTGTATTTATTGTATTCCTATTGCGTCAGTTTCCATATTCTTAGAATGTGTTTTGTTCAAGGGTAAAGCAGAAAATCAGTTCTTGTTTTTCCAAGTAGAATGACTCTTCCCTGGGATCCCCTTTTCTCTGCCAGAGTTGAGGGCATATGTTTTTTAGGGTTTCATTCCGGGCTGAATTCCTGTTTTTATTTCAGTCTCTGCCTTTCACAAATGAGGGTCATTTCCCTGTGTCCCATAAACCTTGTTTTCCCCAGGCCCAGAACACTCTTAGTTAATACTTGGACAGTGGATTTAGCACCCAAGTAAAACTGGGCTGCAGTCAAAACCAGTTTCTGGAGTGGCTGCATTCTATCTCCACACTCGTCTCTGGAATTCTGAAATTATTTTGTCAGCATGAGCAACCAGAAGGGAGACATCTACTGACTCTCATTGTAGGCCACCTTTTCATCCACAGCTTAGAGTACAATTCGCTCTGAACTAAAAAAAAAGATTGTCTGTGTTTGAAGGTCAATGCCAAGTGGTTAGAGAGACATTTCAAGGAAAGTAAACGATCCAAAGTCTTACGTTGACTTGGATAGTTTTGTGTCTACTCTGTCTTAACTTGGTAAGGCCTTTATCCCTTTAACACACAGAACTGTGTCTTATGCTCTCATCTGATAGGAACTCTGCCAACATGAATTTCTCAAGACACCTTGGGTTTCTGATTCCTGGTTGTTGGGTATAGACATTTCACCTGAACTTCGCCACAGCCACATAAACACCAGAATTACTAGGCTCCATGATCTTGGTCTCATCCATAACCTGCCATGCTATAGAATAACATGGCTAGACATGAAGGCTTTGGAGTCTGACAACCTCTGTTTGAATCTAGGTTTCCTTCCTTCCAAGTCACTAGCCCTTAGGCAAGTTGTAGCAATCTCTTTAACCTCAGTTTCCCCATCTATAAAATGGTAAGGATGGCTCATCTAAGGGTAATTATAGCAACACCGAATTTGAAGCTCAGCTGTGGCACAAAGTCAGCACTCAATAATTGTGGATCTCACTACATATTGTTATGTTCTTACTTCTCCAAGATTTGGGCAAATAAATGAGAATAATTGTAGAGCAACCAGAAGAATTCTTTCCTTAAATTTCCTAAGCATTGACATAGACTTAAAAATAATAAATTAGATTATGTGTGTGCTAGAAATCTTCAGTAAGTATAAAGATTTACTCTCCCATCTCAATTCTGGTTTTTCTCTAAAGGATGTGGGCAATAGGTGTTCTTTTCTCAGTCCCTATGCTATAGCCACCTTAACCAAACAAAGTGGAAACTTGGACAGGCCTGGCTTCATGAGTGTGTGACCCAAAGGCCCTTGCTCAACAGGATCATGTAGTTGCTGTCGCCAACTTGAAATTTCCAGTATGTTTTCATCCATTTTGCATGGGCCCTGCAGATGATGGTCCATGACTTTGGTTCTAGCTGACTGTGGTCCCAGCAGCATGGAATGGGAGTGAGAGCCAGGGTCTCCATCTGTTTCTAATGGGCAGACTATGGAGGTTGGACTCTACAGAGCATGCACTCCACAAGAGGAAGGGAGCCACACCTGGCACGAACACTCAGAGAAAGCTCCCCTTGTGCCTTTCATTGGAAGCCCCTCCAGGATTGATTTAAAAAAAAAACAGAGCAGAATGCTCAGAGGGTCAGTTTGCTGGCAACTCCTCCTTCCTCAGGTCCTTGCAAAAGAAAAAACATAAACCATGCCTTTGCTCTAAGTGGTCCCTGATGCTGTGCAGTGTGGAGATCCTGTGTCTGCCAAAGGATCCAAACAAAACCATCTGGGTTTGCTGCAGCCCCTCATCTCCAGCTATGGTAGCTATCTAGGGTAGGAGGGGAGACTTCTGCCTCTGCGCTGCTAATGACAGTGAACTTTGGAGTCCTAACTCCTAGCCATGTCCCTGGGGTGAAGTATCTTCTATAGAAATCTTTGTAGCAGGATGTAGAACAATGGATTCTCTGATGTCTGTTTTTTTGTTTTGTTTCTGGCCTTTCTGAGACAGGACCTCCCTATAGCTTCAACCAGCCTGGAACTCTCTATGTAGACCAGACTGGCCTTGAACTTACAAACATCCACCTGCCTCTACTTCTGGAATACTAGGATTAAAGGCATGCCCTTGATTTCTGTTTTAAGCACAACATTTTTTGACTTTGCAAATATGAAATCTGGGAAGGGAGGGTGGGAGTGGGGAGAATATTTCTCTTGATCAGATAGCTGCATAGGGACATGAAAAGGGTTCCCAGGACCAGATGAGGACATACACAAGCAGAAACCCTCGCAGGTGAGCATTGCCTCATTCTGGAGGGAGCAGGACTGGGGAGCCAGCAGGAGTAGAAAGCCGGAAGGGTGTAAAGGCCAGGAAGAGTGGCTGCTGGCTGCCTGGGCTGGTATCACTTCCTCTACAGGCGCTGTGCTCTTCATGGGGGCCTGGGACATTTCTGTTCATGTGCCCCTATGCCCCACTTAGAGCCTGTGGGCTACTCAGCACTCAGCTCTGAGCCTGGCAGAGCAAAAAAAAAAAAAAAAAAAAGTAAGCAAATAAGGGAAAATCATTCATTCCCCACCTCCCTGTAAAAAGGTGAGGTGGGCTCTGACGACACTGGTTCTTAGGCAGCCCCTCATCTTCCAGGAAACTCCAGGGGAGCCTCTGTGAATTATGTTTTCAGGGCAGCCATACTATCTCTGCCACTACATAAAGATATCCTTGCGATTTGCACCCCCACATAAAGCCACACTGGACAATCATGGCTTTGACTTGGCTAGTTCCTAAAGACTTTATCTATCTCTTATGTCCAATTATGCCCAAGGAGCTAATTAAAAGCTCAACTCTGTAGTTCCATCAATAATCAGAGGATTGATTCATTCACTCCTGTTTTATCAAGGCCTTCCTAACATACTTCATCTAGGCATCTTTGAAAAGCTCTACAAACACTATTTCTTTGCTCTTTTTACAGTTCCAGTGAGGAAAAAGTGGGTAGGAATTTTCTTGGGGGGAAATGAGGCCCACAGAAATGGGGGTAAGCTGCCTGGGTCCATGCACCATGTTATTTAAGGAACCAGAAATAGAGGCAAAGGCACCTGACCCATTACTCCAATCTCTAGCTATGCTGCTTTTCCCAAGAGTCCACAAATTAGTGGGAACAACTCTTACTCATTAATGGGTGGTTAAATTTACAAGTGGAATGCTTTTCACAAATGAGCAACAATGCTCATTTTATGCTTAAGTAGGAAGCATAAAACCCAATCTTTTCACTCTTCCATAATGGCTTTGAGTTTCTTTCATACCATAAAAGATAATAGGTGTTACCTTCTTTTCTTAGAGACTTAGCTTCCTCTAGGTTTCTATAAAGCAACTACCTCAAGAATCAGTAGCTTTCAAAGACTAAGAAACAATAATAATCCCAATTAAGAACAGCCCAAATGACTGGGGTTTGCATAGGAAATAAACCCTTAAGAGGGCTGAAATGGTGGCTCTTGCCTGGAAGCTCAGTACTTAGAAGGCTGAGGCAGAATGATCAACCTGGGATGCAGAGAAAATTCCAGGTCGGCCTTGGATGCACAGCAAGATCCTGTCTATAATAGTAGTAAGTAGTAGCAACAATACATTAGGGTTAAAAGAGACCTCAAAACTTAGAGAAACCATCAGAATGGGTTCTTTTTAAGACGTGTCTGTCATCATTACTGGGACTCTTCTGGTCCCAGATATGACTTCTTAGCTTCTAACCTAGACTCAAAGTCCCTTACTTTCCCATTTAGACATAAGTGCCCTCATGTATAAAACAGAGATAGGAAACAGAAAGCAAACGAAAATGGCTAATAAATATTGCCTTTGAGCCCTGAGTGTGACAGGGTGCTCTATAAATCCTCAATGAGTGGGGTTTCTCCTGGGCTCTGCCTTGTATTAGCTGGTCTACTGAATTCCCATGTCCTGTGAGTGCACCGCTGAGGCTGGGGCAGAGGAAGGGCCCCGGACTCCATTGTACTTCCTCTCTAGTCAGAATTTACTGAGCACTGTGAGATGGCGTGTGGAGTAACATGTGGGCTCTCGGGATGATGGGTTTGAAAGGAAGCTTGGTCTAGTGGCTCTGATTCTTGCACTAGGACTTTAGAGTGCCTTATCTTCCTCCTGTCCCCAATGCTGAGTCACCGAGCTTCTGAATGACCTCCCTATGACTAACTTCCTGCTTCATCCCGAGGGACCATTATATAGAATCACAGCAGCCACCTGGGCCCCCTCCTCCTTTCACAGATAAAACTGCTGCAGTGGACATAAGCTGAGAGCTGTCAGAGGTTAAGTAATAATTGATGTCAGGACCACACTTTGTAACTTCTTGTCCTGGACTTTTTCCTAACACACCATGAAGCTCTGATGATGAATTAGAACAAAGATAGAGCTTCTTCAAGGGAACAAGTGTTGGCAATCTGAAAGGGAATGTGTACATTCCAGAAACTCGGAAGGAGTTCTCAAAGAGAATGAGACTCACACACAGGAATCATCTCCAAGCTCTGAACAAAACATACAAAAATTCACTTGCTCATTTCACTTCATTTCCTGAAACAGACTTCCACACATGATTCTCTTGGTTTATACATTCAGCACATAAAAATAAGTTGCTACCTATTTGTAGTACAAAAGGAGGTTCCGCAGAAGACCCATGGCTGTGCATGCAAGGGATTTGGTCATGTGTGTCCTGAGAAGAATTTAGGGGATAACAGAAGCAGGAGTACAAAAGTGTTAGAAGCAGTGGGTTGGAACTGTGTGTGTCCATTTTAAACAGTTCCATAAGCAGGCAGCACGTTTTGCTTCATCTGTCAAGAGACACAAAGCCATTGGGTTTTAAGTGACATCTACTGCTCATTCATTTTCAACCATTCAAACAAGTAGATGTCTACTTAGTACTTGCTATGCTAATTGGAAAGGGGAATGACATGTTGCCTATCATATATTTATAGATCCAGCATCTGCTTGTCCTCCCAACGAGGAGTAGAAAGTATTTGAAAAAAAACTGTGTCTCTAAAGAACATATACAGACTGTTTTTTTCTTGTCACAGTTCCCCAAACAACACAGTATAATAACTACTTCCACAACATTGTATTAAGCATTGTAAGTCATGTAGACATAATTTAAAATATACAGGAAGATGCATGTGGTGTCCCACTCGTAAAATCCTAGCACTCGAGGCTGAAATAGGAGGATTACTACCCATTTGAGTCAAGTCTGGGGTATACAGTTCCAGGCCAGCTTGGACTACACAGTAAGATCCTTCTCAAAAACCAAAAGGAACAAAAGTACAGAGAAGACCATAAACAGATCATATGCAGATACTATGTCATCTTATATGAGGAACTTAATCCATCAAGGGTTCTGGAACTAACTAATCTTCCCCAGACAATGAGGAACAGCAGTGCTTTCAAGAAGTTTATAATCTAAATGGGAAGAGAAGGCACACCAGAGTAGCCTATTGTGTGCTATTACCTCCATGATACAGTGTAAAACTGTCACCAATTTCTGTGCCAGGCTTTAAAACCGTGTAGAGGTGCAGGGTTGCCTTATTGAGATAGGTTTCATACTTTTGTCTCAAATAATCAATACTAATAACTATTATTTATTTATTTATTTATTTAGTGTGTATATGTATGTATGTGTGTGGGTATGCAAGTGCCATAGTATACATGTCAAAGGACAATCTGTGTGGGAGTCATTTCTCTCCTCCTATTCTGTGGGTTCTAGGGATTGAACTCAAGTTGTCAGGCTTGGTGGCAAGTTCCTTTACCTAATGGGCCATCTCACCAGCCCCCAAATATTCTCTATTCAACTGAATTTTTTTCATTGTGTTAGCTGAAATCAGGATTCGTCTTCATTCTATTTTTGTAAAGATTGTTATATTCTTGTTGGGCTTGTCTGTTCCTAACCATGGCTAGCCAATTCCCTCACTTGCTGATATGCATACCTATTATCTCTGTATCATCTATATCATACACATCATTCATACCATCTATATCTATCTAGCTGTGATTCTAAGGGTGTAACTCAGGCCTTGCACATGCTAGGCAAGGACTCTACTGAACTACATCTCCAACCCCACTGTAGTTTTGACTGGAGCCCATTCATAACTTTCTTGTTATGAATTCTAATTTCAAAGCATTCATCCTGAGAAGCAAATAGGACTCAGTATCAATCTTCAGAACTAGTCATCATGGGTATCAAATCAGGTCCTCCAAAGTCTACAAACCATGAGCATAGGTAAAGAGTCGAGGATGCACATCCTTCATAGCCTGGTGTGCAAGGGCCTTTCCAGGCATCTATGTTCTGAAGAGATGGCTACATACCCAACTACTGAAATAATGGCTATTTTTTTCTCCACAGCCAGATCTAATGGACTCAAGATGTTCTTCCAGCCCAGTTGCCTCCCTCTCACTGTCAGGCACCAGGAGTTCCAAATTGATTTGGTTAACCCAATGACAGATGCCCAGAGCACCAAGCTCTGATCCTTTAATGGATGGCCTTTTTTTAACCCATCAAAAACCTTTTAGCTTCCTTTGGCTTAAGAATCATTAGGGAGAGACAAAAGAAAAAAAAAGGTTAATGAATCCTTAATGGAGCCTTGGGAGAAACAGGCCATTTGACCCCCTGCCATCCTATTGGATTTGATTTTCTTTTCTTCCCCTCCCTTAAAGCCCTGTCTCTGTATTCTTCTCTATACTTTGGTATTTCTTGCAGAAAATCTTTCATATAAAGCTTTGGCAAATGTGAATACTTTAAGGAGATGATGTGGGGATATTTTTCTTACCCAAAGATAAAGGAGAATGAGCCCTGAATAGTGGGCACTGCAGAGGGAAGCAGAATATCTGGATGTAGTTTTGAATTTCCTTACAATGAGCACTATGCTCCAGTGCTGTGTGGCTTAACCTTTCTGCACCCCAGTCCTTCCTTTAAAAAGACTTCAGGAGCCGAAGAGATGGCTCAGTGATTAAGAATACTGGTTGCTCTTGGAAAGGATCAAGTTGTATTCCCAGGACCCACATGGTGGCTAACAGTTGTCCATAGCTCCAGTTCCACAGGAATCCAATGCCTTCTTCTGACCTCTGTGTGCACTGCATGACATGGGTGCACTCATATGCAGGCAATACACTCGTAAGCATAAAATAAAAATATAATAAATAATTTTTAAAGACTTCCTTCAGTTAGTGTGATAGTTAATCTCCATTGTCAACCTGACTGAATTTAGAATCACCTAAGAGACATACCTCTTGGCATGCCTGTTAGGGAGTTTCTAGGGACGTTTAACTGAATGTGGCTGGCACCGTCCCCTGGGCCGAGGTTCCAGACTACATAAAATGGGAAAGGCGAGAAGGTGAGCTGAGCACTAGCATTTATCTTTCTACTTCCTGACTACAGACACAAAGTGACCAGCTATGTCATACCTCTGTTGCCAGGCCTCCAACCCTGCCAAGATGCATTGTATCCCCTCAAACCATGAGCCAAAATAAACCCTTCCTTCTTCCTTAAGTTCCTTTTGTAAGATAGTTTGTCACAGCAATGAGAAAAGTAACCTGGGTGTTTCAAAGTTGGAAATGACTAAGTATAAGGAGCACCTTGGCATGCTCAAAGAGAAAATAATGGGCCATTTCACTTGTTTTGTAAAAAGTATCTTTTTTTGGATTATTTTAAGGTATTTTTAAAGCAAGATTTGACTACTTTGGAGGACAGACTTTGTGTGGAAAAAGTTGTGTTTTTCTACTTTTTTTGCGGGGGGTGGGTGGGTAGAGGGAGGACGTTTTAGGTTTCCTGTTTCTGGGAGTTCTATCCAGGGATATGGTGGGCAATGGACTCTACAGGGAAACACAGTTAAATACTGGTAACTACAAAGCTATCCATCTTTAAGATGACCAAATGACCTTACTATACCCTGGTATCATCTATGTGAAGCATACAAAAAGCACACCAGAAGAGCTGTTTGGGGTTCATTATTTGCACATTCACATTCCTGGTGCTTCAAGAATGATCCCTCTTGCTGAGGGGGGACAATTCCTGAACAGACTGGATTTATTTTATTTTTTTTTGACACTGTGTCTCATGTAAGCCTAGGCTGACTTTGAACTGTTGATTTTTATGTGTTAACCTCCCAAGTAGTGAGATTACAGGTGTGCACCACTGTGCCTAGTTTTATTTAGGGCTGGGGATTATTTTATTTAGGGCTAGGGCTTTGTGCTTCCTAGGTGCATACTCTCCCAACTGAGCTGTATCCTCAGCTCTTGCAGACAAGTTTAGATGGACACAGAGTGGGGGGGGGGGCAGTGCCATGCACAATGTTGAGGCTTCAGGTGTGAGCTGCAGGCCTGTCTAGTTGGACAGTGAGTCAGGTGTGAGGCAGGTACTATAGGCAGCAGCCCCAGAGGTCTGCAGCTTGTTTTTCAAGCCAGGTGCAGGGTGAAACCTTTGTGTCTTGCAGGCTACCCCACAGTTGTAATTGCAGCCTACAGAATGGCCTGGGCCTTTTGCTAGAGGGTCTGACTCCCTAGTTTGTACTGAGGCACAGATGGGGCTCGGCTAAGCCACCCTGTCTGCATCAGAGGCCCTGGTTGATGCTGATGATCTTCTAAACATCCTCTTGCCAGACAAATGCTTTCCCCAAGAACAAAAGAGGTATAGGGTCTAATTTGTAGAGGTGAGGACCTAAATTCTTACATTCTGTCCTTCCAGAAGGATGGCTCCTACTTCAAGCTCTGATTTTCTTCTTGTCTCCTGGAGGAAGTCAACTTGAAGAATTATGAATTTACAGGAGGAGGAGATAGACAATGGAAGAGGACAGTTGAGGTTGTTCAGCAACATACCTTGAGTCACTTCCTTCTTGCCAGGGCCCCAGCCTGGGTAGTTCTCTCAGATAACTATACCCATCTCTCTTTCAAAGTCATTATTATCCTATGTTGCAGCAGTCATTTTTACTGAAACATCTTCCCCATGACACTCAAGCTCCTGGAACAGTATTTTTCTATTCTGGAGCACAATGCCTGGACACTCATCTGTCACTCAATTAACTGCCAGTTGAGTAAGAGAATGAAGGAAGAACTTTGTGAGGTAGTTTTATGGTGGTGAACCAATTTTGGAGGTGTTCAAAGCTATACAGATGACATGTGACAGGCACAGGTATTTAATTTAGGCTACTTCTGTGAGGTAAGGACCACCATTCATTAAGCCAGACACTTTATTAAAAGTTCATTTTCATTTTTAGCACTGGGGAAATGGCTCATTCAGTAAAGTGTTTGGTGTATAGGCATAAGGACCTGAGTTTCAGCTGCCTAACAAGGTGGAATGCTCCTGAAGAACAACATTCATTCAGGGGTGACCTCTAGCCTCCACACCCACATATACATGCATGAGTATGCCCACAAGTATGTTACTTTTTTTCTTTTCCTCCTCCCCCCCCCCCCCTCCTCCTCCTTCTCCTCTTCCTCCTCCTCCTTCTGCTTTTTGAGGCAGGGTCTTCCTCTAGCCCCAGCTGGCCTGGAACTCACTGCATAGACCAGGCTGGCTTTGATATTATAGAGATCTACCTGCCTCTGCCTGCCTTGTGGGTGCTGAGATTAAAGGCATGCACCACCATGCCTATCCCAAGTGCATTTCTAAACTGTAAGGCATACAACAATAGGAAAGTAGCGGTTAGGGTCAGACCAAAAACGGAGAATGATAGAACCCCAACTAAGAGGCTACAGATTCCCGGCAGCTCGTTTTAAGTTCAGCACTATTCCAAAGAGAACTGGGATGTCTACAATTCCAAGAATCCTGGAATTCTGGTCCCGACCTGGTCAGAATTGTCACAGCTTTTTGTCTATAAAGGGCCTCTGTATACTCAGAGTTCTTTGTCAGAACTGACCTGAGCAGATTGGATTCTTGCAGCAGAGTCCTCTTGTCTACCAGTAGATACAGGTTCTGAAGTTCTGGCTGGTGGGTAGAGCTGTGTATATTACATTCCTGTTGTGCTGGACTTTGGTGTTAAACAGTTTTCAGGAAGCTTTTCTGTGCAACTAGGGTTTCCCCTTTGAATCATTAAGGAAAAAGTTTGGTGACTAGTGCACAGCTCAGCAGAAACAAGCTGTTAAGATATCTCAAGATGAAGGGGTTATTAGAACAAAAAATGTAGGATTTCTCTAATACTTCCTGCGTCTATGAAAGAAAAAGAAGCTAATGAACCAGAAGATTCAGTGGTCCACAGTATCCCAGTAATGACAGCTATTAAGCTTTTAGCTTTTATTAAGCTATTAGCTTTTAGCTTCCAAAAAAAAAAAAAAAATCAAAGAAAAGCCTAGATGGAGGCAATTTTTAAAAAAAATCTACAAATATAAGCAGTAAAAAGCTATAGACCTCCCTCTGACCGCCCTAGCCCTGGCAAATGTCTTGCTATTTAATGTGGCGTGTGCTCTTTCAAAACCTTCCTTAGCAGTTATCCTATTTATACTGCCCATATACAGATGGAGATGTCTTCCAAATAAGCAGTGAACTACAAAAAGATATTAGATACTCTAAATAATTTTTTTTCTCCAAATGGCATTACTATGTAGCCCTGGTTGGCCTGCTACTCTGTAGCCCAAGCTGGCCATGCTTCAGCCTACTAAATTCTGGTATTATTAATGTGTACTGGGGCTAGAGAGATGGCTAGGTGGTTATAAACACTTGCTGCTCATGCAGGGGATCTGAGTTCAGTTTCCAGTACTTACATGGCAAGTCACAATTGTCTATAACTCCAGTTCCAGGGGATCCAGCACCCTCTTCTGGTCTCTGAAGGTACCAGGCAAACATGCAGTACACACACACACACACACATACACGCAGGCAAAACACTCATACATATAAAATAAATCTTTTAAAAAATGTGTGCTGTCATGCCCAGCATCCACTTTCTTTTATTTGTTAAATAATTGTTATGTCAGACACTGTGTGAGGTACCAAGGGTTCAGTGGTGATTAGAACCGTCCTGTGTGTTCTTATGAGGTGAGAGATGAACAACAACAAAAAAAATTAAGAAGTAAACACAAAACCCTAGGGCATGTAAGTCAAGGGATAACAGGTTCTAAGGACAAATGTAAAACAGACTAGCAGGATAGAAGGGCCGGCAATGATAACAGTGACAAACTATATAGCTCTATAAGGCTAAGCATATATGAATGTTTATGGTGTCATGTGTGTATATGCTATGTTGGGATACAAAGTGCTGAATCTCCAGATTATATTATTCTGCCATACAAAGGAATAGACTACTGGGTTAGAGAGATGGTTCAGTTGATAAAGTCCTTGATGTGGAGGCATGAAGACCTGAGTTCAGATCTCCAACACCCATATAATAATCCGGGTACAATGGCTGGTGTGTAATGGTAATCCCAACGTTGAGGAGGTAGAGACAGGAGGCTCTAATGGGCTTAATAAGCAGTCAGTCTAGATAACTGCTGAGCTCCAGGTTCAATGAGAGACCTTGTCTTTAAAAAATGTGTAGAGAAAGGATTGAGGAAGGCATCTGATGCAAAGTCTGTCTTCTACACACATATATACACACATACACACATGAACCCACACTTGCGCATGCAGGGTCAGGGGTGGGGAGAGGGAGAATAGACAACTGATTTTTAATGCTACATGGGTGAACCTTGAGAATATTCTAAGTGAAAGAAGTAGATAAGTAGAACCTATAACTCTGAGGAGAAAAGGAAAGTGGCCAGGAGGTTCTTTGTGGCCTTATGCTATCTTCACTTGTAAATTCTGGGCTAGATTAATCATGGACCAATGATGGTCTTTGGTCAAAACTCAGCAAAGTTAGCTGGACCTGGTGGTACAAGCTTGGTAGGTGCCTCTAGAAATCAGGTGAAATGGAGGTGAGGTGGAGTCCAGTGGAGAGGGAGAGGACTTTAAAGTTGGAACTACTCTCCTTTAGCTCTTTAGTTAAAAAAATCTGTTCATTTATCTGTGAAATTGCATATGTGTGTGTACATGCTCATGCTTAGGGATTCCCTGAAGCTGGAGTTACAGGTGGTTGGGAGCAGCCCCACGTAAGTGCTGGGAACTGAATTCTGGTCCTCTGCAAGAACAGCAAACACTCTTAAACACTGGGCCATCACTTCAACCCTGATAATTTCTTAATAGAAGTTTATTTTGCTATTTGAAATTACTCAGTGATTTTGACTGTGTGGGAATGGTTAGAGGAGCTGTGGGACTGCCCGTGGCTTTATCAAGGGACAAGAGAAGACACACTAATGGTATGAGATAGAAGAGATGTGCCCTTGTGGGTTCAAGGATCTAGCTATCCCTTGCAAAATCTGGTTTTAAAGCCAGAACAAAAATAAGGTCATAAGTCTCAGATTCTTTTTGGTGTGAGTGAGGCTACTGAATGGTCCCCCTGCAGTGATTTGGTATCCAACAACAGCATTTGGTTTTGATTTGCTTCTTAAAATTGCATCCAGGTCAACGGGGTTCCTTGAGGGTGGGAATCTGTGTCTGCAGAGTTCTTTAAAGCAAGTTAGTCTCAAGAGGCTGCTACATTGTCTGGCTGGGTGTTTCTTTGAATGTTATAAATACCCAGTGTCCCATTTGACCCCTACTGTCCACACCATCAATGTGGCTATTTATATGGCCTTTCTCAGAGCTGGCATGTATACTGTTTAAGGGCAGGGAGGTCAAGATGTCTAGGAGACCAAGCACTGAAGTAGGAAGAAGATTAATGTAGGGAGACCACATACCATAAGGCACATCAGCTCAGGAGCTGGGGGGACTACTCTGGCCATCTAATAAGATTTGACTTTGTCATTGGTTCATGTGGAGAACATATGGGGTTGACTGCTTAGAAATTGTCATTTTCATTTGGAGAGAAAACGCTTGCCTTGTGTGACCTGAATTTGATCCCCAGAACCCATGTGAAAAAATGTTAGGTGTGGTAGTATGTGCTTGGCATCTCAGCACTGGGGAGGCAAGGACAGGCAGCAGGCTTTCAGCTAGCTTAGACTATTTGGGGAATTCCAGGCAGGTAAGAGACTCTATCTCAAAAGAAAAAGGTGAAAGAATAACACCTCAGGTTATTCCTCTGGCTCCACACCCACACATATACATACACCCCCGAGCCCTACAGTATGGTGAAACCTTCGATCATAGGTACTTGGGAGGATGAGACAGAAGGAATGAGAATTTGAAGTCAGTTTGGTCTACATAGTGAGTTCAAGTCCAACCTGAGCCACTGCCTCAAAATCAAACTGTTGGGCATAATGCATGATGGGCCTAGCCAGGGCACTGCTAGGAGGAATAGAATAATGGCTCCTGTGGGCGTGGCGTTCTGCTCTGGCTAGTTGTGAGACCACCTTCTGCCTAGCACCTGGAAAGAACCTGCCTACCTGGGGACAAACTTACTATTGGCTGTATTGGGACCCCACCCCATAAGGTCATTGGCTATCCAGGCCTATAAGAGCTTGTGCACATATTCAATAAACAAGTTTGCAGTGCCATGTGCTTGGCCAGCTTCCCGTCCAGCTCCCAGAGTTTGTGTCTTAAATCTGCGTCTACTCGCCCCCTCCTGGAACAGTGGAGTTTCCCTCAGTCCCCTCGGGCTGGCCCTGAGTGCTGAGACCAAACACAATACAATTTATCCTGCTCAAAGGCAGACCAGATTCTCTTCTCTTCTCTTCTCTTCTCTTCTCTTCTCTTCTCTTCTTTCTCTTCTCTTCTCTTCTCTTCTCTTCTCTTCTCTTCTCTTCTCTTCTTCTCTTCTCTCTCTCTCTCTCTCTGTCTTTTTGGGTCTCCCTGCAGCCACAGCTGGTGGCCTGGAACTCACTATAGAGACCAGAGATCTTACCTCTGCCTCCCAAAAGTTAGGATTAAAGGCATGTGCCACCACACCCAGCACAGATCAGCTTTTCTTAAAGGTGACAGTCTGACTAGAGGATGAGGATGATTAAAAAAATAGGAATACAAGCTGGTGACCGTGGAAGCCTAGCTTATTCAGGGTTGGGTTTAGCATGGCCTCCATGGGAACCTGTGGGAACCAAGGGACCCTGGGTTCCCAGACTCCATAATCAAGAAAAAAAAATCCTCTTGACAAAGAGACATTTGTGCTTCAAGGCAATCCCTCCGCTTACATTCGATACAAATACTACTGTAATGATATTTATTATGTCAAGGGCAAACATACTTTTTCCTGACAAAGGGAAACTCTTTGAGAAGTAAATTTATTCAAAATGGAGAAAACGAGGCTATACCTACCCTGTGTCTTTCAGTGTCCCTTTCACAGATACAAAGAGATATGGAGAAGTAAAATAAGGTATCATAGCTTTCCTTTTTTCATTCTTTGTTTCTCTGTTTCTGTTTCTTTCTTTTTGTTATGCTGGAATTGAACAAATAGTCCCCAAATTACATTTTGGGGATTTACTTCAGAATTCTGAGTGAACATGGAGGTTACTGGTTTACAAAGCATATGTAAACCATGTGTGTGTGTGTGTGTGTGTGTGTGTGTGTGTGTGTGCGTGTGTGTGTTGCTGGGGCCTTGCCCATGCTAAGGTGAGCACTTAACTACTAAGCTATATTCGAGCCTTTCGTTAAGGCAAGGTCTCATTATGCAGCCCAGGCTGGCCTGGAACTACAGTTTCACTCCCAAGTGCTGGGGTTACAGACATGAGCTACCACCCCTGGATTGGAGAATTGTTGTTGTTAACCATCATGAAGGGTACTGAGAATTGAACCTTGATCCTCTATAAGAGCAAACAGTGCTCTTAACCATTGAGCAATCTCTCCAGCCCTCTGGTAACTTCTTATGCTCCTCCCCAAATCCCTCCTGAGCACTGGCTCCCCAGTTTTGAGGTCAGTTCCCTTTGGTGACCTAAGACAAGTGTCTGTCACCCACAGGCACGGAACCCTTGCAGGTTCACTCATCCTGCACTGTGATCTGAAGGAATGGTAAGAGAAAAATGGAGGCTGCCCTTTGACCCTGTACAGTGAAGGAGCGAGGGCTGCAAAATGCTAAGAATGTGAAACACACTAAGTGGCATTTCTGCATTTGCTCCCAGGAGTGCATAGGGCGGGGTCTTCCAAAGGATGAACTGGGAGGAGCATGGCACCCAGCTGCCAGGCTCCTCAGGGGATTCTATAGACAGCAAATGAGTCAAAAACACCCAAAGAAAAGCTGGACCAACTCAGCAGGAAGAGAGTTCTTACCACACTGAATAATTGAGCAGGGCCAGGCTGAGAGTCTGCTCCTAGTTAATGGAATATTTCCTGTAAATATTCTTTTACCTTACTGCCTCATCATCTCACATTATTAAAAAACAAAAATCTTTACCAGTCTGGGGAGGTGACAGGAATGCAATTCTGAGAGACAATGCCTCTGCCTCCAGAAGGGGCTCTCAGGAATTATAGAAAGCCACTGGCTGTTCAGGGCCAGGCCAATTACTTTGGTTTCTTTTAATACCTCAGAAGGGACCCTGTAGCACCACTAATTGTGCATCTAAACATACATAAAAGCCTCCTTAAATGCACATAGAATAAATAAATAAATGCCACTTGCTGAATATGTAACAGAGCCCAGCATCGCCGGTTCTTTCCAAAGGAGAGCTTTCATTTAATTCAGACTAGTGACAGAGCTGAGCTGTGGGTGCTGATCTACTACTGATACTGAATACTCCTTCAAGGGAGGGTTTTGGGCCATGTGTTTCATGTTGTTTGCTCTGGTATTTCTAGCTTCAGACAGGCCACTGCACCACAGATCTTTGTTCTAACTTCCTCAAAGCCCTGTTTTCTGTTTTCTTTCTTATCAAAGCTTCCCCAAGCATGGAATCCTTGGTAGGTTAACCAGGCTCCAGTAGATGGACCCACATTGAAGGACATTTTGGAACACAAATTAGACAGAGAGTACATTATATTAGGGGGCAATATGGGGAGGTGTGGATAGAGGAGGGTTCTAAATACCACCAAATTGTATTGCATGAAAATTGCAAAAATTCAATAAAAAGAAAGCTGTTGTGTTTCCTCAGGCTTTTATCTAAGGAATGTGGGAGTCTTCTCCTGTCCATAAGGAGCCTCTTGTGAAACACAAGATTTATTTATCTATGCCCTCTAAAACCCTGGTTCTTTCAGAGTGAATAATAATGCCCTTTCAATATAAAGCATTTACTTTCATTCAAATGTTGTCAGGAAAGAAAGAAGAAATACTTTGGCTTCTATTAGCATAACTGGTGAAATACATTCGGACAGTCAATGTCATTGGTGATGGTTATTTTCCAGGTTTTGGAAATATCACACCTATTGCCTAGGCAGGGAGCAATTGTACACTTATTAAAGAAGATAATTAACTAGGATGAACCAGGGAACAATGTATGGAGCTGAAGCTTTTTTTTTTCCCTCACACTTTTCTTTCTATTACTAAAGACAACCAGGTGGATAACATCAGCACCTGTCCTCACCCATAGCATCAGGCCTTGTGTAAAGATTCCTGGGATGGCTCTAAAGTAGAGGGCTACAGCAACAAAAGGGATGTTTGCAGGTGGTTTGTGGTGTGGGAGTATTGGGAAGTGCAGAGAAGCTGGGAGGGGACCTCTCTGGGCAAGAGGGAAAGCCTCCCTGGTGGTGAAGTGGGGAGTGAAGGCTGCAAGCAAGATTTCCTGAGCAAAGAGTGCTGCAAGGATCCGCACAACACTGTGGTGTATCTAGGGATACTCTCTGAGTTTCTGTGAAAGAACACACAGGCAAAAGGACATTGTTCTAGGGGAATGTGCATGCATTATAGGTTTCAATTTCTTTTTAGACCTGTTTGCTGCTATTTTACGGCATTTAGGAGGACTATTTTTCTGCAAACAACATCAAAATACTATGGAAGTGGGCCTTCAGAAGTTCAGCATTTTGGAATTCTTCTGAAAACCCTCAAAAAGCAAAACCAAGTCTGTGACATGTTCCCACATCTTGATAATCCTGATGAAACATGTGCCCTGTATGTGTGTGGGTGGGTGGGGGGCTATGTTTCTGTTTCGCTACTTATTTATTTATTTGTTGATTTTATTTTTTGAGACAGGGCCCCCCTGTAGCCACAGCTGTTCTGGAACTTGTTATATAGACAATACTGGCCTCGATTTCATAGATATCTGTCTGCCTCTGCCTCTTGGACACTGGGAATAACCATCTTACTTTAATTTTAATTTTAAATTTTGTTTGTTTCTTGTGGTTTTTGGAGACAGGATCTTCTGTGTAGGCCAGACTCACCTCAAATTTCATTCTTCTGCCTTTGCACTGAGATTAAAGCCCTGTGTGCTACATCTGGCTTAACAACAACAATAAGAAGCAAAACTCAGCAGCTTATATTGAGAACTGTACTTCAGAAAGATGAGTCTCAGAAAGAAGAGCCACCTGTTTATTGACAAGATCAGATAGCAATTGGTAAGGGGATGATAGGCAGGAAGCACAGGGCTCTCACCTCTCCTCAGGTCTGATGTGCCTCACCTTTTACCCCATCTTCTCACAATCATTACCTTTGGAGTGAAGATTCAGTGACATAGGATGGTGTCTGAAACCAGAATGGTAAACAGCATCTCACCTAGAGAACTAGGTCCAAGCCACCATCCTGCCTGCTTCAGGATGGCCATCAACTATGGACTGCCAGAGATTTGGAGAGATGTTTTGATAATTCCTGTGGGAACATTTATATGGATGCTCACAGGTGACACAGCAGAGGATGCTTCTCAGCCCTTCAAAGGAAATGGAGGAACTCAGCTCTGCCATTGCCTTTACTTAGAGGCTGAGAGGCTGGCTCTTAGCACTGTGGCACCACATGACAGAGCTGTTTCTCACTGAGTCAGACTGTCAGTGAGGGCCTCTCTCTGCCTCTAGGTGGAATAGGTGTCTGGGTGGGAGATGCAGCTGTTGTTATAGCTGCTTCCGGGTGTTCAGAACTGGGCACTGTTTCTCTCCCAAGCATACCTGGAGGCTAAGGAGCTATACCTGGCCCCAGTGCCAGGAGGGTGTGCTACCACTTGGAGGACATTCCTCAATATACAGCACACTCATCCTCCTATACCTCAAAATATTCCAGAGTGCACAGAAAATTAGCTCCTGATCTTCCTGCCTGAGATCTGCAGACCACCCTGGCAAGTTAGACCTAGCCCACTGCCCTTGATTCCCCTATACTCTGACCAGCTATATTTTCTCTCCCCACACTGTCCCCATTCCAGCCTTGAATCTACACCCACTCCTCCTCCTTTTCTTTCAGACCTCTGAACTAGCCTCCTGACCTGGCCCCAGTCCACTATGTCTTGATCCCCTTTCACAAGACTAGCTACATTGTCAAGCTACGGCCCTATACCTACTCCGACTAGCTAGTTGGACCCTCCTAATGTTGTCCCCACCCTGACCTTGGCCCTGTGTCCCCACCTGACCTTCCTGCCTGAGACCGCCTGACTGGCCTGCTACAACCCAGCCACTGGATTCCCATAGTCTTGAATTGAACTGAGACCCCTCCACCCCAATGGAGAGCTCTTCGTTAATCAGCTTGGAATCATCCTGTCCCACCAATGAAAAATAAAAAATGAGAACCTGAAGCACAGACCAACTAACTATTCATACCTGACCAAAAAGCAACCAAGCTACATCAACAATATAAACAGAACCAAACTTCAAGTAAACAAAAGCAGGCTAGAATTTCATATCAGCTGCACAGCCAACAAAAGAAAACCATGTGCCCAAAACACAATGCAAAAACACAAATAATATGAAAGACCAAGAGAATATGTCCCCACCAAAACCCATCAGAAGTGCACTACAATGAGAACCATTCAGATAACACCAGGACACAGAATTTAAAAGAACAATCATAAACATAATAAGAGAACTCAATGACTTTAAAGAACACATAACTCAAAGAACTCAAAAAGGTTAGGAATAACTTCCTCACTCCTCACCCCTCACTGAAACTCAAGAAAATATGAACAGTTGAATGAAATGACAAAAACAATTATCCTATGGGGGTAAAGAGGAAAAAAGAGCTCAAGGGTGAAAGGTAGGAGATAGCTATTATGAAGGGGAAATTGGGGACAATGGGGGTACTTTAACTAGAGAGAGAAGGGAGGGTTAGACAGGGACAGAGAGAGAGGAGAGATTAATAATGTTTAGGTGGTATGGAAAACCAGAGGGAAATGCATTAGTTCAAAAATCTATTGAAAAAATAGACATACAGTATCTATACATGAGTACATGTCTATAGCTGAAGGCTATAATGACAAGAAACACAGTACCTCACAGGAGAAACTTCCCTTCAAGTTGTTGGTCAGGGTAGTCCAAGAGACTCCCAAAATTTTAACATGGGTTATTGCTACAGCCCTTGATTGTCTCTTAGAACTTGAAAGTAAGACCCTATTGTTGAAGACAGGACATATGTTGGACATAGGACTTGAAGCAATGGAGATGGAACTAACCTGGGAACCTCCTCCCAGAAAACTAACTCTCATAATTTTAGAGGATATTATGCAATGTGCTAAGGGAGAATATCAATCAATGATCCAATCACAGCTTTAAAGCCACAACCACAACAATGACCGGCACAACAAACTATCTCTAGTGGTGCACTTTTATTTTGGGGGTAATCAACAGCTATCTAATTGGACTTAAAGTCTGCTCAATGAGAAGGAACTCATGTGTGGCACTGTGAATGTAGCCAAACACACATAGCTAGAGAGGTCATAGATTCTAGAGAAAACCCTTCCTCTGTCTCATCCCTAGGCAAACATAATTTCTTATTGTATGCTAAGTATGGATCCTTATATTTACAGACAAGTCTACCAGTCACAACTCATCAAAGAAGTCTCTTTTTGCAACAGATGGAGACTGTTACAGAATTCCAAACTGGTCACGCACAGATAATAAGTGTCTGTGAGAACACCAGGCCTACGTGACACAGCTACAATGGAAACTCTAAACTTGGGCTCACCGAACTTAGTGGAACAGGGGTCAGAAGGAATATCAAAGCATCTTTCAACCCTCACCAGTGAAGCACCCTCATGCAATAGAGGATGATGAACACAGACAGCCACAACTGGCCAAAATGTAGAGAATAAGTGACTGCAAAGTTCATGTCCCTGGACAGGACTTCTGTACTAAACCTCACCTACCTAAGACTCAGGGACCATTGTGGAAGAAGGAGTGGAAAGATTGTGAGAGTCAGAAGTAGTGCATGAACATAAGGAAACTGCCTTTCAGGTTTCTGGGAACTTGCTCATCTGAACTTACAGCAACAGTGATAGCATGCATAAGACCCATGCAAACTCAATCAGACAAAAACCCCGCATAGAACTGGGGAATAGTCAGGATACCCCAAGGGACAATTGACAGCTCATCACTGCTTGGTGAGGCAGAGTTGATTTTCTTTAAGGGAGCTGAATGGACTCCAATAGATGAACTTATGATGAGGGACATCTGGGTACACAAACTTGACTAGATAGGCCTTAACATATATGAAAGAATGCATAAAATCTGGTGAGTGGGCTATCGGTGGGTTTCAGATAGGGAAGGGAGTCTAAATATGATTAAAATGTGTTGTCTTAAGTGAACAAAAATTCATTTTAAAAAACTGTGAAGGAATTAAAAACTCTGGGCTCAATTTTTTTTTTTTTTGAGGAAACTTTGCTCAAGTCCAAATATACGAATGAACTTTCTTGATTTCTAAAAAAAAAGGCCACAAGGATAAAAGTACAGAAAAATGGAAGAAAGACAAAGTATGGAAGAGGTGTAGACCCAGGGCCCAGAAAGCAAAGAGAGTTAAAGTACAAACACAGGGTTTCATTTATTTCTTGTGTGTATAAATGGGACACAAACTTTTAGCAATAGACATAAAGCAACACACTCTTCCAAAGAAGTGGTTTCTCGGGGCATTGTTCCCATTGAACAACCCTCTATCACTTGCTAGTGATTCTTACTTAGAACTTAAATGATTTATTGATTCATTGAGTGAAAATCCTCCCCAACATTAGGACTTTCCCCACTTCAATTTAATAAAGAAGTTGACTAAGAGGACAGTGGATGATTACATGGAGTTAAACTCAGATGTATCTTGTAGAATTCAATCCTAGTTGTATATAAAGTAGCTTGGGTGGTGACCTGAAAGGGAATAATGGACCAATGTACATTCTCACTCCCCAAGCCAGCATAGTTTTTTGATAGATGCTTCATATGCATTTCAAGTTTCAGCTTGAACTTCATACTGTCTCCCTGCCATTCTCTGCCAGAGATTCTGAATGACAGCACTTGCCTTAAAGACATTTTTTCATTGTAATTTTTCATTTGCTCTGGTCTGAAAAATGTGTCAATGAAAACTTAAAATTCAAACATACTTGTGTTTTTGATGACTCTACTTTCCTTTTTCTTGGGTAAATGACTAGTTTCTTTCTACTTCTATAATACCATAAAGATATTTGCAAACTTTTCAAGATCTTGTCTTACTCTTTGATTTTTCTTGACCCAAGACTTTTGTATGCTTATGACCTGTAACCTTGTTCTAAAAACCTTCAGGGAGAACTCAGATTGGCTTCAGGATTCCTTCATTTTCTCTAAGTGTGTATCTTCCAAGGAAAGAACTATGACAGTCCCCCAAAGCCCTCTTTTGCCCATTTTCTCTGGGAGAATGGAGCTGAATCTTTTACCTTAAATGATTTTAACAGCTTAAGCTTCCTTAGTGACAAGGAGAGAGAAATATTTGCCCAGGGAACTCAGACAGGATTATTGTGTAGTAATTTGTGTGTATGTATCTTAGCATGGCTTAGGCTATAGAACACTAACTCACATCTGCTTCTCTCTCAAAACAGAGCCCTTAAACCCACTCTTACCTTCCTTGGCTTCACTTTATCATGGTAATCGTACTGAAAGATTCCCTTGTAGCTTAGTCCCAGCCACCATGGTATCCCTTGTTTGTCCTAGGACATCAAAAAGAGTATAGGTCAGCACAGAGCTGGAAAAGATAGACACAGGCCAAGAACAGATTTTTCTGGATCAACTCACAAGTGAAAAAGCAATTTTCCTGAAGTGGATGGAAACCACTGTCAATTTGTATCTTAACAGATGTGCTCATTGTAGAAGTATGCTCAGTCACGTGAACATTCTATGGACTAAATCATAGCTAGGGAGTTGGCTCTGTTCCCAATCAGGTCATATGCACATATGTGTATATGTATATTTGTGGTGTATGTATGCGTACAAGTTCCTATGTGTGCATATGTGCATATGTGTGTGTATGCCTGCATAGAGATGACAGAGGTAAATGTCAGTGTCTTCCTTTATCCACCTTATTTTTTTGAGACAGGGCTTCTCACTGAACCTAGAGCTCACTGCTTGACCAGAAAGTCTTGGGGATCCGCCTGTCTTTGTCACACTGATGAGTGCTAGGGTTACAGGAGTGTGTGCAATGGGTGCTGGAGGTCCAAACTAAGGTCCTAATACTTGCATGGTGAGTATGTACTGACTTATCCATCTTCCTAGTCGCTATCTTCACCCCTTAATGAGTAAGTGCTGTGTTCTGTTCTGCCCATTCCAACCCCCCTTATAAAACCTTAAGCTTTCTAGGCTGAGCCATTCACTATACAGGAAACCTTTTGATATGTTGAACATTTTAAAGAATGATGAATTATTTTCTGAGCAAAGAAATAAACATTAAATGTCAGAGCTACAGGGGACCTGAGAGATCATAGAAGAAAGCTTCATCCCTTCTAAGGACAAATAAATCAAAGCAGCCCAATTTTTAAGGAAGTTAAACCCTTCCCAGCCTCAGTGAGTCAATGGCAGCACAGGGCGAAAGGCATCAGTCACTCTGATGTCTTGCTCACCCAGGAGGACAGCTGAATGAGGACTTTAGGACTCACACTGCTGGACATTGTAGCAAAACTGAAGCCAGAATATTATTAGAACTGAATTACAAACACTGCCCCTTCTGTTTATTTATTTCTATAAGACTTCTTATGACCTGAGAGACAACTGCAACTCCCTATATTCAAACAGAACAATTCTGAGTTGTTCACAAGAGCTCCCAAATGCTAGAATTTTATTATGGGCACACAAAACAGCCTTTTGTCAAGTTTTGTGCTAATCTTCATACCTCTGAATGACCCAATCAATACCTCCATCAAACTCAAAATTAGCATGATGCCTTGTGTGGTTGCACAGATCTTTAGTCCCAGCACTTGGGAGGCAGAGGAAGTGAATCTCTGTGAATCAAGGCCACCCAGGTCTACATAGTGAGTTCTAGACCAGCTGAAACTGCAGGGAGACACTGACTCAAAAAAAATTATCATGATGGTTTTCAAATATTTACTGGAATGAATTATTTCAAGGTAAGTGCACAGATTAAAGGCAAAGGAAATACAACGTGAGAAATTATTCAAAGCTTCAGGAATATATGATTACTTTTAAATCTTTTACATTTGTTTTTGGTGCTGCAGGTTGAACCCAGAGCCTCATACATGTTAAATGTGGATTCTACTACTGAACTACCCCACCCAGTTTTAAAAATTATTTATTTATTCATGATACTGAGAATTAAGATTGGGGCCTTGTACATGATAAGCAAATAATGAATTAGCTAACTGATTAGTTAATTAACTTTAGGCAGTATAAACCTTTATGTTGAATACCTGTTCCTGTCTCTGGGAAGTATCTGAGCAAGGCACTGATCTGAGAGAATAAAACAAGGAGATCTCCAGTGCCACTGTGACATCAAACTGATCAGGTGAGGGTCATCATTACTCCATGATCTGGATACAGACAGTGCTTTATGGCTCCAAACCCCTCACTAGCAGAGTGGTGAACCCTGGCACAGGGAGATTCTGAGCCTCTTTTCTGGTACACCTGAATTTCTCTTTGAGGAGCTGATGGGATTCACCTTCTTTATCTAGGACAGATGAAGGTCCCAGAGGCCAGGTCACTCTGTTCATGTCTCTATATCCTAGGCTTAGGAATATAAGGAATGTTTATATGTGATGGCTGTATGAGTTCTATGAAAGACAGTGGTGGAGTATTAAGAACTCCCACTGATGGGAAAACTTTGGTAGGACATCAAGAATTTATTTCAGGCTTTAAGCAATGCCAACTCAAACTCAGGTGGAACTGAAGTTCCCCTAGGTACCCCATAGCTCTAGGTTCTACAGCTATAGTCCCAACCCTTATTGCCATTATAGAAATTTACCTACCCAGCAGCTTAATTCAATTCTCAATACATACTCATAATACTCACTTAATATGTACTGGGCATCTACTATGTGCTAGGCACTGCACTGCTTTCTATAGACTACAATAGACTACAACACATTGTCTATGCTTAGGTTATGGCAGAGACTCATAACTGGTCAAAGTGCTGAAAATAAGTGACTGCTGAATGCTCAGAAGGAGAAATCTATATTACTTCTTCCAAGGCTCTGGGAACATAGTGGAAGAAGAGGTGATCGAATGAATTTAAGTTGAGGAAGTAGAGGACTGTTGTGGAACACTGTCTTCTGAGCATGGCTACTGCATTCATGAACTCACAACAGCTGTGATTACCTGACAAGACTGGGCATGCCAATATTCTGTCATGGACTGGGGAGGGGCTCATGTGGCCTGAGGGAATTATTGTCACTTAATGATTGCTGGGGGAGGGGAAGACATTTTCTTCAGTGGTATAGTCACTGGTAAGTAGTCTATGCTCCTGTAAATAACCCTGTACCCATGTTCATGTAAAAAACCTGTGTTAAATTAGATCATTAAGAGAAACAAACAAGACATGAAAATAGAAGAGGGCCTGGTTGGGAAGAGAAAGAAGATCAGTGAGAGGGGAACAAAAGCAGGTAATGGGGTGAACATAATCAAATACATGTATGAAAATGTCAAACAAAACCCATTACCAGATGTAATTAATATATACTACTAATAATTACAAAAAATCATCTGCAGCTCATTATTAGATAACAAAGGCAATTCAGTACATATCAATAGTATACAAAGTGCTGTGCAAGCTGCCATGGATGGCCCAGAATGAAGAAAATATGGTGCATGTTTTAATCTAAAGAAGTTAAGACTATAGTTAGGTGGAATCATGGGGAAAGATCTTGGAGGAAGGTGGCTGAGTTGCAAAATGTTTCTGTTCTTTTTGGTTAGACTTTGGACAATGGTTTAGTTAAACTTTCATGTAAGAGTCAATGAAATTAGGGAAGGGAAAGTTTCCTTCTCTTAGGGAGCATCTTTATTATGTCAAAGAAGAGAGCCAATCTGGCTCAGTACATATAAAATTAAAGAGAATTTAGAATGGAGTCAGTGTCCTTGTGGACTTGCTATCACCACATTCAAGAACACAGATGTGACTACTTCAGTGGTCATGCACTCAATGATCTTTTGTCAGCCTATGGTCTCTGTTCTTGTCCTGGAAAGTTGATTATGTGGCATTTGACCCACAAGAGAAACACGAGATTCTGCTAAGAGTTTTTAGACTCTGTAGCTCCTTGTATTTGATGGAGTTTTTCTACTGAGAGTTTCTGAATTTCCTAGGATTCCTCTGAGACTGAAAGGAAGTTGGGATGTATTACACTGTTTCACAAAGAAAAAATAAAAGTTTTGGAGGGTAACTCTATCAAGTGTCAGTGCCCTAGGGGTTATTATATTCAGTTGGTCAATTTCTCCTGGCAAGCAATCTTCCTGACCAAGTCATCCCATTCCCCTGAAAATCTTCAGATGCTGAATGAAATAAGTAAAATGGAGCTTTCTGTGTGCTTGCTTTATCAGGGTAGGGGAAGCAAACTTCAGCAATGAGCTCACTTACCTTCACTGAATAATAGTGAACCCCATAGGTTGGGAGAGACTCTACGATGCTCATGTAGCTGTGAAAACAACGCATGCAAACAATGCACATAAGGGTTATCCAGGAGAACTGGGACCACATACAAGCTCTTTTGGGTTGAGAACATTCTAGAGTGATTATTTACTTTAAAATTCAGTTGAAACATCCCTTTCCCCATAAGTTTTTCCAAACTGAAATGAACAACCTTGACGTGTGACCTATTAACACCCAAATACCATCTTTGTCTGTTTGTGGTACAAATGAGTGTACATATACATGTTCATGTGTGTGTGTGTGTGTGTGTGCGTGCAGGTATATATGTGCCTGTGTGAATACAGAGGCCAAAAGTTGACATGGGTATATTCCTCTACTATTCTCCATATTACTTTTTGAGACAGAGTCTGTCACTGAACCTGGAGCTTATGGGTTTAGCTAGGGTGACCGGCCACTGAGCGCCAGGTATCTGCCTATTTCTGCCTTCCCAGTGCTGGGATTATATGACATTGCCATGTCTGGCTTTTAAGAAATACATTATTGTTTTTTATTCTATGTGTATGCATGTAGTGCTTGCATGTAAGTACACTGCCTGCAGAGGCTAGAAGAGGACGTAGAATCCTCTGGAACTAAAGTTATAGATGGTGATTAGTTGCCATGTGGGTGCTGGAAACTGAACCCAAGTCTTCTGCAAGAGCAGTCAGTTCTCTTAATCACTGAGCCATCTGTCCAGCCCCACACCTAACTTTTTATATAGGCTCAAGGGATTTAAATTCAGTCCTTGTATATAGGGCAAATACTTTAACAAGTGATCCATTTCTCCAGTCCCCAAACACAATTTTGTGAGTGCTGTGAAGGGTCACTTACTTCACAATTGCTTGACCTCTTGTCTGGCCATTCAGTTTCTTGTAGTGCTCAATGACTCTGTCTTCACTAGAATCAGAGGGAAAGGACTCTGTTATTAGAGGCAAAGCATTCTGCTGTTAAGACTTTTCAACTTGATCATTCTCCTGAATGTCTCCAAGAAACCAGCAGCTAGAAAATTATTCTGTCCTAAAAGTGACATTTCCAAACGCAGCTCAAATACAGTCTCTTAGACTTTATGGGAAAAGAAAAGCCTGTTTTCTCCTCAGAGGATTTATAGTCTCTTTATCTTGGACTTCTAATCAGTGAGATAAGATTAATATGTAGCCTTGGGAGGGGTGCACTCTTAGCAAGATACCATGGAATGGCAGAAAAAGAAGAAGCAGTGGGCAGAGGTCACAAGGACACAGTGGCTGAGCTGCTTCAGGCTGCCCCTCTGACTCCATTCGTCATTCCCAGGTCCTGTCCACACAGGATCTAGCGGAACAGGACAGTACTGACCCAGTGCTCATAGCTCACCTACTCTTACTCGAGTAGTCAGAAATTTAGTGCTTCCAAGGAGGATAGAAAATTCTGGAATTTGGGCCTGGTTAACAAAAGTCCCAGGGAAACAAAATCCCAGCTAAGAAAATAAGAGCCTAGCTCCTTTATCTTGTGAAATTTTACTTGTAAAGCTAATGGGAGATTAGCTGGATCCTTAGTGAAAAATGACAAGCTGATCCTGGCTTTGACAGCAGATGGTGTGAATGGCACAGACTTCCTGGGCATTTGACTCTGGTGCCAAGTGAGGTGCAATAGTAGCTCCCACCACTGCTTCGGGGATCACAGAGCCAACCTGAAAACCAGAGAAGCAGTTGCAGGCAGAAGGCCTTGTATCCCACCTGCAAGGACAATTCTAGAAGTCCCGGCCTCTACACCCTTGCCATATAACCTTGACTTTGAATCACACTGGATTCATCTGTGTGTTTCTAGGATTTTGCATTGAAGACTTCATTAGGTGATCTTTAAAAAATTATTTTTTAATTTTATGTGTGTGTTTTGCCTGCACACATGTAATTGCACCCACGTCATGCAATACACATGAAAGTCAGAAGATGGTGTCAGATCCCTTGGAACAGGAGTTACCAAAGGTTGTTAGTCACCATGTGGGTGCTGGGAACTGAATTCAGGTCCTCTGCAAGAGCAGTCAGTGCTCTAAAGTGCTGAGCTATCTCTCCAGCTTCTAGTAATTTATCTTTATCATTCATAATTAATGTGGAACCCTAGGTCCCTTACATTTTTTCTATTTTCCTTCCTAGCTAGGCCATCTGTGGAGGTACCTTGTTCTATATTTTCACTAGTTAGTCTTTGAGGGTCATTGATTTATCTCTTAATCATGGCCTTAATCTTTCATTTGTATTTAATTTGATGCATGTGAGATGGTCAGAGTTCTGCATAAGAGGTGTCTCTTTAAGTTCCCATACTAGCTGGCTACAAGAAAGGGACCATTCTTAGCTAGAGAGTCATTTCTATAGGGCATGGGGACCTGATGTTCAGCAGGAGGCAGACTCAGCCAAATTTCTCCCCACCTCCACAGTTTTCAGAAGTTCTGCTTTACATGTGACAAACTCCTCAGACAGTTCCTGAAGGGCCTCTTCCTTGGACAGACCATCCAGCCTCACTACACTTTCAGAGTTATGTCAGGGGGCTCTAGGTCTGCTCCCCTGGTTTCCTTCCGCTAAACCAATAGCTAGTTGTATTGGTCTATTTTGTTGTGTGTTGGTACACACAACTATGATTTGTTGAGGTCAACACCTAGATCTAAGGTCAGGCCAATCAATGAAGACACTATTTCTTTTCCAGTTCTGAGAATATCTCAGGGGCGGGGGTGGGGTGGGTTAAAAATCAATATGGTACTGTATCTGTCAGCATAAGCAAGCCTTAAGAAGCATCAACAGCACAAAGTCCCAAACATGGTCAAGCAACTGTTCCACTGGTTGGACTACATGGTCTCACAGGGCCTAACAGCTGCAGAAATTGCTGCCAGCCTCCCTCATCTCATCCTGCCACCTGCTGCCTGCTGTCTGAGGCCATCTGGGAAGCCACAGTAGTGATTTCCTCTTGGCTCTGCTTTCCCCACTTTTCTCTCCATTTAGCCAACATGGACCTGTCATGTGATGATATATTCAATGCCAGCTGGAGAGTCATCTAGCCATTCCCACCCTATTCTGTCCTGTTTATCCTGTCTTGTTTCTACCTTTTTCTGGAACACGTGCAAGGCTGGGTGCTCCAAGCTCTACAGACTCTGTTCCCAACACTTCAGATCTGTTTTAGGGATTGGATAGAATAACAATGAGAGACTCCCAAACTACAGTAAATTGTTCTGCAGCCCTGTGTATACCACCCTAATCTGGCTAAGAGGCCTCTTCAATAGGGAACTCATTATGTAGCATGAAGTCCATGCTTGGGGGAAATGAACTGAAAAGATGATGTTGCAGTGACTCAGCACACTTATACATCTTGTACTGCCTTCTACTTACATGATCCTCTTTTAAAGATGGAAAGATTGAAGTAGCAGAAAAGTAAAGAAAGCTATCTAGGAGTCACAATTCAGATCTGGGCTGGGACTTTGATGAAATCTTCAGTTTGATTATAGAATGTCATGCATAGGGGTTCCCAGTGATGGATTTCAAAACAAAGGAAGACTGCTGTGTCTTTGAATGCCAGAGAGAGAAGAAGGGCAGGAAAGAATGGCAAATCTACATCCTTAGTTCAGGAGTGATCAGAGTCACCTGGGACTGTGTGGCATGGAGGATGGGAGAGGTGTCTGCCAGTTTAGTCAATTCAGCTGATGAGTGGTGATGCTGAAGCTGACAGGAGAAGTGAGGACAGGTTTGGTCTATTTGGTTTCTGTCTCCTTTCATTTTGTATCAATATAATGACACTTTCTCTTTCCTTAAATCTTATCTTTAAAAATTTTAATTTTATACATATGAGTGTTTTGCTTACATATATGAAAGTGTACCACAGAGGTCTCAGGAAAGGGCATCTGATTTCCTTGAACTGGAGATATGGATGGTTGTTAGCTGACATATGGGTTTTGGGAACAGAACCTGGGTCCTCTACAAGAGCAGCCAAAGCTCTTAACAGCTGAGCCATCTCTCTAGTCCAATGTTTCTCTTTTTAAGAACGATTCATGAAAATAGTTTGAAAAATCAGAGTCAATTACAAGTAGCTGAGCACAAGGTAATAAAGTGAGAATGAGGGGGAAAGGCCATGAATGTTTTTAGCATTAGGTTTGTCCATGCTACTGACTCACACACCGCTGGCTACGAGACTAAAGGCACATGGCTTCACTGTCCTGCCATCCTCTTAGTGCATTAGGCAGTTGTCTCGGCACTTATGGGTCTGGGTGAGGCCCCAGGAAGGGATGGCCTGTCCACAAAACTAAGGGCTATATTGGTGAGACCACAGTGGGTATGGTTTCAGGCAAAGATATTCATGTTGATAAAAGACACAAAATATGTGCCAGAAGGGGTTTCCTAATCTGTAGTAATGCAAGTATAGTAAAGACAATGCAAAAATGATGGACATAGACAGAGAGTTGATTGCTCTGAAAGCATTGGGATTGGCTTAACAATTTTTGGCAGTAAATTAAGGAAGACATAATTGAGGGATTGTGCTAGATAGATTTGTTTGTCAACTTGACATACCAGAATTGAGAGAGCCTCAGCTGGGGAATTGCTTCCATTGGACTGGCCTGTGGCCATGTCTGTGGGGTATTTTCTTGATTGTTGAGAGATGTGGGAAGGCCCCAACCCATGGGCAGGTTGTTCTGTATTGTATGGGAAAACAGGCTGAGCGCTGGCCAGAGGAGTAAGCCAGTGGGCAATGTTCCTCCATAAGTTGTGCTTCAGCTCCTGCCTCCAGGTTCCAGTTCTGGGCTCCCTAAGTGATGAACTGTGGCCTGGGAGATGTAAGCTTTCACCTTCCAAATTAGTATTGATTAGAATTTTTTGTCACAGCAATTGGAAGCAAACTAGGTCAGGGATAGATTAGGTCAAGGACAATTCTGACCCTAGACCATTTACCACTGTTACAGCTTTCACTTGTAATACATCCTTGTATGTGAGAAATATTTGTCTCTTGAGTTATCATCGTCTTCTTGATGAGACAATGTCTCACTATATAGCCCAGGCTGGCTTTCAATTTGCTGTACCCAGGCTAGTCTTGAACTTGGGATCTTTGATCTCAGGCCTGGCTCACCATACCTTGCTTCAAATTACCTCCTTGCATCCTTATCTTTGTCAGCTTTGGTTTTCTGAAAGAGACTAGCTAGGGCAAAACAGAAAGCAAGGCCCAGAAAGCAGGCAGAGGCAGTTGGAGGAGAGCAACAGTTTCATGAATAGAGAAGCAAGTGTTATTTTTTGGTGTTTATATGTGCAGACTACAAGATTAGAAGTCTTCAAAATCCCTATAAATTAAACAGATTTTGCCTGCTGGAAACAGATTATAATGTATAATGAGCTGTTATTTATCTATGCTACCAAAGGAAGAACAATAGCATGTCAAGTCAAATGGATGAAGGGAAGGATGCCGGCATACTGATGGAAACTCCAAGTTGGGGCCTTGAGTTCAGCTCTTTAGGATGTGGTTTCTCAGAGAAAAGTGATTTCTGAACCTGGGTTTAATCTCGTTAATGAACTCTTCATCAAGACTGGCCTGTCCTATCTGAAGGCATTGTTAAGATCACCTGAAAAACTGAATACTAGTTTACTGCTTGGAAGTGTCCAAGCAAGATGAAACACTAGTCCAAAACTTCCAAAATGTACACACAGGAGTGCTTGATTAGCCACAGGTTGCCATTCACGAGGGTCAACTAGTTTGATGTCTTCCTTTTTCCCGCCCTTCTTTTCCTCCCCTTCCCTCCCTCCCTCCTTCCTTCCCTCCCTCCCTACTAAGGATTTAACCTAGGGCCTCACACATGCCAGACAAACATCACACCACTGAATTACATTCTAGCCCTTAAAATTTTTTTATTTTTTTGGAGACAGAGTCTCACTAAATTGCCCAGGTTGACCTTGAACTCACTCTGTAGCCCACGTATGCCTTGAACTTGCAATCTTCCTATCCTAGTATGCTAATGAATACCTCAGCTGATTTGATAACGTGGCTATTGTGAATAGCATTGCAATAAACATGGATTTTTCAGATTAAAAAAAAAAAGATAGAGTTTCACTCTATAGACCAGGCTATCCTGGAACATACTGTATAGCCACACTGGCCTCAAACTTGTGATCCTTCTGCCTTATCGTCCCAAAGTTCTGGGGTTATAGGCAAGAACCACCACGTCTGATTCAGAAAACGGGTTTCTGAAGACCCAAATGACTTGATACAACAGGGAGTTTCGGAGGCATGTGAAAGGTGGTGGAGCTAGGCTCAGGGGTCTGAGCCCTGCACCCTCCTTGAGGAGGGGAACACTTACTCCAAGAAGATTTCAGGGTCTTACCAGTAAGCCAAGGAGGGGTGCTCCTTCAGGGCTTGAGTGGGAAGGGCTGGGAGCTTCTTTAGGTCGCTCCTCACCACCTCATTGCTGGAAGAGAGAAAAGCAAGAAATGTACTCACCCTCTGAGAAAATAACTGCACTGTTTGTAGAGTCTGACTTGGCTGAGAGCCCCAACCTGTTCCCCTTTAATGGAAAGGAGTGAGATCCTTCCTTTTTATTTACCACATATAGACGGTAAAGAGCAAGACAGAGAGCTTAGAGGACTTCTCTTCCCGAGAAGAATCAGGCAATACACTGGAATAGCCCAGGGCACCTCTCAAATTCCATCCTTAGACACAGAGCAGCCCTGGGCATGAATGTGAGGGGCGGCTCTTCTCGGGGGTCCTCATGGGAAGGAACAAGGAGCAGCTCCTTGTCCCTTCAGCTGTGCTCACAGACTCTAAGAATGGGTACTATCACAGTTCCTGAAGCATCGTTTACTTCATTTAATACACAATGCTGGTTTTCTTTGCTTAGAATGTTTGCACACTGGAAACTGTTTCACCTGCGTTATAAATAAATAACCTTTCCTTTGGACAATTAAATGTAAAGCAGATTGTCTAGTACTATCAGGAGGGCTTATACAGCTGGTCCTGAAAAGAGAACATTGTCTCCCATAAAACCACAAGTGCTCAGGGTTGGAAGAAGGTTTCAATTCTCTTGGTTCAACTAGCATTTTTCAGATGTTGACCTATTCTCTAGAGTCCCAGGCATGTCCAAACTTTAGACATTGTTAAATGACTTCATCTTCTACAAAGTTCATGCTCAAGAACCACACACTTAGAAAAATAGCCTGCCTCCCAATCTCTTTTTTCTAAATAAAATTTTTGAGATTTTCATACAATATAACTTGATTAGATTTCCTCCTATCTTCACCTCCTCTTATTGCCCCTGTCCAATTTAATGTATTCTATTTTATATGTAATAAGGCCTAAAATCTAATTTTTGTCTGCAAATGTCCTTCAATGTGGTTTCATCCATTGGAGTCTGGTTAACCTACCAAGAATCTCACATGTGAAAGAGACTCTCTCTGCCCCTCCCAGCAGCTATCTGTTGCCACAATTTTCTTAGGTTCCCCAAACCTCTTAATGTTCTAGGTAAATTTACAGTTTCATGTTGAGCTACATTCATAGTTCTGTGACCTGCAGTCCGAGACTATGCATGCCTGCGTCTCGCCACTTGGCAGCTCTGTGTCTCCTCTTCGGCTCCCTGGTGTGTGCATCCATACACTACCTCTAGAGCCATTAACGGTATACACTTGGGCATGGTTCTCGTCTAAAGAATGTCCCCTTAAACTGGTCTGCCAAAAGCCTCAAGTTTACAGCTGGACTTGCCAAGGTTGATTTGTGGAGAGACTTGATTTAGATCCATAACCTTAAACTGGGATGTTGGTAGCTTTAGTGTCGTTCATACAAAGCAAGGCAAATGTTGTCCATCAGGTGCTTGGCCTGTACCACTCAAAAAGCAATAAGATAGGAAATCAGTAAGTAAATGGAAGGAAGAAAGGGAAGGAGGGAGGGAGGGAGGGAGAGAGGGGAGGGGGAAGTGAGGGAGGGAGGAAGGGAGGGGAGAGGAAAAGGAAGGTTATGGACATGGGTGGAAAGCTCCTGGGGGTTTATATAGCAATCACCCGTACATTTATACTGCTAACTGGAGTATAAACAGCTCCTTGTGGCCACAGTGGAAAACAACACTATCAGCAATGATAACAACAGCTATATCACTGGACACCAAATGCAATTTGGGTGAAACCATGCCAGTAATTCAAGTTCATTTAAGCAATGAAAAGAATCACCTAGATGTTTATTAACATTAAAGGTGTTAACATTTTCTAAATGTAGTAAGAAACAGGGATAGCAGTGCTCATGAATCCAGCCTCCAGCAGCCAATCAAAAGAAAAAGCTTAATGTGGAACTGTTTGAATCAATAAACCTATGTGCTTGAACAGTTCTAAGGGTTTAGCCAATAAAATAAAGGCATTTACAGAGCCCACACTGTTATACAGAAAGTACTGGGGGAGACACAGGTGTGGTAAGACAGTCTTTATCTCAAAGGTATACACAGGTAGCTGGGAAAATGAGCTCACTCAAAGGTAACTGTCCATGGACTAAGGTGGCAGACTTTGACCATGTCAATTTAAACAAGAAATATGAAAGTTCCGGGGAAATAAAGACTTTTTATGGATCTAGTGTTAACGTGGGCTTTGGGATGACCTTGTGTGAAGGAAAAAGTAGAAATCTAATTTCTACTCCTTGGTGGAACATATGAAAGTCAAGGCAGCTATATAACTTGACTGAAAAAGATCAGAGTGGTTGGATGAAAGGGACGATGGGGCTGAAAAGGTGGTTTGGTCACAGAATATTGAGTTCCTTTAGCGATAGGCTAGTAGGGTCCAAGGTACTCCAGCTGACAATGGAAGAGACACTGAAGGTGTTCAAAGGCAAGTTCTTGGTGTTTAGGAAAATTAGATTCTCAATTTAAGCAAACATTCAGTTGGTCAAAAACTTGAGGGTTCACACGGGTGAACTTAGGGATCTTCTCTGCCTACCTAACTGTACTTTCCTGAACACAAGAAAGTGAATTGCCACTGGCAATTCCTTAAATATCAAAAGGCTCTTTTACTGAGTAAACGTTTAATTATTGAAACTTTGAGAAAAAGCATTGAATAACATCAAGTGGAAACTTGAGTTTGGATTACATGTGCCCATCAAATCTAAAGTATATTTGGGAAAGAAGGAACTAAAGGAGGAAGAGATCAGGTTTACCTAACAACCTCTGTTTGTTGGCAAACAAGCTTCCCTGCTGACAGCCACAGGCTTCACTTTCTTGCTGGGGCTTGCATTGGATTCTCCAGTTCTCCTCCAGGGCAAGCTTATACAGAAAAGTATAGCAAGAAGTCACCATGGCATGAAGCCCGTTCAAATCCATTACACTCTGGAACCGATCCATGAATCCTAACCCTTCCCAAAGGATGAGATACAGAAATGTTCTATTTGCCTGTCTGCTGTTTATAAACATCTGCAGTCACTTAGAGGTGTTCAGCCCTCTCAATCTTTCTGGAAATCAGAGCAACTCCAATGGCCTACTGCCACACACTGAACTCAGCTTATCTCCTCTAATCTTGGAAACTAAGCAGGGTTGTGCCTAGTTGGTACTTGGATAGGAGAGAGTCACCTCTGTATGAGATTTGCAAGGCTGCAACCTAAAAATGTGCTAGAAGATCCCAGCTTCCTTTTGCAGGGACTTCCACACTGACATCTTCCCCAGACTTCAGTGTGCCTGGTAAATGCCAGTTTATAACACACCTTCTAGAGTTCAGTATGGTCAGATTTTATTTTCAGAAACAAGTAAAAAGGTCTCCTAGATGGTAAGAAACCCCCTCAACCATAAAGTTTTAATATTAGCTAGATTTTATTCAAAACTTTTTGGTAGTTGTTAATGTTGCCAGTATAGAAATAATATTTCAATGCTGTGCTAGTTTTTCATGGAGTGTTGGGCTAAGTTGATGTGCTCATGTTCAATTGCCTAAAACACTGAAGTGAGAGTGATCTATGGGAGAAAACAAAACTTTCTAACAATACAACAAATAGAGAACCTGCCACAATGAACAACAACCTATTTAACCAAGACATCATGAAATGATCAAGGCCAAAGCTAAGTTTGAGAAAATGGTTAGCAAAACCCATAATGCGTTTTTCCTTCAAAAAAGAAATCTAGGCCAGGAAAGGTGGTGCTGGGTGTGGTAGTATACTCTTTTAATCCCATCAGACCCAGGCAGATCTTTGTGAGTTTGAGGCCAGTCAGGTCTACATAATGAATTCCAGGCCAATTGGGGCTCATAGTGAGGCCCTGTTTCAACAAACAAATCAACCAACCAACCAACCAACCAACCAATCAACCAACCAACAAACAAGCATTCAAACATCTAGGAGAAGTTGGAGAGATGGCTCAGTGGTTGAGAGTTTACTGCTCTTGCAAAGGATCCAAATTCAGTTCCTAGCACCCACATTGGGCAACTCACAAATGTCTATAACTCCAGCTTCAGGGGATCTGATGTCCTCTTCTGGACTCCATGGTTACTGCACTAAATGCAGAAACCGACACATAGACACAAATGTATATACATTATTAAAAATAAAACTAGGGGAGTGGAGAGATGGCTTAGTGGTTAAGATCACTGACTCTCTTGCAGAGGACTCAGGTTTGGTTCCAAGAACCCACATGGCATCTCACAGTTGTCCATAACTCCAGTTCCAGGGGATCCAACACTCTTTTCTGGCCTCTATGGACATTGCACAACACAGGTCCACTTACATATATGCAGGCAAACCATTTATATGCATAAAATAAAAATAAAATTTTAAAATTAAAAAATATTTTTAAAAGATCTAGGAAACAACATCACCAGGAAATTTTTCTTGGATTAAATGAGATACCCACAAGTTGGAGGAGAAATGTGGGGTCATGTGCTTAGTATGGAAGAATTCTTCCTGAAACCACTGATAGAAAAACTCAGAAATGGTGATTAGGAAGTTATGCAAGCACCAAACTAAATCCTCATGTTTGGTGGACATGCAATGAAGATATGGATCTCCAAGAGAAGAAAGTTCCTAAGTAAAAGAGGGATATTACAATCCCTGGTCCATAATTCCACAACCCACAAAGCTCCAGGAAACATATTTTTCTTAACCCATTTGATGGGAAGCCAGTATTTCCACTCGAGGATGTGTCTTCTCTTTATCTCTCCCACCTGGCATGAGTATCCATCTTATCTTTTCTTTCTTTCTTTTTTTTTTTTTGGAAATAGGGTTTCTTCAGACTAGGATAGCCTCAAACTACCTGTGTAGTGAAGGTTGGCCTTAGACTCCTGATCCCCCTGCCTCCACCTCCCAAGAGCTGCTGGGATTACAGGCAAGTGCTACCACTTCTGGTAGCATCCATATTTTTGTGATTCTTTTGATGTCAGGCACTGACACAGGCCTTGCTAGGGTGTTAAGGCTTATCCAATATCAGTATTTAACCACCTGTCTAAACATTGAAGAAATTCTGAATTTCTGAATCCAGAAGCATAGAAACCCCCAAGTTTCAGATATGCACTGAGAACCAGCATACCTTTAGTTACTGGTACAATGAACCTAGCAAACTCTAAGATGGATTAGGAAGGAAGTTATAGTCTTTTCTTTTCTGCTGATCTTTAAGAAGCATGCTAGAAGTCATTCTTGTCTTTTTCTTTCTTTCCTTCTTACTTTCTCCATTCCCCCTCTTTTTCTTTTGTTGAGTCAAGGGAATCTTGCGGTAGAGTAAATAAAAGAAAGATCATGAAAGAGAGGAAGGAAGGAAGAAGGAAAAGAGGAGCACTTGCTCACATCTTTCCCATCACATGCCTTTCCCAGGTGTATAGAGATCAGAAAAGCTGATGACTTGGAGATGTCACAGTGATCTTTCATCATGAGTTTCTTGTACACCTGAAACTTCTGTCATTTATCTGTGGACCAGAAGAAGCAACTGGGGGCTCCTGCAGATGATTACCTAGCATGGGGGCTCTGGGCCATGCTGGCTTATCACATTCCTGAGCTGTAACCCTTTATTTTGATGGCAATTGCTCAATTTTTAAATGAATCTTTCTTTCTTAGTGAGCCTGGTTTTCCCAATCTCAAAGAAATTCTTATGAGTTAAAAAATTTAATTGTTAATGTATAAAATTCAGAACAAGTTAAGAATTGTTCACTGGGGTCTGGAGAGATGGCTCAGGTGTTAAGAACACTGGTTGTTCTTGCAGAGGATCCGGGTTCAGGTCCCAGGACCCACATGGCAGCGAACAATTGTCTTAACTCCATTTTCAAGGGATCTGAGCTCTGCAGGCACTGCATGACACGGGTGTACTACCCAAATAAATACAGGCAATACACTCATACACATAAAAATAAAAATAATAAATAAAATATTTTTAAAATGTTTCTTAAGCTGATCATTTCAGACAAATAATTTTATTGATCTAAGATAAGAGGAATTAGCTGATTAATTTTCTACAATTTCAGCTTTTAGCTTGGGAATGTCTACTCTGGAAACCTGACACAGCGTCATAACCATAAACCTCCTTGCTATTCAGTGTCTATTCAAAATATGGTACTGAGATTACATCAGTGCTTGAGAAAAAGAAAGAAGCTGTCACAACACAAAATTCCCTTCTTACATTATATTTGAACAATTCCCATATAATTTGAAGAATACCAACTTACACACACACACACACACACACACACACCTTGAATGCTTTTTTATGCTTTGAGAATGTGAATCACTCACTCAAAAGCTCAAATGGATCACAGAGGTCAGAAGAAGGCATCAGATCCCCTGGAACTGGAGCTATGGATGGTTGTTAGTTGCCATGTGTGTGCTGGGAACTGAATCTGGGTCCTCTGCAAGAGCATCCAGGGCTCTTAACTGCTAAGCCATCTCTCCAGCCACAAGTTATGTAAATGATATCTCAAATGTTAACTATTCCTAACAGAGCTGTTTAAGTATTTTTTCATTAATTATCTAAGAAGTCTCAGCAAATTTACGTCTCTTGGGAGATAAGAATGATGGTTGTTTTCTCTTTAGTGACAATTCAGCAATTGTAGGAGTCAGGCACGGCAGCATTTGGGAGGCTAAGGCAGGATTATGAGTTTGAGGTCAGCCTGTCTTAACCTCCCAAGCTCCCCACAAAATAGTCAACTATATGAAAGCAGACTCCAAATGATCAAAAGGTTTAATAATGACATAACTAAACTTGCTATATACCAGTATACCTGTAAACTTATATACTAGTAAAAACCATGTATATAATTGAAAATTTATGATATTACTAATTTAGAAATTGTGCTGGGTATTGCTTGAATGAGAAATGCCCCTATAGGTTCATGTATTTGAATACTTGGGTCCCTGGTTGGTGGTGGGGAGGTTATAGAACCATTAAAAGATACAGTCTTGGGCTGGAGAGATGGCTCAGTGGTTAAGAGCTGGGCTGTTCTTGTCAAAGATCCAGGTTCCAATCCCAGCACCCACATGGTGACTAACAATCATCCGTAACTCTAGTTCCAAGGGATCTGACACCCTCTTCTGTCCTCCACAGGTAGAGGGATGACATGGGTGCAATTATATATATGCAGGCCATATACTCAATACACTTGTAAAAATAGACCAATGATAGATAGATAGATAGATAGATAGATAGATAGATAGATAGATAGAAAGATGATAGATGAGTCTCACTGGCTCACTGGAGGAATTCTGTCCCTGGGTCAGGCCTTGAGGGTTTATTGCTTCACTTCCTGTTCACTTTTGCTTCCTGTGTATGAATGGTGATGTAATCAGCTAGCTTCTTGTTCCCGCGGCCATGCCTTCCCTGCCATGCTGGACTCTACCTCTCTGGACCCATAAGCCAAAATAAACTCTTTCTTCTGTAAGTTACTTTTGGACATTTGTGTTTTATCACAGCAACAAAAGAGTAATACAAAGGTGTTGCTTTATCTTTATCAACACTTAAGGCTGGCAGTTAGACAAGAAGATAACTTTGTTATCTTTCCAAAGATAGTCATCAATTTAAATGCATATATTACTTTAAAATGATTTTTATAAGAAAATGAGCTTTTTCTTTGTATCCTGTTGATCCTCTAAATTCTTGCTTTATCCTATGATTTGCATTTTCTGGTTTGACTAGAAAGACTTCTGAACTTTCAGAGACCAGTAAGCCCATTTTAGTTTACATTAAAAAAACCTATTCATTATTTTTACTTTATGTGTCTGCATGTATGTAAGTGCATCTGTGTCAGGCAATGCCCACAGAGGTCAGAAGAGGCGTCAGATACCTTGGAACTGGAGTCATGGATGGTTGCTAGCCACTCTGTGGGTGCTGAGAACTGAACCAAAGTCTTCTGCAAGAGAAGTCAATGCTCTTAACCACTGAGCCTTCTCTCCAGCTCCACAAATACACTTTTAAAAGGAGCAGACCAGATTTCAGAAATAGGAAGAAAAAAATCAAGAGAACAAGTATTTTTGTTTACAAAAATTTCTTTCTGTCTAGACTTGTGACCACACCATCCCTGGTTTATAGGAGATAAAATATTAAAAGGTTTTTATGCTCTTTGCCTCTAATTGCTCCCCTAGGGACATAAGAGCACATGGCTTCTGGAAGGTAATGGAGATTTTTCAGCATAAACAAATACTCCAGTTCCTCTTCTGAAATGAAGGTGAAAATTAATTTCTCTTGTTAATAAAGGATTGCATTTGTTTCTTTTGATTGAACAATGCATCATAACTATTTCTAAAGGCAAGACTTTAAAAAAAAATAGTAGAAACCTAGAGATTGATATCTCAAGGATATAGTAAGATTTCTTCCTGACACTAAACCCTGAAAAGCTCATATTCTCTCATAACAACCAGCATTTAATTTTGTACAGATATTGTTATGGTTTGGATCAGACATGTTCCCTACAGGCTTATGTTTTGAATGCTTAGTCCTAGCTGGGGTTGCTGCTTGGGGATGTGCTGAAAATTTTGAGTGGTGGGCCCTGACCAAAGGAAGCAATTTACTGGGATTGGTTCTTGGAGGTGTATCATCTCTGGCCACTCCCTGTCTGTCTTCTATTTCCTGTCTGCCATGCTGTAAACACTCCCTTCCACCACCCACTCCCATCACCATGATGAACCCAAGCATGTGGGGCCCACAATGATGAACTGAACCCTCTGAAACTATGAGCTGAAAGAAATCCTTCCATTCTTTTTTTTTTCCTGTCAGATATTTTGGTCACAATGCAAATGATAATTAATATTGATGTCATAGAAATTGACCAATTGGGTATTCAATCAAAATAAGCCTTCCTGCCTCCCTCAAAAATTATTACTTAAGAGTATTTGTATCACATCCTCAGAAAGATCAGAAAGGTTGACTGAAGACGATGAAAAGTGAGGTAACTTCTCAAGATTAGAATAAAGAAATTGGTCAGTAAGATTTTTGAAAAAAAAAAACTCTTATGATTAAGAAATACCTAAACAACAAATCAAGATCATGTATTTAATAGCCTGCTTGTTACAGAACAGTGATGTCATCTATAAATTAAATTAGAATCTCACTAGAAAGTTTGGATTTCCTGTCAGTTGAGTCAATGGTGTTCTTTCCATTGACTTTGGTAAGGAAAAAAAGAGACTATTACTTTCCTACAGTAGCTCAAGTATTTAAAAATATTAAATAAAAACATGTGAGAGGGACTTGGAATATGGTTAAATGACTAAAGTACTTGTTCTGCAAGAATGAGGGACTGAGTTAGGAGTCCCAGTATCCAGGTAAGAAGCCAGGTATTGGGCTGTAGAGGTCGCTCAGTGGTTAAAAGCACTGGCTGTTCTGGCAGATGACCCAGGTTTGGTTCCCAGCACCCACATGGCAGCTAACAGCTGTCCATAACTCCAGTTCCAGGGGATCCAACGTCCTCTTCTGACCTCTGTAGTCACTGCAAGACACAGGCACACTTACATACATACAGGCATACCGCTCATTCATAGCAAATTAAGAAAAAGGTCAAGTGTGGTGCATGCCTGTAATCCCAGGTCTGAGAAGAGACAGTAGGATACTAGCGGTTCACTGGCCAGTCATTCCAGTCCATCAGTGAGCTCCAGATCCAGTGGGAGACTCTGTCTTAAGAAATAAGGTGGGGGCCAATATAAGAAGATACCTGATATAGACCCCTGGCCTCCATACTCACATGTACACATGTGCATTTGCATATATTTACACACACAAAAAGTGCTAAACACTCAAGAAACTGGGACATTGGAGCTGGAGAGATTGCTTAGCAGTTAAGAGCACAGACAATTCTTTCAGAGGACTTGGATTCGATTGCCAGCATCTACATGGTAGCTAACAAACATCTGTAACAACAATTCCAGGGGATGCGATGCCCTCTTCTGGCCTCTGTGGGCATTACATGACATGGGTACACATACATACATGTAGGCAAAACACTCATACATATAACATTAATAAATAAAATGTATAAAAAGAAACTGTGACATCTGTGATGAATAACAGTTTGGCTGTGTATATAACAGGCCATAATGGGCTAGTTGACTAATGCTCAACAGTGATGTTTAAATGAGAACTTTTGGTTTTATTCTGTGTTGGATCCATTCTACCTAATATTTACACCTATAGGTGCCTTGATTAATAGCTCCGAGGCTATTCAATCTATTTTTAAACATAAATGCTAGCTATGGCTTTCCTGAATGGTGATAAACATGATTTTTTTCAACATTTATGCACAGTAGGGAATGAAACAAGATTTTCCATGCTGTGCTATAGAAAATAATACAAGTGGGAAAATATTATCTCCAGATAAGACTATTTCCTAACCCTTTAATGATAGTAAGCAAATTTGTCAGCCCTGTGTCAGAATAACAACACACAGGCACCAGTCATTTAACTGTCTATGTATTAGTCATTGTCTTTCAGTATTGCTAAATCCAACATTTTATTACCTAGTTCAGTAAGAAAAGGAAGTGAGAATTTCCATTAACTGAAAGGAGAAATAGGCAAGAAGAATCCTTCATGGATGTGTTAAGTAAATGAGAGACTAAAAGGAGAAACGGAAGAGCCTGTGAATCACATGAGGAAGTAGTTCCAATTCTGGGCTGTCTTCATTTGTTCTCTTCCTATAAAAGTACTCTCAGCACTTCTGACTCCTCTCAATATCAAAAATAACTTAATTTCTCTTATGCTTTAAGAAGGCTGCTCCTATGGTTTGTAGGCTTTTAATACTCATTTAGTATAAGTAGAATCAGCTCACGCTCAATGAAATGTTAAGTGTACCGTGGGCAAAATAGGCTTTTAGGAATGGACAGATTCAAAATTCCTCAGGTTGTAGAAGAGCTACTTGATTTCTTTGTGAGACCATTAATTTAAAAGGCTATTTTGACCATCTAGACTCTAGAGTGCCTTAGCACTATACCTTGGATCCTTCTCTAACAGTCTATATTTCTAAACTTTTTTTATTGATGTTTACAGCAGGGAATGTTTGAAGGTTAAAGTTACTCAGTTGTACACAAAACTAAGGTTACAAAATAATGCATTAATGACTATGAGCAAAAGTTAGTTTCTACAAAACTAAATTGTGCAAATAGGACATTTAAAATGCCCAGTGTTTGGCCACAAAACTAACTGTGGTGAACTTCTGGTTTGGGGAATCTTCCCAGAAGTGGATTGCAAGAGGTAAACAGAGGGAATGACTTTGTTTTGTTCCCAAACTCAAGCATACTATTTTCTGAAGACTTACTATTTTATTATTATTGTGTGTGTGTGTGCGTGTGTGTGTGTGTGTGTGTGTGGTGTTTGTGTATGAGTTCCTGTGGATGTGTACACATGTACGTAAGCATGTGGCAGTCAGAGGTTGACATCAGGTATCTTCCTTGATTGCTCTCCATCTCATTTTTATGAGACAGGGTCTCGCACTAACCCTGGAATTCATTGATTCTGCCAGGCTGACTGGCCAGTGAGTTCTGGATAGCTTCCCATCTTCACCTTCGCTCCTCCAGAGTGTTGGGATTATAGACACATGGTGCTACTCTCAGTTTTTTATGTGATTGCTGGAGACCTGAATTAAGGTCCTCATTCATGTACATCAGGCATTTTGTAGACTGAGCTATCATCCCAACCCTGAGGTGTCTGAAGAGTTATCAGGGGCCTGTTCCAGAAGCCAGTGTGTACCAGGGGCTTTCATGTCACAGATTCCTCTCTGTTCTGTGGGAAAAGTTGTATGGGAAGAGATCAACTGACTTTGGATGAGGTGCCTGACCTTCTTCTCCCTGACACCTATTTCTCTCTCTAGATAGCTAAAGCTACAAACATGCCTCCAGACATCTCTGACAAATGATGTTCCCTTTGCCCTTTGCATATCTGTTTGCAGCCAACTCACTGGCATGTTGGAGCTCACAAAAGGCCATGAATGATTGCCAGGCAGGGCCTGCCCTTCCTCCTTCTTGGTGGTCAGTATTTGTAGCCTTGTTTCCATGATCTGTAGGGCCAGATGACATTGTTCCCAGTTCACATTTCACCCTGTCAGGATGCTCTCAAAAAGAATATTTGCAGCAGGGTTCCGAGCTGACATATGAACAAGTATCTTCAGAGTAGGTGGACCAGACACTGGAATCCACTGGATTTGTGGGGTATAAACTATTTTTCACAGGACTCCAGAAATCTTTGAAGTGGATGGACTTGCATGTATTAAAACCCTACAATTTCCAATCCCAAATTCAGGTTGCAAAAAAGGAACAAAGAACAGATGTTAAAAGCTACAATTTCTATAACCTGAACATGCTTCATTCAGCAAATTCAGTAAATAACTAGCCATTTCCACATTCGTGGTCTCCAGCTAAAGCTTTTCATATTCATTATTAGTGAAAATTCAACTTCCATCTACTTCCAAAGACTTAGGAAACCTAAATAAAAGGGGGCCTGTAGTTCTCCTTATATAAACATTCACACTGAGTTTAAAGGGCTCAGTTTGGACCTGGAGTCAGCAAACTGTAGCCGCCCACAGGCCCAAACTAGACATCTTCCTGTTTTGTAAGGCCCGTGAACTATGAATAGTTTTTACATTTTTAAGTAAAGGGGAAGAAGAAGAGGAGAGGAAAGGAGGAGAATCAGCGAACTCTGAGCAAGGCTTCTCAGTAAACTTAAGGGTGTACGTTTAGTTAAGAAGGTCATCCATATGCCTACTGTACTCGATCTGCTAGATTACCTGTTTTAGTTGACAATATGACAGCCTGATTTCATTAGTTCATAAAACTCCCCTTTTATAAGGGATAGATAGATAAGATAGTTTCTTTCAATAGAAAAGCAACAAAGACATTTGTAAGTCAATAAAAGCAAATCTTTTGTGAACTCACCTAGAAAAATCTCCCTTTGCTTCCTGTGGAGGAAAAAAACAAATAATATTAGAATACAAATCTACTGCTAAGAATTTAGAATTTATCTACAATGGTGGCAGCTTCTCTGTTGAACAGGAGCTTCCTGACCTACCACCACCCTATTTGCTACAGCAAAACAATACAATGAAGAGGGAATACTAAGCACTTGGGAGCAGAGGCAGGAGGATTTTGAATTTTGAGGTTAGTCTCAGCTACATAGTGAGTCCCTGTTTGGGGGAAAAAAAAGAATGAATATATTTTTCACTTGAATATGAAACACAAAGTTAAATTTTAGAAGCATATATTCAATGTCTCTGCTTCAAGGTCTTGGTTTAATTTACCCAGATTTAAAGCTTCTAAAATGGAACATATATATGGCTCTCTCTCTCTTTCAGTTTCTCTCCCCTTCCCTTTCCCCTTCCATCTCTTTTTTATCTCTCTTGCATCCTCCATATTTTTCCTTCATTCTTTCCTTTCCCTCTCTTCCCTTGAGATGGGCATCTCACTATGTTGCCCAGACTGCTCTTGAACTTCTGAATTCAATCTGCTCTCCTGCCCACATCTCCCAAGTAGCTGGGATGGCAGGTACACACTGCTGCGGCAGGCTAGAACATGTCCCTTTTGGTATTGTGGGATCTTTCGAAACTGTAACAAAGAATCTAGAATCAGAGGCCATGAGAACTTTGGTGACTTTGGTAAAATGTCTTGAATGGAGCAGCATTTAATAAACTCTTGTTAAGAGAATAACTTCATATGGCATCTCATCTTGCCCTGCCATTGCTATAGATAGAATTACCTAAGACCTCCTGTGTTTGTGTCTACCTCTCACTCTCTCTAAAGCTAAAGGTTTGTACTTTTGTCTTTCTAGGGCACAGGAAATAACTCTTTAGCAATTAATTTTAGATATTCACTTTGTTTTTCCTAGATCAAAAGAGAGTACCAAACTGAAAGAAAGTAGGGGTGGAGGAACAAGTGACTCTAGGATTTCCCTCACAGTCATATGATGTCTGTTGTCTTGAAATTTTGGAATAGTGCAAATCCTTAATTAAGCTGAAGGTATGAGCATGTGTAATAGTGCCTTCCAGATTGTGGCTAGAAAAAGAAAGGTAAACAGTGGCTGTGTCTACTGCCTGTACATGGGGAGTCCTTTTTTCTGTGTTAGAGCAACTTACCTGTAAAATATAAGAAGCTAATTCAAACACCACTTCACTGTCAACATCAATAAGCTCCTAAAAGGGAAAATCAACAAACAAGGTGAATCTGGTACTTTCCATACTTACTTTTTAACTAACTAATTAATTAAAAAAATTTTTTTTGAGAAAGGGTCTTGCAAGGTAGTCCAGGCAGGTCTCAAACTCATGGTCTTCCTGCCACTGTATTCCAAGCACTAGGATTTCAGATATGTATCACTATATTATTCCCAAGTTTGGTGCTCCTCCAAGAGACCGGGTTTTCTTTTCTGAGGGGTTTCCCAGAATCTCAAATACTCATAAAGCATCTTTATTCCTCCAGAATATTCCTTTGAGTGACTTGGTCTTTAGAGCTCCCCAATGCCCTTTCATTGTGCTTCATCAGTCTCCTAGCCTGAGTACCATCTCAAATGCTGCATTTAAGAAAAAATTCTTTATTGAATTTTTGTGCATTTCATACAATATATCTTGATCCTATATAGAGCCCCTCCTCTATCTGCAACTCTCATGGCACCCCCATACCGGGTTTTATGCATTCTGTCGTATATGTTAAGGCCTATCAAGTCAAGTTTGTGTGTCCTCAAATGTCTCCCAGTGTGAGTCAACCTATCCAGAGTCACTCTCTCAAAGAAGACCAACTCTCTCTTACCCAACAGTTGTCAAAATCCACTTTTTAAAATCTGGATGAGATGGCTCATCAGTTAAGAGCACTGGCTGCTCTTGCAGAGGACCCATGTTCAGTTGTTCCCAGCACCCACATGGCAGTTAACAACCATCTACAACTCCAGTTCCAGGGTATGCAACACACTCTTTACCTCTACTGGCACTGCATGACACAGGCGCACTTACATACACGCAGGCAATATTTTATGTGTTGACACATAAAATAAAAAGTTTTTTAAAAATCTGGATGAAACAGTAAGGAGGGCCACCTGATCTCCAGCTTCTTATAAGCCAGTTCATCTTATTAATCATTAGAATATATCTGCTTAATAACCAATTACATTTTTTTTGAGATAGAGTCTCAATATGTGCCCCTGGCTAGCTTTAAAATCTCCACCTGTCTCTGCCTCCTGAGCATTTAGGATTAAAGTTATGTATGGCTGGGGCTGGAGAGATGGCTCAGCAGTTAAGAGAACAGGATGCTCTTGCAGAGGACCTGGTTTCAGTTCCCAGTATCCACATGGTGACCAACAACTGTCTGAAACTTGAGTTCCACGGGATCTGATGCCCTCTTCTGGCCTCCACAGGTCTTCAGACATGGTGGTGCATTTAATATACATGCAGGCAAAACATATATCCACATTTTTAAAAAGGCATCATGTCCAGCCCAATTAAGAACTGGTAACAAGCCTTCATTGAAAGAAATGTTACAATGGGATTATACTCGTTAAAGTTAGATTGGATAAAATTAAAAATTCATTTCCTTAGTTGTGCTAGGCATAGTTCATGTGCTCATAATACAGTGTTGCTAGTGGCTGTCATGCTGTCAATAAAGATCTAGAACATTTCTGTCTTTGAAAAAGGTCCTATTGGTCCGTGCTATTATGCTAATTTAAATATGCGTTTATTCTTTTCGTTCTCCCCAAATAGCTGGAATCTAGAACATATTCTTAAAAAGAGTATAAACTTGGTATTTTCACAACAAGTATACACAAAAGTTCTCCTTGGGTTTTGAAAATAATCAAATATATGTTTTTGTCAAAATGTAGACATAGTTATACGCTGTATAAAGATGTGTGGATCAATGCCAGGCTGTGTTAGTCTTGTGGTCTCATAAGATTACATCACCTAATGATGTCATAGTCATCATAGTTTGTGTAAGTACATTCTATGATATTTCCATAGCAACAGAATCACCTACCAACACATTTATCAGAATGCATTCCTGCCATTGACACATAACTGTAGTTCCTTTGTTTTTAAAACACAGCATCATTGAGGCATTAATTAAAACACAACAAAAGCTACATGTGTTTAGCACATACAACATGATGTTTTGACCACAGTCCTGTATAATCGTGGTGCCATCACCACAACAAACATGAGTTTCTTTCTTTTTACAATGTCTTACCATTTTTCACTTCTCATTTTTTATTAGTTTGGAATTTTAATTATATTTAAAATGTGTTTTGATTACATTTAGTCCCCTCCCAAACTTCATCGAGGTCCACTTCGCACAGCTTTGTTTTAAACCATGGTGTCTCATCCCAGCTGCCTGTACACTCTTGAGTGTGCCGCCATCCACTGGAGTGCGGTCAATCTACTTTTGTAATTTTTTGTTGTGGTAAACACCTGACATAATCTTAATGAACTTTTAATTATATGATACTGTATTATATATAGATTATATTTTATAAACGGAAAGAAATTTGGGGCTCATCAGGATGCAACAATAATAAGCTAACTGATGCCCTTGTTCTGTTGTCAAGATCCTCTTCTGTTTCCACATCTCCTCCTCCTTCTCTCTCTCTCCCTTCTCTCTTTTTTCCCTCTCTCTCTCTTTCCCTTCCTCCCTCCCTCTTTCCATTCCTTCCTCTTCTCTCCCCCTTCCTTCTTTTCTTCCTTCCTTCCTTCTTTCTTTTATTCTCAAATAGGTCTCTCTATAGCTCAGGCTGACCTTGACCTTCTGATGATCCCCTTGCCTTAGCCTTTTGAGTGCTGGGATTGCAGAGGTGAGCTACCAAATGCATTCCATCTTCATTTTTTTCCTTTCCTAAAATTACTAGATCCTATAGTGAGGGGTTGGATAAGAAATAAAGTTAGAGACTAACTAGCTAAACACTATGCTTTTACTGAGAATGGAAATTCAAATCATGCTGGGACTTGGCCAAAGTCACGGGGCCTTAATGACAGTTATTATGCTGGAAACTCACAACTTCTTGTCTAATAACCTTGCTTAGGATTTATATTCCTCCAAATTAATAAAGAATCAGTCCCAGCCAATACATTCTCAGGATAACATTTATAATTGAAGTTAGGTTAAAAGAGTAATTTTAATTAAGGGTTACTTGAATTATAATCCAAACTGTGATACATGGATTTTATAATTACTTGGGGGAAATTGTAATAGAAGAAAGCCTTAGACAATTTTGAACAAAATTGTCTCCCATAATTGATGACAATTATTTAAGCAATCCTGCGTCTTTTGAAGAAGGGATAGCCTCAAGGTCTTTCAGTCCAAGAAATTCCAAAGATGGATAATAATATTTTCTACTGAGCCACCTCAGAAGTGTGGCTTAAGAAAGCTAAGCAGTGTATGGAAGAATGGAGGACAAATATTCTTTATGCTTAACCAGCAGAAAGAGCTTTATGGTCTTTGTAACTCATCTGGACTGTCAGTACTGAAGAATGTTTGGAATGGCAGTTATGGGATTACCAGCTCCCATCAGCATGTGAATCGTGTAACAGTGTGCAAATGATTTAACAGAAACCTTGTCTAGGGTTTCCACAATAAATCATTTCTATGCTCACTATATTCATTTCCTTTCACTGATCAGCTTCCTAACGAGTGCATGGTACCTCTTAGCATATTGGGCTGCATGTGTGCGTGTGTGTGTGTATGTGTGTGTGTGTGTGTGTGTATAGTGTGTTGTGTGTTCTTTTGCCAAACATTTATACCTATGATGCAGCTTATGGCCAATGGTGGGCTAATGGCTTACTTCTGCTGAAAGAGTTATCTTACGTGCAACTCAAAAGTAACTATTAGCAAACAGCTCTGCAAGCAAGAGCATAGTGCTTAGCTCATAAGTTGACTCATTTACTAGATGAAAGCATTTTTACTTTCATGGGGATGCAGAAGTCAGGGAAAGGGAGGAAGGACTTTTCTTTTGCATAATCCATTATATAGTTCCAGGAAGTTCTTAGGTAAATGTTAACCACAATGTACTAGTATCCACAGTAAATTTTCTTACAATACCATGTTAAATGTCTAGCATGGTTTATACAAGCTTTCCCTCACTATAGTTATCCTTAGGGTAAGTGGTAATGAGCATCTTTAACTAGCGTGAGTTTCCTTTCTTTGACCATGACCATCTCCCAGTGATGATACTACAACCAGCAAGAGTCAAAATGTGTCCAGTAAGTAACAAAAGAAATAAAGACCGAAAAGCCTCAGACACCGAACACGCTAAAAATATGATGGAGAAGGCTATATTGTTACTTCTATTTAATATTTATTGAATTCAACAGTCATCCCACTGGATGTACTCAAAGCAGTTAGACTAGGGAGTGAATGTAAAAGACAATCTAGGAATGGTGGGAAGACATGTTCCTAATTGCTAGAAAAGACTTATCGGCCTTAGTTCAATTCCCTAAGTCCTTTGCTCAAAACACTTCTGTCTTTTATTTTTATGTATTTGTTATTATTGCTTTATTATAATCATTAAGACTCCCCTTTATACTTCTTTCTCCCAGGTGATTTTATCTTTAAGATTTCGCTGTAATCAAACAAAGCCTTAGACTTTCTGTCTACTATTCAGGTTTCTTCTAAAAGATCAGGTCCCTGTAGGGAAGTTAATAGAAGTTCCCAGGGATCTTCCTGTCAGATTCCTGCTGTATGTAACATTCAAAAAAGACTATAACTTTTCTTCAGCTGACTTCAGAGATGGCTTCTTTCATGTGCTTTGTTCAAAAGCAGAGAAAACAGACCAAGACAACAAAAAGTATATACAGAAAATTTAATACTCCCTGGGCTCTGGGTTTTCCCTTGACAGGCAAAATGTGGAAAGAGTGGTAGGAAATGCTCAGGAAACATCTATGAGTGGCTTCCACATGGCCATTTGCAGAGGCTGATGTTGTGACACTCTCAGGGATTTTTTGATTTACTGTTCTGTGCTGGAGCCTCAATGCTCCCAGATCCAACTAGAAGTTCTGCTGGGTCATTTTCTGCACTAGAATCTTGTCTGGGAATCTAAGGGTGTTGGAGAGCATGTGACAATTTTCTCTTGAGATTCACTGTAAGAGGGAGATATTGGTAGAGGGAATATAATGTCTTTTGGCCACAGAGGCCATGTAGCATGTACTTTGGGTCTTTATTTCCCTTATTACTGAATAATCTGTGCCACTTTCTTTGATTTTTTTAGAAGATGATGTAGGATGCTAAAATGTGGATATTTGTAGGTGTATGTGTTTATGTATCATGCATGTATTCTGAGTACCGGTAGAGAGGACGGACCACTTCCTCTCACTCAGGGTTGCTTTGTCTCAAGGGATGAAACAACTGAAGGAAGAGGACCACCATTATTTACCAGCAGTTTTATGGTTAGCAGTACTCTTAGGAAGGTTTCCACAAGAGGATCTCTACATGCTCCAAACAAATACTCTTAAGGGAACCCCACGAAACAGGTACTCTGGATGCTTTTCCATCATCCCTAGAACTGGAGTTCTTCTTGACCCATTCTTGTTCAGAAGGGTTTGCTGAGGTTCTTCACGTTCTGCCAGGAATCTCAATGGGAAGCAGTCTTCTGTGGTCAGAAATCAGAGATTCCAACTTTCCCATAAGAGAAATGAGATAATTGTAATAGTTAGTGTTAATTATCAACTTGACAGAATCTACAGTCACTTGGAATGGGCCACTGGACATGCTTGCTGGGGATTATCTTGATTTTATTCATTGAGGTGGGAAAACCAGTCCTCTGTTGTGGACAGGATCCTGGACTGTATAAATGGGGAGAGGGAGCTGAGCAGCAGCATGCATTCCCCCCACTGTTTTCTGATGTGATGTGACCAGCTGTTCCAAGCTCGTGCCACTTTGATTCCCCACCATGCTGGTCTGTACCTTCAGCTGTAAACCAAAATAAGCCCTTTCTTTCTTAAGACTATTTTCTCGTAGGAACAGGAAAGGAAACTAAGACGATAATTATAACCGGAAATAGGGTGAACAACCATAGGGTAGAGTGGATGACTTACAAACTGCGTTCAAAATTCCTTATAGGGTCACCCTAAGGGCTTTCTTAATGAATTCTCACCCAATTACTGCCTTTAGTATTATCCATAAAACACAATAACTTTCAGTGTTGGCTTTCCTCCTAAAATTCACTGCTACCCTCACTTGAGAGCTAACAGCCCTGCTGCTCACTCCCTGATGGCTCAAAGATGTCAGTATCACTGGCTCTCCTTGTTTCATTGACTTCATCAGTCAAATGTGAGGAACAATTTTTCTAGTTACTTTCCTGAGTCTGGTGAGACACAAATGTAGAAGTGATTCAGAAACTGAAAACACTTGAGAAATGCCATCTCTCTGTTAATTGATTTCTGCTCACCAGTATCAATATAATCATCGGAACTACACAGTTTTGCCTCTCTTTTTTTGACATATTTTAGTATTGATGGTAACATTTTGTAAGATTTTTTAAAAGGTAGGTAATACTACATATGTGCATGTGTGTTTATATCTATGTGTCAATATGTGCCTATGTCTATTAGTTACTATGCATGTAAAGGTTGTAATTTTTCATTTCACTTTGACTTATTATGGGATATTCAGATTAAACATTATTGTTAGATCTGTCTGATAGGCTGTTTTCTGATGAGATTAGCATTTGAATCATTGGACTGAGCAGACAGTCCATCTCAAAGAAAGTGATCACCATTCAATCCCTTAAGAGTCTAAATAGAACAAAAGGTAGAAAAAAAAAGAATCTTCTTCCTTTATTTATCCTTCATTTTGGGGGAGGGGTATTGTGATAGGATCTTTATATATAGCCCAGCTGGTTTAGAGCTCACTCTATAGCTTAAACCAGCCTCAGACTGGAGGGTCTCAGCCTATCATGTGCTTAGGTTACAAATGTGTGCCACCACACCCAGTTTTACGCTCACTTTCTGAGCTAGTATATCCCATTGTACTTTGTCCTGCCCCTGGGTTGAGACTTACAATATTGGGTTCCCTGGTTCTCAGACCTCTAGGCTTGTACTGAACTACATCCCCAGTTTTCCTGGACCTTCAGCTTGCAGATAGCTCATCATAGACTTCTCAGTCTTTAGTCAGATGGCCAACCCTACACAGTAAATGTCTTTCTATGTATATGTTATCAGTTAATTTTTCTTGGCAATCCCTAATATGGTATATATCATCAAACTGGGGCACAAATGTCTATATGTAGCTCACCTCCCTGTCTACCTTCTTGTAGCTATGCAGCTGCCATGTCTCATTGCACAACTCATAATGACTACACAGAGTCGCCCCTGGGTATAGGATAAGACCTAGGCAGGCTTGCACAATTCTTCATCAGCCTTTCACCAGGTCCTCAGCAGTCAAGTCTCATCATGCTTGTCTCATGAGGCACAGGGGTGCATGGCCTTCACACTGCACCCTACTCCAGTTTCATGGCACTGGGATTTCTCACACCACTCACTCTAGACAGCCTACGTTAAGATCCTAAGGAATCTCTCCTTTGGAAGTCTATGCACAATTACGATGACAGATCCATATGTGTGAGTTTGTTTCTAAAAAGTTGAAAAACTTTTATCTCTGCTCTCTGTTATGCAAGCACATGCTCTAAATCTTTATCAGTCAAACTAAGAGATAAGGAGGAAAATTCTGTAAGTCTGAGGCTCATATTTATGTTGATTTCTCTGTCTTGTGGGACTAGATTCTGGGGCTTGTTTCTCCCACCTACAGATGTGGTGACATCATGGGTTCATTAGCAAAGCTCTTTGAAGATCTTAAATAAGGACCATTTATTTTGGTATCAACAAGAGTGATAGTGTTTAGACCTAAGTGGTCAGTGAAGCCTAAGGATAATTACTTAAACTCTGCTAATATGTGAAGCAATGAGACCAAGGCAAACATATCAGAAAGGAAGGCTGGGCAAAACCCTCAGCATATATAAAACAGGCTTTAATTTTCCTCCCTCCCTCCCTCCCTCTCTCTCTTTTCCTTTACTTCCTAATTTCTCTCCTTCCTCTTTTGATTTTTGAGACAAGGTCTCCTCTAGTCCAGGCTGGCCTCAACTTGCTATGTAGCCAAGGATGACCTTGAACTCCTGATTTTCCTGTTTCCACATCCCAGTTCTAGGAATTCATGTGTGCTTCCAACACTCCTGGCTCCAGCTTCATCTTTTTTGCTATGATCTGTTCTTACTACATACACGTAAGTACCAAGACCAAATATAATTTAATTGTGGTAACTATATATAGTACAAAGTAACAGAATGTGAGATTTATAACATCACACTTACATTTTGACCCCCAATTTAGGTCACTCCACTACAGCAAATAACTATCAAATGAATCCTCCAAGTTGTGAGATGGAGATAGAAAGCCTTTGGGTATGGGAGCCAGTTCTCTTATCTTTCTTAATGGTCTGTGTGTGAACATAGTTGGTGGCTAGCGATAAAATTTCTATATTTCTTTCATTTCTTTAAGATCTTGGATTTGTGGGAATATTTCTTTTTAAAAATTGAAATTAAAATAATGTTAAATGGACTCTCACCAAAGCAGATGGTGATTCACATGGCAACTCATAACTGTCAGTGTGTAGAGAATGAGATAGCAGAGTGCTCAGCCCTAAATGGGACTCCTGTATCACACTCTCTCCTCCCAAGGCTCAGGGATCATTGTGGAAGATGGAATGAATGAAAGATTGTAAGAGCCAGAGATAGCAGGTGAAAACAAGGAAATCATTTTGTCTGGACACCACAGTGTATTTGGACATATGAATCCACAGCACCTGTAACAGCATGCACAAGACCTGTGCAAACCCAAGCCAGACAAAAACCCAGTATGGATGGAAGATGTTAGGAAGAAGCCCCGGCCCTGGCTGAGAATGTTTTGGCAACTGATGGTTGCTAGGAGAGGAGAGTTGTTTTTCCTTACTGGTGTGTCACCTGGTAGGTTGGCATTTTGGAAACAAGGATTAGACTTGATAGACCTTTTAAAAAAGACAAATATATCCTTTGGTGGAGATCTTGGAAAAATGATTAACCAAATGGGACTTACCATGTATGGCAGAGTGCATGAGGCCCTGGGGGAGGGCATATAGATGAGAGAGGGGACATAAACTTAATTAAGAGCTGTTGTATGACATACACAAAAAGATAATAAACTATTATTAAAATACAAATATAAATAAAAAACAGTTTGGGAGGTATTTTTGAGACCGAATCTATAGCCCCAGCTGGCCTAGAACTCTCTATGTAGACCAAGATGGCCTCGAACTCACAGAGATCCACTGGAATCTGCTTCCCAAGTGCTGGGACTAAAGGCAGATCATAAAAATATTTTTAAAAAGACAATAACAGAGGACATTAATCCTGGGGAGGGTAGGAGAGTGGAGGTGGAGAGGAGAGGGGATTGAATATGATCAAAATACATTGTATGAGATTCTCAGATTACTAAAAATGTTTTACATTTCATGCACATAGCATACATACACACTCACATACATAAATAAAATAAAATAAAATAAATCTTTGATAGTGAAAGACTCCTGATGTCAACGTCTAGTCTCCACATGTACAGAACACATGTACTATACTACACCACACATACATACAGAAAAAGAACAACACCTAATAATCTGAGAAAAGCTGCCATTCTATATTTCTATATCCATCAAAGTTCAATTAGTTATGAGGGTAGGATAGATATTTTTGGACATACAAGGTTCCAACTTTTACTTCAGTATGTCCTTGTTATCTTCTCTAGAAGAGCTTCTACTTAAGGAAACTCTTTAGGAAAACACTGGTGAAACAGAATGGAACAATAAACCAGGATCCAGAAGATAGACGACCAAATATAGGGGGTGTGTAGGGAAGACCCAGGCAGGAAAGTGGACTCCCATGAAGAGAGCTCCCATGAAGGAGGCCAAGTTCAGGTTGGAACAGGAGGACAGAGGATTCCAAGAGGGAAGTCATCAACATCAGCAACAGTAACTAAACTCAAACCAGAGAGAGAACTCATGAATTAACATTACATTGGAATTAAATATTGGACTAGATCTGGGACTCTGCAGGATCTTTGAGCAAAAAGCCAAGGATACATAGAAACTAAACAAGTGAAAACAAGGCAAGGAATGATACCAGTTAGGTAAAGCCACTTGTCTAAAAAAAGGAATCACAGCCGCAGGATACTATTTGGATTAGTCAGAATAATGTCACGCTGATGATTATTGCTTTCACTCAGAACTGCTACTACCCCATTGAGAGAACGAGGGAAGCAAAAGTGTTGGTGGCCAGAGAGGACACCCTAGTCTCATGTATTCAAAAAAGAGTCCAATAAATTAAAAAGGGGCAAATCAAGGAAGACCTCAGTGATTTATTTAGAAATAAAGGAGCAAACAGACGAAACAGCAGAATTGTTAAAAGTGGTAGGACTTGAGTGGAGGAGGAGATGGGTGCATTTTCATAACAAACCTTTGAGACTCATTTACCTTTAAAATTTATTACATTTATTTATGTGGGTGTGGGTGTATGGATGTGTGTGGGCGCATATGTGACATAGCATGTATGAGGAAGTCAGAGGACAGCTTGTGGGAGTTGGTTCCATCCCTCCTCCAGGGATCAAACTCAGTCATCAGTCTTGGCTGCAAGTGCTATTTCACTGGCCCCTATTTGACTTTTTAAACTGTCTCCTATTATTTTGATAAAATATCGTTTTTTCTTTTGGTGTGGTGCTAGGAACTGAACCCAGAGTTGCCAGGTAGGCACTCTAATACCATGCTATACTCTAGCCCCCGATTTAAAAAATAAATCTTAATACTTTAGAATATGAATAGAAATAGGTCTTTGAGTAAGAAAGGTAAGCAATTTATTTTTGTGTAGAGAACTTAGATTCTAAAACACCATAGGAGCTGGGTGTTAGTTGTGCAGGTCTATAATTCCAGCTATTCAGGAGGCTGAGGCAAGAGAATTTAAGTTCAAAGACAGCCTCAATGATAGAACAAGTTCAAGGCTAAGCTAGGTAACTTAGTGATACCCTATGTCAAAATAAAAAGTAAAAAGAGGGCTCTGGATAGAGTTCACTGGTTGGGCTCTTGTCCAGCACAGGGGAGGTCCTGGGCTCAATCTGCAGGACTGAAAACACTAAGCAAACAAGCTGGGAGAGAAAGAACCAATCCTCAAGAAACAGAGAAGGACCTGACATTGAATTGTTGGGTAACCCAAAACTTGGAGCAGCATTAGGCTGACAAATTATTACAAAGCTTCAGCACACACCTGGGGGTGGGGCCATGTGGGTGGCACAAAGAAAATCTCAGCCAAGAGGAATATGGGTTTGAATTCAAATGACTGAAAGGGCACATGGCATATTGCTAAGTACTTGTTGTGCTTTGTCTTGGGAGGTGTCCCTGGAAGATGTGGGTAGGGTTTAGTCAAAGAAAAAAAATGAAGCTTGCAGACATTCTGTGGAAGACATTTATATTCAGCTGGAATAGGAACTGGAATCTGTCATAGTAAGACCTGACCCTCCAGTCACTCTGTTGAGTGACCTTCTTTATATGTTTTACATGGCTAACAGAGCACACTACTTTCCAACTAGTTCTGGTTCTTCTGAACATCACCTTCCTCCTTGGAAAAGTTTAATGATTTCTGCTTCATCTCACTTAGAAGTTAGGAGGTTCAAATTAATATATGCAAAATCTCTTTTTGTAAAGTCTATTAGTGTAAGCAAATGAAAATGGGTGACCACTGAGGAAAACAGGCAAGCTTATGATGCTGTTAGTTTCTGACATAAACTTTAGAAAACCATTCTGGCTTTCATAACCATGGTCCAGAACAGATTTTGAGAAGAAAGAGTTAGGACTCTGGAATCTTCCCCACTTTCTGTTCAACAGGCTGGCTTTAAAACTGGCACATGGACTTTAAAACTGGCTGCTTCTGGGAGCATTGCCACCTGCCACATCCACTTGGGAAATCTGTAATATTTACTTCTGAAGATTTAATCTCCTTGCTTATCACCAGCTCAGCATGTATGACCAAGTGGTACTGAACAATTCTGAGCAAGAAACTGCTTTCTCTCCCTTACTCTGATGTCTGCACCAAGTACTGTTTGGGGGCATCTTTTTTTTATGAGGCTTGAGTCTGATTTCATAAAATCAGTGACTTTCCAGCCATTTACTTTAGCTCAAGTATGCCACCTGGTGGACAGTGTTCACTTTAAACGTTCTCAAGCTGAAAAAAAAAACCATGCTTGCTTTCATTTAAAACAAACAAAAAACATTAGGTGATCCTACAATTGATGATGTATCTACGTAGTATTTATAATGCAAAAATGAGAACTTAGAGGAAGGAATTTGAAGGCACCTGGAACTACAACTAAAGTCTTTTCCCATCACTCAGCAAAATCTAAAAGTACTGTTGTCTTCATGCTTTGGGTTTGAGACAGTATGCATCCTGGTCCAGCAACTGCCACCAAGTGAGGCCTTTTTGCAGAATTGAACTCGAATTCTATCAGGTACTTCATCATTCTGAACATTTGCATTTGATGGAACTATTCCATGCAATGCAGGTGTTGAAGTACTTCTCAAATGAAAAGCTACACCATTTCAACTCTTGTGTTTTAAAGTTTGGTGGATTACTGCAATGCTCCAAGCTAAAATTTAGTGAAATACAAAGACGTAGGCCCCAAGTTCTCCTTAGAGTCCTCTAAATACATCCAGTTACCACTTTACCAATGATGTGCCTAGATCTGAAGTTCGCTGGGAACACAGTGTGGGCATTCTCTAGCGCAAAGAGTATGTGCCTTTCATGAGCACATCATGGTCCTGGTTGGGCTCTCTAATTGGAATTAGGTACTTCACTCCCAACCAAATGAGTGATTCTGCAGTTTGTTCTCAATATGAATCTCCCCAAGCCTCAGTGCTCTGAGTCTGAAAATCATGTGAGCTTCACAGAGTAATTGTGTGATGGCAATTGTCAACTTGGCATAACCTTGAATCACCTGGGCAGAATCTTAATGAGGGATTGTCTACATTGGATTGACTTGTGGGCATGTCTATAGGGGACTGTCAATTAAGTTAATTGAGTTGGAGAGACTCAGCCCACTATGGGCGGTAGCATTCCCTATGAAGTGGGTCATGAACTATTTAAGAATGGAGAAACTGTGCAGTGCACAAGCAAGCACGTGAACAGGCCTGGACAGTCATTTCTCTCTGCTCCTGACTGTAGATGTGCTATGAATAGCTGTTTTAAGTTCCCTTTTCTTTGACTTCCCCACAGTGATGGACTATAATTTGAAATTTTGAGCTAAAATAAATCTCTTTCCCATGAATTGCCTTCTGTCAAGGTGTTTTATTACAGCAACATAAAAGAAACTAGAACAGGCTGCCCCTGTCCTGTTAATGAGCAGGCACAAGGAGGCATGATAAAGCTGCATTTACGAGAACTATGTGTGCCATGGTCTGGATATGGTTTGTCCCTAAAAGGATTGTTCATGTGCTTGAGGCTTAGTCCTGGAATCTGTCATACGGCATTGAACATGTAAGAGGGTGGGCCTAGTGGACAGGAATTAGGCCTGAGGACTCACTCTTTACGGATGGATTAATGTTGCTTTTGTGGGATAAGTGCATGAGGGTAATAGCCTTTCATGCTTGGTCTCCTGAGCATTCATCATCTACAACTCCCTCACACACTTCCACCAGTGATGCCATCCGGCAGGGGGCCTTTACCACAGGTGGGAAGACAGCAGTGCCTTAAATATCTGGAACTGTGAGCTGACCACACCTTTTTTATGTCATAAGTTAAAATCAAATAAAATCTCAGGTATTTCATTATAACAGTGGAAATGGACTGGGACAATGTACCTGTTGGGTGCGGCCAATGAGATGAGTGTTTATTGTAGATGTCTTATTTCAGTAGTAGTTCCTAACCTAAGTTGAATTCTGCAAACCTTTCCTCAAAGAAGGGATGTATGCCAGAAAGAGGTGGGCCTATTTTAGGTTATCCAATAAGAGGAAATCCTACAAACATGTGGGGAAACTACATGCAGCACAGGAGGAGGAGGAGGAGAAGGAGGAGGAAGAGAAGAGAAGACCACCACTATCATCAACACCACCACAATCAGTGTTGATAAAATGCAGAGAAACTGGAACCCTTGTGCACCACAAGTAGAAATGTAAAGTGGTACAACCACTACGGAAAAAGCAGTGTGACTCTTCACCCCGCCCCCCAAATATAGTTAAGCAATTCCATTTCTTAGGATATATCCAAAATAACTGAACACATCCCCAAGATCTAGAGTTGATAATTGTATATCCATGTTTGCAACTACATAATTCACAATGAGCAAAAGGCAGAAGTACCCAAGTGCCTGTTGACAGATGACTGGATAAACAAAATGTGACATATACATGTAATGGGAACTATTCAAATTTTAAAAAGTAGTTGATTCTACCACATGCTGCTACATGGAAGAAACATAAGGACATTAAGCTAAGGAAAATAAACCAGATGTTAAAGGACATGGTATAATTCCATTTACATGAGGTCCTGAAGCAGTCACCTTCACACAAACGGAGAGCAGAACGGTGACTACTACAGAGTGCAAGTAGAGGGGAAAAGTGAAGCTTTGTGGGTAGAGAATTTCACTTCTGCAAGATGAAAGTATTCTGGTTGACAGATACATGATAGTGCTTGCACAACAGTATGACTGTGTTTAATGTCACTGAGGCACAGATTTAACAATGCTTATGTTGGGCCAGGGTATAGCTCTGTGGTAGAGCATTTGCCTAGCATTCATGAGACCTTAAATTTGATCCCCATCACTCAAATAAAAAGAAAATTTAAAAAGGGGGCTAAAAAGATGGCTCAGTGGTTAAGAGCTTTAGTGTTCTTGCAGAGGACCTAAGTCTGACTCCCAGCATCAACATCAGGCAGTTCACAACCCCTTGTAACTCCAGAACAGGAGATCTACCTCCCTCTTCTGGCCTCCATGGGTAATTGCACTTGTGTATATACTCCGGCCTCCACAAACACACATGCATATGCATAATTAAAATAAATCTTTTTAAAATGGAAAGGTTATGATGATGAATGTGTGTTTCACTATAATAGAAAGGAAAAGAATTATTTTACTAAAGTGCTCATAGCATCTTTTGGAGATATACTTCTAGACCATCTAAGCATAACCAAATATTTGGCCATGTATTTGATTATAAGTTCATTCATCCTTTTAAAATAATTGATTCATTTATGTTTGTGCGTGTATTAGTGTGTGTGGTACATGCATATGTGTACAAATGCATGTACCTGTACACATGTGCAGAACTCAAAAAAAGACATTGAAGTTTCTGCCCTATCTCTCTCCACCTCATTCGAGGAGTTATGCTGTCACCCCTCCAGCCCTAGTGATCCTCCTCTGCCCCCCACAGCACTGGAGTTATAGGCACACATACAGCCACACCAAACTTTTCTACACAAGGGCTGGAGACTTGAACTCAGGTCCTCATGCTTGTCCAGCATGCACTCTTACATTCTGAGCCTTCCCTCCAGCCCCTCATTTATATTTATTTTAAAAATGCTTTATTATTTTTATTTTATGTGTATCAGTGTATTGCCTGCATGTGTGTAAGTGCACCCATGTTGTATAATCACCATGAAGGTCAGAAGAGGTTGTTGGATTCCCTGGAACTGAAGCTACAGATGGTTGTTATCCTCCATGTGGGTACTGGGAATCGAACCTGGGTCCTCTGCAAGAGCAGCCAGTGCTCTTAACTGTTGAGCCATTTTTCCAGTATCCTGCCTTCAAACTTCTGAGACCTGAGTTGACTAGTGCATTCTTACACTCATCTAGGTTTCTCTTTGTTTCACAAAGGTTTTTAAAATCAGCTTAAGAAATACTTCCACAGAGCCAACACAGTGACGGGATTGGAAAAAGGCATATTGTTTAGCTGGTGGCTTTTCTTTCATTTAGTTCTCATATATTTATAGGAATTAATTTATAAGTTATTTCTTCTAATGAATAAAATTGTCTTGTGGGCAACAATTTGATATTTTTCACTTCAAATGATATTAACGGATTTTGTTGGGAAACTGAACAAGAGGAGCACGTTCCTACCTTGTAGATGCAGGTCTTGGCATTCAGGAAGAAGAGCTCAATGGTGGCATTGTCTTTCAAGTAAGAGATGCTTTCTATATAGAATCTGCAAGAGAAAACTGCATATGAGTTCTAGGGGGAGAGGACATCAACTGCTTCCTTGAGCTGCATGGTTTCTAAGGAAGACTGCTGTTCCCTATGCCAAATAAAGGACAGAAAAAGGGCCATCTGCCTTCTTCAAAAAATGCTTTTTGAGGTCAACATGCTTTATATACACATGTATAGACATTTCTTTAAAGAAAATATCCCAAATGGCCAATAAACACATGAAAGTTGTTCCATGTATCATTAATCACTAGGAAAATGCAAATCAAAGCCACAGTGAAATATTACCTCACACCACCCTAGGGTCCTTTCTTTATACCCAATGAGGTCATCTTTAACATTAACAAATTTTATCTGTTTTTATGTATATGAACATTTTGCCTGCATGTATATAAATGCACACATGTCATGCAATGCCTATGGAGGCCAGAAGAGGGCAGAAGACCCCCTGGAACTGGAGTTATAGGCAGTTGTTAGCAACCATGTGGGTGCTGGGAACTGAACCTGGGTCCTCTGCAAGAGCAACCAGTGCTCTTAATCACTGAACCATATCTCCAGTCCCATAGGTCATCTCAATTATATTAAAAAAATATGCAAGTTCACAACACAAATAACATTTTTTTCTAAGACTATGGCAACAGTTTGCTTCCAAGGACTAAGTGATTCCAACTACTAAGTTACTAAGATACAAGACATAACGAAGTTTGCAAACTAGAATGCCTTTTCTACTTGGTAATGATGTGTGTGTGTGTGTGTTTATGTGTGTGTGTGTGTGTGTGTTTGTATGTGGGTACACATGTGTGTCTGCTTGTGGAGGCCAGATGGCAACCCTAGGTATTGTTCCTGAAGAGATATCACATTTATTTATTTATTTTTGTCTTTTTGAGACAAGGTCTCCCTGCAGCCCCAGCTGGCCAGAAACTCATTATGTAGACCAGGCTGGCCTTGAACTCACAGAGATCCACCTGCCTGTGTCTTCTGAGTGCTGGGATTAAAGGTGTACACTGCCATACTTGGTTCACCTTTATATTTAATATTTTATTTGTTTTTTTCATTTTTATGTGTATGAGTGTACTGCCTGCATATAGGTAACTGTACCCATGTCATGCAATGAATTCCCAGGAACTGGTGTTACAGACAGTTGCTAGCTGCCACGTGGATGTTGGGAATTGAACCTAGGTCTCTACAAGAGCAGCCATTGCTCTTAACCACTGAGTCATCTCTCTTGACCCTACCTTTTATATTTTGTTATTATTATTTTTGCAATAGCATCTCTCACTGGCCTGAAGGTCACTCTCTTCTCCAAGCTGGTTTGAGCCAAGTCTCCATGGACACCTTGAACATGGTGCATCTGTAGACCTTGGTTAACTAGGAATCACTTTCCAGCTCTGAGCTGACTGTCCTCTTTTGTTTTTCCTTGCCTGCTTTCTAGTCTTTCATACTGCTATGTATTTCCTTGACACTACATTTTTGTCCTAATTGCCATGAAGTCAGATGTTTTAAGGATGATTTGTTCTGTTCAGTGGAACAGCAGGAGGTCACAGGGCTCTTAATTATGCTTCCCTGATGGTGGTGAAGTGTGACTGGACTTCAGCTCATCCCAGGGTGGGCTAAGTGTCCTCCACACTGTGATATTCATGCTTATTATGCCAAAGAAGAACTGAATCCATATCTGGAGTACATGGATTTTTCTTCAGACAAATCACATTGACATTATTTAAGTTTACATGAACTGTGCCTTCTCACATTGACTTTGGAGTTTATTAGATTCTTTCATCAGATAATGTGTCTGTACAGTCTAAGGATCAGTGGAGAAATTGGAGTGAGGAAATGACTAAAACACAGTGTATTGGAGAAGGAAGATGCTTCATACGTGTGACAAACCCCAGACTAGACTAGGAAGGTAATGCCTACTTGGATCTTAGGGAACAGATGCACGAAGAGATTGCAGAAGGTGAACAGGACAAGCCAGAAGAAGCAAGAACTATGGTCAGAGCACAGTGACACAACCTGATGATAAGAATTCTGGGAAGGGAGCAAGGACCGAGGATCTAGTCTCAGCTCTGTATAACTTAGGGCAAGTCACACAATCTCATTGGGCTTCCCTTTTCTGGATGTTAAAAGAAGATAATGGGACTTAATGGGTCTCCATATAAGAATTTTTTCAATTTTTACATAATGAGAATAAATTCAAATTAAAACAACAATAATAACAACAACAACATAAACAAGTGAACATCTGGATGTATGGTACACACTTGTGATCACAGTACTGGGGAAGTCAAAGCAGGAAGTTTACAGTCACCCTCAGTTACATAGTACGATGTTGAGGCCGGGCCAGGCTATACAAAACATTGTTTCCAAAAACAAGTAAGCAGGCAAACAAACAAATCCCCCCAAAACAAACAAACAGCACATGCAGGCAGGCTAGACTGGTCAAGCCCACAGTCTTCCAGTTGAAATCTCTTGTCTACAGACTAACTGAATAATGTCTATCATTTTTCAAACGAGTGAGGAGGTTAGTATTGTAAGTACAATTCAGAGTCATGTGAGTGTGGGCATAAATCTGGTGTTACTCAGATAGGAGCAGGTAGTCTCCATCAATTATCATAAAGTCACAGACTACAAACACCTGAAAGACTATAAAATGATCTCATACTTGCAAATCTGTGAGGGTAGATGAACTGATCTCTAGCTATCCTATCCCCACCCCTAAACACCCACCTTCTGTTTTAGCATCAGCTATTTTAGGTCACGGGAGTCCATATGACAGGCTGTGCAACGGTCTCTAAAGGGGCACAACTGTAAGCACTCAAGTATTAGAAATGGGGGGCACAGTGGCACATTTTACATTTCAAAGCAAAGTATGTTAAGTTTGACTTAATTTTAAAACTTAAATATTCATCCTTTATTAATTTGAACTCAGGTGTCTTTACAGGCCATTTTGTTGGCTCTATTATTTTTATTAAATTATACTTATTTAGTGTGTATATGCATGCATGTGCATGTGTGTTTGTTCATGTGTGTCCTGGAATACATGTGGAAGTTAGAGAAAAACTTGAGGGAGTCTATTCCCTTAATCTTCATCCTTGACAAAGAGCTTTGGCAAAGGGCAGTCAGAATAGCAAAATAAATAGACAGAAGGAAGGGACAAGGGAAGACTGATGGAAGAGGAGGGAAATGGATGGGACTGAAAGATAGAATTGCTTTGGAAATTAAGCTGTTTCAGCCTCTATAAATTTAGACTCCAGATTATTACAGTGGAAAGATCAGTTAGCTGTTGGAAGATTCTGCTTTTATTCCAGTACTAAAGTACAAGCTAGACAGTGGCTTTAACTGTTTCCACATTGCTATTAAGTGCTGGGGGCAGTGGAGCGATGACCGGCTGTGTGGAGTTTAAGACTCCTCCACTCCCGGGAGTCTAAGGTAACTGGGAAATGACTTGGCTAACCGCTCAAACCATTCTACAGAGAACCACCTCCACCCTTCAAAGGGCCCTCTGTCTTCATCTCTCAGCTTGGGAATACCCATAGAGGTTATTTCCACAGGCCCTGTTCACCTTTTCCCCATAGTACTGCTCTCCCAGGCTCCTGGGCTACTACTTATTATATCCCCCACAGTCATGCTATTTTCTGATTATTTCTCTAGCACAAATACAGTTCCTGGCATAGACATAAGCTTAGCGTGAGTGACTGAAAACGCTGACATTCAGCTTTTCTCCTCTCTGTTCCCTTTTGGTTAGAGTTCCCATTGGACAATTGTATTAGAGACTTTTCTCATTGCTGTGAAAGGGTTCCTGGTAGAAGCAACTTAAAGGAGGAAGGATTTGTTTTGTTTCAATATTTCAGGGGATATGGGGTTCATCATCGCGAGATAGGCACGGTAGTTGGGGTGGCTATGTCTATGGCAGTGGGAGCTTTCAGAATGGCTTGTTTAGATTTAGGTAGATGGATTAGGAAGCAGGGAGCTCAGGCCAGACCCAAAGGTAAATGTGTCCTCCACAGCCTGCTCCCCAACTCACTTTTGCTACCTCAGCCCCATGTCCCAAAGGTTCTACAACCTCCCTGAAGTACCACCAGCTGGGGGCAAAAAGTTCCAATATGCAGTTATCCGAGTGCGTGGGTGGGAGCACGTCAGAGTTAAGTCAGAACAACTGTGAGAAAAGAAAAGGCAAACAAACAGTAACTGACATCCAAGATGTCATGGTTCCAGGTGTCGAGTCTGCCATTCTGCAGAGCCAGTCACTGCTCCACTTCCCTTCTCAGCCTCGCAACATGTATTCCAGGATCAGGAAAATAGTCGTGTCCTCCTTAGGCTGACTGACGCCTCACTGTAATAGTAACTTTGAGTTGAAATCTAAGGTCTGAAATAGATTAATTTTCAAAGCAAGTCCTCTATCTTTAGTTCTTGACAGTTCAAGAGTAAAGACATTCTGTATCCCCCATCCCTAGCCCCCATTTTCTTCTAAAGAGTATTTTATGAAAACCCAACACTTCGCTTTTCCCTTCAACTTGTAATAGTGGAGTGAGGCAGCATCCTCGGGGAGTCTGGCACCCGTATCCACTTCCACAGACTTCTTGGCTATCTGGCAAGAGAGGCGGAGAAGGCAGTAAAGACCTTCTCTTGACAGAAAGTCGAAAGTAATTTCCTGTTAAGCTTTATCACCAAGACAACAGCCCAGAAAACCCTGAAAGCTCCTGGCCTGTCATGTTTGTAACCTTGGATATTTAACTCACCCTGAACCATGCCAGAGAACTGTTGAGGTAAAATGCCTAGAGAAAAACTGACCTGAGATATCTCCACTCATGCCCTGGGCAGGCAGCAGGATGAAGAAGAGATTTCTGGGGAATGGGAAGAGTTGATGGTTTGCATACAAAGTTGAGAATGTCTTTTTCTTTTCTTTTTAAAATTGGTTCCTCTTTGCTTCCTGCTTCGTGGGAATCGTTTTTGGCAGTAGGTGGCACTGTTGACTCCTCTTGACTGTCTATGTGGGAAAGAGGCAGCTTCCCAGAGCAGCTTACAAAGAGCATTCTAAGTCTCTGAATAAGCTCAGGGAAATGAGAGATGGAACTTCAATTGCAAAACTCTGCATGGGCAATTCCAAATCTGTTCTGCATTAGCCATGTCTTTACAAAGCCCTAAAGGGACCACCCCTCCCAAGTTCACCAATTCATAATGCTAGTAAGGTATTCACTTTGAGCAACTCTCACCATATCATAGATCCAGAGCCACACCTCGACAACCTCCATTGGTTCTTACACACTGCCACTATCCCTCCCCTTGGTACTCCAATCCCCTCACTTTCCAGCCCAGGGACATGTACCAGATGACACGGGAAAAGTCCATGTCCCAAAGCCCATTGGAATCATCCAAAGAAGCCAATCCCAAGTCTGCTCACTCATCTCACCAGTTCCTCCCCAGAGAAACCATGGCAGAGGCTGCTGCTCACATCTTCTTGGCCTTTCTTTGCGTCCTGACCTTCCCATGTGTCCTCTACTTAGTGACATGACACCTTTTCTTGGGAACTATAATAAACTCTTCACAACTTAGCTATTCACATATTGGCTTCATTATACTTGAACAGCAAAAGAAACATGTGTGTGCGTGTGTGTGTGTGTGTGTGTGTGTACGCGCACGCACGTACCACAATGTATATGCGTGTAGTTCAGAGGACAACTTGAGAGAGTTGTCCATGTGGGTTCTGCGGATAGAACTCAGGCCATCAGGGTTGATGACAAGTACCTTCACCCACTGAGCCATCTTGCTAGCCCACAAAATGTATCTTTTAAAAACATGTATTTATTTTTATTTTATGTGTGTGAGTATTATGCCTGCATGTGTGTAAGTGTACCCATGTTATGCAGTGCCTGTAGAGGACAGAAGATGGTGCTGGATCACCTGGAACTGGAGTTATGGACAGTTGTTAGAAAGAATGTAGGTACTGGAATTTGAACCCAGGTCTTCTGCAAGAACAGCCAGTACTCTCAGCTGCTGAGCCATCTCTACAGCCCCCAAAATGTGTATCTTAAAATAAGTTATTTCCCACATTTAGCAGCAATAAGTTTTGGTACTTGTTTCTTTTTTAAAAAATTATTTATTTGAATAAGTGTTTGGATGTTTTGCCTGCATATATTTAAGTGCACCCATGCTGTGCCTTTGCAGGCAAGAAAAAGGCATCAGATACCCAGGGAATGGAGTTACAGACAGTTGTTAGCCTCCATGTACGTTCTGGGACCTGAACCTGGGTCCTCTATAAGAGCAGCCTGTACTCTTTTAACGGCTGAACTGTCTCTCCAGCCCCAGAGCTTTGTTCTCAGTTGAAAGAAATAAGTCTCTAGACTGAGGGGAAACCCAACCAAGATGTTTTTTAAGCTCCATGATCCGTGTCAGACACACAGTTGACTCAGATGACCCACTACCCAGAATACAAAAGCAGGGGTATGCACTTCCTGTTCATGTGTCTGAGTGCACTGAACATCTGCAGCCTTGGAGAGTCTCACCCTTTCTTTGGCTCATGGAAGCTTCTGACTGCAACATATTGAACTCTGTTTAGCCAGATGATGTCATCCAGGTCTCTGCCAGCCCCCGACACCCCTGCCTCCTTCTCATAACCACCTCTTAGCACTTTGGAATCACTGAATATTTCCAGCATCTGTTAATTAAACGGACCAGTGATTTTCATTTTGTTAAGAACACAAATGTTCTATTTGGAAGACTGACTTTGGGTCAGTAGTTCACAAGCCCTCTCAGGCTTGCCATCTCTCTGCTCGTCTCTGCTCTTATTTTGGCGTCCCCTGTCCTTCTGTTCGAAGTGTCGACACTGAGCACCTTTCTAGAATCTTCATCTGGTGATTGCTTGTGGTTTCTTTCATCTTTTTTTTTTTTAACTTATCTATGGGGAAAACGGGTGTCCTAAGCATTTTCTGCAAGGTCGACCTCTGTCTACCTATTCAGCATCATCTCTCCCCTCTCCGCTCATATTTCATACTAGCTGGTGTGTGACCAGGAACACCTTCAAGTACTTCTGATGTTTAGGATTTCAGAGGCTCTCAAGTCTTCACTGTGTACCTGGTTAAATTAGGGCAAGTGCTGGTTGGCAGGCACCTCATTTCAGATCCATGTCCCATGGTTCTTGTGAGGAGCAGGAAGTAACTACTTTGATTTCAGTCTGCTGGGGAGGGGACTGTAAATGCTCTCCCAGATAATAGCTTCCTGACATTTTATTCTTTTTCCCTATTGTTCACTTCAGTTTATTGTTGGTAAAACTCCAAGGTTGAGGAGACAAATCTAATTTCTATTTATTCTCTTACAAACAGTGGCTGAGTTGTATCCAGGACACTTGTCTGAATATACCATTCAAAGAACCACTGGTTATCTAAGAATCATCCCAGGCACAAACCTGGGCCTACAAAAGGCACACGTTTCCTTGAGTTGGTAGCTATATTTTCCTTTTTTAAAGTATTTTATTTATTATTTTTATTTTATGTGTATGAATGCATTGCCTGCATGTGTATAAGTGCACTGTGTTGTGCAGTGCCCACAGAGGTCAGAAGAGAGTGTCAGATTCCCCTGGGACTGGGGTTAAGGACAGTTGTTAGCTGATATGTGGGTGCTGGGAATTGAACCTGTGTCCTCTGCAAGAGTAGCCAGTGCCCTTAACTGCTGAGTAATTTCTCCAGCCCCATGTTTTTTTCTCTTGACCAGTTTCTTAGGCTTAGACTCAAATTTCTAGATTGTGCCTTATAGTGTGTACCACAGCTGTGATTGAAGGTGTTCCTGGTCACACACCAGCTAGTGTGAAATATGAGCGGAGAGGGGAGAGATGATGCTGAGTAGGTAGACAGAGGTAGACCTTGCAGAAAATGCTTAGGACACCCGTTTTCCCCATAGATAAAGTTAAAAAAAAAGATGAAAGAAACCACAAGCAATCACCAGATGAAGATTCTAGAAAGGTGCTCAGTGGCAACACTTCGAACAGAAGGACAGGGGACGCCAAAATAAGAGCAGAGACGAGCAGAGAGATGGCAAGCCTGAGAGGGCTTGTGAACTACGTCCAACGCGGTGAGAAAGGTGGCTAGAAGGGACATCTCAAACTCAGAAGCAAAGGGAAGGAAGTCATGTAGGAGAGAACCAGGGACCACATGCGTCCTAATGCCTGTGAACCGAGACGACAAACTGCCGTCCTGATACACAACCTGGTGTAATATTTAAGGAAGATCAGATTTTAGTCCTTGTTCTCTCTCTTTTTCTGTCAGCAAGGTTCAGCTGACAAGTTTGTGGTTAGAATGCTGACACAGCTAGCTAGAACCACTTGCGCCTGACAAAACTTCCTCAATTTTGTTTGTCTCAGAAGAGACTTCTGCATTGATTTTTTTTAAAGCATGTTGTTTTTTTCAAATTTTGTAATAACTTTCTTGGTTGTAGGACTTTGTGGATAGCCAATCAACATGTAAGTTTCCTTCTCACCGCAACCCAATGCCTAAGATATGTGCTACTTCCCTTTGGGGTCCAGATTTTGAGGCTTGAGCCTACTGGACCAGGCTGCAGCCTAAATAAAATACCTGCTTCCTGTACACTCCCAGTGTGCCCTGCCTAATCATTCCCACCACAATCCAGGCTGCATCTGAGTGCATATCCTAGTAGCAGAAAGTATCTAAAGACAGTGACATATAGTAGGACTGTCAGTGATGAACTGTTAGTGAAGGAAGGGTATAGGTGGCAAGAGACAGGCAGACTCTCATATTGGGAAAGCAGAGGGAGAAAAGACAAGCAAGACCTCACAGAAACTAATGCCTGAGTATGAAAGCTGAGCAGAAGAGCTGGGAACAGGGGGTCAAACCTATGGACAAGAACATCACAGCCCCAGAGACCCACAAGGTGAGTATGGTCAAAAGCAGTCAGAGCACAGAGGAATGTCAGAGGTGAGCCAGAGTTCAGCTGCATTTGTGTAGAGTCTTCCAGTGACTACCATAGGCCACAAACTGAGGAAGTATGAGATGTGGGGAAGGGATGGCAGCGAGCAGAGATCCAGCTTACTGGGCATTTGCAGAGAGAAAACAAAGGGCACCCAGAGTGGGACATGGACCATAGGAAGGCATTTTCTCCAGGTGGGCATGAAGGGGAAGAAATCCACGGGAAGGTAGCTTGAGAGAGAGAAAGAGGAGAGACTTGAAGTAGAAAGTTCTGAGAGGTGGTAGAAGACACAAGATTCAGAACTTGTGGCTTTGGTAGCACTGAATGATGAGGTGCTCAGTCTTTTTCTGAGGTGTGTGTGTTTGTATGTGTATGTATGCATTGTGTGTATATATGCATGCATATATATGTATGTATGTGTGTGTATGCCTATGTGTTTAGTGTATGTGTGTTTTTTATGTTTGTGTATGTTTATGTGTGTTTGCATGTGTTTTTAGGTGTGTTTGTGTGTATATGTTGTGCTGTGTATGCTTATACACAGCAGATGGTCAAGAAGCCCACAAAGATAAAGACTGAGACAATTAGGTCTGTGTGGAAAGAAATATGTTAATGAAGTATACATTTTTTTTTCTTATTTGGTTTTCTCTGAAAAATAGTGGCACCATCCTCTTGGAGTGAAGGGTTTGAATATTTGGTTTGGAGTCTGCACACAGGGAAACACCAGCTAGGACTCAAGCATTTTTTAAGGGCTGGGACTTTGCTAAAGATAATTTATCTCCCTACTTCTTTGGAGAAAATAGCTTGTGGACATCGTTAGAAAAGCACTAAGGTACAAATACAGAATTCTCAGGTCAAATAACAAGATCAAAATGTGCAGTTTACCTAGGTGGAGAATCCTCCTTGTTTCTTTGAGAATACAAATAACTGGGTTTGTCATAGTGCTGCTCAGAAAGCTGAAAAGGGGGAACTCAGATCAGGGAGGATGCTAGGCGAAAAACCACTTGGAGAGGCTGCTACAAGAGCTGATTTGACAGGGAGAAAAGAGGCAAGGACAGACTGGAAAGAGGTTTTGCAAAGAGCATCAGAGAATCCACGCACTTAGGAAATGGAGAAGAGGGGCGAGGGCAAGAGTTCTCCCAGTCATGTGAAGGTGAGAAACGATGCTGTGCACATCATGGGGGGCAGCCACCGGACGAAATGGGAAGCAAAAAGGGGGTAAATAACAAAAAATTCTTTGGACCTGATGAGCTTGAAGCATTCAGGTGAGGCTGTGCATGAAGCAATTGAACAAAGAAACCTGAAACCTTCCAGAAAGATCAATTGCACAGGAGCTGGAGTAAAAACAGGAGCTGGAGTAAAAGGGATACTCTGCTAGCTGGTCAATATGAAGAGATAGTAGGGAGCAGCTGACCCTAAATAGGACTTGATCCTAAATTTGTCTCCAGATTTGAAGGTGAAAAGTTGCTGGAATAATTAAAGGTATTATTTGTGTGTGTGTGTGTGTGTGTGTGTGTGTGTGTGTGTGTGCATGTAAATACACGTCCCTGTGCAGTCATGCATGAGGCCATTTGGGTATCTTCCTCAGTTGTTTCTCTATCTTACTTTTGGGGTCAAGGTCTCTCACTAAACCTGTCTCTTACTATTTCTGCTGAGTCCCCAGGATCTACCTGTCTCCAGGCCCTCTGTGCTGGACGTTGTAGGTGTACAGCCATGCTTGTTTTTTACAGGGTCCTGGGGGTCTGACTTCAGGTCCTCATACTTGCTCAGTAAGCTGTTTGCACACTGGGTTATTTCCTCAGCCCTATTTATTTTTTGTGAGACAGAGTCTCAAAGTGTAACTCAGGCTGGACTTGAGTTCTAAGCAATTCTTCTGCCTTGGTCTCTCCAGTGCTGGGATCACAGGTATGAACCACCACACCCAGCTTGGAGATTTTCTTCTTATGTGTGTTCTCTTAGGTTCTTGCTGAGGCTAACTAAAAATACAGGTGGCTGGTGGCAGGAGTGTCCATTTTGGTTGCAGATCAGAAGTGGTATAGTACAGTCTTTGAATACTCTGGTTCTTTCTGCTGTTAGCACCTGTTAAATGTTTCCAACTTCTTTGTTGTCACCGGGTTTATGCAGAGAAAACAGCCTGAAGTGACGTGGAAAATTTATACATCCTCAGGGCCAATATCAATGTCCAAAGAGCCCCAGGCTTTCCTACTCGGGTCTGGGTCCTCAAATCTACAACCAGAACTTTCTGCACAGACACGTAGAAAATACATGCAACCAGGCCCTGTAACCTCTTTTTCAATAATTCTGGGAAAAATTACCAGGAAAAGAAATGGTGTTTGAAAAATAAGATAACGCTACTCCACCTTATTCTACTTTTAAAATGTAAATGGTTGTGTGTGTGTATGTGTATGTATGTGTGTGCATGTGTACTCTTGTGTGTGGAGGCGTGTGTGTGTGTGTGTGTGTGTGTGTGTGTGTGTGTGTGTAGGCTACAGATCAGCCTCTTGTGTCATTTCTCAGGAGCTGTTCTCTTTGTTTTTTTTTGAGACAGGGCTAAGTAGGTTAGGCCGGCTGGTAAGTGATCCCCAGGGATTCTCGTGTCTAGCTTCCCCGGTCCTGGGGTCACAGGCATGCACTACAGCAGCCAGCTTTTTTATGTGGGTTCTAGAGATCAAACTCAGATCCTACAAGCACTTTATGAATCGAGCTATCCTCTAGCCCATTTATAACCTTTTAAACAGATGAAATCATTCACTGATTTTTTACTTTGGGCATGCACTACTGCAGCCAGCTTTTTTTATGTGGGTTTTGGAGACCAAATTCAGATCCTGCACGCACTTTATGAACTGAGCTACCTCACTCCCGCCCATTTATAACGTTTTAAAAGAGATAAAATCATTCAATGATTTTTAAAAACTTTGTTGGTACACTCAGAAAATAGTGTTATATTGAGGGTGAGCTTACCAGTCCATAGTTGGAGGCCAGTTTCATATCCTACAACATTAAGCATCCCAAATGGCAATCTGAAATGATGGTTGTGCATTTAATACATCTTAAACACTTTAAATTCGATTTCCATATTGTTCCTTGATTGTTGCCCTGTCAGAACTGTGAGTCTTCTGTAAATGTTCTGAATTTCCATCTGTTAGTTGGTTTTCTAATATTTTTGTTAATGTGCTCTGAAATATGATATTAAACTGTGAGTTGCTTGGACTTACATACAGTTCATGAACATTTGGAGATCTTGGTACTAGAATAGCCTCTCTGGGAAAATTTGCCTCCATATTTGAAGCTGGAAAGTGACTGGAATAATTACTTCATTACAAATTCTAACACACAGTTTTCTAGTACATATGTTAAGGAATGTGTACAAACTGGGCTGGCAAGATTGCTCAATGGGTAAAGCCCTTCCTACACAAAGCAAGTGTAGCAATCTGATTTTAATCCCTTGAAATCCATGCAAAGGTGGAAGGAGAGAATTGACTCCTCAAAGTTGTCTTCTGACTTCCACACATGCACTGGGGTACATACTTATGCATGCACACACACAATAATAATGATAATAATAAAAATAAAAGAATTGCACACAAATTGAAATGCCTCTGTACCAGTCCTCAGAACAATCAATAAAATCTCAGTTGCAGAAAAAAATAACATCAGGAAAGAGAGGGGAACCCAACATGTAGTCAAGTATATTCCTCTATGTACCATTATAGGTTAATGAACTGAGTCTTGACTAATACCACTTACCTCTCCTGCTGAAATTGTTAGTCTTTGTTTTATAAAGTTATTTTCCACTCATCTGAGAAGCTGTAGATACCATTAAAGAGAATATGGCATCGAAACCATGTCCATCAGTAATGGAAATGGCTAAGATTAGGTATTAACTACAAGTTGAAATTTACTCCACCAGCTGAGGTTAAAACATCCACTCCAGCATGTTAAATGGACCCAACAAGACTCTTCAAATGCTGTTTGTGGAGTCAAGAGGGCTACATCTAGAACTGCAATCCTGACCTGCTCTTTAGGGAGAAATGAACTGCAAATCACTTGTATCCTGTTGATCTCTGTCAGTGTATTTAAAGAGCAGGATCTGTGTACTGAATAGAATTGTTTATTTTCACTTAAAGACAGTGGTAGTGAGCTTGCCTAGCATGCTCAAGGCCTTAAGTTCGACCCTCAGCACCATAGGAAAGAAAATAAACGAAACAAAGCCTGTACTGCTTCTGTAGTAGTGTTGCACCAAAGTTCTAGAAAGAGTGAGCCTGCTGAGTGATCTCACAGACTGGATGCTCTGAGCTTCTGTCTTGGGGATCCAGCGCTCAGCTCTGTTCCCCATTTGCATTTTTGTCCTCTGGTGTTCCACACCCTTTTGCAAACAAGTGATCAGTCCTTTGGTCTTCCAAAGACAAGGTGAATGTTAAAAGTGCCATGTCAAGGGCCCATGGTGAGATGGTTTCGTAGGTAAAAGTGCTTGCTGCTCAAGCCTAGAGACCTGGGTCTGATATCCAGAACCCATGCAAAGGTAAAAGGAGAGAACTAACTCCACAAGGTTGGAGTTGACCTCCACATAGGTGCTGTGGCATGGTCGTGTCCACACATATATCATGCATGCACGTGTACACACACACTAATAAACAAGATCTTAAAAAAGAGCTGTATTAGGGCTAGGGAGATGATTCAGCTGGTACAATGTTTGCCCTGAAAGCATGAAGACCCAAGTTTGATCCATAGAACCCTTGTTTTAAAAAAACTCCAGGCATGGTGGTGTAAGTGTGTAATTCCAGATACCTGGGTTTTACCGGCCAGCTAGCCTGGCCTACTTGGCAGTTTCCAGACTACTGAAAGACCTTGTCTCAAAAAAAAAGATAGACAGTAACCAAGGACAAGGAATGACACCTGATATTATCCTCTGGCCTTCACCTATGCATATGCATGTATACACACACACACATACTCACACACACATGCATACACACACACACAAAGCCCTACACTGTAAAAACAGTTCTTGTGGCAATTATTATATAATTGTCTTTGAATAGGTGAATGAACAGAAAATGCACATAATTTCTGATTTTCCTTTGTATGTTTGTATGTGGGGTATATATATAAGCATGCTCACATGTGTGGCTGCATGTGAATGCAGGTATGTGTGCACACTTGCTTGTCCCAAAGACGCCTGTCTCAGCCTCCTGAGCACTGGAAATCCAGGCAGGCTGCCATGCCTACCAGACATTCATGTGACTACAAACTCTGGTCCCCATGTTTGGGTAGCCACTGAGTCCATCTCCTCAGCTTTATCCTCCCTTGCTGGGAATAAAGTTTCATTCAGTTCTATTTGAAATACAGTGGACATTCAGGATACTCTGGTGGCATTTGTGACAGAAGCAAAGAGTACAGAGAGCATTATGGGGCTTCCAGTGGAATCAAATGTATCCCTGGGCATGTTTTATGATACAAGACTCAGTTTACTTTGACATGTATGACCTTGTCTTTCTACCCACCCCCAAGTTTTATCTTCATTCCTCACATGTACTCTAGCCCAAGAGTATAAACCTGCAAACCAACATGCATTTACATGCCTTGCACACTCATGCCTGAGTTTCCATCTTCTAGGAACACAGCCATGCTAATACCTTCATCCTTAACCATAAACCAAGACAAACTTGATTGCCCTTTCTTTTGAGTCTCTTCATCTTTCTAGATTTTTTGACAAAGAAAAATGAAGCCAAAGTACAAATCCAGGTGTACATACCTGACACAAAAGTACAAAACCACAGGTCCGGACTTTTTGGGAAAGTCATGCTCCAATACTCTTCGATCTAGCTGAAGCCAGCTCAAGTGTCCCCTGGAGAAAGGAGAGGCAGTCTGGTTAGGTTGTTGGGCTGTGTTTGGGGATGAAGGTCTATGTGTTGCAGAACATGCCAGGCTGTAGGTACATGGCTTTGATTCCTTCCTAGCTTCCCAATATTGAAAGAGCCTAAGGGCATTTTCTGGGAGAAAGAGCACCACAAAGAAGATGCTGTGTGGCAAGAAGTGAAAGACACGGTCAAGGTGAGAGTTGTTGCCTGTTATCTGCAGCTCTCTCTCCTTGGAACTACCCCCTCTATTCCATTTCTGCTGGCTGTGATCCCCCACCCTACCACCTGTGGGAACTCAGAACATGTTAAGGATCCCCACTTCACACCATTCTACTGGAAACTACTGGAGAGCAATGTGAACTACAGTTTCTTAAAACTTTAACTTCAACTTCCATATGATACAACCATTATTCTACTCCTAGGTTTTCATCTCTCCTCTGCAAGAGAAAGCTTTTGTCCACTCTTACAAGTTCACAGGCACTTCAGAGTCAGTTCATAGACATGGTTTATGAATAGACATTAGAATACCCCCAAATTGAAAACAAGTCCAGGCATTGCTAGCAGGGGAGTGAGGTAAATGGTAATATAGTCACAGAATGCAATGCTATATACACATCAATAAAAAGGTGTACTAGTACTTTATGCAGCAACATGAGTGCAGAAACATTTTAGAAGTGATGATATGTTTCTGGCTGTGTACTGGTTTTATTTTGTTTCAGTTTTTGTGAGAGAGAGTCTCATGTAGCCCAGAATCACCTCCAACTCACTAGATAGTCATGGATGATCCTGACTCTTGATCTTCCTGTTTCCACCTCCTAAGTGCTTGGAGTTGAGATTATAGTCATATATCACCATGCCTGGTTTCAGTTTGAAATTTATCTAGCTACTAACTGACTAAAAACGAATGTGAGAAAATGGACAGAGATAAAGAGGTAAAGAGCAAAGAGGTGGGGATTTCCCTAAATGGAAGAGTCTGCTACTGAGAAAAAATGACTTTTCCATCTACTTTCCAAGACTTCAACTCTTCAACCTCAGTTCTGTAAGCAATGGAGTAACGTGTGCACTTGTTTGCCTTGCTAACCCACACAGAGGTTCTATGCCTAGTGTCGTTGGACCTTCAGGAGGAAGGAAGGAAGTTGACTTTCTGTATCATGAGCTATATAAGTAAGTCTCTCTATGAAGGCTGCTACTGAGGAGAAGACTATAGGGACAAGGGACTGGCCTGAGGTCCCTTAGAGTAACTGTCCAGTATTTGAACAAAATCTAAGTGTCAGACTAGAAAGTAAGTAGAAATCAAAATTCTGGGACCAATGTTTTGGCCAGTAGGTTTTATTTTTTGAGACAGTCTCATGTAGTCCAGGCTAGCCTTAAACTCCCTATGTACCTGAGGGTGATCTTGAACTGGTCCTTCTGTGTCTACCTCCCCAGTGTTGGGATTACAGGTATGTACCACTATACCAGTTTACAAAGTGCTGGGAATTGGGGATTTTGCATATTAGGCAAGCACACTTCTATATGACCTATGTCCTCAAGCCCCAAAGACTCCTTAAAATAATATTTTCAGCTCCTACTTCTGGGTCAGAAATCTCAGTTCCTATAGCCAACACACATTCTTCTCTCTGGAGAGGGATTTTTCTGTTTAGGTGTCCTAAACACCTAATAGTCCAGACAGCAAGTGCTCATGCCCAGTCTTTTCTTCCCTTTTAAATAAAGTGGGCTGAAGAGCAAAGAGGGAAAGAAGCATTTTGCCTGTATAGTGTAACTATGCGATGCCTGATAGGTTGGTTTTCATGACATCCATTGATTGTTGGTAATTTACATTAGTGCTTTCTCTAAATAAAGTAACAAATTAATTAATGGCCCCAAACAGAGACTCAAGGTATTTTTGCTATTGCCTCCAACAATCTTTAAAGTGAGCAAGAAAACACTTGTTTGGTTTAGGAATTGCCTATAGGTCAAACTACTGGGTCAGAAATAAATATACAATAGTTTGCTGGCAGTCAAAATGGGATACATTTGTTTAACAGATTGCTTTTGGCTATAACATATAACATAAATAGACTTTTGGTTCAGGGGTTGGTGCTTTTAGTACAGGTAGCTGCAGGGAGAGCTTTATTTAGAGCTACTGGAGGGCAGAGGTATATGCTAAATCTTTCTGAACCCAGCTCTTCTCAGGATCCTGGGGGAAAGTGACATTGTGGATCTTCTTGAGGTTTTTACAGACAGTCATGTCATATGGAATGAGATCTCACACAAAGCCAAAGTGAGGGTAGGAAATTATTTTTGTTGTTGTTTTTTAATTTTTTGAAACAAGGTCTTACTATGTAATCTTAGTTGATCTGGAACTTGCTATGTAGACCATCCCAGACTGGCCTAGATCTCACAGTGACCTGCCTGCCTCTGCCTCCCAAGAGTTGGGATTAAAGATCTATGTCATCATGTCTGGCCATGAAATTATTTTCTTCCTACAATTTTTATTGAATTTTTATGAATTTCATACAATGTACTTTAATGACATTCAGATCCCTCCCCATCTGCACTCCCCTCACCTCCTTCCTAATTTCATATAGATATTAATGTCCACACAGTCAAACTTGTGGAGTTCTTTTTTGATGCATATGTCAGTGTATGGGTGTTGTATATTCAGATATAGCAGGTGAATGTCCGTGTGTGAACACGTATGTGGAAGCCAGAGGGCAACCTCAGGTTTCATCCACAGAAACACCATCTATCTCCTTTGAGACAGGGTCTTGCACTGGCCTGGAGCTCATTAATTAGGTTAGACTGGATAGTCAGTAAACTCCAAGGATACCCCAGTAATTCTCAGTGCTGGGAATACAAGTGTGCTCCACCATACCAGCCATTTTTTAAAGATGGGTTCTGGGGATCAAATTCATGTTATAATGCTTTCAAGACAAGTTCTTTCTGTACTGAGCTTTCTCCTCAGCCTGAAATTCTTATAGATATGGCTGGAGGTGGAGCAGGGAGCTCTCCAAATGGAAGAATGTGTAGTCATTTAGCATCTTTGATTCCTAAATATACAAATACAACAAGGAGGACCCAGGAATGCTGATTTAGCTAGAAACCTTCAAATGTCAGAGAAAGATTAAGGGAGGGTGTGTACTTACTTATACACCAAGGGCTATTGATTTCATTGGAATCTAGCTTTATGTTTTATTTATATAGAAATTGTTTGCTCTCTTAAGGCTGCTCCATGTTCTTCCTCCTCCTCCTCCTCCTCCTCCTCCTCCTCCTCCTCCTCCTCCTCCTCTTCGTCTTCATCTTCTTCTTGCATGTATATGTGTATGGTATGTGTGTGGGGGTACAAATGTATGTTTGTATGTTTGTGTACATGTGTGTGGAGACCAAAGGTTGATGTTGTGATGTTGAGTGTCTTCCTTGATCATTAGCTACCTCACTTCAAAGTGATTTGGCTAGTCTACAGAGCCAGCTTGCTCCAGGGACTGCAACTCTGCTTCCTGAGTGCTGGGATTAGAGGCAGGTGTCTATGCTGCCCAGCATTTTTATAGGTCCTGGGGATCTGAACTGTAGTCCTCAAGCTTGTGCAGCAAGTGCTTTACCAATGAACCAACCATCTCCCCAGCCTCTTAAAGTTTCTTTATAACATCTCCTCTATTACCCATTATTAATTAATTACCTCCTAAACACCAACACAGGGTTGACAAGGGCCGAAAGCCAGTTATTTTTTATCTCCTGTGGCTAGGAGAAGATGCTTTGAAAGATGCTTAAGAAAACAAATGCATCAGTTTTGCAATATGTTTCACAGATCCATAGTCTCTCTCTGTATGTATGTGTTTGCATGTGTATAAGCACATATGTGTGTATGCATATTCATGTGTGTGTATGTGCATGCTCAAAGTTCACATCAGGTGATCAGGTGTCTTCTTCACTTTATTTATCAAGGCAGGATCTCTTGATGAACTCAGAACTTGCTGATTCCAGCTAGTCTGGCAAGTTAGCTTGCCTCAGGAATCCCCCTGTCTCTCCCACCCAAGTGCTAGAGTACAGGTAGTCACCCTATCTGCCTGATATTTACGTTTACATGGGTTCTGGGGATCTGAACCCTGGTCCTTATGGTTGCATAACAAGCACTTTATCAAGCCACCTCCCATCCCCTGCGGTCCATATTCGTGTAAATTCAGTGACTGCCACCAGGCACAGTCAATGCGTCTGATCTAGATAAAGTGTTACTAGGAAGAATGTACTCTGCTCACCTTGTCTAAGACTCAGGATCCTCAATATCATTTGCACTGGGGATGGGGTAGGAAGCAGGAAAAGCAGGGATGCCTAGCCCCTTCTTGGATGGTATTATCCTTTTTATTTATCTTAGCTGCACACAGAAAATGCTATACTCCAGTACTTCTCTGGTCACTCAACAAAAGATGCTGTTGTTTGTTGTCATATCTGACAGTGGAACACTCCTCTCGGGAGCTGTCATGACCACAATATGTCAAATTCCCAGAAGCAGCTATGACAACACAGGCATGGAGCAGTTGACTTTCACTTTCCTGTAGTCTAGGAGTTAATAAGTGGAAACTCCAAGTCCAGTTCTAAATAACTGCATTCACAGAGCTACTGCTGCTTGTTTTTGCTTCCACAATTGAAGAATTGCTTTTGTACTTTATTTTTAAATTGTAGATAAGCTTGTGACTTCAAGTAGATCTTTTGTGGATGCCTCGGCCACTGCCACATGCTCTCTTTAGGAAGGGACATGGGCAGGGCAGAACGGGGCACAATCCAGGGATCCAGTGGGTCATGGGTGCCTTGCCAATAAGACCTTAATTATTTCGCTAAATCTGACACCTAGACTTGTGCCAAGCAAGGAATTCAAATGATTGTGAAACAAGAGTTAGATGAGAGCTTAGCGGGTAAAATGCTTACCACAGAAGCATAAGGACCCGGGTTCAAGCCACAGCACCCACATAAAAAAACCAGGTGTGATGGAATGTTCCTGTAAGCCCAGCTCTGGGTGGGAAGAAGACAGGAGAATATCTGGGGCTTGTTGGCCAGCTACTCTAGTCTAATTGGTGAGCTCTAGGCCAATGGGAGACCCTGCCTTGGAGGAAGAGGATAGCCTTCCTTAGAATGACACCTGAGATTGTAGTCTGGCTTTGGCATGGATGCATGTGTACACATGTATGCATACACACACACACAAATACATACATGCATAAAAATTGTGTTGCAGGAATCTTAAAGGAACAATCCTTAATTGATTATCTGTTATGTTTTCAAACTAAGATTACAGATTCAAGATATCTGTGATCTCTTTAAAACTTAGCCAGAAAAAAATTGTATGTAAACATTTGTGGAATAGAAGGAATGTTAAGTTCTTTACAAATTTCAAAGGCTCTGTGATGAAATAACAGGGTAAGAACTGCTCATTTTCTTAACTGGCGTGTGAAAATGCAATCTAACTGTACCTGGATTTTTAAGAACAAAGCAATAGCTAATAAAGTTTCTTTTCTTTTCCCCTCAAATTTCTAAATACTGCTTTAATTTTTAAATTTCTTTTAATTTTATGTTTATGAGTGCTTTCTTGCATATATCTAAGTACACCAGTGCGTGCAATGCCCAGAAAGGTCGGCAGCTGGCATTGGATTCCCTAGAAGTGGAGTTACAGAGGGCTGTTATCCACCGTGTCGGTGCTGGGAGCTGAATCTGGGTGCTCTGCAAGAATAGCTACTGCTTTTAACCACTGAACTGTCTCTCCAGTCCCTCTAAATACATTTTAAAGATTTTTAAAAATGGACATTCAGTTATGTCGTCTGATGAACAGCTGGTAAAATTGGGATAGGAGACTGAAATTAAATTACGAAGGCAGTCATCACTTCAGCTTGACTACTTATTCTGCCTAAAGTTATTTAGTTTTGGCTAAATAAAAGGAATCTTTTGTCTTCCTCAAATTTTTTTTAATGATTAAAATTTGGGAATTAAAATATCAATGAAAATATTTTAGAAATAAAATATTTGAAAATTGGCTTTCTCTAAATGGATGCTAATGTTGGATAAATAGAAAATACCAATTATGCTTTTTTCCCTCTTGGTGCTGCTCTATAAAATCCATGACCTTCAGCAGGCTAAGCAAGAGTTCAAGCTCAACCATTGACGATGCCTCTGTCTTCAGATATGCTCTCTGTACATGTGGGAACACTAAGTCTAAATTTGGGAGTTGATTCTCAAACTGTTAGAAATGGCTCCTAGACATCACAGACTTCAGTAATATGTCAGTGTTGATCCCTGATAGTCCATATCTAAGTGAAATCAGTTCTTGGATCCGGATCAAGGGGAACAAGTGAAATTAACTCCAACACTCTCTGTCTCTGAACAGGAATTTTAAACTTGGCTATACAGTAGAACCATCTAGTAAGCTTTGAAAAACATCTCTATTCTCAGGTCATAATCAGAGCAATTGATCAGACTTTCTGGGTCAGATCCCAGTCACTGGTCTTTTACAAAATATCCTGGATACTTCCAATGTGCCACCAAGGTTGCAAGGAACCCTGACTCCAGCAATGTGTAAAGAAGCATTTTAAGATCAAATTTCTCCCAGGCTTTTTGCTTTAGAACGTCTCAAGTTTGTCCAAATATCCTTGCTTGCCCAGTTTATCACAATTGAGACGACTGAAAGATGAGTGCCACCTGTCTCTCTATTTGGATAGAGTTTGTATAAATCAAAAATGACTAAAGGCAATTAAATCTTGGAACAGAAAAAAAAGCATCCCTGGAAAAAGTGGTGCTGCTATTTGAATAAGGTCTACGGTCTAGCACATGTAGTAGCAGTGCTAATCACAGTTTTGATGAATGCCACTATGAACTTGGGAGTTGATTCTCACACTGCTAGAAATGGCACCTGGAAGGGGGCTGTTCTACAACATCACAGACCCCAGCAATATGGCAGTGTTGGTTCCTGAGATTCAGTGTTTAAGTGGAAGCAGTTCTTGAATCTGGATCAAAGGAACAGAGGGAAACTGACTCTAATGCTCCACATCTCTGAACAGTTTTAAACTTGGCTCTACATTAGAACCAACTGGTAAACTTTGAAAAACATTAGCTGACATAAGGGAAAGTGGGGTAAAGAGAAACTGTCCTATGTTCATAACTTTTCTATAATGATTTCTAAATAATAACTTTTACAATTAAATAAAAACCAAGAAGGAAGAGCTAATATCAATGCTTCAAAATTTCCATTTACTAATAATATTCCATATTCTTGAGCATAAAGTTTTACATTTTGATCTTAGATGCTTTATTAATAAACATAAGTTAAGGTGTGACAGAAGGCTAGGGAAACTTCTAGCTTCCTGTCTGTCTGCTATCGCTTTTTTTTGGTAAAACAGAGTGTAGCTTGTGTGTATGCCCAACACAAGCACTCAGGGGTGCCCAATCTGAAACACAGGTATTAAAATATCTCATGTTAGGATGAGGATGTGGCTCAGTGGTATGTTACCTGCCCAGCATTTATAAGGTCCTAGGTTTGACTCCCAGAAACACACACCCACACACACACACACGCACGTACACATAAACAATGGCATGCAGGTGTCACTTGGCATGCAAGGATGGAGTAAAGGCTGAAGATGTACCCAAAACTAGTGCTTCCTAGCATAGGAATCACTAACACAGAGCAGGCCATACTCATGGACACAAGTTTGTGAGCCAGATATTCTTTCCTTTCTTATCAGGAAAAGGAGAAAAATATTTAGATTACCAAAGAGACACCAACAATGTATATAGACCTAGGAGTGGTAAGGTCATGGACTGTCACCTGACTCACCACCAGTCAATTCCGTCTCCTTGGAGGCATGGCTTCCTCTGGACCACTGATACCTGCCTTTTTTTTCCCAAGAGCACCAGGTCTGCCAGTTTCTATCCAGGAACCAACTGCCAGCCCAAGTCTCCTTATGGGTCCTGGCTGGCGGCCTGCCACTGGCGCCATGGTTGGAGACACCCTCTCACCATGATTCGGAAGCATGGGTTGGGGGGAGTGTAATTCTCGAGGCCAGTCAGGATAGCCCCCAGTGCCTACTATGGAAAGTATAACATTTATCTCAAGCCTGGCCTCTGCAAACATGCATACAAGAATGCATGCACTTACCCACGCATGCACAGATGCATTCATTCACATCAACAGGCAGGTTTTCCAGGCCAGCACAGAGAATCAGGATAGATTAGCTCCTGAGTGTGTAATCCTATTAGAATGGTCTGTTAGACTCCCAATTGCACACCCCCCCAACCATGATGTGTGGCTTCCATGCCCACTCTCACCTGAGAGAAGACTGACTTTCCACCTTGTCTATCTTTCAATCAATTGCTTCTGTCTGAGGTTATCAGGCCTGTGGTTTGCAACCCTCAGCGCACAGACTTCTTCCTCTTTGGCCCAAGATAACATGCTCATTCTTAGACTCCTGTTGACTCCAAAGGGAAGTATAATTGGGACCACCTAGAGTTCATGGATTCTTTGTGTTGAGTAAACTTACTTGGGAAATGGGAACAATGGGGCTATGATTAATTGAAGTTTACTGTTTCCTTCTAATCAGTGGAAGCAGCATGTAGAGCAATTAGGAGGCTTATGGAGGCTCGAGATACAAAGCAGAGAATATTTACATTTGTGAAGGTCGTTTTTTTCCTAGATGTATAAGCCTTTCTTCTTTATTACCTACTGGCTGCTTTCCTGTCCTCACATTGCCCTATCTGCTGGTAGAGGTTCCTGTAGACCAGGGGAGGGCCAGGTTACCTGCCCACATTACATATTGGTGCCCTGTGGACGCCACACCAGGGTCCAGCCTTGCTCCTTTTGTGAAGAAGATGAGCTTTGTGCTTGCTGCTGCTTCTATGCATACCACTGCCCAAAATATCACTTGTATGTATGTCGTGTGGCTGTATATATGTAAGTCTGCATAATGTGTTCGTGTGCATGTGTAGGCCAGAGGATATCTTGGGTTTTGTTCCTCACATGTATCCACTTTCTTTCTTTTAAAAAAATATTTATTTTATTTATTAATTTGTATGTGTGTGTGTGTGTGTGTGTGTGTGTGTGTGTACACAGGTGTCCATAGAGGCCAGAAGATCTGTGGCATCACCTGATGTGAGTACTGGGAATTGAGCTTAGGTCCTTCGGAAAAACAGCAAGTGCTCATAACTGCTGAGCCATCTCTTTAGTTCCACCTTATTTCTTGAGACAGGGTCTCTGACTAGCCTGGAGCTTGCCAAGAAGGCTAGGTTGCCTGGCCCATGAGCCTCAGGGATCCACCTGCCCCTGCCTCCTCATTGCTGAGATTACAAGAGTGTGCCACCACATTTGACTTTTTTTTTCATGGGTTCTAGAGATTAAACTTAAATCCTCATGTTTGCAAGGCAAGCACTTTGCCAACTAAGTCATCTCCCTAGCCTCCCAAATGTCACTAATTTTAGGGGAACAGCACATTTCATTTTGGTCCTTTATTTACACTATTTCCATTTACATAAGTTAAATGGACATTTTGTCCATTCACAAATCCTCAACACTAAGTATAACCATGTGTAGATACCTATGTCATCCTCCCACTGGCCAGCACAAACAGCATCTGTTTTTGCTTCAGAACCCAACCTCCCTCCAATGGCTCCATCTCAGCCCTGGGCTGCCCTTTATGAACATTTTAGAAAATCATCTCCGATTCCAAAGACTTGAAGGAGTACGAACAGGCACACACACACAGGAAAGAGAATTCTTAGGAAACATTTGTTTATTAAAATAGATTCCCACCCCCTGGTAATGAGGATGGAGCCCAAGGTGACATATATTGAAGGAGTGCTTTACAGTTTAATTATATGCCCATCCCTTAGTTATTCTTATCTAAGAATTTGGGCTAGTCTTCCCTGAATTCTTCTGATAACAAAAAATTAAATATGTTAAGAAAAATATTAAAATTTTAGTGAAACTATTCCTTCCACATATTATAAAACATGGCTGTATAGAGCCCAATTTGATTTTTGTATTGTCTCTATTTGAGTTTAGAATGTGAAACCATCCAGTTTTTTTTTCATTTTGAATTTATCATCAAATTCATTTCCTGTTATTGTTATTCCAATGTTGGAGGGAAACGTTTAATTTCCAGAACTTTTAATTTAATCTTAATGAAAACACACTCATATAGATCTACTTAAAAAAATAAACATTTAGATCTGAACACGAACCTGCTTGATTATAAGAACATTTACCTAATAATTTTATAACATTAGTATCTCTCTAATTATATACTTTGGCTGTTCCAGGCACAATCACAGGCTTTTGAAATTCAGATGGTGAACTTGGATTGACCCCTGACCACAGAACCCAAGTGGCCTGCAGCTGATTTTGCTGTACACAGCTGAGATGGGGCAATTTCACATCCTACTCTTTTGTTTGGGGCTCTGTGGGCTCTGGGCAGCACTTACGTCTCGTCTGTGAATGCTATTCCAAAGTATTCCTTTTCCTTTAGGTTGAAATGAGATGCCACCAGGTCAAGAAGCTCCTTGGCCAGAAGCTTGGGCTGGAGGAAGAACACAAAGAGAAAAGATTAAGTTAGGAGAGAATGCTTTTGCTTCATCATGCCATCTTAGGTTTCTAGCATGTTCTCAATGCAATGTCTGAAAACTCAAGCATGGTACATAAATGCCAATGACTTTTATAAACTCAAAGAGGTTCTGGGTGCTGAGGTGTGGTTCAGTTGGTAGAGGGCTTGTATCGAATATAGGAAGCCTTGGGTTTGATCCCTAGTGCAGCATAAAACTAGTTGTGACAGTGCTCATCTCTAATCCTACATGAAGTAGAGGCAAGAGGATCAGGAGTTCAAGGTTATCTTCCAAAGTATAGCAAGTTTGAGGCCAGCTTGGGCTATATGAGAACAAAAAAGAAAGGAAAGAATGAAGGAAGGAAACAAAAGAAAAAATCCAAAGAAATGAACCACCAGGATATGGTTGTGCAACACGCCAAGTCAAAGGCCAGAGGTGACAAATGGGGGCTGTCTTATTTCCTCTTTACTGGGGCTGTCAAAACTGGTGACTTTCCTTCCTCACACTTTCCACTGCACTTACAGGAAGAGGTCTTTTTAAAAATTATATATTTAATAAACAGTTCCACATACATGCTCCAATACCTAGGATGAAGTTACTTTCCAATAAATCTACCGTAAACTGAAAATATTATTATATTATATATATTATTATATATAATATATATTATTAAGTCAAAAATGCATTTAATCTGAATCTCAGAGTTTAGCAATTTAGCACCCTGGTCACAAACCCCAGAATATCTATGAATGCAACCAACACAAAATTGTAAGCTTACTTCAAACATCATGAGGTCTATTTTTTATAATGAAATTGTGCCTTTCTTGAGTATGAACTTTGTAGATGGCAACATGTTGTGACATTCAAAGGTTAGACACACCTGCAAGAATGAGCACTAGGCTGACTTGGGGCTGTGGCTCACTCTGGCTACACAACATCCTTAGAAAGGACTGGACTACATGGCCCTAGGCAGGAAAATAGTCCAAAGGCAAAATTGAAAGTATGGCTTCTACTTTCCCACTACTTTTGTACCATTGTCAAGTCCAAAATCTCTTCATTGAACCATGGTAGGTCAGAGACTGTGTATATTTGCTCATAGTGAGCACTGTCCTTAAGCGCTCTACAAGCACCAGCATCTTTCGCCCTCATAATTCTATGAGATTGTCCACTGTGCAGGGAGGAAGTGGGTCCAGAAATTGGGTAGCTGTTCTGTCTTTGCTGTTATCACTGCTGCCTAGATGGCCATCAGCTCACCAGTCTGAAGCAACGGCAGCACTTTCTCTCTTAAAGGCCAAGATCAATGGGAGGACCCACCTTGATAAACAGCACAGTCTCATGCACTCTATTTCCATCCCACCACACTATGAAGCATGAAAGCAACCTCTGAGTTTAAACCAATAGGGAATTCAATCTTTCCTTCATTGATAGAAACAAGTTTACACTGGGAATGCAGTGGGATGCACAAGGTACAGTTCAGAGTTTTACAGATAAATTATGAAGGATGTTGCAAGATGGGGCTCTGAAGCCCTAGCACATGCTGTTTTCTGTGGATCCTGTGGGCTCTGTTGCCAATACTTCCTTCTCCTCCCAGATGTTGGGTTGCCAACACCACCTTCTACTCTAAGATGTTGGGCTGCATTTAATATTTTGAGCTGTGATAATGAGGCAAACTGGCTGCTTTTAAAATGTAATGAACACAATTTATCCATCTGATTGACTGCTATCTCTTATGAGGCAGTCACAGTATTTCTATGATCCTTGCTGCTTCAGGAAGCATTTTGAGTTGGATGCTGTGATACACTGTGATACAATTCCAGCACTTGGGAGGCTGAAGCAGGAGGAGTGGGAGTTTAAGGTCGACCTGGGCTATACAGTAAGACCATTTCTCAAAACAAAGTTTTTCTATTTAGTTTTTTTTTTTTTTTCTTGTCCTGGAAGCTTATGTCAGACTTAGCATCCTCTCCAGTGAGAAATCTTCCAGCACTTAGAATGGATTTGTTTTGGGAAATGTCAAAATTCACTTGAAGTCAAATCTAGTGAAATGAGGATAGAAATTCACCTGAGGATAAGTCTGGCAAATGGAAATAGAGGAGGGGTGGATGGTCTCATGCGGTCAATAATGTATTAGGAAATGAGGTATGACTCAAAAGGAGGTTCCTGTGGATTGTGGTTAGGTATCCAGTCCAAACTTGGGAAAGACAGAAACGGAAGTTTGTTCTCTTTGGGAATGAAACTTTGAAGACACCTGAGCCCATTTGGTCAGAGATACATTTACCCAAGAGGAAGAAGGTATTCATTAGTCATAGAAACTGCCAGGGGGAGAATTCAAGGTATGGTATAGCAAGGGGGTGGGGGATGGGTAGTTTGGGTGGGAGACATAAGGCAGGAACTATGATCTTGGTCAACAGACAGTGAATACTTACTCAGTTAAAATGGCAGAAAGGGAGGAATGGGCAACTTTAGCTGATCAGATTACTTTCATGTTACAACCCCCCTTATTTTCATGCCTTACAAAGGAATGTCTTAGACATTTCTGCTACACCCCAGATACAGTCCTGAGAGTTGCCATATACACTCAGGGGCTCTAGCTGCTCTAGCAGAGGACTTGCCTTTGCTCCAGTTCTCTGGATTCTAATGCCCTCTTCTGGTCTCCGTGAACATTGCACATATGTAGTACATCTACATACATACAGGCAAAACACACACATAAAATAAATAATAAAAGACAACTCAGACAGGCTGTTCTGTCTCAGCAAAGTCAGAATTCAAAACAAAGCCTGGAATCAGGCAATAGAATATTGCTTAATCACAAACAGGAATGAAATTCAGATTCATGCTACAATGTGAATGAACCAGGAAGACACTGTACTAAGTGAAAGAAGCACTATGCAAAAACATGAATGCTATTATTCTTCTATTTATATAAAGTAACTAAGATCGTGCAATTTCACAGAGATTGGTAATTGGTGGGGGGATTGGAAATAATGAATTATGGCTTAATGATTATAGAATTTCTGGTTGAGACTGCGACAAAGTTTTGTAAATTATGATGACTCATATATAATATCACATATATACTTCATGCTCCTGAACTGTACATATACAAAATGGTTGAATTGACCAATTTCATATTATGCATATTTACCCTAATAAAAAAGAAAAAGGAACAGAATACAAGCTCTACCTGGCCTTAAGGCTCAGATGGGTAATCTCCCTCTGCCACTCTGCCTGGGCTGACTTCACTACTTCTGGGTAAGAGGTCAGGCTCATGTGGCCAGAAGGACCTGTCTAGATGAGGGTTGTAATACTCAGTCCAAACCAGTGCATGGCCATTACAGATTTATACATCATCACTGTGGACTTAGTTAATGTGAATCTTCTTCTGAGGTTGTAAAATCCTGTTTCTGAGCTTCAAGCCTATACAGAACTCACCAGAGCAACAGATGCCCCTTTGCAAGCCTTGTCCAGATTGAGCTTTGGCTTCAGCATAAAGACATGGCCCCCTGATTTCACCTGTCACTACAACCCTTTTTAAAAAAAAAATTAAATTATTTATTTATTTTTGAAATTTTATGTGTGTGTACTGCCTGCATGTGTATAAGTGCACCCTTGTCATGCAGTGTCCAAAGAGGTTAGAAGACAGTGTTGGATTCCCTTGGAACTGGAGTTATGGACAGTTTTTAGCTGCCATGTGGGTGCTGGGAACCAAACCTGGGTCCTCTGTGAGAGTAGTCAATGTTTTTAACCACTGAGCCATCTCTCCAGTCCCATCCCCCTTTAAAAAAAGATTTATTTTTATTTTATGTGTATGAGTGTTTGTCTGTATGTATGCATGTGTACCATGTGTGTGCCTAATGCCCTTGAGGAGGCCAGAAAGAGGGTGTTGGATCCCTAGAACTAGAATTATAGGCAGTTGTGAGATTGTAAGCTGCCATGTTGTAAGTGCTGGGAACTGAACCTAGGTCTTCTGCAAGAGTAGGAAGTGTTCTTAACTGCTAAACCATCTCTCCAGGTTTACAAGGCTTTTAAAACAGGAACTTCTATAGGGAGAACATGACCTTTCCTGGTGGCTTAGAAACCCAAGGCAACTAAACACATCTAGAAAGCAACAGCAAAATGGAAACAACAACAACAACAACAGCAAAATGTCACCCTCTTGACTGAATGCTGTTTCAAGGATTAAAACTGTGTAAATGGATATGTTCTGTTGAAACATGGAGGGACATCAAATCCTTTTCATGAATAGCATTGGAAATCATACACATCACCTTCAAGAAAGTAAAGCCTTAGATCACTCACAGTTTAAACAAAGAAATCAGGCCTGGGGAGATTACTGTCTGTGAAGGACTTTCCTTGTAAACATGAGGACCTGAGTTTGATTCTCAGAACCCAACTTAAAAGGATAGGGGAACTGACCAGAATACATTATATGTATGTATGAAATTGTCATAAATGATAATAAAAATACTTAACACTAACCAATGGAGGTTCATCAAGCAAAACAGTTCCCAGAGACATATACTGTATGTAATGAATTACATTACTATTAATGCAATGAATTAATTTCTATTAAACTAGAAAATAGTATTCATGAGAGAATGGAGAAAATGGGAGTGGTGCTCTGAACTTGTAATCTAGTGCTGGGGAGGCAGACACAGGTGGATCCCTAGAGCCAGCCAACCTGGACTACTTGGCAAGCTCTAAGTCCCCATGAAAGACCTTGTATCAAGAAACAAACAAACAAACAAATAAATGTGGAAGATGCCTGAGTACTGACACCCGAGGCTGATCTTTGACCTCCACATATACACGTGTACAACTGCACCCACATCTGTACACATAAGCACATACCTACACAAAATTAAGCATTAAAAAAATTAAAATAGAGGAATTAGGGAGGTGATTAGGGAGATGACAGAAGATTCTAGAAGATATAGAGGCTGTAACTTCCCATCTTAACTCCCCATAAAACCCACAAATGTCTTTCTATTGTCAAGGTGACTGGCAACAGCCCAGCTGTGCCTTCTTCCATCTGTTAAGATTCAGAGCTGCACCCAGCCCCTGAAATCTGGTACTCTCACTGTTTGCTTTGTTGAGAGTTGGAGGTTGTTTTGTCATCATGGCCTGACCTCACCCATTGTGTCTGACTTTGGCACTGTGTCTCTACCAGGCTGGTTTGAGCCACTGCATGTACTGGCATCTGGATTTCCTGCATATGAAGACAATATCCCATTTTGATGTGACGGTGATTAATGAACTATGACGTTATGGAAACTCATTCTGTGTAAGTTGCTTGGTAAGCAGAAAGCTCTCTGCTCTTTTGTACTTGGAAAGGATGTTTACAGAATCCTGCTGATTATGATTTGCCAATTACAGGTGCTGTAAACATTTGTGGAGCCTTGCAGGGATTGGGCTGGGAGTGAGGCCAGGAAAGTGGCCTGGAGCACAATGGGGCAGGAACATAAAGGACATCATGTGCGAGATGAGCTTTGTGAGTCCCAGGTGCACTTCACCAGCTGCTTGAGGTAACTGGTCATATTGGCACTGGAATGTCAGTGAACTTGAGACGGGCTTTCCCTCAGCCTGAAATTAACCTTGTTCTCTCAATGACTTCTCTTTTTTCCTTTTTAGTCTCAAATTCTTTCTCTTTCTCCTTGTAAGCTTGCAGTTCTCCTTATATCTGGAAAATGAAATTACCCTACAAATGTCCTACTCAGCATGTTCTAGCAGCAGAGCCACCACAGTGCTAACAGGGTGACTTTCCAATGCTAAGCTTGGAGACCTGAATGGCTGCCACATGCTAGAGGGAGGACAACAGAACAGCTTGTTGCCTTTGTTGCTCTGACTTCCCACCCAAACTCCTGTGAGGTCCCAAGGGTGCTGAACCCATGTGCAATATCTTCCATATTTAACTTAGGGTACTAGTTTAGGTCCCATCTGCTTCTTGGCCTAGTTCTTCATCATTTTTCTCCTTCTCCCAGGCAGACATGACCAACTGCCATGATCAAAATAGCACTTTGGAGCTGACTCAGTTGGTAAAGTACCACACAATATGAGAACAGAGTTCAGATCCCCAGCACACATGTAAGAAGCTGGGCATGGTGATATGTATCTGTAATCTCAGAGCTGAGAAGGTAGATCCCTGGGCTTGCTAAACAGTTGTTTAGCTGAATCAGTGATAGACTTTGTCACCTTTTCTCAATTCCCTATAAAAATGTCCATTCCTATGTGGGTTAAAGGGAATGAAGGTGCTCAAGAGGTGGGATCTTAGGAGATTGGTATCATCAAGGGAGAAATGGGGAAAACTGGGGATACTTTAAATGGGGAAGGTATGAAGGGAAGGTCAGACAGGGAAAAAAAGAGAGAAAGAGAGAGAGAGATAAATAATGGCTAGCTAGTGTAAAACACCAGAGGAAATCATATCAGTCTAACAATGTAATGACAAATTTCACATACATTATCTCTACATGAGCTCATGTGCATAGCTAAAGGCTACATAACAAAAAATAGTACCAGATGGGAGAAACCTTCTTTTAAGTTGTTGGTCAGGGTGGTCCAAGAGACTCCCAAAATTACATATGCTATTGCCATTGCCCTCGATTGCCTCTCAGAACTTAAAGGTAAGACCCTATTGCTGAAGACAGGACATACTTCAGAGACTGGATTTGGAGCAATGGAGCTGGAACTGACCTGGAAGCCACTTCCCCTGAAGATTAGCACTCATAGCTCTAGAGAGTACTATGCAAGTAGCCAAGGGAGGACATCAATTGATGGTCCTATACCACCTTCATAACCAAATAACCACATCAATGACTGGCACAGAATATGACAAAGGTGCAGTAGTGGCACTTTTTTGGGCCCAGTCAACCTAATTGGTCTTAGAGTCCACTCAAGGGGAGGAAACTCATATGTGGTACTGTAATCATAGCCAAATACACATGGCTGAAGAGGTCATAGATCTTAGAGAGATCCCCAGGGTTGTCACATCTCTAGGCTAATATAACTGCTTACTAAATGCAAAATATGTATCCTTATATTTATAGTCAAGTATCCCAGTCACCACTCATCAAAGAACTTTCTTTTGCACCAGATGAAGACTACTACAGAGTACCACAACTGGTTACACACATTGTCTGCGAAATACCCATGCCTGAGTGGCACATCTACAATGCAGCCTCTACACCCAAGGGTCATGCAGTGTACAACAAGGGGTAAAGAAGTCACTAATGTATCTCTCCACTATCATTAATGAAACTCCCAATGCAACAAAGGGCCAGTAACATAAAAGGTCACAAATGGCTAAATCATGGAGATTAGGAATCTTCGGAGTGTGGGTCCTGGGACAGGACTCTTTTACTAAGTTTCACTTACCCAGGTCTCAGAAACTATTGGAGAAGAGGGGTTGGAAAGATTGCAAAAGTTAGTGAGGAGGTGCATGACCATATGGAACTAGAATCACACAATCTCCTCTGGCCCTGCTCATACGAACTTACAGGAATTGTTTTAGCATGCTCAAGACCCATGCAAACTCAAGCCAACAAAAACTCAGTGTGGAACTGGGGAAATGGGTAATGGACCCCAAACTTTGCTTAAGATAACTGTTGAGTGAGGATAGGCTAGTCTTCCTCAAGTAAGGAACTCTGGGTAGGCTGACTAGACCTCAGTAGATGAATCTACACTGAGGTCACTTGGGGGCACTAACTTGACATAATAGACCTTAACACAGATGAGAGAATGTATGGATCCCAACTGGGGGGCTGTTCCAGGTAGGGTGGAGGTGCCGGGGCAGGGTATAAAGATGATCAGACTGAATGAGATGCTCTGTATGGAACAGACAAGGATTCAATAAAATAATTTTTAAAAAATCCATTCCTGCCCCAAACTCATCTCCTCCAGGTAGCCCTTTGTATGGTAAATACATTGGTTCTCTCAGGTTTTTTTTTCTACTGGTTCATTCAGTGGTAAGTCCCACTCTCTGACCAATAAGGGAGGGGGAAGATGGGGAGAAAGGGGAGACAACATGGTGGCGAGTCTTGGGGAGGGGCACGGATTGAAGCCATGCAGGAATTAAAATGCCCCACCCCAGGCCCATGTGGAAGGCCAAGACTCAGGAGGCAGCGTTCCAAGTCCCCGCAGTCCTAAGAATCATGTGAGTGGAAGCAAAATTCTGGCCCGGGATGGACTAAGAGCCCTGCGCCCGGCTGTCCTGGACCTTGCCAGTGGGCCGCAGGTAACCAGTAATTTGTAAATTGCCCTAAATAAATCAGTCTCTCTAAATGAAAAATCCAGCCGGATTAACCAGACCCCGCCCACTAAAGCATGGAAAATAAATTTCATGAGACACCCTCTATGACCATCCTGCTCACAAATGGTCTCTTTACTGTCCCGATTTCTGTGGCATCTGCCACATGCACCTCATTCTCCCTTGGCACCAATGCTCTTGTTTGTGGAGAATTTTATGTGACATAATTTACTGTAGAGGGCTGAGTGGTGGTCCCTAGAAGGTATACTCACACTTTAATAATTACAAGTTGAAAACATTACTTTAAAATTGCAAAAGATAGAATTAAAGTTCTTATGTGTGTGCGTGTCTGCACAGTTGACAGCAAATGCTCCTGTGTGCATGTGATTGGAGGCCACAGGTTCAGGCCTGATATCCGGTACTTACTGATACCAGTCACTTACTTTTTTGTGTATGTGTGTTTGTGTTTGAGACAGGGTCTTTCCCTGTTGCTCCAGCTGACCTGGAACTCTAGGTAGATCAGGCTGGCCTTGAACTTACAGAGATCCGATGGCCTCTGCCTCCAGAGTTCTGGGATTAAAGGTGTGCACCACTCCCATGCCTGGCAGTCACTTACTTTTTGAGACAGGGTTTCTCACTGAACCTGGAGCTCACTATTTGGCTACACTGGTTTACCGGAGAGCTCCAGGAATCCTTCTATCTCTTCTCCAAAGCCCCAGCACTAGCATTATAGACAATGCATCACTGTGCCTGATTTTTACATTGGTGTGGGGATCCAAACTAAGGTTCTCATGCTAGCATAACAAAGCATTTTATCCACTAAGATTCATTTATTCAGGCCTATGGTCAAGGTTCTTGAGAGAAAAGCCTTACCCTTTATAAATCATCCAGCTGGGCCTGAATACTATGACACATCTTATAAGATAGACTTTTGACATGGTCACACACAGGAGAAGACATGAAGACATGGGCTGAAGCTGAAGAGATGGAGACACAGAGGTCAAACAATGCCAGTGGTCACCAGGAGCTGGAAGGGGCCAGAATGAAGGCTCTCTCTAGCTCTCCTTTGGAACTTCAAGAAAACATAGCATTCTCATTTTCAAGTCCACAACTTTGTGGTTATTTGTTCTGGCAGCTGCAGAAACTCCCCTCTTCAGATGGAGACCCCAAAGATCTGTTATGCCCTAAAGATCTTGGCTTATAGAATTTAAACATAGAAAATATAATATTTGTTGGTTTTCTGCCTTGAGAGTGATCTTGAACCCAAGCCTCTTCAGGAATTGATGTTCTCTCTTCAAGAGATTGATGTCATCCTGGACAGAAGGCAGATGAGCCAGTCCTGGGTCAGTTAGCAGTGAAGCAGTTTCCAGTCAGGTCATGGAGTGTCCTTTCAAGCTATAATTTCCAGTGGCTACCCTTGTAAATCAAAGGAATTACTACTTCTGAGTTAATCACATAAAATAAAATAAAATAAAATAAAACTATAAACAGTGACCATCAAATGACTGCTCTATGCTTCACAAGGAGTCAGAGCTCTCCCTGAAGACAAAGCCTGCCACTCTGCCACTCTGCCACTCTGCCCTAAGGCTTTTTTTTTCCTTACTATATATTCCCCAAACTGGTCTTGAACTTTGAGTCCTCTCGCCTCAACCTTCCAAGTTCTGATGTGACAGGGAAGTTGAGACTGGGGACTGAAGCTAATGAGTACGTACGAGAAGGGCCAGTGCACAGAGGAAGGCTGGAAACCTCTCCCCACCCGGAGTTTCATCTAACAGAGCCCGAAATACACATGGAGAGGCAGGTGTTATATAAATATCCCATAAAGTCATGGTCCAGTGCTTCGGCCTCTTTTCTCAACTAGTCACTCCCATTCTTGGGAGTGCTTTTCCTTTTCCCTCTCCTTTCCCACCCTCCTTCTCTTCCTTCTCTTTTTAAAAACGTTTATTATTTTTTATTTTATGTGTACAAGTGTATTGCTTGCATGTAGGTAGGCGCACCTGTCACTGAGGGTCATTAGCAACCATGTGGGTGCTGGGAATTGAACTCAGGTCCTTTGCAAGAGCAGTCAGTGCCCTTAACTGCTGAGCCATCTCTCCAGCCTTATTTTTTTCTTTTCTTTTCTTTTCTTTTTTTTTGGCGGGGGGGAAACAGGGTCTTCTTGTAGCCTCTGCTTCTGGAGTGCTGGGATTAAAGGTGTGCCCTACCACACCCAGCCCTGCTTTTCTTTTCTTAAAAAACTGTCTAGATTTCAATCTCTAAGCATGTAGTCCTTTGTCCCGGGACACAAGAGCCTGGAATCAGGTGCTCCCTGAACTCAGATCACAGCCTAGCACTAAGCATGTTTTTCCTTTTTCAGATTCTAGTTAAGCCTGATATTGCTTTTCCTGACACTCTCAGCTTTCTGTTTCTCTGACCTCCATGCCTAGTTTCAAGGGTGTAACTTTTCTCCATCTCCCCTCTTCCTGGTAGCTGCTGGGATTTTTAGCTTGCCTATCCTTTTGTTTTTCCTCTCAAACTTTAGCAGTTGTCCTTGAGCTTCCTTTCAAGTGGAGTCTGTTTTTAAATTCTTTTATTAATGAGACTAAAAACCCAAAAGGAGACCTGGATTTCCCTGGAAACAATGGGATTGCAGGTGTGTGCCAACATGCCTGACCCCCAAGGATATTTTTGATCTTTCTCTTGTCACTGCAAAGTATAGAGTGACTATTGGGATTGATGGGGAGGGGATGCCCACTCTATGACTCTACAGGCACCCAGTCATTGCCTGTTACCCTGCCCACTTGCTCTATCTGCCAGGTAACTGGGGAATCCCAAGACCTAGTGGACAGGTGACCTAGTGGCCCCAGAAGTGACATGGCAGAAAAGTCCAGTCACAGAAGTGGCTAGAAATTACCCCCTTCATTCAGATCAGGGGTGGGAGCTCACTTTCCTGAAGGCCTGGGTGGAGGGCAGCTTTGAGCAGATGAGAAAGTGCGCCCTGGTCCTTGTGCCCCTTCTACCCTCACTCAACCCAGCCAGGGGTCATTGGCTGCTCTGGTTCCAGGAGCGGCAGGAGGTCGTCCTGGGTGAATCCTGCCCAGCTGGTTCTGGCAGCTCCCCTTCACCTGCTACCCTAGGCCTCAGATGATCAGCTTCTCCATTAGGGGCCTGGACTCTGTGGCAGGGGAAACACAGAGGCCAGTTCCTTTAAGGCAGACTGTGAAAAACAATGGGGCTGGCCCCAGCCCCAATAGGTAGGAGAAGGCTTTCTCCATAGAGAGGATCTACCCAGCCCTTGGATTTCAAGTATGTTTCCATCATGTCCAGGTCCAGCTTTTTAAATTTTTACATGGGTTCAGGGGATCAAACAAGGTTTTCCCATGGGAAGGCAAACACTTTACAAACTGAACTATGTCTGTAGATTCTCATTTAATAAAAGTTTTTATTGGTAGAGTGGGACAGACAAAAGGGTGGAGTACTTAGTGTTAGCTCAGCCCAGCATGGAAGCAGCTACAGGAAGGTATGATACAGGACACTCTTTTGAGGTTGGTCTGAAAGCAGCAATCTGCTAGACAGTAGTTATACCTCAGAGCTAGACAGGGTCAGATGCCAGCCACATGTAGTGATGTAAACAATTTGCTAGGAAAATTAAAAAGATATAAAGAAAAGATGGCTGGAGAGATGATTAAGCATCTGGTTGCTCTTGCAGGGGACCTGGGTTCAGTTCCTATCAGGGCAGCTAGCAACATCCCTAACTCCAATTTCAGAAGTATCCTCTGACCTCTGCAAGCATTGCACATATGGGTGTACTTATATACATGCAGGCAAAACACTCATATACATAAAATAAATAAATAAACTATTTTAAAGGTTTCTGAAGGGGGTGGTCAGTGAGATGTCTTAATGGATAAAGGTGCTTGCTACCAATACTGATGACCTGAGTTCAGTTCTCAGGACCCACGTAATAGAAGGTGAGAACTGACTCCTGTAAGTTGTCCTCTGACCTACACATGCACATAGTTCCATGTTCCCTGCTAACTAACTAACTAAATAACTGAATAAATAAATGTAATTTTTAAAGAGAGTTGCTGGGTTTCTGTGAGATCATACTTCCCAAGATACCGGGAAGAAGGTCTAAGATACATACATTGTAATGCCACTTGCATGCCCAGGAGAGGATGTGCCCTCCCTCGATTGCTAATCTTGTAGCAGACAGTTCCCCCCGCCCCCCAGTCTCTCTCTGTAAGCCAGCTGCAATCACACCGGACTCCTTTCCATGTCTCGCCTTTCGCGGCTCCCCTCTCTATTTCCCTTTTATATTTTCTTGTCTTGATTCGTTCTTCTTCTTTCCACATAATTTCTCCCATGTTTTTTCTCAGATACATCTTGGCCTGAGTTCAATGTCACAAAAGTTGGGGGCTGTTAGGAGTTAGAGTGGGAGTCTTTCTCACCTAAGCATTTGAATGACCCCCAATGGTAAGGCTTTGGCAGGCAGACATAATTATTTTTCCTCTGGAAATACAAGGACTCCACTGACTGACTGGGGAGAGTGCTTTATTCAGGGTCCCCTCTGGGGACTCTGGGGCTCAGGCAGGTGTTCATTAGAGAGAGCCTCCCAGTCGCACAGCTACCTCCCAGACATCAGCCTGCTCACAGTGATGTCACAGGGTGTTAATGAACAATAAATCTGCTTCGGTGGGAGAAGCATAGATAGTTCTGTTCCTCAACTTGCCTCTGCCAGAAAGGGCTGTAGTTTCTAGAGAAGAGCCGTTTCTAGAGAATATAGGGATGCTAAACTGAGTTTCATCCTGAGATTTCAAGCTTCATCTTCCATCCTGTCTACTGCTTCCACTTTTTTATTTTAAAAAATTGTCTGGATTGGGGAGATGGCTCGGTTGGTAAAGTGTCTGTTTCACAAGCATGAGGACCTGAGTTCAGAGCCCCAACACCCACATAAAAAGTCACCCACATAAAAATGTCGGCATGCATCTGTAACACCAGTGCTTGGGAGGTGGATAAAGAAGGACCCCTGGAGCTTATACACAAGCACATGCATATGTGTAACACACACACACGCACACGCACACATGCACATGCACACACACATAGATGTCTGTCCTGCATATTTGATGTTGTCTTTATGTTGCAGTGAATTTCAGTGACTTCTCTGAATGTAAATATCTGTCTCCTTTACTCTAGGTCACCTGCTCTCTTCTGCACATAGACATGTTAATCATCAAAGGAGAGGCTGCCTAAAAACTGGTGATACCTAACCTATCTCATTTCCCTTCAGAGCTGAAGGCACAAAGACCAGAGTAACCAAGGCATCTTGCTGTCCTTTTTTCACAGAATTTCCAGATTCCCACAGGACCTAAAGATCTCTAATTTTTATCCTAAACCTACAGCCTCCCTAGTTTCCAGGAACAGCCAAGCCTCTCAGGTCAGATGGCCCCTACCCTCCTTTATTTGAAGGCAATTACTCATGCTAAGGAGGCTGCATGTTGAAGCATGAACAGTCATTTCCTGAGAACCAGTTTGGACTATGTTACAGAACCAGAATCGAGACAATGACCAACCAAATCACACCCAGACCAGCAGTAGTTAATCGCATAGACTTCTTGTCCTCCGCCCCATTCCTTCCTCAATTTAAACCTCAAACTCATGTCCATACCCCGAAGGCAGACCTGGGGTCAGGGGACTTGTATCTGTTCCCCTCTGCAGTCTTCCCATTGACTAAATCTCTTTTCTCTGTTTTTCACCATCACTAATCTGTTTAATTGGGGCATTGAGCCAGACAGCCATACCCAGGCCCTTGGGGCTCTTGAGGCTGGGGCTTTTGTCCTGAAACTGATAATTATTCCATTCACTTGGTGCTCAGGGAAGAGCAAACGGGGTGTCATCCCTGCATCCAGGGAGCAGCCACTGAAATTGTAATTTTGAAACTGGCTTTCTGTGGTTCTGGGGAGGTCTTGAAGTCTTAGACAAGGTTGTTGAGATGTTTGTATTGTCAATTTCACAGCAGTAGCAGGAGTGTTTAGGAATCAGCATTTATTACAGGATATAGATAGCAACAGCTCAGAGAAGAGCAGTGAAGGTGGGGGTCATCTGACTCAGTGTCACCTGCTGTCCTTTGCTTAGGGTACGACTGGTGTTCAGAGAACGTGACTTATTGGGCCATTTTGAAAAGAGATGAAATTCCCTTGTGGTTTGATGCTGGTGAAATGGAATTTCAAAGGTGGTTAAAAATAGTATAGGATAGAGAGATTCCCCTTGAAATATTAACAACCTGTGAATCTGTGATCAATCAGATCATGGGGCTCTGAAACCCAATTCTGAAGTATGATCAGATACCATCTTAACTTTGAAAGGTTGAGACAGTGATATCTATCTCATGGGGTTCTGGTGATGATTCCATAAGTGATTATTTATGAAGTTCCTGGCATATAGTAGGTACTCAATAAGAGAAAGTTCTCCTTTCCCCTTCAAACAGAGGCTGAATCCCTGTAAGAATCATTCAGCCCCTTATCACTTTGACAAAGAACAATCTATCACAATCTAAAAGTTCTTATTCATGAACTGTCATCTTTTATCTTGGAAACAGTGAATAAATCATCCTGACAGAGAAAGGAAAGCAGACAACTTCCTTTGGACTTAAACTTCCTCTAGTAGCCTAACCCAAAATAGCATCCTTTGCTTATTAGTATTTGTGTGGTAATACCTGTGCTTGCAGAAATCACCTTCTCATACCTGCTCCTGCCTATAGGGTTAAAATTACACTTATAGTCGGAAAAAAATATAAAAATAAGTCTCTCTGGTTACAGCCATGCACCTGGAGATTTGGCATGGCTTTTCATTGGTTGTCAGCATTTTAATTTGGAAGTTCTCTAAGTGCCCTCCCTGCGGACCCTCCTTGCCAACCTCTCTTGCAGCCCACTGGCAGGTACATGCTGATGACATCATTTCAATGCAATTAAGAATGCCTGTTAACCAGAGCAGAGCAGTAAAGAAAAAGCACTTATGCTCTGGATTCCTAGGAGGCTAGAGTAGGAAGACTGAAAAATATTTGTTCCTGAGAACATAGTTTTATGAAAGTCAGCTGAGCTACAAAGCAAAGGAAACCACATCTTCCTACTGCCTTATGATTTGCTAATCAAAGTGGGGTGAGCAAGTGATGGCTCTTTGGATCAAAGAAAAACTGTAGGCTGTCTCACATCTTGAAGATGATTTACAAACCACCACCTGAACCCTGGTGTGGTATCCAGAGTGAGACCCGATATTAGGTGTTTATGTAAGTGAATTTGGCCAGAATTGAGTAAGATCCTTAAGTTTAGATAAAAATTATTACTCTGGGGGCTAGAGAGATGGCTCAATGAGTAAAATTCTTGCCTCACAAGTGTGAGGACTAGGGTTTGAATCCCAGAACCCACATAAAGCCAAGTGGGCATGGCAGTCTGCCTATAATCCTAGTGAAAGAGACAAGGAAATTTGCCCGCCCCCACCCGCAGCAAGCTGGGTGGCCAGACTAACTAAAACAGTAGACTCTTCCTTAATATATATAAAGTGGAGAATGATTGATGTCAGCCTCTACACATGCACCTATATACTGGTGTGCACAGACATGTAAACACATGCATACCACACACACATACATATGCAAATTTTTTTAAAATTATTTTCTGACATAGTGGTAGCTTATGCCTTTAATCCTAGCACTCAGGAGGCAGAGGTAAGTGGATCTTTGTGAGTTTGAAGCCAGCCTGGTCTACATAGCAAGTTCCAGGACAGCCAGAGCTACATAGTGAGACCCTGTCTCAGAAAAGATATTATTTAAAGGGCTAGAAAAATGACTCATTGGTTAAGAGTGCATATTGCTCTAGCAAAGGACCTGAGTTCTGTTTCTAGCACCCATGTCAGGAGGCTCACAACTGCCTTTAACTATGCCTTTGGCCTCTGTGTCTACAGACACCTGTATTCATGTGCATATACCCACACACAGATACACACACATACACATATTTTAAAATAAAATAAATTTTAAAAATAGAGTGATTAAGAACATAAATAAGAGACTGAAGAGATGGCTTAGGGGTTAAGAGCATTGGCTGCCCTTGCAAGAGGACCTGGGTTTGGTTCCCAGCATCTACATGGCAGCTAACAACCATCTATAACTAAAGTTCCAGGGGACCAGATTCCTTCTTCTGATCTCTGCAGGCATGGTATCACATGGGTGCACTTATATACATACAGGCAATAGACTCATATACATAAGATCAAAGTAATAAATAAAAATTTTAAAAATAAAGAAGATAAAGTATATTATAGACAAGATAAGATAAACAACTGTATTTTCTTCTTACTTGTGGTTCTGTTTATTGTGGTTCCAGTAACCCATTGTGACCAATGGTCTGAAATTATTGCTATCGGTATAAATTATATTGGTAAAATATTAATGCTAATGTAATATTAACATTCACCTTTTTGCTCTTTTGAGGTAGGTAGCATACACTGGCCTTAAACTCACAGTGCTCTTGTATCAGCCGTCCAAGTCCTGGGACTACAAGTGTGTTTTACTATCATGCCAGTTGGCTTAATTCTTTCAAAACATCACACAACTTCTGTAGCAGTATGTTGTTATCATTGTTTTAATTTCCAATTAGTTGCTATTAGCCTCATCCTGTGCCTAATTTATCAATTAAACATCATAGGTATAGAGACATAGTTAAAGACAAAGCAGTCACTAAATAGCTTGGTACCATTTATAGCTTTAGGCTTCCACTAGGGGTCTTGCAACATATCCATATGTTATGATAAGGGGGACTAGAAAAATTCCTACTGCTGGGCACAAAGTTCAACTCTGTAGAGAGAAAGCTCTCTAGGTTCCATGGACTTTAAGAGCAGACAAAAGAGATCTGGGGCAATTACTCAGTTAGTAGAGTACTTGCCATATAAGCATGAGGACCTGAGTTTGATTTCCAAAACCATGTAAAGAAAACCTCAGGGCCTGGTGCTTGTAATCCCAGTGCTGGGGAGATAGAGTCAGGCAGATCTTTTCAGTTCACTGGCCAGCTGGTCTATTCTAAGAGGAGAGTTCTAGGCCAGTGAGAAACTCTGCTTAATAAAACAAGATGGATGATACTGAGGATTGTCCTCTGTACACGTGTGCCTGAAACATTCACACAGGTACACACACATACATGCGCACACCAGAAAAAATAAATAAAAAGATCAGACAAAAGAAAACAGTTTGTTCACAGAAAGAAGCCATCTTCCACAGGTATACCCAAGAAGTGCACACAGAGGACATCAGAGAGCATGTCTTCATCAGTTTCTGGATAACCATAACTGCAGCTGATCTGCATGAATTCTAGTCTAGCTGTCCAGGCAGTTCAGCACACAGGCACTCCGTGTACCGCCCCCACAACTTGCAGTCGACCTGCACAAATCTTCTGAAATCCAGTGGGACATTCTGCATGTGACCTGATGTTGGATACTTACAGAGGTGCATTTGGCCAGAAAATCTGCAAGCAGAATTTTATTAGGGGTAAAATGTGTGCTCGTGTCAGCCACTATTAAGCCTTTTGGCACTGCCATTTTTGTCTTGATCCTGAAGCCAAACCACATAAGAACCATGAAGTCAGGCCTGATTCAAGAAGGGTGAAACAGCCCCTGGTAAACTGATAAGAAGAGAGGAGGAATGTGCAAGAAGTCACGTTGAGAAAAGCAGAAGCAGATGAATGGAGCCCTGTGCCATGGGCTGGAAGATGGATTAGAAGTTCTGTGAGGGGCTAGAAATAGGAATGACACTGAGCTGTGTTTCTCTGGCAGGTTGGGAAGCACACCTGAAGCATGAGGGAAGGAAGCACATGGTGGGTTGGAGGGCAAAGGGGCCCTTCTAACCCACTGTGTCTGAGGGCATACCACTCGTCCATATCACTCAGCCTCCCTAGACCTTTAGACTCAATGTCCCTGCCTTTTTCTATTCCACCCAGCTACCACAAAGTGGTAGCCACTCTGTGGACATCAAGCCCCAACCTTACACTTCTGTCAGGTAACTGCTCCAAGAGTCAGCAGCTCCATGGCTGGGCTCACTGAGCCCTCAGACAGCTACTGAAGGCAGTCCGGGGCAACTGTCCATCATGTTTCTAACTTTGTTCATAAGTTGAAAAGTTTATTTCTTTTCAAGGATAGTATGTCCTTAGAACAGGAACAGTGTTGCATAGGTAATAATGGTTAATATTGCTTATCAACTTGATGGCATCTAGAATCACCAAGGAGATAAGCCTCTGACATATCTGTATGGGAGATTCTAGATTGGGTGGGTAGCACTGTGCCATGGACTGAGGTCTAGAAGACTACATAAAAAGAAAGCTAGCTGAGTAACTACATTCACCTCTCTCTGCTTCCTGACTGTAGATTGAATGTTACCAGTTACCTCAAGATCCTGCCTCCATGAATCTCCTACTGTGATGGACTATACCCTTGAACTGTCAGCCCAAATGAACCCTTCTTTTTTTAAGATCTTTGTCAGGTATTTGTTGAAGCAACAAGATGGTTCCTTTGTTTCTACACAGCTAGATGGTCCTTATGAAATAACTGCAGGGATGGGTCAAGGAATGAACATAGGAAACTTCTACTGATAAAAAGTGACCTTTGCCTGAGCTGTGTTCCCTCAGGCTTTGTATAAGCCTTCAGTGAACTTACTGGTTTGCCTCCCTCCCTCCCTCCTCCTCCTCCTCTCCCTCCTCCTCGTCCTCCTCTCCCTCCTCCTCCTCCTCATTCTTCTTCTTCTTCTTCTTCTTCTTCTTCTTCTTCTTCTTCTTCTTCTTCTTCTTCTTCTTCTTCTTCTTCTCTTTCTCTCTTTCCTTCCTTTTTTCTTTTCTGCAGTGCTTGGAATTCAGGGCTTTGCATGTGCTAGGTAAGCATTCTACAAATGAGCTATAGACTATATCTCCAGCCCTTGGTTTTCTGAGATATCATCTTGCTATATAGTCCTGGCTAGCCTTGAACTCACAATCCTTGCTTCAGTCTACTGAGTACTGGAATTACAGGTGTGGCCCTCTACAGCTGACTCGGAGAGGTATCTTAAACCACTAGGATTTCTCTTTGTTCACTGGTACTATTTAGCTATGGGTCTAACACTGGGATTTCTTATCTTCTTGTCCATGTAGGATTCTGCTGCATTCCTACCCCGTTAGTGGAACTGAGGAAATGTGGAACATGATGTACCATGAAGGAGAGACAAGATAGAGGCACACACCCCACTCTGATTTTATTTCCTGTCTGTTTCTTCTTGTCCAAAGCATTTTATCAAAATACATCAGGGGCTAGCAGGGCTCTCTGCAACATCTAACTGGAAGACTCTTAATGAGATGGTTTCCATGCAATACCTCAGATCCTCTGACTCCTCCTTGTCACCAGCACTGGAGCTTAGCCATGACCTCATCTGGAGTTGCATTGTGTGCTTCCTCACTGGCTTTGCTTGCTCTCTCCTGAGGCCTCACAGTCTCCTTTCTGGAATAGAGCTAATAGGCTTTGCATTTATAATACTGTGTCAGCCTGTAAGAAGGAAATCATCACAGGCTATGACCCTGAGGCAACCAGTGTCATCAATTGCCAGACAGAGTGTCCATTGGGCATGGAGCTGTTACCCCTTACCCCTTCCCTTCAGCTGAAGGAGGAAAGGCCATACCATGGCCCAAGTCACATGCACAAAAGAAATTTCGATATCTGTGTAGCTGTCTTTACCAGCCTTTCAGTCAGTGTCTCTGACTGTCCAGAAAGTCAAGAATTCAAAACAACAGCAGTGTTAGAATGAGGAGGTTAAAAAAAAAAAAGAACCAAAATACTGAAAACACATATTCCCCCAGGGCCACTCCAAAGCTATCAGAAGACATAGTTCAGTGGTAGAGGACTTGCCTAACATATGCAAGGTCCTAGGTTCCATCCTCCAAATGGACAGTCAGAAAAGAACACCAATCAAGAATAGAGATCATGATTCTTATCCCACCAACACTGGCTGGAGAATTCCACAGCTCCAAGTACAGGAAAGTTGGAGTCCATTGTTCACAACCAATATTTTCATTTAACCTAATCCTATACTGATAGAACCAGCGCAGTCTTCAGCCAAGACAATCTCATCACTGCCATCTAATCTGTATGACAGATTTATTTCCTAGAGTAAGCAAGGGAGGACAACCAAAGGGAAAGGGAAGCTTGACTGTGTATTCACACCCAAGGTTACATTATATTCTGTGTGTGTGTGTGTGTGTATGTGTGTGTGTGTACATTCAGTATCAGTACTGAGTTTTAAATATGGGCCTAGTGATGCACACCTGTTGTGGGGGCACTGTGAGATTACTGTAGGTAGCAAGCAGTAGAGTTCAAGTACAAGCCAGGTCAATTGTCTGCTGAGTCCTATTGTAACTGCAGTGGGGTGTCACTTCCCATCTCTGGAAAATGGCAAAAAACAGTTCTAATCACATTTTGTCTGGGTGGTAAGTAGGTACCACCACCAGCTTTCATTCAGGGGTAGAGCATTCCAAAAAACCAGAGGGTAGCACCCTTAGCAGGACCTACCAGGAATCTTCTAATGCTCTCTTGAGGAGTGAGTCAGTGTGGGTGGGAGGAGCTGGATTAGGCAGCAGTATGTGACCCTAGGCTTGCTGACCTATTCTTTTGGAAGTTCTGCCTGGCTACTCCCCTGTCCTGGTAACAGTCCAAGTACAGGAGGGCAGTGTTCACATCTGGTCTCATACCTGGATTTCTGTCTTTCTCCAGGGAGCCCCTTGAAGGTAAGAGGCAGCTCTAGAGAAAAGATGGGGTCTCAGCACTTCTGAAGCACATTCCTTCCCTGCTTCTCTTCTGGAGAATGAAGAGGTCAGAAAATGCCAAGTGAATTACTGCTTAAGCTGATTTTTGCTCTTGGACACACATTCTATGGGCTTGTTAGACACCTCTTTATCTTTTTCCTTTAAAAAGGCTTTGATGTGAAATTCTCTGAGTAAAGCATTAACAGACACAGGGCAGCTGAGTGGTAGAGAGCTTGCCTACCATGCACCAGGTCCCAGGTTCCATTCCTAGGCCATCAAAACCATCAACCCAAACCAAATCCAATTTCCTCACCAAATGGGTTTTGGCAACCTAAATGATTTCCAAGAAGACTGCAAAGTACCATGTATATTTTACACAAATTGTAATTTTAAAAAATCTATGTTCTAACATACATAACATAAGTTTATGGTCTCAATTAAAAAAAATGTACTCCAGTACTTTCAATACATTTCCCTCTGCTGCATAGTCAATCTGCAAATCTTTGTTATACAAAACGGAAGATTTATACCCATTAAATATCACAGAAGAATAAAAAATTAGTCATGTTTGCAAAACTGAACAAATTTAGCCTAGAATGAGGGAAGGGATTTAAGCATGCCTACGTATAGTTTTTTTTTCAATATTATTAATTCATAACCCCATCATTTATCCTATTTTTATTACATGATCCTCCTTTCCAATGTTTCATAAATATAATATATTAAAAACGTAAGAAATGGGTCTGAAAAGATGTTTCCGTGGTTAAGAGCATGCACTGTTCTTTCAGGACCAGGGATTGGTTCCCAGCATCCATGCTGGGTGGCTACAATCACTTCAAATTCTAGTTCCAAGGGATCTAATAACCTCTTCTGAGCTCACATGTACATATCCCCTCCACACACATATATGCTAAAAATATATATCTTTAGAAAATATAAGAAATAAAAGTACTCAATAAACACAAATATCCAACGACATCACAAAACACAGTTATCCACCATGTCTGGCCCAAGTACCTTTTCCTTTTGTAAACTACCACTGCCCCAGAGAAATGAATCTACACATTTTATGTAAATTAAAACTAGATATTTAATTTTTTTTCTAAAAGATCAGTTCTGGAAGGGAAATCTTAGAGATATGAGATACAGCTTATTTCCTCTGGGCCTAAATTGGGGGTGTCATGTGTGTGTCATTTGAAGTAACATGTCTTGCTTTTCATGAATCCAAGACACTATATTGTTTCCATTTTAATTGGCAGGGAACTTGGCAAAATATCTGACTCTAAATCTGCCTATTTCAGTGTTCTTCTGAATAAATTGCCCCCTTGACATTGAACAACAAGCCACAAGAACAGACAGCCTTCTAATGGCCATGGTGTGAGCACCTCCCAGGAAACAGTGGGGAGAGAGCACCTGGGGCAGTGGCAGTTAGAGCAGATGAGACACATAAGGCAGATCCCGTGTGTTTACATAGCTGTCTACCATAAAGAAAGCCACATGGACTGCTCATTGGTGTGGCAGAACCATGACGAGAGATATCTGGTCTCTTACTGGTCCGGCACAGCCTTTTATACTTGAATTTCAGATAATTGCCTCTGTATGGGAGCCAATAAGGCAGATGTATTTGAAAGGAAACTTTTATAACACAACTTCTGAGAAAGAACAGAACCCTGGATTCTTTTGCTTTTTTTTTTCTGTCTGTACACCTGGGAGAGCAGCAAGGAGCTTTCTCAGGAGTTCAAAGCCAAGTTGTGAATCATTTGCCAAATACCAAGACAAAGAGTGACCAGGGGAGGGATCCTGGGCACCTGCTCTGTTCTTGCCACTGCTAATCCCCATCCCAGCCCCTCACTGCCACAGCTCTTCTTCAACATCACATTGAGGTTCAGTTTCTGTAAAAACCCTGTTCCTAGAACTCTTCCTCTCCAGTCTTCTTGGTTTAGTGCCCAAGAAGAAGTGAAATCTTCCACCCACACTGCGTGTGCCCAGGAGCTTAGTGCATATGAGGATAGTAGCATAGCTCCCCCTCCCGGTCCCCAGAGCATTCCTGGCCAAGACCATCCAGGTGTGCAGGCACGGAGAAGGATGCAACCAAACAAAAACACCCAGCATTCTTTGTGGCATCTTATAACCAGAAGCTTCCACTGAAAGCTGTATCAAGTGGCTGGGGGACTCATGTGTGCTCAAGGGGGCATTTGTGTTGGTTGTGGTTATAGAACTAGCTAGAGCACTTTCAGTGATCTGGCAGGTATACACACGTCAAGAAGATCAAGTTTCTAGCTTTAAATGCATGGTTTAAGCCAGGTGTGGTGTGTACACACACCGTGTAATCTCTACCATCAGGAGGTTAAGGCAGGAGAATTTAGAGAATCTGGCCAGACTGGGCTGCACCGTGAGTTTTAAAGACAATTTGGGCCCCACAGGGAGACCATATTTCTTTTTCTTTTTTTGGTACTTGAAAATATTTAAATATATTTTATTGAGTTTTGTGCATTTCATACAATAGTTCTAATCAAATTTAGACCCTCCTCTCCATCTAAGCCCCCAACACTCCCTACTGGACCTCATGCATATATGTTGAGTCCTATCCAGTCAAGCATTTGTACCCAGAGGTTCTTTGATGCAAGTTCCTCTCCTAGAGTCTAGACAGTCTATCTAAAGGTCTGAAAGAAGATCTGCTCTCTCTCTCACACAGCAGTGATCAGTTGCCAGCAGTCCCCAGGCTATAGCTGGGACAGCTGCCCATTTCCCTCCTTCCGTGCAGGGCCCTTGTCTGACTGAGTCGGCGTGGGTCTGCATCTCCATTGCTGCAAGTTCACGCGAGCAGGCTTTCAGTCACCTGAAAGTCTCTGTTTCCCTGTGTTCACGCACCATCTCTGGGCTCTTACAGTCTTCCTGTCTCATCTTCTACAGTGGTCCCTGAGCCATGGATAGGTGAGGTTTAATATAGGAGTCCTATCCAGGGACACACACTCTGCAGTCTCTTATTCTCTAAACCTTAGGCAGTTGCGGCTTCTGTGTGCATCACACTCTTGCGTGAGAAAGCTTTGCTGCTGAGAGCTTAGGGATACACAGTTATTAGAGAATACTCCACCGCTGTTCTGCCATGCTCCATGAGCCATGGAAATAGAGGTTCCACTGTAGATTGTCACCTAGGGTTGGATATCCCTCAGATATATGTTCTTTATTTGAGACCTGTTGTGGAACTCTGTAATAGTGTCCATCTGTTGCAAAAAGAGCTTCTTTGATAAGTGATATATAGGACACTTGTCTGTGAATATAAGGATCCATATTTAGCATATGGTAAGAGATTTCATTTGTCTAGCGGTATTACAGAGACAGGGTTTTCTCTAGGATCTAAAACCTCTCCAGTCATGTGTATTTGACTATAATTACAATGCCACCCATGAGCTCTCTCCCACTGAGAGGACTTTAAGTCCAATTAGATAACTGTTGATTACCCCCAGGTAAAAATGCCACTACTGCACCAACAGAGGTGGTTTGCTATGCCAGTCATTATGGTTATTAGTCTTTAGAGCTGGGTTGGACCATTGATTGATTTTATCCCTTAGCAGCTTGCATAGTATTCTCTAGAACTATGAGAGGTAGTTTTCAGGGAAAAGGTTTCCAGGTCAGTTCCAGATCCATTGCTCCAAGTCCTGTATCTGAAGTTTGGTCTTTTTGAAGCAGGGTCTCCCTGTAACCCCAGCTTGCTTGGAACCTGCTATGGTAGACCAGGCTGGCCTTGATCTCCAAGAGATCAGCCTGCCTGGTCCTCCCCAATGCAGGGGTTAAAGGCATGTGCTTCCATGACCAGTTATCAGATCATATTTCAAACAAAACAAAACACATATAGTTTGATGAATGTAAGGAACATGTATTAAATAATTAGTTGGTAAGCTGTAATGATGTAGACCCCATAAGTTTTTAAGTATAATTTTATGTATTAGATAATTAGTTTAAATTCATAAGTATAAGAAGCATGTGCTAAGTCTATAAGTTGTAAATCCATAGTCTTATATGTTTACTAGTTTGTAAGTTTTAACAATGTAAGCCCACAGTGTTATAAGTATAGTGTGTAATAGACAATATAGCATATAAGTAATAGACAATTAGCATACAAGTGGTGACACTGTAAACCCATAATATAATTTCATAAGTTAGGATTCTATAAGTTAGAAGCCTGTAACTAAGCGGGCCCCTCAGAACACTCTACTTATGGGAGCTGAGTTCAAAGCCTCCAGGGAGTGCTGGGCGCACAAAGCCCCAGAAGTGCCCCAGTTTCTTGGGAAGCCTCTGGTCAAGCTCTAGGCCAACAGGACCAGAGCACTTTCTTAGCAAAGCCAGGTGCCTGCAGACAGACTTAGAATGCCCCTTTTCTTCTTGGAAACACTCAGGCAAAGTGCCCAGCAGACAGCGTGCCCATAACATCAGATCTTACAGATGGACCACCTGCCTAGAGCCCAGGGGCTCCCTTCTATATCAGACCCCTGGTCATACAGGCCATAGAGCTGTGATAAGAGCAGGACAGTGAGGGAAGTCATCTGGAAGCCAATTGGCTGGTGGGGTCACACTGCCAAATTCCCTATAAAGCCTAAGGCCCAAGGGCTAGATGGAGAACACTGATCCACAAGAATCCCGCGACTGCGTTCCCCTTGTCTGAAGTCCGGTCAGTCTATCCTAGGACGTGTCACCCTGTAAAGGGTCACGCCTTGAGACCCGCACAGCTCTGGACCTGCACAAGCTGGACCTGCGTACCTGCCATTGGACCACCCGCCAGGCCACCAGCTGAGCCATCGAACCAGCCGGACCAGCCCTGCCAGTGGGAGCCACAGCACCACCTATTGGGTCAGCTGTAGAGCCCGCCATGAGTTTGGGACCCGCTTGCACTGCTGGAACCGCCTGCCATAGCAGGTGGCCAGGACTACCTCTATTCTGGGACAGGTATCAAAGACTGTGTGAGAATGTGTTGAATGAATCTGTTTTTAATTCGTTTGAATCAATAAAACAGATCTGTTGGACCTTGCTGCCTGGTCTCCATGTTCCCTTTCCCTAACCCTCTTTGGGTTAGATTAAGTCTCTTGACAATGAAGTTCAGTTATGCCTCAAAACAGCTGTTAAAAGATGTGTTTTTGAAACAAAAAGATACTACAAATTCAGAGTGAGGGCCTAGTGAATGTAACTCATTTGGTAGAGTGTTTGCCTGGCAAGCATGAAGCCCTGGTTTCACCTCATGAAACCAGTTGTGGTAGTACACATCTGAAATACTAGCACTCGGGAGGTGGAGGCAGGAGGGTCAGAAGTTTAAGGTTATCATCAGCTAGACAAAGAGCTTGAGCCAGCCTGAAGCCTTACCTCAAAAACAAACAAACAAACAAACATTTAGGTAGCAAAGCCAGTTCTCTGAAAAAGACCAGTTCCCCAAGGCTCAAGCAGTAGAACGTTCCACCACAAGGCTGAGTTTCATCTCCAGCACAAAGAGAGGGGGATGGGAGCAGCAGCCTGCCCCTGAACATAAATTAATTCAGTCTTCCCTAAAATATAGTCCTGCTTGCAGACATGAGCTCAGTCTCTATCTTCTCCAAGAGGAAGAAGAATGGCAGAATCAGACCCCTTACCCCTGAGGCTCCTTTGAGCTGCTCCAACTAATCTTTTCTGAATTGTCAAAGCATATCAGAATGTGAAAGCCTGAAAGCAAACCTTTGAAGAGACTAACTGCATCCCCTGGGGGCATTAGAAAGGATGTGCCTGAAATTTCCAGCCTAGAGATCAATCTTAAGGATAACAAATCATATCCACAGAAGAAGGATGGGTGTGCAGGCAGGCCCACATGGACACAGGACCCACTTCCAGGATGATCGTTAAAAGTGAGTGCTTTAAATGTGCTGGAGACATAGCCAACTGGCTGTTTAAGCTGACATGCTTTAGCATGCTCCTCTTAGCCCCCTCCACTACCTCTGACATTCTCTGTTCAGTTTTCCCTTAGTTCTACTTTGGCAAATGGAGTGTCAAACAATCAGATAATTTCCTGTGATGGCACGTACATAGGAAATGTCATTAAAACATCATCTGGCTGAGAACAAAGCATCAGACTGCCAAAGGGAGCTTGAGTTGAAGGTCATTAAGAGGCACAAGAAAGAAATAGATGTGTGTGTATGTGTGTGTGTGTGTGTGTACATATGTGTGCTTGCATGTAGAAGCCAGAGGTCAGCCTTAGGTGTCATTCTCAGGAGCCATCTACCTTTTTATTGAGATATCATCTTTCATTTGCTTGGAGCTCATGGTTAGGTTAGGGTTAGGGTTAGGCTGGTCACTGAGCCCAAGGGATCCACCTATCCTGTCCTTTGCAGTGCTGGGATTTCAAATGTTTATCATTATACCCAGCTTTTCACATGGTTTCTTGGGATCAAATTCAGTATGGCAATCATTTTATTAACTGACCCATCTACCCAGCCCAGAAATACACTTTCTTTGCCTTTTCAAAATTTCCTCACTGACAGCAGCAAGGACAATTGCTAAGAAAAGTGCTTCATGTCAGACTTGGATGGACTTGAACTTCGCAGCTTCAAGGTGGAGCTGCTGAACCTCAGAAACTTACCTCTTTCTGTCTCAATTTCCCTCACAATAGAATGGAGACAACAGCTTTTCCTATGGTAGTCATAAAGAATTGGAGAAGCTGAGTATGATGGTGTATGCCTATAATCCCAACACTTTGGAGCTGAGGCAGGAGGCTTTGCCATTCAGGGCCTCATGTTACTACAAAGCAAGACCCTGTCTCTAAACAAACAAACAAACAAACAAACAAACAAATAAACAATATAGAGCAAGAGTACTTGGTAGTGTGATTGGTGTTTATAGTTGTCTGTACTGCTGTGCATTCCTTCTATGTAGCTATAGAATCCTCACATATTATTTTTATTCACCCGTTTACTGAATATATAGGGACTACTTACTACGAGCATGCTGTTGTGAGTTTAACACAGTATTCAAGATTTTAACTTTTCTTTAATGGCTCTGCTGGGAAGAGACTCAGGACACTCAGCTGACATTGAGTTAGCACTACAGCTGCTCTGTGCACCAGAACACAAAGTCATTTTATCTTTTATTTTATATCATTTCTTTAATCTTGATAGCGCCTAAGAAGAAAGACCAACAGGTAGTATAGAAATTACCTCCTCTTCCTTCTCCTCTGGAGACAGGTCTTACTGTTCTAGAACAGGCTGGGTTGGAACTTGCAGTCTTCACGCTTCCACTTCCTGAGTGCTGGGATTTCAGGCATGTGCCACCAACCCCCACAAAAATCATCATTTTCTGATGAGAAAATACAGAAAAGCAAAATGGCCTGCTCAAAGCCACCCAGCTATTCTGTGTGTGTGGGTGTAGGTGAGATAGAATATACATCTTTCCAGAGCCAGACATGGTGTTTCCTGGACTGTTATTACGTAGAGTCCTGATCCCCAAGAGCCTTTACAAGCTGTGTATTCTCAAAAGAGTTCTTGGTCCATGATGGAGCATTTTCTATGGCTCAGAAAGCCTGGGATGCACACACTCAGAGATCTTCAATATGAGGCTTTTTGAAGAAATTTTATAGGCAAATGTATCCATATCAAAGACACAAAATAAAGATAAACCATTTCTCACATTAACCTGATGTGGGACATCTTTTGGGAACACCAGTTCCATAGTGGGGTTGTCCATTGAAAGGACCACCCAAAATTGCAAATATGAGTTGAAACCATTCTAACTACCACATTTCTCCCTTCCTTATTATGCTCACTAAGCTGGAAAGAAATATCCCACAAAGCCTGTGTGGGTCATGGGCTCTGACACTCAGGGCCTGGGGCCTAAATGAGTTCTGAATCATAGCATCTTCTGTGACAAGCATCAAGAAGTCAAGTTCCAGAAAACCCTCCTGATTTTGATTACTGACACTGCTTAGAACTTTCCCTAGGCCCCAAAGTTGGCAGGTGGCAATGTATAACAGCTACAAAGGATCAAAGGATCAAGTTTTCAGCCACTGCAGGGTGGATATCTGCTAGTATGAGTGGGTACCTCCTAAATGTTTTATCTGCTTGAATAATGTTGTTACCTAAGATCTTCTCATCTCTTTACTTTGACCAATATGTTCCTCCAGTGCTCTGCCTCTAACAATACAGTGCTGGAGAAGAGAGACAGATTGCTATCTGTGGCTTGTTGACCAGGCAGCCTATTCTACTTGATGAGTTCCAGGTCAGTGAGAGACTGTTTCAAAGAGACAGGAGAGACAATACCTGAGAAATGTCACCTGAGGTCCTCCTCGGTGTGCACGCATGCACATATACAAGCAGGAAACGAAAGTCAAGGTTACTGTCACACACTTGCAGTTCTAGTACTTAGGAGGGGAAGACAGGAAGATTATGAGTTTGAGACCAATCAGGGCTACCCAGGGAGACCCTGTCATAAAAATCTCAATTCCACCCCCATTCCCTACCCCATCCCCAATCATGCAAGGTATTCTGCCATAGGCACAGCTGCTGCGCTTACAGAACCACCGAGGACCCTACTGCTCCTCTCGGCATGTTCTGAAAATCTATTTGTTTCCTCCTCTTATGACCTCATAGCAGTTGGGAATCTAGTGTTTTCTGTGGGAACCTGACAAGAGAATATTTTGAAGAGATACACCAGGCTAAGAGGCTTGGGAAACTATCTTCTCTATCAAGACAGGGAGTCTTTTCCACTCCCACCATCTTCCTACTCCAGGCATCAGGGGAAAGAGCTCTGAGCTAAAACAGGTCATGTATAGCTGGTCAATGTCACAAACTCATCTCTTGCTGTTCCACCTCTCAGTTCACAGTGTCCCTCCCTCCCCTCTAAATTGTTCTCTATACACTTGACCCTACTGACGTTCCATTCTTTTGACTGAACCTCCTAGGAATGGGGGTCATTTCCTGTTTTCCTTTCCTATAGAATAAAATACTGGTCACATCCATGACATGGAAGAAAAGGCATCTGATGATGATTAACATAACTTGGGGCTGGATGAGAAGAATCATCATTTCCAGAGAAGGCATTTAGTGGAGGTCACCATTTACTTAGTCACTCATCTGGACTGAACACTAAGGAAACTATTTATAAGGAAATAACTTTTAAATGACCCTTGTCAGGGTCAAGCTCAGCCAACAGAACTCCTGCCACAAACACAGTGCCCACCAAAAGGACTGTAAGGAACTCATATAGTTATAAAGTTCTTGGAGTTTGGGGCTGACTCAGTCAATCTGGCCTTGGGTATAGCTGGCATCCTTGTCTTTTTGTTCTCTTATGAACTCATAGCAACTTGATGGCTTAGGCATTTGGTTTATTTTGGATTTCTAGGAGGTTGTGTTAAAGACAGCTAGCCCAACTCAAGGCTTCTTAAGTCCCAGGCCCACGGTGCTGCTGCATGTGATTACAAGAGGTTGAAAGTCTCAGGAGCCATCAGCCACATCTTATAGTGGCCAGAATGGAGAAATAGAGGGAATGATACAAAATGCACTCAGAGTGATGACTCTGGTCCGAGCAGGCTTGCATTGACCTCAACAGAGGCCTGACTTCCTCTGTGGACACATGGAGTATGAAGGCAACCAGAGCCTGAATGGAGCAGCCCGTGGCTGGGAAACACAGACTTCCAGACAGCGAAGCTGGTAGCTCATTCCAGATACTAAACCACTGTATCCTCACAAAATGATGGGTAAGATTGCTGCGATGCCCAAAGACACAAATAGTTATAGGCAGCTTCATGCACACTGCTGTTCCCAGAACTTCCAGCTGCTTTTCAATACTCAGAATTTATTGTATTTTTTATTAGACCTCAAAGAGATCATTTGCTCAAGGTCATCATTATGAGCTAAGTCATGCCCTCCAAATTCATTGTTTTTTAAAATTTATTTTATTTTGTGTATATGAGTATATTGCCTGCATGTATATTGGTGCACTTATGCCATGAAATATCCACAGAGGTCAAAAGAGGGCATCAGATTCCCCTGGAACTGGAGTTATGGATGTTTGTTAACCACCATCTGGATACTGGGAATTGAGCCCGGGTCCTCTTGCTCTGCAAGAGCAGTCAGAGCCCTTTAACTCCTCAGCCATCTCTCCAACCCCAGAAATTCACTGGTTTTAAAAATAGATTTTATTAATTTATTTTTAAGTTTTAATTATGTGGCTCTGGGAGGAACTCATGTGGCACATGAGTTCAGATTCCCACAGAGGCCAGAAAAGAGTGTCAGATTGTCCAGTAGTGGAGTTATTGGCAATTTTGAACTGCCCAATATGGGTGCACTACAACAGCAGTAAACATTCTTAAGGAGCGAGTATCTCTGCAGTCCCTCCAAGTTTCATGTTACATTCCAATTTGTGGTGCCTTAGAATATGACTGGATTTGGAAATAACCTTTAAAAGAGATTATAAAATGAGGTCATAAGGGTCATGGGACCACGGTTCTTAGATGATGAGGAAGAGATATAAGGGATGCTATACACAGAACAAAGGTCACATAAAGACAGAGAAGGAGGCCATCTGCATGCCAGGGAGAGAAGCCTCCATAGAGAAAAACCATGTTCATATCTAGATCTTGTGAGAAATGCATTTTTGTGTTTAATCTTTCCACTCAGTCTGTGGTACTCTGTTGCAGCAGCCCAACTTGACTGATACAGTGGCATTCAGACAGGACTGGGGTGATGGCTCAGTGTTTAAGAGCACAGGCTGCTCTTGCAGAGGACTTAGGTTCTGTTCCTAGCACCCATATGGAGGCTAACAACCATCCCCAACTGCAGCTCCAGGGGATTCGATGCCCTCTTCTGTTTTCTATGGGCACTGCATGCATGGGTGTTATATACATCCAGGCAAAACATACACACACACACACACACACAAATTAAAAGTGAACTATATTAAAATTTGTGCTTAGGAACTGAGATTTTCAACATTAATTTTGGCCTTGTTTCAACAACTTTGGTCAATATTTGAGATCTGGATACCTGTGTCATTAGCGATTGTCTTTGTTTTCTGTGGAGGTGGGGGTAGAATCCAGGATCCCAAGCATGGTAGGTGAACACAATGATATAGCTACATCCCTAGCCCTTGCTATTGTTATAATATAGAATGTGACTGCTGTTGTTCCTGGTTCCTGGGATACTGACCATATAGTTCTTGGCTATCCTAAGCAACAGGAGAGTTTATTAAATTGCATTTATTTATTTAGGGTGGGAGTGGGGCACATGCCATGCCATATATGTGGAGTTCAGAAAAGAACTTGTGTGAGTCCATTCTCTCCTAGTTGTAGGGATTGAATTCAGGTCACCAGCACCTTTAGCCTCTGAGCCATTTCACCGGAGAGTTGATGAGTCTGTTATGTTGATGAAATGACTTGTGATGGAAACTGGCCACCTGGAAGACCAACCCTGTAATTAGACAGCTGGACACATTTTGTCTGTATTGGGGTGAAACAAGGAAAATAACACTCATGTATGGAAACTTTAAATGAAAGGTAATGCAGTCTATTCTGATTTCATGTCTTTTGTTGTGTTTTTCTTTTTATCATATAAATAGTTGAGGTAGATGAATTTTTTTTAATATCTTTCCTTAGCAAAGAAAAAAAAACTATACCAACAGCTGGGGATGTAGCTAAATGGTAGAATGTCTGCTTCACATAGTTTCATCATCATCATACACACACACACACACACGCACACACAGTATATGTGTGTGCACATCTGTTTGAGAAATTAAGGTATGAATAACCCAAGTTCAAGACTGGTTTTGACAATTTATTAAGCTGCTGTATCCAAATAAAAAAAAAATTTAAGACTGAAGACGTAGCTAAGTGGTTAAGAACTCACAAAGTGCGTGTGAGGCCCTGGGTCCGATCTCCAGTGTGAGGCCCTGGGTCCCATCTCCAGTGTGAGGCCCTGGGTCCCATCTCCAGTGTGAGGCCCTGGGTCCCATCTCCAGTGTGAGGCCCTGGGTCCCATCTCCAGTACATGAACTTCAAAAACAACAACAAAACAAAAAGAGGGAGGAAAGAACTATTCTAGCCCCATCTCCCTTTTGTTTTTGAATTTTCTAGTCCTTTCAGTCCAAGTTTGTTATTCACCGCACTGCACTGCACTGCCCAATCTATGAGCCATGGAGAGAAATTCTACAAAGGCAGACAGTCTGAACTCCTGGGTTGAACCTTTTGTTTTTCAGACAGGGTCTCATCATGTAGCTCTGGCTGTCCTGGAACTATAGCCCAGGCTGGCCTTGGACTCACAGGGACCCACTAGCCTCCCTCCCAGGTGCTGAGACTAAAGGTGCACCACCACTGATGCCTGCCTCTGTTGGACTCTTACAGGCCAAGTGCAATGTTCATACTGGGTAAATGGGCCAGCAGCAGTGGGGCCTTCATTAGTTAGGTTCTGGCGGACTTGGCTCCTAGGCGGGCTGTGCATGTGCCAGCTGGGGACTGAGAACTTCCTTTCTAATTTGTTCCCCATTGAGGCTGCTGCTGTTCTTCCAGGACCACACTTTGAGAAACACTAGTTTCAACCAGTTGCATTCATTCCACTCCCCTGGGTGACCAGTTGAGACATGGAAATATGAGCCACTGTGGTCTGGGCAGGAGGGGAGAGAGGCATGGGGACAAACATCTGAGAAACTTTTCCCTGCTTAATGAGGAGTCATTGAGGAGAAACTCCCTTTCCCACTTTGGAATGCATGTCCTGGGAGGACATGGTACTTCAGTGGCTGGGGCTGGTGTTACTGTGACTAACATATACATCCTTGTTGGGAAGAAGTGAGGCCAAAGGCCACAGTATATACTAACACTAAAGACATTTTGATAGCACAGTATTCATTAGTTTATATATCATTTTATTAATCTACAAAAGAAAGTAAAAAGCAATGACTTCCTCATGCTTCTTTGTTACTCACATATGGCAAAATGGAACACAGTTCCCAGGCGTTCTGGAAAATTATCACAACTCTAAAGGATCCTAGTATAAAATATATAGAAATTGGTCTGTTGATGCTGTTTTTGTTATTTTATAAACCACTGACACTATTAAAAGCATAAGAAGGATCAGAGTAGAGGAATGCTCATACAGAATTTTTGATAATACACAACACTTTATTGTGGCAATATATCTTACAATCCATCAACAATTTAAAATTGAATCATTACTGTACTGATCCATTACCATGCTCAAAGGACTGCACATGGAATTTTAAAACTGACCCCTGAAAGAATAAAAGAAAATCCTTGATCAGTATGAACTAGCAGTGAAGTATCCCTGGAGAGTCCTGTTCCCCAGAGAATCTTGGGAGATTGATGAGATTCCAGCTGCCTTCTTAGTCACAAAGGATTCTGAGCTTTGCAGTGGAACAGAATAGATTTGAATGCCCCAAGACACAAGTTGCACTGCACACTATAAAAACATGGGTCAGGGGACTGTAACCTCTAAGAAAGGTACACAGGCCTACTAGAAAATAAATGTTAATACATGAACTTGGGGTAACTCAAGTTTGTAAAGCATAAGTTGAGAAATCTAATTATAGCCTTGCTTATGAAAGATAGAATGTGCCTTCCATTTGTTTTTACCTTCCCACAGATCATGACCAATATTATTCAGCCATATAAAGTTGAGCTTCACATCATTTAACGTCAAACACCAAGGATGGGCCAATTACAAAGAATGGTCATAGACACCTATCAAAATTATTTTCCCCTATTTTATCCTCAAGAATGATGAGTGATTAGCTCTGTTATCATTGGAGCACAAAACCTAATCCATTCTTTAGATGGTTGTCCAAACCCTGCATGTACATATATTTCCCCTGTCATCTCTCATAATCTTGTCATATGAGATCCATGTGACATTGGAAAAATGAGCAAGGATAATTTGCTGAAAGATCAAATGATGATGGTTAGGCAGTTAAGGTGTGTTTTGAAGGACTTATCACTTGTCCAATGATCCTGAGACTCTACTGTACACAGTCACATGGAAGACAAAGTAATTAGAAATAATCCCTCCATAAATTACATAGCATTCCATAGTCGTCTTCATGCTCCCCCAAAGCCAAGGTAGCTAACATTCCAAATTTGTAGATGAGCCACCAGAAAGAAATGGCTGCCCAAGTTGGCATAGCTGCCAAGTGATCCAGTCTGAGCTTTGGGTTCCAGGTGAGAGAGACTTAGCAAGGGCCTGGGTGCCTTCTGAGCATGGCACAAACTCTAATTCGTTCCACATCAGAAGTCTTTGAGACAGCTATTAGCATTGGTTTATTGATACAATTGGAGTTTTGAAGCTGAGGCAGCTACTGTGCTCTGTTTTACAGAGAAAGATACTGAAACTAAAAGGGGTTACCCAAGTGGTCAAAGTCACAGAGTTGCTAAGAGTCAGATGAAGGTTTAAAGGACTGTGGTCTCAGCATTCTGTTTCTTACTTTAAAACCTGAAGTTCTGGGAAGGAAAGATCCTGGGGCCAATAGAGAACCAGATGTGCTTATTCTTCTGTGAAGCCTGGCTTTGAATGAGGTTTCTAACAACTTAATCCAGAGCCATGCAACACGGCTCTGGATAAGTTATGTAAGCTCTCTGTACCTCAATTTGCTTCTTGAAAAGTGGGAACAGTAACAATTTCTCCTAAATTGTAGAGCTATGGGGCTGAATAGATCCAGAACATACTACTAAGCTTTTTGAACAGAATCTGCTATAATATAAAAGTGTTAGCTAATTAAATTAATTATTACAGTGATTAGTCACTGAGCTATACAATTTCCCAGTGCAGTTAAAAGGTGGCATATGTAATGAAAGACCAAATTGCACTGAACTATTTGTGAATGTATTTATTTGCATAAAGGACACTTAAATTTACTATCATCTTATATCAATGTAGAATAATAATTTCTATTTCACAGGCATCTGCTGAGACTTTCTGTTAGTGACAAGGAACTTTGGGGTTAAACCTCTTTTATTGCTATGACATTATTTTATTGCTATGTCATTGCTTTATGACATCAGACAAAGCATTTTGTAGCTAAAAGAAATTGAGAAACACTGGTTTAATCATGGAAAGGTCTTGTGGTTGCTTCTCTCCATTATTACAGACTAAATTCATTGCACTTATTGTTTGGGCAGCAAGTATAATGTAATGCCACAGAGTCCTCCAGAGAGCAGACAAAATGCCCTCTTCATGTCGTTGACGTGCTGTCCCCTGTAAGTAGGATATGGGGCAGAATACTGAAGGACTTGAACACCAAAAGAGGATTCAAATAAGATCATCTATTAATAGATTTTGAGCAGAGATAGGTCACAAAATAGTACTTTTGGAAGAAATATCTGATCGTGTGGTGCGAGGCACACTGGGGTGGTCAGACACATGGGACTCCAGAGTGTATGACGGTGAGCCTACGGAGGGTGTCATGTCTACATGGGGTTATTCATTGGAAAGGAGAGGAAAGGTCAAGCTCTTATCAGGGGAAAAATACTGGCAAGATATGAGGATGAAGATGGAGTGGAGGAAGACTCATGAGCTCATTTAAAGCAGATATAAGATGTTAGCCCAGTTTCGATAGGGTTGGGTGTGAAGTTGGAACCACCACATAAGTGAACTATCACAGTGACCTCTAGGTAGCTAGAGGTATGGGAGCAGGGCTTTGCAAGATTTGGAAACCATCACCACTATTGGGCTGGCTGAAACATGAGGTCTGGGCTAAGGGAATAAGGAAACAAGAAAACAGTGATTCAATGGTTGAGGAGTTCGTGTATGAGGGAATTGTTGAGAAACTCTGCTTGACTGAAATCACCTCTCAACTTTGTGTTCCATCCTCCACTGCCTCTGATACTTGAAGATGCTGTTTTCCTCCTGCATACTTCCTACCTTTTTTAATTAGCAGAATGAATACAGTTCCTTCCTCATGTACTCAAGGGTCCTTCTTTACTAAACAGAACAGGATTCATGGGTAGAAACAAAGGGTAAAGGAGAACTGTCCCCACTACCACAGAACCAGCAGTGACAACACAGACCATTTGAGGAACAAGAAGAGTAAGCAACTAGGCTTGTAAAGAATGTGGTCTAGCTGGGCATGGTGGTGCATGACTTTAATCCCAGCACTAGGATGGCCGAGAGGCAGGCAGTTCTCTGTGAGATTGAGGCTAGCCTAGTCTGCATAGTGGCTAGGTTAACAGGGGCTACAGGGAGACCCTGTTCCAATCCCTCCCACCAAAGTGTGATAGTCTAAATAATAACTTACCATCTTTAGACACAGACTTAGCCCAAAGGGAAGGATGGCTGACTAACCATAGTGTTGCAGTAAATATATAACAGACATTTACCCAGTGAGTATTTGAATGGGTCAATGTGTCAAAATCTATTGGAGAGTTATAGATATAAAGCAGTGTTAACTCCAGATGGGTTAACTCTTGGGTTCCTGTTACATTAGCCTTTCCATGAAGACCAGCTTTTTTCTATTTCTAAACTCTTCTCAGAGGTACACATGACCAGCAAGATCACTCACATTGTGATGAACTGCCTATGAGCTTAATTTGTTTTAATCCTCTCTCCATTCTCATCCCTCCTTAGCAAACAGAGACTCAGAGCACAGATTTCAGAGGTCTCTCCTGAGGGTCCTTATCTGGACATGTCCTCTTATAGCACTACCCACTGGATCTGTCGAAATGGTTTTGTAAAGAGATAACAGATATAAAGGACTCAACAGTAATAACAAAGCAAAATAAAATAACAGAAAGCAACCTTCTGCAGCACTCCCCATCCCTCAGACCCCCTTCTCCTTGCTCCACTTTCCCTTCAACAGTTGCCTTGAGTCAAACAAACTTGTCTTTCTCATAGGACAAAATTGGCCAAACATTGGCAATTTTCAAATATTTGCAATGAGTGTATTTTTAACAAAGTTAAGATTAGCCTCCAGGGGGAAACGGGGCACTTAGTAGCAGAATGAGCTGAAACCGGAAGACGTCGGGGAATGGGAACACCGAAGATGCATTGCTAGGCAACCAGCAGCCTGGACCAGTCAGCCCTGGAGCCAGAGATACAGAAATGACCTGTCTCCACCCTGCCTTACCCCACACCAGGATGGTTCTCAAGTCATGTATGTATGTGAGGGTGTCCCTAGATGGTATCATCAATCTCCTGTATCCTGCCACTCTGCTCTCTCTCACATCTCCCTAGGGAGATTGGGCTTTGCTTTTGTTTTCACCCAACACAAAAGAGATGCTCATCTACTTAAAAAAATCTTGCTGGACAAGGGACAGGTACCTCACCCTCTTACATCTCCCCAATGGGGACATTATTTAGCTATGTGCACATATTTTATGAATTATTTCCTATTCCTCCAAAGTACTAAATGAATTTTTGACAACATATGGAATTACCATTATGTCATCTGTCTATACCTTATCCTCACATTTATTTGTGTTATCATGTGCCTTTAAACTGTTAAATATGATTGACCACCCCTAGGGTCTGGAGAGACATCTGTTTTGTTCATTTGGTGGTGTTCCCAGTTTCACAGAAAAGAGCCTAATAAATAATAATGGCAATCACACTGAAGTTTGAAGTCAGACCACCGTGATGCTGTCCTCCCCACCCCCCTGGCTCTTGTTGATGAGGTGGCCTGGCGGCCTGGGAGGTCCCGAGAACAGAAGGTTCATAATGCTGTCCCTTTGTCTGTTATCAACTTCGGCAAGCATCTTCCTAGCCCTTGGCTGAGGCAGGAATTTCTCATGAATGGGAGGGAAGCAGATGGTAGATATGAGCCAGGTTTCAGCAGATGGCTCAGGCAGCCAATCAGAAGACACCACCTGCTGACCCTGCTCAGCTGAGAAGACATGGAAGCAACTCATCTTTTCTTTTCCTGGCAACACGTGCTTTGGGCGTAATTTCTGGTTTAATGGGTAGAAACTAATTCTCTGCACCTTTTATAAAATATTACTGATGAAGTGGCTAAGGAGGGGAGGTGGCTGTGTGTAGGGGCGTGTGCCCATTGTCTGTTCATTTATTCTGTGTGGCACTATTAGAGTTCTAGGTTTCTAAATAATTTATACATGAGTTTCCTGGTTCACAGTAGGCAGGGTGTTCACTTTGCTCCCTCCAGTATTATTTTGTTCAAATCCTATATTAATCTCCTTGTCCTTCAAGACAGATATCTTCCAGTGTCTTTGTCACACAGGAAAGAGATGGGATGGCAACAGTGATTTCATTTACTGCTGTGGAAGGTTCTTTTGTACCTAACAAGCCAAGACTTACCATGACATTCAAATCTTTCACCCATAGACATCAAATTCATCTCAGGATAGCTATAGATGCACCCAATACAAAATCATAGATGTAACATTAGGAGTTTTTGTGATTTTCCCCCCTGTAACTACATTATATGATTCTTCAGTTGAATTCTGTTGCTGACAATACACATGACAATGTGAAAAGACAGCACAGGCCTAGACTGGGAACTGAGTTCAAAGGAAAGTAATGGGATTGGGGAGATAGCTCAGTCAGGTCCTCGCAAGCATAAGGACCTGAGTATGATTCCTAGACCCCATGTAGAAAAAAGAGCCAGGCTTGTATTCCCAGCATTGCTAAGGCAGAGAAAGGAACAAGAAGATCCTGGGACTCTGCCTAAGTTGCTCTGTGACCTTTAGGTTAGTGAGAGATCTTGACTCACTAAACAAAGTAAACAGTACCTACATAATGAAAGTTGAGATTGTCCTTTGGTTTCTATATGCACAAAAATGTAAAACACGTACACACACACAGAGTGTGTAAAGAAATGACCAGGGGAAACTCATTCCTTTTTCTGTCCACTAGAAATAGTCATCTAAAAGAAGTATAATGTGAGATGCAAAGAAAGCCAAACAGAAAATTTAAGAATGCTTTTGAGGTAAGATCTTTCTATGTAGCCTAAGCTGGCCTGAAACTTATTAAATAACCCAGACTCTGGGTCCTAAATACTTGGATTATAAGTGTATGCCACCACATATGCCTTAAAATTGTTTTATTTTTACTTATGCATATGTATGTTTCTGTGTGTATATATACATATAGATGGGAGTGCCCACAGAGGTCAGAAGAGGACACTGCCTCACCTGGTGATTGAGTCACAAGTGGCTGTGAGTAGTAACATGATGTGGGTGTGGGGAACCAAACTTGGGTCCTCTGTAAGAGCAGCAAGTACTCTTAATCATTGAACCCTCTTAACCACTGAGCCATCTGTCTAGTCCCATGGCTTAAATTTAAAAAATTTTTCAAAATAATAATACTGAAAAGAAACAGGTAAATTAATTTAAATATATCAAACATTATATGTTGAAATTATAGCATTTTGAATATAATTTCAACATAGAATCATCGACATAGAAACCATTAATAAAACACTTTACTTTTTAAATCTGGCCTTCAAAATTGAGTGTGCATTTTATACTCCTATGCTAATTGGCACTCTGGATACATCTGAAGTGCTCACTGGTCACCTATGGCTGGTGACTATTGTACCACAAAATGCAGCTTTAGATGTTTCCAGAACCTTCTGCCCCAGCATTAGAGGTAAAATGTAATTACAGCAGCCATCAAAGTGATCCTTCTGAATTCTCTTGGGAAACACTAACTAGTTCAAGTTTTCTCTACTTCCTAGAGTCATAGGGACACTTGTTCCTCTTTTTTACCAGAAGTGGGCAGTTTGAAATGTCTTACCAGTAGCCACCGAGAGATTGGGTCAGAGGGGTTAGACATGGTTCTGCTTGGGCAACTTAACCTTAATGTAGTTAAGTCTAACTACTTAACCTAGAATGTAGTTTCCTGTCACACTGCAGCTTCCTAACTGGAACAGGAGGCAAGGTTGGTGGTAGCTGAACTGTGGAGGTGGAGAGGACTCTGGTGTGTAAAGCTTTATCATCAGAGATGAGACAGTCAGCCAGTGGAGTAATAGACATGTGCACATCTATGGTGGTAGGAAAAGCAAAGCAAAGACACTGCTCAAGGCAAGGTCTGTTTTCTTGAGTTGGCTTGTCTTCCTGTGAAGCAGAATACAGTATAGTATTCTAAGTCTGCAGGGACTCATGTAAGAATGAACCACAGGTCTTGTCATTCCTTTCTAGTGAAAATCAAGTCTGTTTTTAAGATATCCAGGGGGAAAAGGTCTAGACCTTCCCTGGGAACAATCTCCAGTGTTCTGCTAATAGACTCTCAGTATATGGAAATTCTTCTAAGTCTTCCTTAAGTTATTCTCCCTACAACAACTAAACACATTTCCTGTGGATTTTTTTTGAGTCAAATCTCACTAAGTAGCCCTGGCTGACTGCTACAAACTAGGCTGGCCTCAGACTTGCATTGCCAGTCCCATCTTTTCCTCCTGAGTGCTGAGATTACAGGCATGTGCTACCATTCCCACCTTCTTTACTTCGCTTTCAAAATAGTCAATTCTTTGCTCCTACAAATAGTCAATCCAATCAGAAAAAATGAAATAATGTTACAGGAGCAATGATAGAAAAGTAAGAGATTTGAGAAGCTGAGCTGAATCATGTCAATGCCCTAGAAGCTTTAAGAAGAGGCAGACTGGCAGACATAGATGATGATGGCCTCTTACTCTGCTTAGAGCTTTTAAAAATTTTTTATTTATTTATTTATTTGTATGCATGTTCGCCTGCATGTTTGTAAGTGCATCCATATCATGCAATACCTTCAGAGGTCAGAAGAGGGTATTAGATCCTCTGAAACTGGAGTTATCTGCCATGTGGGTGCTGAGAATCAAACTCAGGTCCTCTGTAAAGAGTACCTAGTGCTCTTAACCACTGAGCCAGCTCTCCAGCCCCTGATAAAGGCTTTTTGAGTAAATCTGTCATTGGTAGAAAGTTTTGGATGACAGAGCAAAAGACACAGCAGGTTGGAGGTGACATGGTAGTACTTGTGCAATACTCATGATCTGGGTGAGCACTCATGTTGTCTCTCCAGCTGTTCTTAGAGACATTTAAGGACATTAGAAACTATATGGTAAAGTCAAAGGCTCAATTAGGTGCTCTGTTGACTTTCTGTCTTCTTCTAGTAGGGCAAAGTGTCATTTACTGGAGGCAATCAGGGATTTGGAACAGAGATTTCATTCAGTAATCTCAAACTGCTTTATAGGTTAAGTATCCAATGTTAGAATCATGGCCACCACTGAATGCAATTATCTATGTGGTTGTCTGGTTTCCAGCATCTTTCATAGAAAGCAGTCTCTGATTTCCTGAGGTGATGGCCAGAGAGATAGAGAGAAAGTGAGAAGCTGAAATCAATTCAGCTTACTCATCTAACATTTATTCTACAAGTTTCCTCACTTCTGAGGATCTGAGTTGTAGCATGATGCTAACTGTGTGTAGCTTTGGACTAAAGTGGCACTTCACTTCTGATGAATGTTTCTCAACTGGCCAATCTGTGCCAACTTGTTTTTCTGTGGGAGCCAAACATTTCCTCAAAACTTGTCACCTCCTCTTACAAAGCTTGTTAAGTAGATGTGGGCTAGAAAACGCCCCTTTCCTTCCATCCTCAGCTCTGCAACTCCAGGTCAGGAGGTTATGAAAGGTATTTCTCAGTTCAAGGATTATGACACATATTCTGAAATTTTTCTTGATGATAACACTTTCAATATTTAATGCATTTGGTGACTAAATTTATGACTGAACATATGTATCAAAAACAAGGAATCAAGGAATCTAAGACAGCATATCAGAGAGATATTTGAACATCCATGCTTATTACAATACTACATAGATAGCTATCAATAAATGAATAAAGAAAGAAAATGTAGCAAATATGCACAGTCAGTCATAAAGAAGAATAAAATTATGTTATTTGCAGGGAACTTGATGGAACTAGAGTAAAATAAGCTCTTTGGTTAGAAAGACAAATACCACATGTTTTCACTTATATGTAGACTCTAGATTTAAATACATATGACAAGAAAGTAAAAGGGGGCTATGGGACTGGGGTTGGGAGGAGTCTGAAGGAGGAAGGAAAGGGTAATGGAGGCAGGGAAGAAAGAAAAATTTTGGATGTTCTCTTTCATATGTAGACTCCAGATTTAACAATATATGTGCATGTGTGCACACAAAGGAGGGCGAACTGTTTGGAGGAAGAGGAACGGGAAGGGCAGTGGGAGCCAAGTACAATGACATGTATATATGAAATTGTTAAAACAAAACCAATTATTTTGTAAGCTGACTAAAAAAAATTAACAAAAAGAGCACTCAGGACATGGGATCAAAATTTTTGTGCCATTTAAAACTTAGAAGTAGGTCCATATAGCTGGGTAATAGGACTGTCCTTCAAAAAGGTTCTCCCTCATATTACAAACATCAAAATTTTGGACAAAAGAAGAAAAGTGCAAATATTAAATTTGATTTTTGTTCAATAGATTTTCTCCAATGATGTCAAATCCCACTCTGCAATGAAATTCAGAATCTTTCTATATATGTGTGTACGCACACACATATAAATTAGTGTATGTGTTAAGTATTCTTAACTGCCAATAAGTTGGTACTATGGCAAGAAGTCTTTGAAGGAAGCAATACCAAGATGCTTTAGGGTCATACCTTCCTTTATCCAATAATAAGTACTTAATGACACTACACACCAGGCATCAGGCTAGGTACTGGCCTACACAGTGGTGATGACACAATAAATGCAAATGAGGTGTGTCTTGTGTTGTAAGAGGAAACCCATGTCAGGGCAGCTAAGTGCAGGCTCAGGAGGAGTAGAGGGAGAGTCAGGGAAAGCCACTGGTGGGTAGGGATGGAAATGTCTTCTATGTTGTATCTTCCAACTGTATGTAGAATGAACAGAAACTAGCTAAGTCCAGGGGACAAGATGTAGGAAGGACGGAGTTGCAGGAAGAGGGACTAAGAGTTAAAGTGCGTTCCACAAGCGACAGGAAGGGCATGAGCTTCTCTTGCTTGACCTAGTTTAACACTTTCTTGACTTTGCAGTGTTCAAGATAATTATTCCTAAACTGTACAAACCAGCAATTGAATGTAATTCCTGGACTCAAGTTCCTTTCAGTTACCCCCGTTACATTTTCCCAAGATTGGCTTAGACAACTGGCGGTAACTGAACTATTTGAGGTCTCATTTCCACTTCGAGAAGGTGCCTTCCTCCTAAGCCTCCAAGCTTGGATTTCAGAGAACACCACCAGACAGCCCGCTCCTCTGTAAGCTCTTCCACTGACTCTTTTTAAAAATTATGTTTATTTTTTATGTATATGTGTGTTGCCTGAATGGATCTAGGTGTGCTTGTACATGTAGTGCTCATAGAGGACAGAAGGGGGCATTAGATCCCCTGGAACTGTTAGCCACCACGTTGGTGGTAGGAACCAAACAAGGGTCCTCTGCATGAGCAGTCAGTGCTCTTAACTTTTGAGCCATCTCCGGGCTTTCTTCCTCTCATTGGGAACAACTTAAAGCATCAGGTGTCTGTGAATGAAAGACTCTGCTAATTGAAGAGCTCTTGTTCAATTTACAGTTCCCCTTTATTACCTCATTCACCTAAATGCAAAACACAGGCTGATTTTTATAACCAGTCCATAGGCCAGAGAATCTAGCCTAATAAGACATAACCTCAAATGTGGGGAAGCTACACATAAGGTAATCACAGCACTCATCTGTAACAGTGAAAAAACTGTAAGATGAAAAAAAAGAAAAAAAAACCTTGAATGTATTCAAATGGTAAATGATTAGATAATAACAGCATATCCATTCCTGGAATTTATGCAGCTCTTAGCAAAGATGACAATTTACTGTGACTTTAGGAAATGCCAGTGAAAGACACTATTATACAGAAAAATAAAACACATAAAATTACACACATATTAGGACTACAACTATGTAACAAGTGTAAATATGAAACATGGTGGGAAGAAATCCACAAACATAAGAATAATAATTGCATTTATGTAATGTCATTTATTAAGTTTCTATACTGCATTGAAATGACTTGGTTATGGAAATCCTATTGAAATCATTAACTCTCAAAGTCTGCAGTTGGACTATTTTTAAGTTCCAGCAACAAGTACAAGGCCACAGAGACCAGCTGCATATGAATGGTCTACACTGTGGTCTGACAATGAGCACATGCATAGCATTCCAGAGCTCTGATGAACTGCAGCACCCCATGGTAAAAGATCATCGAGTTGCTGAGTGTGATGGCACATGTCTAATCCTAGCACTTGGGGGGCTTAAGTAGGAGGATGTCAGGATTTCAAGGCAAGCCTGTGTTACATCGCAAGACTGTCTAAAAAATAACCCCACATATACACATACATATATACATACATGTGTATGTATGTACATGTACACACACATATGTATATGTATGTGTGTGTGGCCTGGGAGATGGCTCAGTGCTTGTCACTCAAGCATGAGAACTTGAATTCAGATGCTCCAGCATCAACATAAAAGCCAGGCATAGTGGCACACATTAGTAATCTCAGTGCTGAGGGCAGGGATGGGAAGATCCCTGGAGCTAACTGACCGGTCAATATTGCCAAATTGGTGAGCTCCAGGTTTAATAAGAGATCCTGTTTCAAAACATAAGGTAGAAAGTGACCGAAGGAGACACTCAATATCAACTACTGGTTTTCATACGTGCACACACAGAGACACACACACACACTATCTGTGTGTGTGTATGTGTGTTTCTGTGATGGAGGAGGACACCACCCTGAGATTCTGAGAAAGACACTGGAGACTATCAAATTTAAAAAGTTTATGAAAGTTGGAGTTGAACCATGGGTTTTTAAAGGACTTTAACTAGGTTTGGAAATACCATTATCCTCTAGGATCTGTGTGAAGCAATGATCTCTTCCAGAACAAGGTGAACATGGCTAGAATCTGGAATTCTAGTACATTTTGTGACTTTTATGATTCATACATGCTCTCAATTTGAGGGAAACAGTTGATTTTCCATCTCAGTTTGTCCAGATGTTTCTCATTGATGATGACACCAACCCAGGGAATGGGGTAAAAAGGGGGCCTGCTCAGCCACTGGGGCAGACAGAACACAGAGATCCTTCCTCTTTCTATGCACATACTATGGTTGAAAATAATGAACCACTCTCCTTCCTCTGAGCAATGGAGATGACATCAGTTTTAGTTACAACAGGAGTTATTTGGGTGACACAGTTTGTTAACTCCAAAACAGAAAGAATAGATAACAGTTGTTGTGGAATTTCCTTTACTAGAGATTCTTAACAATAGGTTAGATATACATCTGGCCTTAAATTCCTGAGGCATGATGTACAGAGACACAGAATGAGCAAAAATAGCACACACACTTAAAACACCTTGGCTTGTACCAGCCATTGTCCCACAGACTTTGAGAGAGTTGTGAAACGGCATTACCCTCAAAGGAAATCCTTGGAAGATAAAGGTCCCTCAGAGGTGTCAGCTGGTTGCAGTTCTCGGGAAGAACTGACGTGGTACATACCAAATATCTTCAGTATGTCAACGTTAGTGACTGTCCTCAGAATGCTGATAGCAAGGCCTTGTCAGACTCTTAAACATAAACCTCCATCCATCACTGAAGCCACCAGCAAGTACCTCAGTCACAGAAGACTCTAGGGAAGTGGTCCCAGAGGGATTTTACCTGTACTAGGAGTTCCAGCTTTCTGTCATCAAGAAGATGTACTTGACATCGGCGGCCCTCCGTCATCTATGGGAGAAGACAGACAGTGGTCATTGAGAATTAGGCAAGAAGTCAGGCAAGGTCTTTGCAGCTCCTGGGGCTGAACTCCACCAGATATTATGCTCTGGGTGAAGCTTTCCCTCAGGAGTTGGCCATGTAGTGCTAAGAAGTAGTTGAATTATTCTCCATTTGACCCCTAACATTTAAGATCCCTTTCTATAAACTAGGAGCTGGCTACACAATGTCACAGATCAAAGCCCTATCCTCATGGAGTTTACATTCCATGAAGAAGATGCAAAATTAATTATCAAATACAGCTGTACCATACTACCAGATAGTGGTGTTCTTCTTTATTCATTCCTCTATTAAATAACTGTTGTCATGACCAAAACAGGTAAATTCAGCATCCAGTCTCTGCCTCCTCTTCATCCTGTCCTTTGCTCACTGCCAAAAATGAATTGATCACCAACCCAGAGCTGAATTTGCTAAGAATCTCCTCTCCTTATATCTGACCTCAGTACTGGCACCAATAATGGGAGAGCTCTGGAGATGTGCCCGTAGATAACCTTGATTCCTTTGTGCCTTTTAGATTCTGAGCAGTGAGACAGAAAAGCAGGCTGCTGAGATCATCACTGAGATGTAAGTCTAGTCTTGATCCTGACAGTTGCTGGCTTCAGAGCTGCATATCTCTGCACCTTGGTTGTGATGGTTGATTGTCATTGTTAACCTGAATGGATTGAGAGCCACCTGAGAGACTAGTGAGACACACCTCTAGGAGGGTCTGTGATAGTGTTTCTAGAGGGATAACTAAGAGGGTAGAGATTCAACCTGAATGTAGGTGGCACTATTTCAAGGGCTGGAGGTGGAACAAAAGGAGAAAGGCAGTAGAACACTGGCATTGTGCCTGCTTCCTGTCTGCTGAGAAGTAAAGAATGCTCTCCTACCATAAGCTCTCACTGTCATGTTGTTCTTCCCAATCCCATGGAGCCAAGTGATCACGGCTGAAACCTCTGAAACTGTGAGCCAAAACAAATTCTTCCAGAGCCGGAGAAATGACTTAGTAGTTAAGAGTACAGGCTGCTCTTGTAGGGGACATGGGTTTGGTTCCCAGTGCCCACATGGCAGCTAACAACCATCCAGTAATTCCAGTTACAGGGGATCCGACTCCTTCTTCTGTCTTCCGTGGGCATTGTGTGCACATAGTGTACTTACATATATACAGACAAAATATGCATGCACATAAAATAATAAAAAACCTTCTTCTTTCAAACTGACCAATACATTAATGCCGTACATACACACACACACACACACACACACACAGACACACACACACACACACACACACATATATATATATATATATATATATATATACAAGAGTTGGGGACTGAAGAGATGATTCAGTGGTTAAAAGCACCACATGCTCTTGCATAGGACCCAGGTTCGATTCCCAGTCCCCAAATGATGGCTAACAACCATCCTAACTCCAGTTCAAGGGGATCCAATACTCTCTTCTGATCTCTGTGGGTATTGTGTAACACAGGTGAACCTACCTATATGCCTACATGCAGGCAATACACATTTTTTAAAAAAGGTTTGGATAGGGTGCTGATGAATATTTAATAACTGGCTTTCTTCAGAGAAAATATTCTGGATTTGTGGCACTTGCTGGAACCCTCGAATTACCCTCAAAGGAAATCCTTTAAAAAGCAAAGTCTCTCTCAGAAGTGCCACTGGCTACAGCAACCACCCCCATGAAGTGACCTGTTCCTCAGAAAATGTCCTCAATATGTCAATGTTAATGAAAGTCTTCACAACACTGATAACAGGACCCAATGTAGGATTCTGCAACATAAATAACATCAAGAGTACAGAAAAGAGGGGGCTCAGGAGATGGCTCTGTCAGTAAATGCTTGCATGTAAAGGTCTGTTTTTAACCTCCAACAAGAGATGAAGGACAGGAGGATCCCTGGGACTTGAGCCAGTTGGCCTAGCCTAATTGGTGAGCCCCAGGCCAGTGAGATACCTTGTCTCAAAAAACAAGGTAGACATCAAGGAATCACACTGAGTTTGACCTGGGGTCTCATGTGCACACATGTCTATGCAGTTACCCAAACCCACACACATACACAAAGTGCAGATAATAGTAAGTGGTAGTAAGAGTTAGGAAGCACCAGGCTTTGAGCATTACTTTTATTTTTAATGTAATGCAGTTGATAGTTTATATAACTTAATGTTGATAATCTCTGGGTTTTGTAAGTGGCACCCCTAAACAAAATCCTAAAACAATGTGGCAATTGGCTCTTACTAGCTGCATCCAATACCACTGTCTGGGTGTAATGACCCGTAAGCTTCTTCCAGGCAAGTATCTTACATGATTGTCTAACTTCTACTGCAATGTTTCTTCCCCAGTGACCAGCCACATTAAGCAGATGAAAAGATGCACACATGCAGATCCTGACCTCATCTCATCCATCTGTCGGAGTCATCACAAGTACCTTCTCCCGGGAAGACAGAAAAACCTTCTCTTCTTATTTACCAGGAATTATTCTACAAGCAAGTTCAAAGTTGTCATGGAATCCTGTGAGAAAATTCCCTCACTCTTTCTCCAAAGATGGCTCTCACTATACACCCATCAAGTCAGATCTTCTGTTTAAGGATCTGAGTCAAACAGAACTGTTGGTTAGATAAGCCTAATCTCAAATTGTTCTTTGATTCTGATTATGGCAATGATTCATTAGTCAAGTTTCACATACTCAGAAGCTAACAAAGGGATTAAAACAGATTAAAATGGGGGGAGACTTCAGTGTCCAGGCTTGCTGTTTTGTACATACAAGCCCAGTCATGTAGCTCCAGGCATGAGGTGGCTCTTTGGGAAGTCCTTGTTCTTTGAACCCTACCGACCATGCTAAGCCCTTTAGCAGGGAAACAGGCTTGATTCTTAGGAGACTCCATTAGCCTTGAATATCTGAGGCACTCTAACAGACTATTTTCACTTTACAAACCCATCCTTATCATTTCAGTCACTCCCCTAGCAAGTTCAATGAAATTAGATTGAAATCTATGCACTTAATGGCAATCACATAGGCACTTTGGATATGACTTAGAACCACAGCAATTCAGCTCTTATTAGAAATGGCAACACACTGCTAGTTCTAGGAAAGAAAGTAATACAGCCATCTTGCAGGTTAGTTTGAAGTTCTAGGTAAAACACAAAAACAAAAACAAACAAACAAAAAAAATTCAAAACCAAAACATTTCACTGGCTGGAGGAAATTCCATGAAGACTGAAGATAGGACAGGCATAGTGACTCATGCCTATAATTCCAGAAGTTGGGATAGTGGAGGGAGGAGGCCATCCTCTGCTCTAGTGAGTGTTTGAGGTCAGCCTGGGCTACATGAGACCCTGCCTTAAAAGAATGAAGGTAAAAAAGATTTTTACAAAAGAAATACTGTGTGCCCTTTACATCTTTCAAATACCATATTTTGAACTTCATTCCATTGTAAAGTTTAAATGTATACATAAGATTTTGGGTTACTTATTCACATTTAATAAATTTTATGAGAACAATTTGAAAGACATTACTATATGAAATCAAGTTTTAACTGTAGTCATACAAAGAAGGTAAGGCATTGCGCTCTCAAGGTGTCTCGATGTGCATAAAGTTGAGACTGAGAAGTTCACCCTGCGGACTTTCTTTTCATCTGAAAAGTAAAATTCTCATCAAAATTAAATCATGTTTTTGCTGGATAGTTTCAGTGTCAACTTGAGATACCTGGGAAGAAGGAATCTCACTTGGGCAATTTCCTCTATCAGATTGACCTATAGGCAGGTCTGTGAGGCATTTTCTTTATTGTTGAGTGAAGTGGGAGGACCCAGCTCACTGTGGGTGATGCCATCTCCTGGGCATGAAGCAGGTTAAGCACAGGCCAGGGGAGCAAGCCAGTAAGCAGAGTTCCTCTGTGGTCTCTGCGTCAGCTGCTGCCTCCAGGTTCCTGCCCTGCTTAAACTCCTGTCTTGACTTTCCTCAATGACGGACTGTCACTTGGAAGATGAAATAAACATTTTCCTCCCCAAGATGGTTTTGGTCAGTGTTTTATCCAGCAGTAGAAAGTTAACTAGGACAATGTAACTTTACCTGCTCAGCATACTGTATGTTAAGTATTCCACTTGTGTCTATTGCGAGCAGGCACCATTCCTCCTTTACAGAAAGCAAAATATCCTCAACTGGAGTCAGCACAGACAAGAGTCAGAACAGAAACCCATTTACATCATGTGTTCTGAAGGCAGTGCTCACCTTCCACAGCTCTGCTGTGCTTTGCATCTCAAAGGGGCACCTGTTTGTTGTTTCTTTCTCATCATCAGTTCACCACAAACTCACTCTTGTGGGTGTGTACAGGGTGTAATCCCATGCTGGGGAGATGGAGACAAGAGGATCCCGGGGGGTTCTGCCCTGCTTACTTGGAATGTTCCAGGTCAGTGAGAGACCTTGACTTGAAAAAAAGGGCAGATGATATCTGAGGAATGACACCTGAGGTTCTCATCTGGCCTCCACATGCATGGACACACACTGCCCACACAAACATACATGTGCATGCATGTGCACTCATACAAGTAATTTACAGATGAGAAATAGAGTTGTCCTACTGATTACTGGATGTTGCACACCTTTTCTCCCTGTAGAGAGAGCACATGGGTGGCTAACTATGACCGGAGTAACTTGTTGAAGGTGCAGTGTTGAAAGGGTTGGGGATCACAATACCTATGTTTGAGGTGGTATGCTTACAACAGACTGACATCATCATGATGGTGGGTGGGACTGTTGTTCAAATGTGGCAGTGGATTCTTTGGGACATGAATAAAAGAAGTAAAGAAAATAACTCAAACTGCCCCTTAACAATAATCCCTTGAACAGGGATTTCAGGATGCTTATGGTTTACATTGTTTCGTTTGGTTGAGGTTCAGTTTTGAAATGGTTCCAGATGGCACCTATGAAAACATTTTCCTGCCAATACCACACAGTGACACAAAAGGCAACAGAATCAACGTTTGACAAGTCTTTTCTTTTTCCTTTCTTTCTTCCCTTCCTTCCTTATTTATTTAACTTTGGTCTTTTTTTGAGATGGGGTCTTCCTGTAGCCCCAGCTGGCCTGGAACTTAGTATGTAGATAAGATTGGTTTCAGTCTTATAGAAATCTGTTTGCCTCTGCCTCCCAAGTGCTGGAATTAAAGGTGTGTACCACCACAGCTGGCTTCTTTGTTTATTTTGTGTGTGTGCGTGTTTGTGTACCACGGTACTAGTGTGGAGGTCAGAGGACAACTTACAATAGTCGATTTTCCTTCCACTCCATGGATTCTAGAGATCAAACTCAGATGTAGGGTTAGAGGCAGACCCCTTTACCGTTACCTGCTGAGTCATCTTGCTGGTCCTGCTTTACATTTTAGCCACTTTGCATGCCCTCTTTCCAACTTTTCTTGCACTTCACCTGATAATTTCTATGCCATGATATATGCTTGTACAGAAAGAGTGCTGAAAACATCACCAGTTATACTGGTTTTAGTAGACACGTAGTGCAGTTGTGCAATAGCGACACAATGGCATGCAAGCAACAGATCCTTAGAGGAAAAGGCTATGGCTTGATATGCTAAGTAAAATATAGTCAGACACAGGATTTAGCTCATTTGGTAAAGCACTTCCTGTCTAGCAGACCCAGAACCTTGGGTTCAATTTCCAGCACCACATAAAACCAAGCATAATGGTGCACACCTGTAATCCCAGTAGGTGCGGAGTAGAGACAGTAGGATCAGAAGTTCTAAGTCATTCTTGGCTATATAGAAAGTTTGAAGCCAGCCTGGGCTACATGACCCTCTTTCAAAAACAAGCAAGCAAGCAAGCAAACAAAGCAAAAAAGTCAATCAATATATCTTATTTTAGTTCCTCAGTTTCACGAGGCTAAATAATTTATGCTTAAAGTGTTATGGGGTAATGAGAATGAGGAATAGGATGGGAAGGGGAAGGACAGCTGTTTAGGGGAATATTCACAGGCTTGCAAAACCATTTTTTAACCTAGTTACTACGTACCTACGTTTTTATGTCTCTGGACAAAAACAAAAGAAAGTTAGCGAGTTTTGACTCATTTGCAGTTTTAAGATGATCAATTGGTGGGACAGTAAAATGAGAAATATTAATGACCCATGAGAATTACTCAGAATAGGAATTAGCATTTCCAAGACTTGTTTTATTTAGGAAAATCACCAACAGTCTTTTAAAAACTGTGAAACACTGTTCTTGAAAACTTTACTACCAGACAGAAAATCTGGAGTTCAATACTGTGGGACCCAGACCAGAGCACAGACTTCACATCCTCTCTGCTCAGTGGGTCTCTTAAAACATGAGCTAGCTTAAGGATGCCAGATACATTACAACAGCACCTCACAATCTTCCCTTTGACCCAGGCTGTATTCTGGCTCGGAAGGAAATTCCAAGGACATGACTAAAACTTCCCAGTACAAGTCACAGTTGGAGCACCAACTTTCTGGGTCATTTCAAAAGCATCACCTCACTCTCTCTACTGGAATTTCCTTCTTTGAAAAATGAAGGACCAAAGACTGATCTAGGAACCCAAAGGTTATAAGATCACAGTTTTTTTAAATATACATGTATTATTTATTTTAATTTATGTTTGAGTGTTTTGCCTACAAGTATGCAGGTACACCTGTGTCATGCAATGCATATGGAGGTCAGAAGAGGGTGCTGGAGTCCCTGGAGCTATGGATGGTTGTTAGCTGACATGTGGGTGCTGGGAACTGAACCCAGGTCTTCAGCTATCTCTCCAACCCCAGGACCACAAAGTCTTGATAATCATAAAGCTTCTCATAACCAGGAGGATAAATATGTATAACATGCAACAACTCACATATTTGCATTGGAGAAGGCAGTAACCAGGGATACAGGTGCCCCTAAGGAGCTTTGGCAAGCCTATCTTAAGGACATCTCTGTTGTGTGAGTTTTTGTTTGCCTGCATCAAAAAGAAAATGAGTTTCTTCTGATAATTCAGAAAAGAATGGGGTTCTGGGCCACAATGAGGGCAGAGGGACAGTGTAGAACTACCATGTCTGAGGTAGGAACAAAACTTTAGCTCCTGACACTGCTGTTAGGAGGACCCAGTGGCCTGTGTGCAATGAAGCCACAAGTCCTATCAGGTAATCAACTGAATCTTGTCCACATGATCCTACTGGGATCTGAAACACACAGCAAGTCTTGATTTTAACTCATTGTTCTGCCCAAGACACACTTAAAATATAATTGTCTTAAGCCTAGGAAGCCAGGTATCTTAAGCTTCACAACTGAGACAGATCCAACACTGCCTAATGTTTAGAACATGAGGCATGGATTTAGACAGATGAGAGGTGAGAACAACCAGTTGGTCCCACAGATGGCCTTGGAGGAGTCTCACAAACCAATATCCAAGCTGGGTGAACTTTTCCTGCGGAGTTCCTTTAACTCTTTTTCACCTATTTCATGGGAATAAATTCCTAGAAAATAAATTACTGAGCCCAAGAATATGAAGTCTTGTGGCCAATGGTATTCTAGTCTTACTTATTTCATGAGGGGTGTTAGTGGTCTTTTCATTAAGCAGTAATTATCTGCTAATTAAAGAATTTTATCTTGAAAATATTAACTTCTTATTATCACCAGTCTTATTTCATTTATCTTTTTTTGTGGAACAGAATTGGTTTTAAGAATTATTTTTAACATCATTAAATCATAATTTTGTCCATTGCTTTCTTGCTTAAGAGAGGCCTAAGAAATAATCAGATACCTAATGTTTACGTTTGTCTCTCTTCTAACCACTCTCCAAATCATCATATCAATATTTAATACAGTGCCATGTTGAATAGGATCAAGTTTTCATTATCTTCATACTTGACCTCAATAACAAAACCTAAGATGCCTGGCTTCCTAGACTTAAATCGATTAGGCTTAGTAAGTATATTTGGGGCAGAACTGTGGTTAAAAATCCCCCGAGTGTGCTCTAAACAGAAGTGAAGACAGTCCTATTTGCAGAAGATACTGCAGCAATGACAGAACCCAAGTGGGCTATCCCAGTAACTATTCTGTAGATAGGAAGTGCTGACACCTGCTAGGAGTCTGGATGCCTTCATGTCATCTGCCCATCACTCCACAGGTGACTTTGCAGCTCTGGATTCTGCAAGTTGGTACCCAAATGCAAAGCATCATTATTTCATGCATTTGGATCTCCCATAGTCTGTTTCCTCCTGACACTGACAGACACAAGGACGGCATTGGTCACCTTGGTCCTTGACTTGATGTGAACTGTGCAGATGTTGACCTTGCACACCTGAGATGCATCTACCAACATCCATTCCTTGAGCTTGTTCTTGATTGTGATTTATTTTTGGAAGATAAAGCATACTTTTCCACAGGAAAATGTCTGCCATGATGTGTTTATGGTATTATCTATCATGGGCTGTGTATCTCATTTGCTACATAATGAAAGCACAATTTTGTTCCTATATTTAAGACAGTTCCTGAGCTGGAAAGATGCTCTTGCCAAGGACCAAAGTTCAGTTCTCAGCATACAGATGATGGCTAACAACCATCCAGAACTCCAGTTCCAGGGACTGGACACCCTCTTTTGGCCTCCTTGACCACTGTATGCATGTGGTGCATTTATATATATGCAGACAAAACACTCATACATATAAAATAAGAATAAATAAATAAGAAATTAGAAAAAGAATTCTATGTATTCTATGAGCAAAGAAAATATCAACATAACACACAATTACAGAGCAATCACTAAGGCAATTATGGTATACAGATATTTCAGGTGGGATGGGGTGAGCAGACTATCAGTTTCTTCTCTTATTGCTGTAACAAAGTGCCCGACAAAATCAACTTAACTTTATTTTGGCTCGGGTTTGAAGGTAAAGACCGTCACCCGAAGCAAAGCATGATTTCAGGGCTGCCTCACAGCTGTGGCTGTGGGAGCCTGCTCACAACTTGACAGGTCAGGGACCAGAGAGCAAGGAATTCTGGTGTTCAGCTCCTGTTTTCCTTTTTATTCAATCCAGGATGCCCCCCTCCCCTCATATGGTAAAATTTCATTCTTCAGTTCAAACTTCTGGAAATGCCCTTGTAGACACATATAGAAGTATGCCTGATCCTAAATCTAGTCAAGCTGACAATGAACACTAGCAAGAAGCCTAACTTTCACCTGATGAATTGGTCAGAACTCTGGTGAGTAAGTGGCACCCATAGAACTATCAGTCTAGCAGAGGTAGCACTATGGAAAGAAGCCAGGAATGGGAGTGGACATGGAATATTCTAGAAACATCTGCCATGAGATGAGCTGGACAATGAGTGTGGTTGGGTGGGAGGCAGTGAGAACTATAGCCAGGGAGCTAGAGGGTGTGAGGACAGCGAGATCACTTAACACCACAGAATACCACAGAACACTACAGAACACCACACAATACCACAGAATACCACAGAACACTGCTTTTGAGTCAATTTCATCAGAGCCAAGCAGAATTAGGAGAGTTTGGAAGGGGTTTCCAGTTTTCAAACACTTGAGACTCAGTATCTAATACCATCCACACACTTGGAAAATTGCAAAGTTATACTAAAATATAGGCTGTCTTTCTCAATATATGTGTTTTCATTCAGTAATTTCTAAACAGACACAGAAGCCATGCATACCAAATCTTACCATGAAGACAGAGAAGTTTGTGTGTAGCTTCAAAATGTAAAAATTGGGACTGAGTTATTTCTGGTTTAGGGCCAAAAGCAGAATATCCAGAACAAGGGAATTAGTAGTCATCTTGCATTCTACTATGACTAAAGAATTTCTCAACTCTGGGTGCTAGATTTTACACAAGAAATAAAAGAAACTGGGGCAGTCTAAATACTGGTAACAGGTCCAGAGACTATGCCTTCCCAGGTCTGGTGGGAAAAACTGTATACATAGCCCCAATATCAAAGACTTTAGCAATAGGATGATCATGACCTACTGTCTCACCATGACACATTTATGAGTACAAAATAAAACTCTGTTGACTGCAGGGAGACAACAAGTATGAAGTAGGGCTGTCCTGGGCACAGTGAAGTGACACTTTGCTAATTTGATAGGTAGAATGAGAAAGAACTGATTCTTTAGTGGGCAAAAAGTAGAACCAATCAATAGAAGTTCTAAAAGATATACTCACATTCAATAAAAGGAAGACCCTCTACATAGACATGTTTTTTTTCAAAATGGAATGGACTGTCCTGTTTTCACAGATTACCAGATGAGACAGAAAACTATTAGCCAGGGAACCTAGAGGATGGGGCATTACACTCTGGTGGGAGCTGCAGCTACGCAGGTGCTCCAAGACCTCCCTCTGTGTAGTCCGCAGGTTGTGTCAGGTAAGACACAAACATATGCGCACAGATATAGGCAAGAATTCCAAGAAAAGATATTTATTCTAGAAGGAGATATAATAATGTTTTCTGTTGTAGTCACACATGCAGTTTGCTGAAAAAAGTAACATAACATTCATTTACTATATCAAAAGGCTTTTAAAAATGGACACTGAAGAATGATGGGCATGAACACATTTTTCCTCGTTTAATTTTTCACTACCAATTTCCTTTGCATTCATTGACACAGGTTTAACTTTCCTTTGTCTGTAGAAACATACCCCTAAGCTCAGGTTCTGGAACATGTGTATCCTCTGTAATTCAAATGCCTATGTGACTGCCAGATAAAGTCTGGATGCAAAATGGTTCTCACAAATCGTGTGTTTGAACACTTGATCCCAAACTGATGATGCTATTTTGAGAGATTGTGGAACTTTTAGGAAGCAGTGGGTCACTGGAGGGTGGGCATTGGGGATTATAGCCTTGCCCACTTCCTACTGGGCTGCCTGTTTCCTTGTCCACACCATATAAGAACAAAAAGCCAACACTGTCCCAGATGTAGCCCCATCCATCTTGATGGACTGTATCTCCTTCACAGTGAATCAACAATAGATCTTTCCCTCATTAAGTTATTCCTGCCAGGCAATGATAAGAAAAGTAAGCAGTACACTGCACATCAGAGTCAGCACCAGTCTGCCACAGGGCGAGAGAGTTTGGGAATGGTTTTCTTCCTAAATGATCTTCTTTATACATTCCACTCTCCACTGCCCCATCTGAGGTGTGGGGCAGAGAATATAGTATTCTATGCCATTTATAAGCTATGCAAATTCCTAACTTGAGTCCTTAGTGTCCCTTAAAGCAGAGAAGAGAGCACCAGCTAAGGACTTGCCCTGGGCCACCTGGGCCACCATAGGTTGGCCTATGACACTGCCAACCCTGTCTCAGGAGTCTCAGTCAGGGGCCCTGAGTGATTAGGTGCCAAGGCCTAGTAGTACATGTGGCAGGAAGCACTCCATCCCAACCAGTGATCCCAGCAACATTTATATCAGACCAAATTTTGAGTGTTCCAGAATATCCAACTGTCTGTCTTGCAGAGTGGTCCCAGGGTCCCAACTCTGGAAGACTGAAAGCCAGCCCCCATGCCAGGCAATAAAGGAAGTGCTTGGGAAGACATAGTGTTTGCATCAAGGGAAGTTTCGACAGCTACCCTGACATCCGTACAGGGCAGTCCATCTTGGCTGCCTGGCTATGTACGTAACCAAGTTCTTTGGAAAGGATTCTGCTAGGATGCCATTGGCAGGAACTTCTTGCTTTTGCTGAGCTGCGCTGGCAGATTGTCCCTTCCATTCATCTTGTGGGAGGTTTCAACACTGGCTGACTGCCCTGTGTAACACCCCACCCCAGACCTGCTTCTGTGGCTCCTGACTGAGCCTGGACAGCTCCAGGGGGATGAAAAGTTCCAGAAATATTTTGTTGTCACTCAAGATTGTTTGAATGAGCAACCAGGCTGGGGGAAGAAAGGGGTGGAGAGGGAGGGAAAGGAGGAGGACTGTAAGCCTCCAGGTGGAACTCCTGTCACAGGATATGATGCAAGACCTTCCACAGCAATGGCCACACCAAATGGAGTGCCAAAAGTACCCAGTCTGCATAGCAGCGTCATGTTGAAGTCACAGAAATAAAGATGTTACATGGCATCTGATATTTGAATCAAAAATTCTAATTGGATACAGACTGATTTCTCAAGGCTTTCCATGGGACATATTATGTTGATGATAATACAGAGAAAGAGAGGCTACAAGTGAACCTACGGGTTAGACCACTTCCCTGCAAGGAGGAACAAGATCAGAGCTGATTAAAAGAGGGAAGGGTTTCTGATCTTTGCTCTGTCCTGATTTAAAACAGTGGGGCCAATAGGAAACAGTGACCCTGTCACTCAGAATCTTTGGAAACCCAAACTCATGTGCTCACAGCACTGGCCTTCAGAGAAGATCTGGCTGCAATTTAATAGTGGTGTATGGAGGGCTGGAATTTTCAGTTAGGACTGACACAAGTGGTAGGGACAGTGACTATAATTTCATGTATTCCAAGTGCCTAGCATGGAGCTTAAAACACAAAAAAATCTGTTATGATGACTGGTTAAGGGGACTAACAGGGGGAAGAGGAGACAAGAGAGGGCAATGGATTAGTGAACATAAACAAAGTGCAGTAGTATGTATGTAAGAAGAGGTCAGAATGGAACCCATCATTATGTATGTTAACTACAAGCAATGAATAAAGAGAGAAAAATATGAGTAAGTAAAAGTAGGAAACTGCAATTCATTTCTACATTTATTTATGTATTTATTTACTCGTGTGTATGTGTCTGTGTGTGTGTGCAAGTCAATGATATACCAATAAATGCAGTAAGACATGAGATAATCCCTTTCACATGTCAGAAAAAGGCCATCAGAAGGGCGATATGGGGTACCCAACTTATGCAACAGCACATTTCAACAGAGTTCTATGTCCTCTGAGAAATGAATTTATTTTTCATATAGTATACTTTTCCCAAACGCTGTCATATTCAGGAGAATTGAGGTGTGGAGTTAACTGTTTTTTAAAGACAAGATCTTGTTATATAGCCCAGAGTGGCCTTGAACTCATGATCTTCTTGCCTCTTCTTCCCAAATGCAGGGTACAAGTATGTACTACCATGCCCAGGTTTTTATGCTTATTCTTTAACACTGTCTAAATGCAGGTAAATTTCAATTTAGCATCTCCAGCCTGGCTGTCCCCTGACCCAAGTTTGCACAGAATCACACATTAAACCATCCTTTCAGCGTCTTCATTTGGTTCTCTGTTACACAGCGTAAGGGTCGCGGCTCTCAAGTGGAAACCTGGGTCTGCTGCCTTCCCTGCCATGGCTTTCCTCTCCCAGGTAGTGGCAGCTTCATCTCCCATGTCTATTTTCTGTTCTTTAGCTCTCAGATTATGGGCTCATCCTTATCTCCATATCCCATGGCCAGTCTTGTTTCTCCTGATACGACATCCAGAATCTGTGTACTTCCATTATGATCACTCTACCACTCACCTGTTGGCACCTATGCTTTCACTTGTCCCCCTGGAGTCTAACACCTAATAATACCCAATCCTCCTTGTGCAGCCTGCCGGGGTGGGGTTGGGGAGGGGACCAGGGGCTCCCTACCCCTGCACAGCTCCTTAGTTCAAGGAGCTTTCCAAGCCTGCATGACTTCCACTGCCCTGTTCTTCCATACTCAGTCCCTTGCTGTTCCCTGTGGGTCATACTTCTGCCTCACTCGAACCCAGGATCCTTACTAGGCAAGAGTTCAACCACTGAACTACCCTTTTAGTCCCTGACCCTTTTTATTAATTGCAACCTAAAGCATGGGGAGATGGCTCATTCATTAAAAGTGCCTGCTGCAGAAGCATGAGGACCCAAGTTTGGATCACTAGCACCCCTGTATAAAAGTCAAGCAAGTGGGTAAGCATCTGTAACCACAGTCCTTGGAAGTGAAGCAGAAGCAGAAACATTAGCCACTCAGCTGAGCCAAACTGATGATTTGGCTGGGTTCAGAGTGAGAAGCTGGCTTAGAAAATAAAATGCAGAATGATGGAGAAAGACACTTGACATTGAATTCTGGACTCCACCTGAACATGCACACAAGTGTAATGCACTCTCCACATGTGTGCACACTCGCATGTGCACATACATATACCATGCACAAATAGCACTCCATTTACTTGGCCTTCCTGCTGCTTTGTTCATCTCCATGGCGGTTGCCACTTTCAGCATCCTATGTAATTTGCTCTTCGGTCATGCATATTTCCTGCCTCTTCCTCTTTCGCGGAAGCTCCCTCAGCATAAGTGTATTCTTGCCAAATGCAACAGGTCTGTCGGTGGCTGGTTGAACATTTGGGTGCATGGATTTGTGGGCTCCGATGCTTTCTGCCATTTTTCTAGTTGTGCAAGGCTACTCCTTTCATTGAAAGGGTGACATCTGTGTTGCACGAAGAGCAGCATGCAGAGAAGATGGCTATGGGATACTCAACTAGACACATCTGGGAAGAGGAAACCTCCATTGACTAGTTTCTTCTATCAGATTGGCCTGTGGAGATGTCCATGGGGCATTTTCTTGATTGTTAATTGATGTAGGAGGGCCCAGCCCACTGTGGAGAGTGCCATCTCTTGGCAGGTAGGTCAGGGCCATATAAAAATGTAGCTGACCATGGAAACAAGGTAGTAAGCAGTGTCCCTCTGTTGGTATCTACCTCAAACTCCTGCTTTGAGTTCCTGCCTTGGCTTCCTTCAATGATAGACCTGTAAGGTAAAATAAACCCTTTCCGCTCCAAGTTACTTTTGGTCATGGCATTTATCACAACATCAGAAAGCAAACCAGAACGGGTGTGACATCCAGGGCAGAGAGGGAGATGAGCTGATTATCAAGTTAAGGCATTGAGCCTAGGAGAAAAATAAAGGTAGATTATAATGAAAACAAGTAAAGAAATGAGAATCTACCTGTAAAAACTCACTTATTTTTGAGCACCCACCAAATGCCAAGTATAGCGCTGGTGCTGCAGAACCCATGGTAACACAGATACAATCCTCGCCTTAAAAAGGAGCAGGTGAGGGCCAACGAAATAACCCCAACCGATAAAGGTACTTGCCAACCTGAATTTGATTCCTGGAACCCACAGCGTGGAAAGAGAGAACCAATTCTGCTAAGTTATTCTTTGACTCCTACATGGCACATGAGAGCATGTGCACAAAAACACTTACTAAACAGAAATGTAGGAAGACTAAAGCCACAGGTGAGTGATACATGCACATGCAACCTGGTCACTGAAATTTATGAGATTCCACTGGGTCAGTGTGTCACAGGTGCGGTGCTTCAGTAGATCAAAGGAGGGCATCCACTCCGCTTGGCACACGGATTCCTGAGCTTTGTCCACTCAGAACTCCTTTTTGCCTAAGAAATTTTTACATGACTCTTTGCACACATGTATCTAACCTAGGCATATCAATGAAACATTTACTGATAGTAAAGCCAAAGATATTTATTTTAAAATAATTCTCTGATATGCATATATTTTTATAATTTATTAAAAATAAATTTGCATATCAATGAGATGGATGTGCTTGCTTATTTGTTTATATTAATACACCATAAAGTCCTGGCTGAATATTTGATGCTGCAGGACACAGAGCAGCTTTAATGGTATTAGAGTTGACAGATATTTGGGACTTACAGCTGTCAATGCTGAGAACACTGCTTCACATAAATAATTACATAGTACAAAATAGCAGAGGTATGTTTAGAGTTATTTAAAAAATTGTTGGAAATTCTATCCTCACCTCAAGTCAAAATTTATTTAACAACCTCTTACGGAACTCAAATCAGCAATGAAAATGGAAAATTTTACAAACAAATATTATAACAAAATACACTCCAAAGACACATGAATTTGATGTGTGCTGAAAAATGGCAGGAAGAAAGTGGTAAAAGCTTTTGGTTTTTGTGTTTAAAACACTGCATTTCTGTAAGAGTGGAGATTTGTACATGCAGCTAAAAACACAGCAATTCATAATGTGATAATCTTGAGTCTGGCTACGGTCTTTCAGTCAACCTTAGTTGACAGTGTGAAGTGACAGCGTGCACAGTGACAATACCCATGTTGTGTGTTCCGCGCCAAGGCTGCAGTGAAGTCCTGTGTTGCAATATGGGTGCGTGCAAGCTCGATTCCTTAGGTCTTTGATTTTTATCGAATATTTGGTTGTAGAGCCTTCAGAAATCTTTTACTGTTGCCCAATTTTTCTGCAACCCCACACAGTTAGACAGTTGAAGAAACTATGGGTCTGGTGAGATAGCTTGATAGCTAAGACACTCGCCATACAAACATGAGGACCTGAGTTTGACACTCCAGTATGTAAAAAACTAGGTGTGGTTGGTGCATGCTTGTAATCCCAGTGCTGGGGAGGAGGAAGTAGAAGCACTAGGTCTCTGGGGCTCACTTGTTGGCCAGCCAACATAGTCTAATCAGCCTGTCCTGGATACCAGTGAGGAACCCTGTCTCAGAAAACAAGGTGGATGGTTTCTGAGAGATGACACCCAAAAGTCGATTTTTAATCTCCCATACCTGCTCCCCAATCCCACCGACAGACACTCAGACACACAAAGGATCAAGAGCAGGCAACATGGGATGCTCCAGTTGAAAAGTAGTGTGCTTCAGGGGAAGTAGGGATGGGACATCTCAGTGTAAAGTGGAAACACCAGCACAGTATTAATTCCAAGGTCAGAGGCAAGGCAGTGTGTGTAAAGGACAATGGAAGAAAGGAAGTTTAAGAAATAAGAAGCTGCTACATTGTAATAGACCTTTTGTCCTGTTCCAAGGAGCCTGGTCTGTGGGGAATGAAGGTGGGAAGACGGCCAAGGGAACCAGAGGGTGTGTGTGACTGGGTATGTATGGGGCAGGGACAGGAAAAGTGGTGAACAGTGGACAGACTGTGATGATTTTATAATGACTCAGGAGAAAGAAGATCCTGAGCCATTACTGCAGTAGTGGACACACGGCCTGAGCAGATTTGGGAGTCGGGGCAAATGCAGGATCAGAGTGTTGGAGGAAATAATGGAGAGGCTCACTGCAGAGGAGCTGAGTCCAAGCTGGGCAACCAAGAGGAAGTGGGGAGGCAGACTGGTGAGTCAGCTATCACGGGACAATGATATTAAAACCTGGAGAGGAAGAGGAAGAGGAGAAATCCAGAAAACATAGGTGGAACTCCCAGGAACAAAGGGAAAGGCAGCAGAGATCTCTGCAACACCATCCAAAAGTGGCCAGGGGAACAGGGAGGAACTGATATGTAGCGAAGCCCAAAAGCAACCATGTCAACACTTCTGTGACAGACACAGAACTTCATGCAACAGGATGGACTGCCCTGGCCAGTGGCACACTCACCTTCTATCTACCACTGCAGTCCATAGAACTTTAGGTTCATCAAGCCCACCTTTCCTACAAGCAAGGATCTTGACACTGCTTCTCCCAGGCCCCATGTGAAATATAAAACCCAAAGCCACAAAGTATAAAACCTACAATCCATAGCACTTTTCAGCTGAGTTTTTGTCCTTCTCTAGGAATGTGGTGGTCATTTCTATTGGCAAAAAGAAAAGAATTTAGCTACATGAGAAACACAGGACTATGTTTTAGACATTACTCTCTGAGTATCTGAGTATCTTTCCAAGTTATATGTTGTAGATATTTGGATTAAAATAGCATGAACTCCCTATTGACCAAATTACAACCTCAGGAACAGGAAGGGAGACAAACTAAATTGTTTGACTACAAACACCGTATTCTCCACAATAAAGGAAGGAAGGAACCACAAACAAATCCCCGTTTATAATTTCTCCATAAAATGACAGCCACACTCCACCCTGTCTAGGAAGAAAAACAGCCATAAGTTGTCCCTTAAAGTTCACCTCTTACATATCCTAGACTTGGATATGGATATAATGTTCTATAAGCAAATGTTCATTTGCTTAACACTTTTATTATGCTACCTATGTGTGTCTGCGTGAGTCATCAGTCACCAGAACACAGACCAGCACTCACTCCTTTTACTTAATGCCTAGAGGTTGAGCACTCAAATTGCCTTGTGAACTGTTATGCAAATTGGCATGTTGGTTTCTTGTATCGCAAGGAAATTATCCAAGCATAGTGTGGTTGAGTGATTAGTGTGATGACAAAAAATAAGCTCTGATATTCTCAGGTTTTACGCTGATTTCTGCCATAAATTTAATGCATTAATTACTTGTTTAAAATATAGTAAGTACAAACTGAACATCTTCTTAATTAATGGCAATGAATGGGAATCCAACAATGGGAATACACAGTGGTTGAAGTGTGTTTTTAAAGAAACTTTATTCTCCAAGACAGTTTTACTTATTTACTTATTTCATAAAGAATATCTTAATCTTAATCATCTTTATACTACTCACCTCACTGTCCCCCAACAGGAATCCATGCATTCTTTCATCTATGTTAAGTTCTATTGTGTCATTAGTGCCCACAAATGTTCCTTAGGGCAAGTTCATCCACTGAGATCTAGTTAGCCTATCCAGAGTCCCTCACTTTAGGAAGATTAGCTCATCCTCACCCAACAGTAATGAGTTAAGACAATTTACTTATTAAATGTGAAAGTACTATTCTATTTACCTTCTGTCTATGTATCTATTTATCATCTATCTTTCTATCTATCATCTGTCTATTTACTATCTATCTATCTGTGTGTGGAGGTCAGAAAACAACCTGCCTTAGTCCATTCTCTTTCCACTCTTGGGAACCAAACTTAGGTCCTCAGGTTTGGCAGCCAGTGCCCTCACCTCAATGGCCCAATATTGGAGTTTTTGCCTTTGATGTTAAGAATAGGAGGACATCACCACTAACTGATACAGTCTTGGTCATTTTCAGTTCTACTCTAGAATTTCTTCAAGATAAAAGCCCTGTGAACTTTCTGATCATTTTTGACAACTGAAGAATTTTATAATGGTAGAGGGCTGCAACCCAGCAGCACAAAGCCTAAATCATCATTCTTCTCTTCCTTCTCTGTCTTCATGCTTCCAGGACCACCAAGACCCAGACACAGTCCTAGGCTGTTCTCATTAACTCCTTCATGGCTCTTCACCTCCATGGCCTTTTACATCACTGGGAGACTCTATTCCATCCTGTTTCCTACCTTTCTTCATAAACTTCCCCTGTTCCCAGAAATAATGATGGCTAGGGTCATGCCTTGTTCTGTAGAGCTCTTTCTGGGAGGCTAGATGACATTTATGAAATATCACAGCTAATGTTCTTCTTGTGCTACCTTCTCTCTATAAAATTTCAGCAGAGAAGTTGTACCACTTATTTTAGTAAGATCTTCACTTCTATAGCCAATTGTCTTCTTATACCCCGATATGTTTAAAATCCCTCCAAAGACAGAGAGGGCAGAACACAGACAAAATTTCTTATTCCAATTACTTTACATTTTATTTATTTACATGTGCATGTATATGTATATGTATGGGTACTCACCCTGCCATAGCATGTATATGAAGGTCTGAGGACTAGTGGGAGTTGGTTTTCTCTTTCCAGGATTTAAGTCCCAGAGATCAAACTCAAGTCATCAAGACTGGCAACAAGTGCCTTAATTCACTGAGCCATCTCACCAGTCTCCCAATTTTTTTTATTATAAAAGTCTTCCACACTTTTTGCAGATTAGATGCTTCAAGGATATTATCTTCTGTGACTCTCTGAATGTGACTTTGCTTATTGAAGCACAGAGAGACTTAGTAACTCACTCTAGTTCTCACAGCTAGAAGATGGCAGAGCTGGCTAGAAGATAAAACCCAGAGCAGAAGATGGCACAGTGTGCACTATGTTGGCATCACCATGCTGCATCATGTAAATAAAATACACACCATCAGGTAGCTGAGGCCCTAGAGTAGTGGCTGAGGCTCTGGTAGGGCCTTCCATGGCCATAAGCTCTTCCTCAGTGGTAAAAACTGTCTTTATGCTCCTTTCATTGCTAAAATGCCCTTCCCCGAAACATCATCAAATCACATCCAGATAAGCTTCTCAGACTACACTAAGCCCTGAGTCTGCCCTGCAGCCCTCACACCCAGAGTTGGAGTCCTTGTTACCGCTGCCTTCTGCACATGTCTCTTCCCTCCTGCCAAGTCTGGCAGGCCACATCCGTGCCGCTGGTCACTCTATACTTCTTCTGTTACCAACACTCAAGAGGCACAATAAAAGAAGATTGAGAAGGCAGAACACTGGCTTTCATTGTGCTCAGCTCTGTGTCTGCTTCATGTCCTCACCACCTCCCCTCTTTTCTGCTTTCTCTCTCTCTCTCTGAGTAATACATAAATAAATACTGGATATTTACTGGGGTAGCCAGAGGGAGCCAGGAAGTGGGCAAGTCAGATCCACGTTCCCTGGCTATTTGTAGGTGTGTCATCCAGATCCAGATGGTGCCCCACTATTTGGGTTCCTAGTTTGGATTCATCATTTCACAGACATATGGGGAGAGAACATAATTGTGCATTTTATGGTTATGAATGGCACAGCCTGGAGACATGCTTATTTCCATTTGCTGCCATGCAACATCAATCTAACTCCCCATTACATGCCATTTTTTCAAGCATTCCTCATTCAGCAAGGACAAAGAAAGGCAAGAGCCTGGGAAATAAGGTAATACCAAAAGAAATGGAGAATTCTGGGGGAAATGGAGTGATAGCCCCATCTTTGCAAGGGGGACATTAGATTATTTGAAGTGAAGGATATAGTTAAAGAAAACATTGTGGTCCATGCCTGTAATCCTAGCACTTGGTAAGCTAAGGCCAGCCTAGCCTACATACCGAGCTCAAAGCCACTCTGAGCTACAGAATGAGAGCCTATTCTAGAAACCGAAATCATACATTTGCTCTCTTAGCATCCTGTATCAGAACCAGGTCACCTGGATCTGTGGTCGAGAAAATATTGGTAATTGAGAAAGAAAGTCCACACCACAGTGTGGACTAAGAGCAGGTAAGACCCAGGAGGGCCTAACAAGCCACATTTTACTTTACATGGCTTGGATTTTCCAGGTATGTACCAAAGCCTCTGCAGATCAGTGTTGGAGCATGATTTCTGATTCCTGCAGTCACCTACTTATTCAGCAGAATCTATGAAGTGCCTGTCATCAGCAATGGGTTGTATGTTGTTGATGACCAAAACCACCTGGGAGGTTTTGAAGGGACAGGACAGTTTTCAAAGTGTCTGCTTTGTAAGCAAGAGGAAGACCTGAGTGCAATCCCAAGAACCCCAAGTTTTAAAAAAAAGGATGCCCCTATAATTCCAGGGTTGGAAGGGCTAGAAAGGCAGAGAGAGGAGGGTAACTGGGGCTGATACCCAGCTAGCCTAGCCTACTTGGTGAGTTCTAGAACACTGAAAGGTCTTTTCTCAAAAAGTAAGTGAATGGCCCCAGAGGAACAATACCTTAGCATATCTTATGGCCTGTATACATGTATGCACACATGTGGCCATACACCACACAGTCATAACCCCCCCAAGTATGCAGGAGTCATGTATTGGCAAATACATGGAAAAAAGACAAGAGTAAGAAGGAACATGTGAATGTGTTAAGCGCAGAGGGTGGGATGTATGTGCCAAAACTCCTGACCATGGAAAACCAGGTTTTTGTTTGGGTTGCATCATGGAACAGCTGAAGGTACACATTTAAAAGAAAAACCTAGAAAACACTACAGGTGAGAGAAACAGCACTTCCTCCTAAGCTACAGCCTATGTGCCACCTCTCTAAATTAGTCTGTAGGGAAATTACTTATTCAGTTCACAGTGTGGCCACTGGCTCATCCTTTCTTGATAATTTGGCAGTGATAAGGCCACTGAACTGAGCCCTCATACTCCTCTATGACTTGTCAACAGCTATGGCTTTTATTCTTAAGCAGAAATTTCCGTTTTCACAGTGAAGAGTTCTTTGGAGGCAGATACCTAATTTCCACGGATACAATTAAGAACTGAAAACACACACTATCTTCAGCACCCAAAATAAGCACCATGTAATTTGTTGAGCAGTAGCAGTAGCTCTGTTCATTTTCTATAAAAGAGACCCCATAATCAATAGTTCTAGAGCAATGATTCCAGTAGTGGATGGAACTAGTTACCCTCAAGATCAGTGTGTGTTTGAATTAGTACTTGTCAGAGGAAGACATGATGATCCTAGGGACAGAGAAAAGGGTAACAGGATGGGATTAGGGAACTCAAAGGAAACTTCTGGGGAGAGAGTTTCAATAAACTGCATTTATGCTGATTCAGTAAACTTCTTGTCCAAGCCAGTAATGGAGCCCTCTGGCCTTTGTGTGCAGCAGCATCTCTGCAACCTACAGCTCCCAGAGTTACCGAACCAGTTCTTGAGATGAGCTGGGGAAAATGAAAACAAAATTAGAAAATACTCCCAATGTGCTTCATTCTAATGACAGCTAGAATGAACACAACAGGATAAAGACATGTGAAGCTCAAATCTCTTCCTTTTTCAGTAGCTACTTCTTCCAGATTCTCTGGGCCTCTGCCATGTTGCCTAGGGTAGAGGAAGTTTCTAGTGCTAACTACAGTTAGTTCTTCCTCTTGCTTTTCTTGGTACAACACCTCTCTCTCTCTCTCTCTCTCTCTCTCTCTCTCTCTTTCTGTCTCTCTCTCTCTCTCTTTCTGAGACAGGGTTTCCCTGCAGCCCAAGCTGGCCTGGAACTCACTATGTAGACCATGAACTGGCCTTGAACTGACAGAGATCTGCCTGTCTCTTCTTCCTGAGTGCTGGAACTAAAGGTGTGCACCACCATGTCTGACTCAGCAAAACTTCTCTTTACAGAGGTGTCCAGGACTCTCTTTTGCTACCTTTTATTCTCTCTTTAGAGAGAAATACCAGCACAGAACCTGATATGGGCAAAGCTGATAAGTGGCTGAATCTAGCAGGGGGAACTTAGGGAGGTCCATGGGGAATATGGGCCAGAGTTATACATAAACCTGACCAGCAAAGGGACTAACTCCCTTTTTCCTACTTCACTTTAAGCACAGCATAGTTTCTAGGAGTTAGACTGAAATATTACTGGAAGATTGTTACTCTATTGCCCATCTGTGAGGTCCCAGAAACCAGTGCTAGTTGAGATTCTGGAATGTTTTACAACAAACCAGAGTTTCTAACACAAATTTTACCAACACAGCAGATGATAGAAAAGTAAATAAATATAAGAAAAAGAAAAGAATTCGCCAGGCCTAGTGGTCAACCCCAGCTGCTATAGAGGCTGAGGCAGGAGAATTTCAAGTTCAAAGCCAGCCTGGTCAATTTAGTGAGAGTTTGTATTAATATAAAAAATAAAAAGAGGGCTAAGGATGTATCTCAGTGGTAAAGCTTCTACTTAGCATGTAGGTGGCCCTGGGTTTAATCCCAGTTCTGAAGGGAAGAAAGGAAGAGAGAGAGAAAGAATAGAGGGGAGGAAAGAAAGAAAGAAAGAAAGAAAGAAAGAAAGAAAGAAAGAAAGAAAAAAAGAAAGAATGTGGTGAGCCTACATGACATCTTGTAAACTGTATATAGTATGTTTAAAATAACTTTATAAGCCAGTTAACTGTTAGCAGGCCTAGTTATCACCTTGACCTTCAGAACCAGAATTTTCTCCAGAAATTATATTCTTCCTTTATTCTTAAAAGACACATTTACTTATGCAAAAGTACCTAAGAACAAAATTTTATACTCTAAGGTTTAGTGTATAAATTACCTACTTCTAGTCTCAGTCATTCAGTGTGATATGTCAGTTTTAATGCAATAAGGGATAAGTATACACTTCTAAATGCTAAGTATGTGGCTTGCAGGATACATGGAAACAGAACTCCAAGCACTTTACACAGACATACCTACACATGCACACACCAGTCTAAACAATGTGAGCACAAGCACAATATTTAGGCAGTGAGGTTAGTCATAATCTTTGAGGGAGGTCTTATCTCCACTCCATACTTCCTTGAAGACAAAAGTAGCCCAGCTCTCAATAGATTTTTTTTTTAACTTTCCAATTCTTCTTTCTTTTCCACCACAAACCAACTATAGTGTGTTTTTATCCATATACCAAGGTTGACTCAAGAAACTTTTTCTTTAATGCTTACCCTGATGCTCCCAAGTTCTGGGACTCATCTCTTCTCTTTAGCCTTGGGCTCTAATTGTGCTATGACAATTAAGTCACCACTGTACACATCTGGTCTACAATTCTCACAGATTAAGAAACCAGCAACTTGCTGAACCTCAGGTGGTCTCAGTTTCCCCAATAACAAGATTATACTAATGACCCTAGCCACCTGCCAGGCTATCAAGAGGCTTGTCAACAATGCCTACAAATTGCAAAAAGGCTCAAGATCACAAAAACAAGTCTTGTTAATAAAATGAGTTCAGGACAAATGCTAAAATGAATACAGTAATAATGTATTCATTATTGGCAGCTCACAGTTGGTTAGAACAAAAGAGGGTGGAGAGGTTTTTCTGATCCCCATTCCTATGAAAACTGTTCCCCTTTAATTCAAGAAGAGCTTAATTTGAAGAAAAGAAATAAAAGGTTACTTCTGCCACAGAACTTCTCACATTAGACATTACTTCTTTCCAACTTATCTAGAGGCAACTTTGTATTCATTGATTGAACAATACAGTGTTGACATCAAAACATGCCCAAATATTGCTTCCAATTAAGGTAACTGTAAGCTATGTAACTTCTGATGATTAAATGGATTATAATCTAATTGCTGCAGGAGCCTCATTCCTGTTATGCCTTCCACAAACCCAAACTTCACTGCAACAGAATGGATTCCTAAGTCAACAGAAGACAATGTACAAGTTGGCCCATCTCCCAATACTCGATGCTGCGAGAGACAAGTAACACTTAAGAGAATCAAAACCAGATTTCTGTTGATCTGACATTCTGGTCTTCTGGGGCTAAATGCAATGAATGGGTCTGAAATAATTTAAAAACAAAAACGGAATGTGTCCCCTTGCATATAGCCTTTTCTCCCCCTAAAAACACTCTGTTACACGTTTTAAGGCTGGCGTGTATATCTAAGTTCCACGAAGTCTAAGGCACACATTTTTGCAACCACCTCCAAAGGTACTTTCCCCAAAGTAAGCCGAGGCTACCTTGCATGAAGTCAGCAGTTTGCCTGGATTTTCTGACTGGTGCTTTCCCACACATCACTCATAACGTTTGGAAAAGGATGAGACATGAGACTTAACCAATGCTGAAGTGGGGGTGGGGGTTAGCTGAACCATCCAGCAGTTAAATGCAGACAACAATCCAAAATTGAATAGGACCATCCTATATTTAGAAATGTGCCTGTCTAGGTTTTCTGAGCATCCTTCTCATCAGGTTCGGGGAGGATTCCAACTGAAAAGAGCCAAGAGCAGTGGTTGCCTCTGTTGGGATGTTCCATTCATAGGGGAGGCAGAGCCCGGTCTGGTCTATTCATGGTGGGGTCAGGGAGTCCTCTCCCCAGAATTGGAGCTCATCTCCCAGCAAGCTGCGCTTTCCCGGGGGCTAGCTGGGCTGCATTATTCAGAATAAGGATGTCTATTAAGGAGCCACGGTCAGAGCTATTATTAGAACAGCTATCCCTTGGAAATTTTGCAGAATTTGTCTGAATAGACTGAGCCGTTACTCTGCTAACAAGGGACTGCAGAAAGGTTGCGAGTTGCTGGGTACATACAGGCAGCCCCCACGCCTTTCAGAGAGCAGCCCTAGGGAGGCCTTCCTAAATGCAGTGTTCACCAATGTCTGGGCAGTTGCTCGCAGTACAAATGTACCATGTTTAGTCATTTTCAAGGGAGCAGGTACTAACAGGGGGTTCCCTCCTGCTCTTCCTTTCCCGGCTCCCATTTTCTCTACATCAAACTCTCTGCAGCCATCTGGAAGGAAAGGCCAGTCCATCCCAGCAGGCTCCTGCCGCTGAGACTACCAGCCTCTTGCCACCTTGTCTCAAGAGCTCTGTACTGCACCCAAAGAACCGGACTCCTCCCTCACTTCCAGGGGAAAAAATAAAAGAAAAAACAAAACAAAACCAAAACCCAAAACACAGTCTTTACAGAAATCTCCTTTCCTTTCTCCATGAGAAATTCAGATAGTGTGGTGTTGTGATGCCATAAGAGTGTGTGTGTGTGTGTGTGTGTGTGTGTACCCGCGTGCAGGGGGAAGGGTTATCAGAAGGAAGCATAGCATGCGCCCCACGTGGGGTTTGCATTTTTAAAATGTAACAGACACCAAATAAAAGCCTCTAAGCCCCCAGAAAAGAAGTGGCACGTCCTGGCTGCCCAGCCCAGCACCGGAACATGGAAACAGAAGTACAACATCATCAATCGCGCCCCTGCGACCGCGATCAGGAAACAAAGGCACACATTACCTTTTAATTTTTTGCGCTTCTAAAGGAGCCCAGGAACTTCGGGTCGCCAGCGGCTTGTCCACCAAAACCGGAGTCCCATTCGTCCTGGGAGCAGGCCCTTGGCCTACCCGGCGGCCTGGAAGCCCTGCGCCGCCTCTGCCTCCTCCTCGGCGCCCACTGCCGCCCCACCGTGCTGGCGCGCCCGTCCCCGTCCCCGCCCTCGCCGCCACCCTGTCCCTGCCGCCCGCCACGGTGCTCCCTCAGCCCATCGCCCGCTCGCGCCACTGCTCACGCCGAGCCTGGCCCCGCGCCAGGGCGCACCGCCACCAGCCCGCCCCTCTTCTGCGCAGGGACCTGCAGCCCGTGGCGCCCGGCCGGCCGCATGGTGCCTTGGTGCTCAAGCCTGGCGGGCTGGCCGCTCTATCCTCTGCCAAACAGGGAATAACCCAGCGCGCGCCTGCTTGAAGGGCCTCTGATCGCCACAAGATCCCCGGACAACAATAAGCTCTGCCGCTTTCCCGCGCCCCATCAATCCAAGGACACCCCAAGTCACCCCCTCGGGTTCCCTCCTACTGCTCCCAGCTGCAGCAGCAAACCACACAAAGTTAGCTGCAGACTGTAAGCATCCAAAGTGCACTCAGGGATTTTGAGGAGGGCGATCAAATCCAAAGAACTCTCTTCCCTACTAAGTGGTACCCAAACCCGCCCAGACCCACCCCAGGAGGCCCTCTCCTACCCTGGAAAGCGTGGAGAACGCAGCTCCCCTGGCTGATGCGAGTCTCTACCCATTCGATCTAGTCCAATTGTCTTGAATGTTAATCTCCCCTCAACTCTTGGGGAATGGAAGTTTCTATAAGATAGCCTAGTCATAGGGCTATTGTCAAAGACTGGCTGGGTTCCTAGGACAGAGAGATCTCAATTTCAATTTCAAGAGACCTGAGGAGGCAAAGAAGCTGGGAGAGAGAGAGAGAGAGAGAGAGAGAGAGAGAGAGAGAGAGAGAGAGAGAGAGAGAACACTCCAAGAACAATAACTCAATTCACATTGTCTAAATGTTTTTTGCCTGATGAGCTCAAAATGCTTTAGATATTTTTCATGAACTGTCAAAACACATTTGATAAAATGAAATAAGCAGTAATTTAGTACCCACTTTAGCAAAAACTCACTTGTTTCATTCGGTCTTTGTCCAGAACCAACTCATCTCCTTAGTTCTCAGCATGCATCTATCCATCCTTAAGACCAGAGGTAAGATTTGGATCCTACTGCATGTAGCCTACTACTATTATCTACAGGCAGCGAAGACTCGAAAACTTTATCACGAAAACAAATCTCTTTTGTCTTATGTTGAGGATGGAACCTGGACCTTGTGCATGCTAGGCAAATACTCTACCACTGAATTACACCCTTAGCTCACACCCTGACATCTCTCCAGACAGTTCTATATTTGCTGACTTTCTGACAGTTAAAGAGGTCTCATAACCAACAGAAAGAAAGCCTGCCTGCCGGTAGCATTACAGAAAAATAATTGAGCACTAAAATTACGGGCCAGGAGTCTTATTTCAGGCTGATCTAATCACAGACTCAAGAGCTGAAAACTTGACTCAAGGGTCTACAGCTCTAGAACAGAAAGCTGGGCTTGAATCAGATTTTTCTGGACTTTTGGAGTCCTCAAAGATGGTTCTAAAAGTCTGATTCTTTCATAACGCAATAGAAGCCTGTCTCCCCCTGTGCCAGGACCTTCAGAGGCAGTATTTCTTTGCTGTTTTTCATCTTTTCTCCCAGTGCTTGGGATTGTACTCAAGGCCATGTTAAGGGGGAATACTATGTTGCAAGTGGGTTATTTTTAGTTTCTGTCTCTTTAACTGTAACACTGAAGTGATGGTCAGCCCTGTAACATTCATTCTTCATTCTTCATCCTCAGAAGAGCCTCTAGCTGCTTGGCTAGAGGCTCTAGCAGCTACCTGAGCTCCTGGAATTTCCGATGTCCCATTGGTAAGTCCTCTTTCTTGGTTCCCTCTTGCATCAAAACAACCACCGCCCCTAAGGCAGAAGCAGGAATAGAGTATCCCCTTTCTTTCCCCTTTCTCGTTCCTTCTTTCTTAACATTCTGAACTCACAAATGCTGTTCAGTTCCTGGAGAGAAGACTGTGGAGATGGCTTAGTCAGGCAAGGGTGTGCCATGCAAGCATGAAGACTTCATTTTGAAACTTAAGTTTAAGACCTGGGCTTAGATCCCAGCATGTAAAAAGACAGGTACAGCAGTGAACAGCTGTAAAATAAGGCTGAAAATAATTGAGGAAGACAGCTTATGTTGAACCTTGGCTCTTGCACACACACACACACACACACACACACACACACACACACACACACATGACGTTCCTGGAGAAAGTGGGTCCTTATCTGACTTTCTCCAACACTGCTCAATATGCAGTGAATAACCACTATCTCCAAATTTTACCAGTTGTCATCAGCAACTTTGTGAATGAGCTTCCAGCTACTGCTCCCCAAACACATCTGCCACACCAACTGCAGCAATTCTTCTAAAACTTAGATTGGATTCTACAACTTTTCTGCGTCTTTCCTGGTTCTTGGGAACAAAGACTATACTCATTCAGATGACCACTGGGACCAGACCTTTTTGAAGTAACAGCCTTGCTTTGGGCTCTCTGATCTCTCCAGAGTTCAAGCCACCCTCACAGCTACATAACTGCCTCCAGGTCCCCATGAATGCCAGGTACTGATTCATCCCCTCGTCACCCAACAGCAAAGACTTTAGCAGCCACTTGGGCCATGTCCCTGCTCTATCTACAGGCTGTGGTGTGGGTGGCTTCTCACTGCTCCCCTATATGCTATGCACCTGCATCTCATTTCTTCTCTCATAATCCAGACCTCATCTCTGCCCTTAAACCACTTTGAAATGGTCATTTAGAGAAATTGAGGACAAGCAGAAAAGCTGCTCATTAGTAAATGAAATTTGTATTCATCATATTAGTAGGGTAGATAAGAGGCTCCCAGAGAACTGTCTTAACTAGGAAATCACACGAAGAAAGAGCTCAGAGGTCTCCCCTGATCTAAGCAGAATCTTCCCAATGCCAGCAGCCATTCTGTTACTGTGACTGAAGGCTTAAGCTGCAGACAAACAGCTTCTGTGTATTTCCTTCTCCCTCTCATACCCCTTGCCACCTCCCTCCAGAACTGTGTACATTTCTTCCAGGGTGGTATATAAACTTTAGTTATCTAGCCCTCTTTTGAGGTTCACATTATATGCTTGTGGCTCCTGTGTTTAGATGGTCATAAAATTTGCCTGTTTTAACTGGGTATGGTGGTTCATGCCTATAATACCAACACTTGGGAGACTGAGGCAAGAGGATCACAAGTTCGAGGCCAGTTTGGGCAACATAGCAAGACCTTATTTCAAAGTAAATAAATAAGAAAGCAAATAAATAAATAAACAAGACTGTCAATAATATCTCTGACATATGTTAATAAGAACACAGTAGAAAATAGGTATCATAGTGACTCATGTCTTCCTGTAATTTTCCCATTTGGGAGGCTGATGCAGGAGGATTGTAGCAAATTTGGGACCAACCTGAGCTATAAAGTTGTCTCCAGAGAAGGAGTAGGGAATAGGAGATGACTCATTGGTAAAAGTATTTGCCATGCAAGCCTGATCACGTGTGTTCAAACCCTGGGAACCCATATAAAAAGGTAGCGGCAGTGATGACCACCTGTAACCCAGTGCTATGGTGAGATGGGAAGTAGAGACAGGAGAATGAACTTGAAGCTCAAGGGCCAGCTAGCCTTGAGTACTCAAATAGCCACAAGAAGCAAGAGAGATCTTGCCTCAAAACAAAAGCGGAAGGTGAGAATTGACCCCCTAAAGGTTGTCCTCTGTCTGATCTCCACATGCATGCCATTGCATGTCCCCTTACACATCCATCACACACACCCATCACACACATACACACAAACACACATACATGTGCACTTACACACATAAAATTAGAAAATAAAATATTAGCAACATTGCTATTAGTACTCTGCTTAACATACTGCTATAAACTTTGCAAACAACACTTATTAATTTAAACATTGCTTGAGTCCTAAAAGATGGAGATTATTTTATTCCTCTTCAACAGATGCAGACTGGAAGGCTTCAAAAGATTAAGGACTATGCTTGATGTGCTTCTGTTACCCACATCTGAATTCAGGTTATCTTTGGAGGCCCTGAGCTTGTGTTTTCCATGCATGCACTATCATCTACTATGCACTTGAGTATGCTGTCATTTCCAGTGGTTATAGCCAACAGTTTATCATACGCACATTGTGAAGTATGGTTTGAAGCCTGCTTGGAAGTGGGTGGCTCTGGGAGATCTCTGCACATTTGACACTATGCTGTGATGCTGCTTCACAACCTGCACCTTTTCCATTTAACCATCTGTTCCACTTTTTTGTTTCTAGCCGAGAAATACTTTTTCCTTTCTTGTCTCAACCGGGTTATAAAGACGGAGAAATCCCTCTCAGGATTAAAGTGTTCGGCACATTTTCAATGAAACTTATTTTTATTCCCAATCCTTTCTTCTCTTCATTTCAGGATAAACTAAAGGCCAGTCCTGAGCCACTTCGATAAAAAGTTGAGAATCCTATCTCTCTTGTGGCCTGAGATCATACTTAAAATCCTAGTTCCTAGAGCATGTATGATGAAATCACCAAAAAACCTGTTTTATGTCATTAGTTTTGAAATAGTGATGCCGTTTTGAGGTAGCTATGTTTTATGTATGTGCTGTATGTGTTCATATGTTTGTATGTGTGTTGTGAGGGTGGGCATGTGGAACCAAAGGGTTGACACTGGATTTTCCTCCATCACATTCTACTTTAGTTTTTGAGACAGGGTCTATGGTAGTTTGAATGAAAAACAATCCCCCTACCCCCATAGGCTCATTTGAACACTTGGTTTCTAGTTGGTGGTGCTGTTTGGTGAAGCTATGGAACCTTCAGGGGGTGGAGCCTTGATAGAGGAAATAAGTCACTGGGGGTGAGCTTTGAGGGTTCATAGCCTTGTCTTATTTCCTGTTCTCCCTTTCTGCTTCCTGTGTGTAGTGTGATCAGCCAGCCTGCTGCTCCTGCCAACATACTGTGCCTTCCCTTCTGGAATCACAAGCCAAAAGTAAGTCTTCTGTAAGTTGCTTTTGGTTAAAGTATTTTAACACAGCAACTGAAAAGTAACTCTCTGGATCTCTCATTGAACTGAACCTGGGGTTCAGAGATTGGCTAACTGACTGGCTAGTAAGAGCCTATCTTGGACTTTCCAGAGGGCTGAGATTACAGATGTGTGCTTTAATTTTCACATAGATGCTGGAGATCCAAACTCAGCCCCTCATGTTTATGTGTTAAACACTTTATTGACTGAACCATCTCTACAGCCTGATAGCTATGGTTTTATAATCTTGTATTCTCATGACATAAATAGATCTTATTATTTTTTCCTGGTTGGACATCATGGTTTAGACAGCTTCCACCCAATGGTAACACAAATCCAAAGCAAATCGTTCAGAAATACAGACAAGAATCAATCAAAACATCACAAGCTGATTAATATAGAGTTGAGCCCCTGGGAGCAGCTGTATTACAGTAAGCACCATAGTATGAAATTAGTTCCCACTAGAAGTACATTCAAGTACCCCAGCTTGGCTTTCTGGCTAAAATCTTTCTGTTTATTCATTTAGAAATATATATTAATATGGATGATTAAGGCTTGCCTAATATTGGAGTCTCATTATGTGTTTTCAATATAACAACTCAGTTACATATAATAACTTGTGCAATTGTCTCAATAACCCTTTGAAATGGGTTATTAACACCAACTTTAGGTGAGGGAATTAAGTCATGCAAAGAGGTTTGATCAGCCATTATAGGTCTTAAGGAAGGTGATAGCAATGTAATCAAACTAAGGCAGTCTCCTCTCAGAGCTTCTCTCCCCCAGCTATTGTTCCCTTTCAAGGGCTACTTCCTGTATGTTACGAAAACTCTATCAACTGAGCTATATCCCCTTATATTGACATCGCTTTTCTAATAGGCTGTACAATTTATTCACTTAGGTGTTTTGGTTATCTGTCCCTGCCATGAGGGGTTTGCATCTTGCTGTTCTTTCTGAACCTTCTAATCCTACAACAGTCCCTAATCTTACTAAATGTTCTATTTATGCCTGTTGAGTGGGTGAATAAAATAAAATGTGAGTATCCTTAGACGTGGGATGTGGTTTTAAGAACTGAATTCTGACAGAAATGCTTTCTCATTGGCTGGCTCTACTTCTAAAATGAAATGTGATGGCTCTGTTTGTAAAGTGCTTGCTTTGCAAGCACCAAGACCCAAGTTCAACCCCTGGAACCCATGTTAAAAAAAAACCTAGCCACGGTGGCTAGTAATCCCAGTGCTGGGGAGGCAGAGACAAGAAGATCTCTGGAGTTCACTGGACAGCAGACCTAGCCTATTTAGTGAGCATTAGGCCAGTGAGAGACCCTGTCTTGAAAGAATGATGGATGGCACCTGAGTAACAACACCCAAGGTTGGTGTTACACAGATGTGTACACACACACACACACACACACACACACACACACACTGTGACCAGGCTGCTTTTCTTCTGAAACGTCTCTCATATCAGGTGAGCCACCATCCTTGTTTTACAGTAACAATAGACACCAGATAGGGTTGGGGCTGGGACTGGACCACAGTAGTGAACTTGAGAGGTTGCCTGACATCTTATGTCTCAGCACATAAAAAACTGTGGGAGACGCCATTGTTTCTTGCTTTTGTATGTGGTATGTGTGTGTATATGTGTGTATGTGTTTGTGTGTGGGTGGAGATCGTCCCTTCTACTTAATACTGAGAAAATTCCCAGACTCTTTAGACTTAGCCCAGATCCTCTGTGCACCAGGATGCACGTCAAGGGACCCTTTTTTTTCTGTGCTCATCTTTTTTCCTCTGCACTCACCATAAGCATCTTTGCAAGTCTCTGAATTCTGCACCTTGTTGGGAATTCCTTGTGGGTAGGAATCACTGTAATGCTTTATTTTAAAGAACTTTATTGCATTTTAGGTCCTTAAACTGTTTTACTTGTTACATGCTGTGTTTAATTTTGCTTCATTGCTTTCTTTGGGCCAAACGTTATAATCTTTTTAAATAATTAGACCCAATAGATTTTTATAATTAAATTCATCCAACTAATAAAAAACAGGAGGACTGTCTGGAAGGGGAGGAAACAACCTTGACCAGGGTTTATATGCAATTCCATGTAAGCTAGAGTCTACCTGAAGCTTCTTATTAGTGAACAGGAAATCCTTCAGGGCTGACATCAAAGTCCACATGTTTCAGAAATACCCACAATGCAATTTGTGGGAACTCTGACAGCTAGCAGGGGCCCAACAAAGACTCTTCCTAGGGTTAGAGAGATAGCTGTGCTGTTAAGAGTATGTCATGCTCTTGCAAAGGACCTGAGTTCAGTTCCCAGTATCTGTGGTGGGGGATTTGCAACCACTTGTAAGTCAAGCTCCAGGGGAACTCTCTTCTGGCCCATGCACATATCTACAAACAGACACAAACATTTACACATAATTAAAAATAAAATCTTAAAAACAAACTCTTTCTATTAGGGCAGGTGTACTTCTAAGAGCTCTTAGTAGTTCCTTAACACTCTAAATTATTTTGATATTTTTTTTCAGAAGCCCAAGGCCCTTCATTATTATTATTATTATTATTATTATTATTATTAATTACTTATTGGTGTTTTGGGCAGTCTTCACATGCCATTTCTCACAAAAGAGGTTCTCAGTGGAACAGGAAATAATACAACAGAGGAGAGGAAAGTCCCTTCAGAATCTGCAGAGAAGACCTTCTGTGAGCTTTACAAAGAAAACTCCTTCATAGAGAAAATAAGATCTAGAATGCACAAATAACTAAAAAAGAAATGCAAAATAAAAAGAAATCAAACACCTTAATTAGTAAATCAGTTCCCATTGCAAAGAACTAGAAGTCAAGGCACAGAAACATTTAGCAATTTGTCAAAAGCCTGTACCTATCGAGAGGTGCATCTGAATCCAAAAGTGTCTCCAGGGACCCCCAAGTATACTCTCTACTTTAGAGCCTTGATGTCAACAAAGGAGGAAGAGGCAAGTCAAGTGTGTCTAGTGAGGAACCTCAGGGCTGGGTATCTGGTGGAATAGAAACAGAGCTGGAGCTCAGGAAGGAATGGCTGACAGGAAGTGGGAAGCACTGAGGAGAAAACTGAATGACACCTGGCTTAGGGACCAGAACACTGTCACCCAACTGGAGCTCCACAGATCCCTGGAGGTGTTCTGGACTATTACATTTGAAATCCCATAGATGTGCTGAGCCACTGCTGGTCCTCAGCTTGTGACCTTAGCATACTTCTTATACATAATATTTCTAGTACAGCTGTTTACAGCTTGTTTTGATTTAAAAAACCTTTATTTTGTTTTAAATTATATGCATGTGTGTATGTGTATGTGTGTGTGTATGTGTGTATGTGTGTGTGTGTGTGTGTGTGTGGCAGGGGGGATGTGTACATGTGAGTATAGGTGCTTGTGGAGTCCAGAAAAGGTGTCAGATCCCCTGAACCAGAGTTTCAGGCAGCTGTGAACTGCCTGACTACTGGGAATTGAACTCAGGTCCCCTGCAAGAGCAGTACATCCTCTTAACTGACGAGCCATCTTTGCAGATCTTGCTTTGATTTTTGACCCAATCCTAGTGTCCATCATAGTCACACCTGACTCTGCTCTTTCTCCCTGGGAGGCTTTGGACAGATCCACTGGAATCTTCTAGTGGGGTTTCCCTCATCTGTCTGCAAAGCTGCTGATACTAGTGTCATAATCCATTCTCCTGACCAAGGATGTAGAATACTGGCTGTAGTGCTAGAGGCCTTAGTTTGAACCAGAGACCAACTCCATCCTAGTCATGTTAGCCATATTAGCTGTTTGCTAATGAGTTGTAGATGTCTTACTCAGCTTCTGAGTAGGCTATGAGGAGCACACTTTATAGTGTATACAGAGAGAATGTCTTTGGCACAGAGTACACATTTAAAAACAGATCTGCTATTAGTATTCTTATATGCATATGTGTGTCCATTCAGGGCAAGGAATGTGGCAGCTTTTGTACGTATTCAGTGCCTGATATCCACCATGTAAACGTTAATGGTTAGCTTCAGCCTTATTTATGTGTCTGCTAAGAGCTTTAACAAGACCCCAGGATGGTTAAGTCTTGTAAATAAATCAAAGGAAATATCTACACCCTAGTCCTCAGAATATGCTGTGTGCTCTCTCCTCAATGTTCTGCTAGTCTATCTGTGTCTAACTTTAGAGAGAACTCAAGTCCACTTAAGTGACCTCTGGCATTGTTTAGCAATCAAGCACATGGTTATCTTTCCATGGATACCCAGGAAGTAAGGGTCAGATACGTGTTCCAAACCTCAGCATTCACCCCTGAAAGATCACTGCATCTCACCTGAGGAGTGCTCTACAGTAACATCCACACACAAGTGGGGCCTTCTGGTTCCTTCTACCTGCCATGACCCCTGCAGCCCCAGGTAAGTACGCAGATAAGTAAGAGAACTGAAAGCTATGCAGAGCCCCAGTGTGTTACTGGCACTGGAGCTCAGTTCTAGTTAACATCAGAAAAGCTTACTGAGTGACATAGAAAATGGCCTGACTATGTAAGTTTGTTCAATCTTCAATTCTGGTGGGCTCCAGAAAAGACAAAATGAAATCTATCTGATGCTTTCGGGGGCTTGAGGGGCACTGTTTCCCAGTAGCACTCTGAGGTTTACAGCTGGTGTCATCTCCTTCTGTTGCCAGATGTTATTAGGGTCTCATATGTTACATAAAATACACTTACACTGATAAAGTCTCATTGCCTAAAATTTAAGTGGGTGTATAATGTTTTTATTTGCTAAACCTATACCTCTAATTACAATGCCTCCAACGAATCTGTCCCTGAAAATCTTATCTAAAAGTTTAATCTCCTCCCTATAGCCTTATATTCTTTTCTTTTATTTTTCTTCATAGCATTTATCACCAATTTGCCTACAAGGAATTTTCCTTATTCACTTTCTCACTTTTTATTTTCCTCCACTAAAGTGTAAGTTCCTTGAAAGCTGGATTTCTATCTCTTGTGTCCACTTATGTTCCTATGATTCCTAAAGTGGTATGAGAGACGATGGTTATACTCACTAAATACTTCCTGGGTAAATGAAGGCATAAATGAATAAAAGAATGCAGTGACCATCTTTGCATGTCTACTTTGTACAATATAAGAGTTTCTCCAAGATAAACATTTATCATATGTGCCTTGCCAGTTTGCTATTCAAAGTGATTGAACTACTCTCCATTCCTGACAACTTCCCACAGCTAGTGTATCTTTCTTTCTCCAGTGCTGAAAGTACAATAATATGAAATGGTTGAAATCAATATGAAAACATAAAATAAACACTAGCAAACTCTGACCAGTGAATTTCCAATAAGCAGTATCTGATGTTCTTGGGTGAATACTTAAGAGATGGGTTTGTTATCATATGTATGCCAATAAACCTAAACGATGGGGTCTCGTGGGGAAGAAAACAAAGAAAATTTGAACTACTTCCTCCCTATTGTAATGTCACACAAAACCTATCAAAAATACGGAAGAAAACCCACCTTATTTACCTATTTGCATATATGACAAAAAAAGAAAAAGTCTTTGCTAAGAACAAAAATGTATTAGAACACATTCACAAATCACATGGCATGTTTTTTCAGTTCATCCTGAGGGCTGGGATGTAGCTCAGTAATGCACTTGGTTAATAAACATAAGGCCCCAACTCCATTCCTAGCTCCATCTCTGTGCCCCCACCTCCAATTAATTTCAGAACTGCCAGAAACATGAAACTCATGGTCAAAGAGAAAATTTGGTAAAGTCCTCGGTTATAGATATAGTCAGTTTCTTTTAAGTTCAAAAGATGAACTTAAGCTACCTAAGTTTATACAGAAAAGCTCTGTGATCAAAAGATATAACAAAGTGATACATACTAAAATGTGTTCTTAATGCCTTTAGAACATTCTTGAGAGGTGGTAGTCTATTGCAAAAGTGGCCACAGTTCCCTGCTCCTTCTGTCTCCACACCCTTTGTAATATGACTGTGAAGTGATGGCTACAAGTGCTTTCTATATTTCCTCCTCTTGAATGTGTACTGGTCTGAGTTGCCTTGGTCAAGAAAATGCATAAGAGGCTACAATATGCTAGTTCAGAACTTGGGCCTACAAGGGCCTTCCATGTTTCTGTCTGAGCTCTTGGAAAACTGTCTAGCAACCATGGGATCAAGTCTCTATCTACTAGTGTGCCAGAAGATGAGATAGTAGATGGACTAAGCTGAGTCCACTTGGTTGTTCAGTCAAGGCTTGGAGAGGTAAGCAAGCCTACGTAAGCTTCCAACTTGGCTGGCAGCAGACCACAGAAGCACAAGAACAGAAGAACCATCCTGCTAAGCCTAGCCTGCCAAGCCGAGTCTAAATTTCTGACTCTGGTAATCATGAGGGGAAATAAATACCAGTTATTTTAAGCTACTGCTTTTTACAATGACTTGTTACACAGTGATGGTTAATGGGTTACTTGGGCTAAATTCCGTTAGACAGAAAGCAAAGCTGTTGATTGACAGTCCTTCTTTTTCTCCCTTCCTCCTCTTCTCTGCCTCCTTCCTTCCCCTCTTTCTTTTTCCCTCTCTCCCTCTCCTCTTCCTGCTTCCCTTTAGCCTGACTCCATTTTTCCCTACCCTCTCCCTTCCTGCTTTATTTCACTTTATTAATGTTGATGAAATTGTCAAATGCATCTTGAATTGCAAAAAGCTTGATAGAAAAATAACGGATTTTTTTTCAGTGAAATATGTAATCATTTCATTGAGTGTTTAACATCATCCCAAACCAAAACACAATCACGAACAGGTGTAGGCACCCATGTGTGACAGACGTAAAACTGTGTCAAATGATTTTGGCCTTCTGCAGGCACCAGCAACTGCTACATCACTTGACAAGGAAGCCATACTTGCAAACTTCTGGGAGTTTCATGAAAAAAACCTTAGTGGTTTGAAAATCTGTCTTTTTAAGAAAATATATAAGAAAATAAAAACTGCCTCTAAACTTTGACTTAAAAAAAATTAGGACGCTGACTATATCCTTTCCTCACCCAGGGGCAAAGGCCAAATGGAGTTTTCAAGTGTAAAAGTCAATTGCTAATTTCTTTCAAGGAGAACAGTGAAAACAGACTAAGAACCTGACAACAACAGCCTAGCAACCTCAAATAACATAAAGTGTGAAGAGTGATTCACAAAGTTTGTGAAATCCCCTCAGTTAATGAGTATAAAGCAAAGTTATAGATGTTTTCTCTTGCACATGGGCGATGATGGCAGGAAAATATCAGTCTTCATTTTCCATGATTAAACTATTTTATTCTGTAAGAGCCGAAAACTTCTTATCGACAGTAAAAACACTGTGATTCATAACATGCAGTAGTCTTGAACAGCTGAGGCATTTCGGGCAGTATTCACTGGTAGTGTGTCGACAGCATGCACAGAGCCAAGTGTCTCTTATATGTTCGGACCCAGGGCTACAGTTGGGTGCGCCTGCAGTTGCAGGGTCTGGTAGGTGGAGGCTGGAAGAGTTTGTGTTTAAAGTTATCTTAGCTTCATAGCAAGTTCAAGGCCAGCCTGCACTACATGAGATTCCCTTTCCCCAAAGTCAAAGCAGCAACAACAACAAGCACCACAACAAACAGAACCTAGGCTACAGTGAAGTCACACATTGTAACTCGTGTAAGCATGATCAGGCATACCTAGGAAGCGCATACATTAGTCTTTCCATTTTGAATGTGGTTGCACATTCAGAAACATTTCACTGTTACCAATTATTTTTGTGTCACCCTATGTTACATAACACGTCACAATCCAAAGTCTAAGAAGCTTTGGACTGGTGGGCCAGACTTTATGACCCATATGTAAGGTGATGATGCACACTTTGATGTCTTGACCTCCAAAAGTTAAAATAAAGATGAGCCACAGTGTGACAGCATCCCAAGGAACCTCTTTAGTGGTTATGTTGACCCATATATAAAGAAGGGCTCCATATTTATAAAGCATCTTGGTCTTCAAGGTGCTGAGGAAGCAACTTGGAAGAGTGAAACTTTTTGAACACTGAAACTGAAAGCTTTAGCTTTAGCTTTCTTTCATTTTCTTTAATGCAGCTAAGTTTTTCTAAATAATCAGGCACAGGCCAAATGCTTCCCTTTTTTTTTTCTTGATGATAAGTAGTTTAAGCTCACCAATGAATTGCTTAGATTGTGGGAAAAGGATGGAAAAATTTATGAGGAATGCAAGATAAACTATGAGACTAAAATGCAGTATTCCACACAGGCAAAGCTTGTGAGACTGGGAAGAAATCAGGACCCTCAGACATTGCTGATGGGGATGCAGCTCCTCTGGGAAACAACCTGGCAGTTCTTCAAAATCAGAAACATAGCATGGCCACATGACCCACACCTAGGCTTATAACCAAGACAAATGAAAACTTATATCCGTACAAAGCTTGCACATGAATGTTTATAGCAACATCACTCAGAATATGTAAAAGTGGAAACAATATAAATCCTTGTTGTCATAGTTAGCTTCAGCTGTCAACTTGACACAAGCATAGAGTCACCTGAGAGGAAGAAACCTCTCTGAAGAAGTTGTCTAATAAGATTGGCCTGGAGGAAACCTCTCTGAAGAAACTGTCTGATAAGATTGGCCTGTGGTCAAGTCTATGAGGCATTTTCTTAATTGCCAATTCATGTAGGAAGGTCAGTCTACTGTGGGTAGTACCCATCCCTAGGCTAGGTGGGTTGGCATGGGCTATTTAAGAAAGCTAGCTAAGCAAGACAGAGGGAGCATGCCAGTAAGCAATGTTCCTTTGTTGTTTCTACTTCAGGCTCCTGCCTTAAGTTCTTGCCTTAGATCCCTTGATGAAATAAAGCCTTTTTCTTCCCAAGTTGCTTTTAGTCATAGTATTTATCAAAGCAACAGAAAGCAAAATGTGTTCTAATCCATAAAGTGGAATATTAGTAAGCTACAACAACTAAGTACTGATATATACTTTGACACGAATGCACTTTGAATACATTATACTAAGTGAAAAGAATCAGTTTTAAAAGACCACATATTGTGTGATTCCATTGATATGAAACATGTTGAATAGATAAACCCATATGTATTGCTCTTCTCTGACAATAAGGTCTTTGGTGCTACAGAAATTCTGTATCTGTAACAAAAGTTCAGAGATATTCAATAAGGGGCTTGTCCAAGTACTGTCAACTGTATGATGCCTATTCATTCCTCTATAAACATTTACTGATGTTCTTCAACATCTGAGGCTCCAGTGCTTGTATTAAGGATCCAATTAATAAAGAAAATGCACCCGCAAATCCTGTCTCCTAAATAAAGAAAAAAAGAAAAAGAAAAAAAAACATAAATAGGTACATGGTATATTAGGTGGGAATGAACTGGGGAGTGTGGAGGTAATAGGCAAAGGCCTCTGGAGAGCAGTCATCAGGAGCAGGTAAAGCTTGGGCACCACAGGGGATTTTGTCTGGGAGGTGAGGTTTGACCACCTGTGGATCCAACACCTCTCTACCTGCTTAGGGCATCTTTGCAATCTTGGCAGGAGACAGCAACTGTCTTTCCTGCTCAGTAAAGTAAGGGTCCCTCTGTTATCTGAAGCTGGGGTAGGCATCGACCTCTCCCTCTTTGCTAGGACTGTGGGGAAGAACATATTTTGGTTTTAGTAAAAGATTTCACAAAGTTTTTTATGAAATATGTAATGATAATGATATAAAACTATATCTTTAATTTATAACTGGCAGGACAACCACAATCAAAGAATGTTAACTAAGTTGAGCATGATAGCAGGTACTTGTAAATCTAGTACTCAGGGGGCTGCAGCAGGAGGATTGTGAGTTTGAGATCAGCCTTAGATAGACAGTGGGTTCCAGGTTATCCTGAGCTGTGAGACCCTGCCTCAATAAAGCCAAAAAGTATCAATGAAATAACCTAAAAATATAGTATATGCATATGCACAGTAAACTATCAATAGTATAATAAATTAATGCTATTAATAATATATCAATATTAATATATTAATATACATACTATTAATAAGGCAACTGGTGGCATCTGATAATATTAAAATTATAGCTGTCTTGACAGCTTCACTCTTCCCTGTCTGTATTGCATATGCTTATGTCTATTTATGTACTGATAAATATTTTTATTAAGCCCCTGGCCAAACTGATTTATCAAGGTTTGGAGATGGCAAAAATTAAGAGAACTAAAAAGCAGGAGTCAAAACATTGGAAGAGAGAAAATAATGAATTAAAAAACATGAAATGAGGGTTCAACTAAACCAACTACACATATGTAGGCTAGATGAACTGTAAAAATAGAAAAGAAAAAAACTTCCTGGATTTTATTGACTAAATCTAGGAGCCTAAAGTTTGATATGTCCAGACCCTAAGGGGATGCATACAGAACTAGTCACTTTGTTCCCATGGGGTGTTAACAGGACCAGTACATTCAGATAGCATCTGAGGTACCACATTCAGTTGAGTTTCTTGGGCTACATTTAAAAGGGGAGGTTTGCAAATCCAGCAATGTCAAGGTGACTGTGATTAGGACGGGGACCCATTCAGGACCAACCTCAATGGTTCAAGGGATTGGAAAAGAGTGCCACCACAGGTAGGTGGGTAGGCATCAGGAAGTGGGACTTAAAGAGGGCACATTTGATAGAAACTGCAAGGAGGGTTTTGTATATACAACTCTGAGATCTCAGAAATGGAATAGCTTCCTGTGGGAAACTATTTCTGTTGCTGGAGAGTTCCTGGCCAGGCCCCATGCCACCTGTGATCCTGCTATAGTGGGAACCCCTGTCTCCTACAGGCCCCTGAACGTGTGACACCCAGGAGTCCCTTCTGACCCTTGAATCAGAAAACTCTGCTAACAAAGAGCTCCAGTTTGGAGGCAGGTAGTTGGCTGAGGTGCTGTGGTTTTCCAACACTGGTAATTTGTATTCTGAGAACAAACTCAACATTGTTGAAATTTCGCCACTTCTGAAGACATGGGCTTCAGGTCAACTAGAGATAGGCAAATCTCTCCAAAATGGAAGCCAGCCCTATGTGTTCTATGATTTGCTGATTCAGTATAGCCCCACCCAGGTTTCTGACATGCCATTAGAGGGCCTCAGCCATATCTCCTCTCCTGTGACCATGTCTCAGAGTCTTCCGTCTCTGTCACTGGGGCTACACACTACAATCTTGCTGGTCCACACTGTATACCTCAGACATGTTTTCTGCCTTCCTTCTTGGCTTATCTAGATTGGTCCTCATTCCCAGAGGCTTCTGGACTCCTGGGACTTCCTTTGCCCTTGTGGCCCAATCCTGTCCACCCACTGTCTATATTTGAGGGATCCTTGTCTCTATTGCCCCAGAAGAACATGCCAAAAGAGCACTGACTGCCTCATTACCCAGGTAACAGTGACATTTATTACCCATCTAAAATGTTTAAACTCTTGTTCTAAATGTTATATAATTCCTGTAATGACATTTCAGAATACGTGTTATGTCCATTTTACAGTGCAGAACTCCAAGGCCTGGTTCTTCGCTCAAAGTTGCCCACTGAGCAATAGAACTAGAATTCAACTTCTTCCTATCTGCTTCCCAGACTGACATTTTTCTTCACTGTACAATATTGACTTGCCCAGCATCCTTACTAAAATAATGCTCAATTTTCAGTAATTGTTTGTCAATTGCTTCCTTTTCTGTATGGTTGCTTGAGAGGGGACGACATGGTGTGCTGATGTCTGCAGGGTGGGGAGACTCTCCAGCATTACCTAGATTTTCTCTCTTGTACTGTATGCTGGCCGAAGATTTTATTTACTAATAATACTCTCATTCATTCCTGGGGAGAAGCCAGTGCCACCAGCCAGGACCCTAAACATCAAACTCCGTGACAGAGTGGGATAAAAGACAACCAATGCAGGCTTCCTCATACCCCTGTTGGCTGGGTTGATGTAGACAGATTCTCTTCACCTACCTGGCGGAGGAGACAGGCCATATCCAGGTGGCTGTGGTCACAGGGTATGTGGCTATAGCTGGGCTATTTAATCAAATTTTGCCTCTCGGTTTTCTCATTGATATTTCAGTTAAATGAGCAAAGTGTAAGTGTATTGTACACTATAGAGCACTGTACAAGAGTGACTAGTTACTTTACCCAGTGGAGTTTTTCCAGTGGGAGAATTCAAGTGACTTGCTATTGTGGACAATATAACCCATCTACCATGGTCTCTGCCATTTCTCTTCACCCTGACTTTATTTTCTCCTTATTTATTTATTATTTCAGCTTATATAACACAAGATTATTCATAATCTTTTAAAATTATTTTATTTATTATTTAAATTTTATGTGTATGAGTGTATTGCCTGCATGTAAGTGCCCTCAGAGGTCAGAAGAGAGCAGTGGATCTCCTGGAACTGGAATTATGAACAGTTGTTAGCTGTCATGTGAGTGCTAGGAACCAAACCAGGGTCTTCTGCAAGAACAACTAGTGCTCTTAACTACTTGAGCCATCTCTTTAGTCTTCATTTGTCTTTTTTATGCATATGTTTTTGGGTGTCTGTGAGCCCATTTCAAAATTCAATCTTTTCATTTTGTCTTTTGAACAGGACTACAAAGTGACCAATTGTACACAGAGGCTTTAACAGCAGAGGAACAACTCCCATCTAACAAATGCTTAAAAGCATGTAATCTTGGTAGCATCTCTCATTTTACAGAATGTTTAGTTACTTGGGCTGCCATAGTAAGATGTCATAGACTGGATGATTTACAAGCAATAGTTATTTAGAGGCTGACAGGACACTTCAGTGAGTAAAGGTGTTTGCTGCCATACTGACAAGTTAAATCCCTGGAACCCATATGGTAGAAGGAGTGAACAGACTCCTACAGTTGTCCTGTGACCTCCATACATGCATCAGGAGACACTGACTCCTTCCTTAATCAGTAAGTAAAAATTTAATAAAATTTAAAACCTAGCCATTTATACTCATGGTTCTAGAGGGTGGGTGTATAAGGGGGCAAGCTTGCCCATATTCTAATGAAGACTCTCTTCCCATTGTGGGCTATCTGCCTGCTGTGTCTCTGACATGGTAGAAGAGACAAGGAACCTTTCTGGGGCCTCTTTTATAGCAGTGCTAACTCTGTTTCTCACAGACTGGAGCCCTAACTTGAATCGGAATGACCACAGCTCAGTATCTAGTAGTTACAATATTTTTATGTGTAATGAGGCTAAAAGGAGCAATAGAGACTAAAGCATGAGTTCTAGAACACCCTACATAGCTCATTTGCTCTTTGCGCTATTCCCTATCTGTTACTGTGGCCTGAATGTTTGTGCCACCCAAAATTCATATGCTACAATCTCACCCTCAGTTCACATTGGTATGAAGAGATGGGTACTTTGGGAGATGATTAAGTACAGTTTGAGATCAGAAAGGCAGAACCCCTAAGATGGAATTTATGCCTTTGTAAGTAAACTAAGCAAGGGCCTGAAGAGTTAGCTTGATTAGTAAAACACTTGTCCTGCAAGCATGAGGACCTGAATTCAGTCCCCAGAACTCAAGCAAAAAGCAAAAACCTGGTGTAGTGGTTCACTTGGAGACAGAGACAGGTAGATCTCTGGAAGCTTGCTGGACAGTCAGACTAGCCTACTTGATGAGTCCCAGGCCAGTGAGAAACCAGGTCTCAAAAAACAAGGTGGACAGCTTCTGAGGAACAAAGGTACAACACCCAAGATTTTCCTCTGTCCTCCACACACACAAGCACACACATGCACACACTCTTGCACACACACAAACACACTCCTATGAATACATGTGTGTCTTCTATGTACCTGTACAAACAAGTGCTCACCCATATATATATGCCAACACATGCATGAATGTGCACACAAATGAGCATGTCACACATAGTGACACCAACATAGACACATATACATAGAAAGAAAACAAATAGAGCAGAGGTTAGTTTCAGCACCAAGTAAAGACAGGGCAAGAACACAGCTGTTTGCAAGTCAGGAAGGGAACCAGAATCAGGAACTGACTCTGTTGACACCTTGACCTTGAACCTTTAGCTGCTAGAGCAGTGAGGAATGTCTCCTATTTTAGTCACCCAGTCTATAGTATTTATTTTAGCAGCTCAGACTAAGACAGGGACAAACTATCTGCTAGCTCTGACACTGATGATGTGGTACCTACAGAAATGTATGTACCATGACATCAGGGCAGCCATGTTCTTTAAGACCAATGACCATACATGACCATGGCAAGGGTTAAAATCCTTTATAGAGCTGGAAAACATCTTATAAAAGAAAGTAGAGCTCATAAAAGCCAATGTCTTGTTAAAGGTCACACAGAATTGAGTACAGGGCATAGACAGATGGTGGTTTATTTTATGGAACTAGAGAATATGGTTTCCAATCTATCAGCCAAGAAAACTCTGCTCTGAAAGCAAACTGCCCACCCTCCTCAATTCTCTACTAGTTTAATTACTCGAATAACCAGATCACATTGCTTCTGACTAGTAAAAGATCAAGTATGAGATAAAATCAACACTGTATAAAACCAGTTAAAAAATTCTTCAGAAACCAACTTGAGCACTTCGTAATTTTTCTCCCTCTCTCCAGGATGTTAACAGAACTGAATCATTACAATGAGGCATGTGACAGAAACGTTGTCTCTCTGCCACGTCTGTCTTTTTATGACTTCTTCAGTCTACAGTAATTGTCAGCAATAAATAGACTGTGCTCAAACAGCAGGATTGATTTACCATTCCATATTATAACCCACACTGAGTAATTCACTCTTTCATTAAACTGTGTTCATAGAAAGTGAGGAAATGGGATGTAAAAATGCACCTGATCCATAATGATAGCTCAGATTAAGCAAGCATTTTCCATGAAAAGAATGATAATGAGCACACACCCTGGACACATGGTAGACAAGTGTGGTGGGGAGCCCAAGAGTGGCATGGAGGGACTACATAAGGTGAGAGCAACCTCACCCAAGTACTTCATCTTGGTGTGAACCAATCTTGACAGATTGCTATAGGACTCTTTGTGCAACCCCTTCACTACCAGGGGACCAGAGAGGTGGGTAAACCACTACCCAGAGAGGTAAGATTCCAGTTTCTCTTCAAAGATGGTTCAGTGTTGAAGGACAACAGACCAATGTGACTGTCAGACACAGAGCAGTATAAGAACAGAGGTAGGTGGGTGATAAAAACGAAAAAGAAATGGGACAGGCTATCCATTGGATGCGGGAAGGGACGGGCAGGCTGCTACCTGACTGTTAGTCTGTCATTTACCCGGTTCTGTATAATTTTAAAATTTCTGAAACAAGCTACCTCTGCTATCTAGTCAGGGGATAGCTGCCAATAACTTGGAATATAAGGCCTAGCCTCTGAAAACATGTGGACCATGCCTCCGTCAGAGATATCCTTTAAAATCCTAAGCCAGATCACATTAGGCCTCAATTTAGATTTATCCAATGACTGTCCATTTACTTAAGAATAAAACCCAGGACTGGATCTTGCAGGGAGGAACATCTGAGAAGGTTGAGTGTGGTGTCCTGCTCATGGAGGCGGACACAGGCAGACCTCTAGGGCTCGCTCACCAGTCAACAGAGCTTAATTAGCAAGCTCCAGGGATGAGAGGACCTGTCTCAGTATAAAAAGGTGGACAGCACCCAAGAAATGACACCTGAGTTGTCCTCTGGCTTCCAAATGAAAGTGTACATAAATGAAAACACACATGTGCACCTACACACATAAATACACACACACACACAAATGATAGCAAATAAGAGTAAAATCTAAAGTGTACTCAGCCACCTCAAAACACCATTATTCGTCCACCTCCACCCTACCCTAACTCATCTCCTCCTACTCTCCCACCTTTTCCTTTACTGAAGTTACTAGACAAGCCGTGGTCCCACCCCCAGGTCATTGCACTGACTGTACCCTCTGGCTGGAACACTTTGATAGCACCTCTTGGTGCATCAAGATGTGTCTCAAAGAGAAGTCCTCTCTGGCTACCCAGTACAAACAGCATCCTTTTCCCTGTCAGGATTCTATGGTCTCAGTGACTGATTTTATTTTCTTCGTTGCATTGCTCATCAACTCGTACATCATGGATTTGTCTCTCCTTTTTTTTTTTCCTGTGTATCTGGGTCCCTTTAAATGCAATCTCAATGAGCCTGGATATGGGCATGTTTTGTTTTGTGCGCAAGGTTAGAGGAGTTTGGCAAAGAGTGGCAAAAAATTGCAGCAAACAATTGTTGAAAGGAAGGTTTTTAGCAGAGTGGTTTTTAGCCCCACCGTCTTTGTAGTCTTTGTATTAGGATGGCCACATGTCTGCCTGTGGGCCGCAGCAGGCCAGAGCAGGCCACAACAGATCCTTCTGTTAGTTGTGAAGTGAGGCAAGCTAACTCCTCTATCAGCTTATCTTTACAGTGTCCCTGACTTTTCTTCAGCTAAAGCTTTATGGAGAATGCTGAGAATGCCCAGAAAGTGCTTCTGTTGTGTATATTTCTGATGTAAGCTGAGCATGCTTAGTGATGGACTGTCACTTTGCTATTTCAGACTTGTGCTTCCTGACTCAAAATATATCCATCCTTCTTGAACCTCAAAGTAAGCATGCTCAGGAGTGTGCCAACCTTAATGTGCTTTCCTATAGGAAATCTTTCTCCACCTTTTTATTTCTTAGCTGTGCTTGTTTCTGGCTTTGAACTACATTGAATTTGCTTACATTTTTCTTTCTGGAAAGAGACTCCCTGAGATTGCTGGGACTGATCACATCAGCAGTCTGGATTTAACTTTCACCCTGCACTGATGATGGGACTGGAACTTTACTACTGAACCAAAAGAAAATAATACCAACATCAAGTACAGAATTCCCTTTAATCCCACTTTTAAATATCAACCTAAAGTTAATTTTTGTGTACAAAAGTTCCACTTCACTAATCTGATTACTTCCCCCATTCTGTTGTTGGTTATTGAGACCAATGTCCCTGCAAAGGTAAGAGGGAGAATGTTAATGCTCTTTAATTTTAAATAGTAACACTGCATGACCAATAAAATGTTGGAGCACAGTGCAAGTCTTTTTTTAATGGAGATTCTTTTTACTTCATATGATTTCATGCTATTAACTTATTTGATTGAATGTTATGTGTAGTTAAAAAACATGCCACTCTGAAGGGTGAGATGGCTCAGTGGTTAAGGTGCTGGCTTCCCCACATGGTAGAAGGGAGAGAGCGGGTTTCTCAAGTTGTTCTCTGACATCCGTAAGTGCACACAAGCACGCGCACATGCACGTGCGCACACACACAAAATAAGAAAATGTAATTTAAAAAATTAAATGTGTTACGCAAGGTAATCTACTTAAAATTGTTTTATTTATTTTTAATTTATGTGTATGAGTGTTTTGCCTCCATATGTGCAAGTGCATCCATGTTGTGCAATGCCCATGGAGGCCAGAAGAGGGCATTGGAACCGAATCAGTGATCCTAACTGCCAAGTTATCTGTCTGGCACCAGAAATCTACTTATATTTCTGCTTCCAGATGTCTGCTCATTGTTTGCGGTTCCAGGAAGAAATTCTCAACTCCAGAGATTTGAAAACCACAGTATATAGGAATACATTCAATCTTAAGTTGATCCATATTTGCCTTTGCATTTTAACTAGAAACAAAGAGAAGAAACAAAACAGAGGAGCAAGTGAAATCAAAAAACACTTGTCGAGTGGCCTAGCAGACCTGAACAGATTCCTGGAACTGCAGACAGAATGTCACTGTTAGGACCATTTGCCACCAGACTCATCCAGGTCAGGTGACCTATTCCACAGCAGACCTATTCTAGGTTACAGGACTCCCCCGCCACACATACACAATGTGTTGATGCCCAAGTCCCTTACGTTAAATGATGTAGTATTGGCATATAGCTTGAACATATCTTCATATATAGCTTAAATTTTTATTACATTTAAAATTTTATTTTGTGTCTGTGTGTTTGTATGTAGGTATGTGTGCATCAAGTCATGTGTGTGGAGGATAGAGAATGACTCTGTAGGCCCTGAGGCTTGAACTTCAGTTATCAGGCTTGGCCACAAGAACCTTTACCTGCTGAGCCATCTTGCCACCTCTCAAATATAATTAAATCAGGGCTTCTTAAACAGTTTTCATTCATGACCCCTTTGACTCAATAAATTTTTACACCACTACCAGAATATAGGTACACAATAAAACAGGTATCCAGACTAAATATTTACTGATAATAATCAAAGAGATTTATTTTAAAGCATTCTGTGGTATACATATAATTTTGTTACATATTAAAGATTAAGGAAAATTTACATACTAATCAGATGGACTTGTTTATTTTCATATAAGGAATTTAATCTTAGCTGAAAATCTGATACTGCAGGACACAGGAGCATCTTCAGTATTTTTCAGAGTTTATCAATATTTTGACTTTATCATCATTAATGCTGATACTGCTTCACATAAACATATGCTACATAAACATACTTACAGTCATTTCAGAAACTGTTGGACATTCTGTCCTAATTCCAAGCTAAAATTCAACAATCATCTTTTATGAAACCGAAGTCCACAATTTAAAAAGCAGTTTTCAAAATCAATTACGTTAACACAACACGGTCTGAAGTTATAAGAATTTGATACATGCTGAGGAAGATGGGAGGAAAGTATTGAACTTCATGGTTTTGTAAGAGCAGAAAACTTTGCACTGTAAAAATGCTAAAGCATAACATATAGCAGTCTGGCGTCTGAGCAGAGACGTTTCAGGCAGTATTTGTTGGTGTATGGCGTCATAGTATGTACAATGCAAATGTGCATGCTGTGTGTCACAGGCAGGGTGGCAGAGAAATCATGCCATACAACACTGGTAAGCATGGAGATAATTCCAGCACTTGGGAGGTAGAAGCAGGAGGAGCATGAATCCAAGGTCATGCTCAACCGTATGGTAAGTTTGAAGCCAGTCCGGACTACCTGAGACCTGGTTTTCAAAGACATTGTTAAAAAGGGCTGGGGAGATGGCTCAGCTGGTAAAGGTGATTGCTACCAACTCTGGCAACCTGAGTTCGATCCCTGGTGATTTCCCTTCCATCCACAGTGTGAAAGGAGAGAGAACCGACTATCAAACTCGACTACCCAATGTTTAAAGTTGCCCTTTAACATCTACAGGTGTACTGTGGATGCATATTCTTTCTTCTTTCTTTCTCCTCTCTCTAATAAAAAATGAAACACATTAGAATCGTTACCGGTTTTATTTTGAATGCATTTTTGGTTCTTGCATATTCAAAAACCTTTTACTATTGCCAAATTGATTAAGATCCCCATAGTCAGTTACATGGCAATACAAAGCAGCAAGATGCAGAGCCAATAATCAGTGGGCAATTTAGAAGCCAAAGTAACAGATAAACCTAGGCATTTATTTGTGGCTTCCAAATGTGATTTCCTTCAAACCCCAGTATGAAGCACAGGGTTTCCTTTGTGGCTCAACAACTGCTATGGAAATTGGAGTCTGAGTGAAATAGTTTGTCTTGCTTGGAGTACACTGGGCATGCCTTCCAAGTAGAATTTCTTTGTAGAGACAAATAGGAAAAAATATTCCTCTAGGTAAGAATGTACAGGCACACAAGGAATGAGGTAAAGACACCCAGAGGTACATCTAGAGAAAAGACAGCCATAGCAGAGTGGCTTCTGCAATTTCCATCTTTATTCTCACATCTCCAGTCCCCAACCTTCTAAAGCAGATGCATGGCCAAATTCTTCCAAGCCCAGAATTCAATGTAAGTCTCCATTTCAGATTTCAATGCCATTGTCTTTTCTCCTAAAAGGCGGAACAATCCATTTGGAAAGACAGAGTCTGCTATAACGTAATTATTTCCAGAAGCTAGACTTACCCTATATTCATGGCTGGTCACAAATGAATTACTACCTGCAGATGGATGGCTGGAGTTTACAGAATCATACATACATTGATCTTTGAGTTCTCTCATATTACTTGAAAAGGATTTTGGATTCTAATTGGGGTCAGATAGTTTCTTTCCTATTTTTCTATCTTACTGTGCTGAGGATCAAACCCAGGGCTTTATATGAACTGTTCAACCCTCTATTACTGAGCCACCATCCTCAAACCTAAGATTTTTTCCTTTTCTCTAGATAAAAGTTCTACTTAAAACATGGAAATAGTTTAAAAACAGCCAAGAAATAGTCTATACATAAAGATCAGGAAAAAGATCTAAATGTTACCACAGATGTCTTTTTGTGCATGGATAGTGTATGTACATGTGGAATGTGTGTGTGTGTGTGTGTGTGTGTGTGTGTGCGTGTGTGTGTGTGTAGGTTACAAAGCTATAGTCTTATTATATAGTCTAATAATAATAGTCTTGTTATTTGTTGAGTAGGGTCTCTCACTGAACCTGGAGCTCATTGATTCTGCTAGGCAGAGGCCCTAAGGATACACCTATCTCTGCCTCCCCAGGGCTGTGATCACAGATGAACTCCACTGCATCCAACTTTAATGTGGTTGCTGAGCATCTGAACTCAGGTCCTCATGCTTGCATAACAATCACTTTACTGACTTACTGGCTGAGCTATCTTCCCAGCTCCATGGCTGTTTTCTTTTCCTTCCTTCCTTCCTTCCTTCCTTCCTTCCTTCCTTCCTTCCTTCCTTCCTTCCTTTCTTTCTTCCTTTCTTCCTTTCTTCCTTTCTTTCTTTTTGGGAGACAAGGTCTCCTTGCAGCCCCAGCTGACCTGGCACTCCCTATGTAGACCAGATTGACCTTGAAGTCATAGAAATCTGCCTGCCTCTGCCTCTGCCTCCAGAATGCTGGGATTAAAGGCATGCACCACCATGCCTAGATGGCTATCTTCTTTTAAAAGTGAAGTTGGTATGAAGACGATTGTCTAGCCTCCATAGATCCTGGAAATGTGAGAGACTGCCCATTCAGAGAGACATCATTTCATAACAACAGGTGAGAGTGAATGCAATTTACTTTTTGGTTTTTAAAGTAGTTGGCAGTGCTGAAAGTACAAGAGATTTTTGGAGGGGAACATTTAAGTTAAGCTGGAGATAATATGAACTGTAACTGATTTTCTCTTATCACTTTTAGATTCTGTTCTATAATTCTACTGAAATGCATTCAGGCTTTAAAACTATAGCCCACCAATCTATTTTAAAAGTAGACATTCAGGCAGAAGGAACCAAATGATTTTATTTCACGTATCATTAGCTGATTTCACAACTATTTTCCCCTTCTACATGAGAAAAATAAATCCTGAGCTCTAAATTCTAATCAATGAAAATAAAAATTTCCGTGAAAGTATTTGGGTTAGCATTTATATCCTGGCAAATGATCCAATTGCTCATTTTTTTAAACTGTGAAATTAAAACTAAAGACATGTCTAGGAAATGAGCAACAGCCTTTTAATTTCAGTGACTATACCATTTCGTTTTACATGCAGAAGTGAGAAGGACTATATGGCTCCTAGTAAACTGCTCCCCCCTTCCACACAGAAGGACGCTGATGACAACTGTGGGGAACGGGAGGTATTCCTGGGCAGCAGACAGGACACTTTTGAAAACTGTACTCCAGTACTCTCCCATCTGCCTCAGTGCCATGAGCCAACAGGACCACCCAACCAGTGCAGACGGCCTGGCAGGTACAACTCTTGGTGGACTTTGTCTAGCAACAAGTATACTTTTGGTTTAGGGAAATGGTTCAGCCAGTAAAGTGCTTGCTGCACAAGCCAGAGGACCTGAGTTCAATCTCCAGAACCCAGGTAAAAAGCTGGGCATCACAGTATATGCCTGTAACCCCAACATTGAAGAGGTGGCGACAGGAGGAATCCTGGGGCTGGCTGACCAGCCAGTCTAGCCAATCAGTAATCTTTAGGTTTAGTGAGAGACCATGCCTCAAAAAATGAAGGCGGAGAGCCACAGAAGACACCTGGGACCAATCTTTGGCCTCCACATGCATCTGCATGTATGTGCATGCATACCTGTAAACACACATACATACACACATATACACACACTCTATAAACATAACAAAGGACCCTCTTTCTGCCTGCCTGCTGAGAGAAGGCCTACCTGGAATAACGTCTCATGAAACTTTTAATTCACTAGAGCCTAGGGTTTGCTCCAAACATGATGGAATATTTGATGGCATATTTGAAACTGATTTGAAAGTACAGGAATTTTTTTTTCAGTGTCAAACCATTCTGCTCTTCTCACATTTTATTTCAATATTATCTGTAGAAGCATCAGGCTGTACAGTGGGCTTCAGACTGTTTGTGGGATGATAGCTTGCAGCAATTTTCTATTTTTGAATTAAGTTACCACTTGACATACAAAATGTAAATTTCCCACAATCACATTGGCAGAGTGACAGCCTCATCCTTCCCCGTTTGTCCAGTCCATCTTCTTTCTCTGTGGAATAATTAGCAGAGTCCCATGTGTTCTCCAAACCTCGTCCAGGCTGATGGGTGCCCTGAAGGTCAGGAACAGCTTGTCACTGCAGACCCTCTGTGCAGACTTGGGGATAAGTCTGCTTGTGTATTGGGTCACCTGTCCCAGGGGTGATGCACCTTTAAGATGCTTAGCAGTCAGGTTTGGTAGGGGACAGTGTTGTCACTTCCAGAATGAGCATCAGTGAAAACTGAAACTTGATGCTCCCTTTGCTAGGAGAGTCAAAACAACTCAGTCACCCTGGGGTTAGCCTCATTGAACCACCTGAAAAAAGTGTGTGAGGAAGGTAGGAGAGACCAGTGACACAAGGGCTGAGGCCTTGTTTCTAACACTGGCGCTAAGTCATTCTCGACTGGGACCAAAGGTAAATATTAGCCACATTTTGTATTTAATCTTCAGCAGGCAGATGGCAGTAACGTTTAGTGGTAGAGAAGATCTGCGCTGAGGAGATGGTTCTGTCAGTGAAGTGCCGAACAGCCAAGCATGAGGGTCTGGGTTCAGATCCCCAGCACCCATGTAAAAGGTGACATGCTGGTACATGTCTGTAACGCAGTGCTGTGATGGGTGGAGACAGACAGGTTTCCAGAACTCACTGTATAGCGAGTTAGTCAACTAGTGAGCTCTGGCTTCAGTGATAGACGCTCTTTCAAACAACAAGGTGGGGAATAACAAAGGCACTCCACATCAATCTCTAATCCGTACACATGCACACAGGCCTATACTACACACACACACACACACACACACACACACACACAAAGAGGTAAGATCTGGTCTCAGCCTGCCTGTGGGTCTGAATCTTGTTTACTAGCTGTATGCCCAAGGCAATCAAGTTACATTTTCAGCGATGTAGTTTTTCTTATCTATGAAATGGGTGCAGTAATACCTCTCCTAAGGCTATTACGGGATGAAATTAGATATTCCATGGAAATCACACAGCACAGAAACTAATTTATAACAAGCATGTGGCAAGTGTTAAGCTGTGATGATATAATTATTTGGTACTAGATCACATAACAAGCATTAATCTTTTCTCTGAGAAAAGCACTTTGGATTTTTGAAAAGAAGAGATAAAGTAAGGACAATGCAGTATTAAGACTTAGTGAAAAGACAGAGAGGACTTCATAGCTAAATAGAACTTTGTGTTTAGGGAAGGGAGTGTTTTCAGCTTAAAATTCTCCTAGGCGAAGCTGAGAACAGGGTGCTTTAGACCCCAGTCCCTGTGCAAACCCTGTTCAAATGGTAGGCGGTTGGTTTCTGAGCTTTGGTGGTTTCTGTGGTTCTGGCTCAGAACTCTTTTAAAGAGGTGGTGAGTAAAAGTAGATTTCCTGCTCCAATCTCTTTTTCTCCACTAAATATTTGATAATCCTGGTCTACACTACACAACCACTCTAGTGAATTTTTGTGTGAGTCTTCCAACGAACCAGGAGGAAAGGGTCACCCCGGCAGGCCTGTGCAGGCTTGGCACCAAGGCCCTAGGTTTGTTTCTCTTTTAGGTGTGGTTTGTCTCTCTCAGGTAGAAGATAGTTCTTACTACTCTATGCTAAAATCCAGTTCTATGCAAAAAGGATCACTACTAGAGGAGGAAAGAGGCATATAAAGGTATGGCAGCTTTAGGGGGTGGTGTAGAGGGATGAAACAAAGACGTGAATAGCACCATATTGCAGGGCAGAATTAAAGGAAGGCAAATGGGACTATAAGTGGTCTAGATTCCCAAAGCCCTGGATCTTAACCTGAATTGTACTGTTCCCTGAAAATAATTTAACTTAAGTCAGGTAGATGAGGTCCAGAAATAATCCAGTCCAAAAATACATTGTCAGGACATAAAGTTGGTTCAGGAAAGACCAATGAGTTCCTCAAAGACATAGAACTGGATAATAGCTAAGGCAGAACTAGAATTCACATCACCCAATCCCTGGTTTCATGTTATTTATATTCCTCTCCATCAACTCCTTTTGGGCTGGGGGGCTCCAGCCAATGAGAGCCTGAATGACACAACCTGTTCTCCCTCAGCCTTCCTACAGAGCCCTTCTGTATATATACACTCCTGTCTGATGAGTCTCTCTGCGTGTTCACATCTCACTGTAGAGCTGTTATCCTGTGTCCGGTGGACTGTCCTTCCCTACACCTCTGGGTCTCCTTGTATCTCAGATGACAGCTCATCTCACAATAGAGTGTAATTGCCTCTTGAGAAAGTTTAAAAAATCAGTGAAATTTAAGCATAAAGATGCAAAATTAGGAAGCATAAAAACACATGTCCTTTTTGCATTTCCATAGAGTGGAGGAGTGGTTCCAATCCCAAATTCTATTGCCCCCTAGGAAATACTTTTTTCAGGATTTTACCAAATATCTCTAAGACTATTTGGTCTTCAACTTTGTTCTCATGAGTCCTAGAACAAGGAACAGCTTCTAGGACTGTGGGCAGTCTAGCTTCTAACTGTGTAAGTCAGCAGAATGGCAAAAATGATTCTTTTCAGCACATGGATGAAAGAATTTGAAAAAAGTCTGACCTTTTCCCTCATTAAACTAGAGGATATACCTTATTTATTGAAGTTCTATGAACATGGGTTTAAGTTTATTTGAAAAAACAGCAATTGAATGTATTTTTGTCATTCCTTTGAAAATAGTTTTCTTTTAATTGGAGAAGTTGGTTCTTTCATGTCTGTTGACCAGAGTAGAAAGATGCACACTTCACAGATCATTCCCACTGAATTCTGTGTTGACAAAGGTGGCGTGGTCTGGAGAGTGTACGCTTTTTGCTCCTTATTTATTGCAATAAAATAGATTGTCCCTTTGTGGTCATTTCTTGTGGGCTTTTCCTTTCTCTGTCTCTATTACACCTTTTTACAAGACCTATTTCTTTAGGTTCTTTTTTTCTCTAAACAGCAAGGAGCACATTGACTCAGTTATGTTGAACATTTAACATGTTATAAGAAAATGAATGTAGTTTCTGTCCAGAAGGTGCTTACCTACAAATAACCTTCAGGTAGTTGTGTTATCTAGAACTTTGAGGAATGAATGGTACTTGAAATCAGAAAGCTTCCGTGGGATTCTGTGTTCCATGTAGGACAGTAGTCATTCTTTTTAAGTCACCACATGGTGGTGGAGAGGCAAAATTGCTCAGTTTCATTGTTTGAGGTTACAGTTCTCTCACTAAATTGGGGTCTTTGGTCTATCTGTTATTTACTTGGAGCTGAAGAAAAATGACTCTTTGCTCTAGACTGAATGCTTACTTCCTCTCCACATCATATGTAGGACTTCTAACTCCAAAGGTGATAGTATTAGGGGTAGCACTTTGGAGAGGTGATGGGTCATGGGGGTGGGCCACTTTTGAGTGAGATTAGTGCCCTCATGAAAGAGACTCCAGAGAGAGTTTTCACTTCTACTATGTGAGGACATAGTGAGCAGCTGGTTATTCATGAACGAGGAAGGAGCAGACCCTCATAGACATAGAGGCCTTCTACCACCCAGAACTGTGAACAATAATTTTCATCTATTTATCAGTCTCTCAGTCTATGACATGTGTGGACTAAGACACTCTTCATTGTGAATGAGAATGTGAATCAAGGATGCTGGGTTGCTCTGTGTCCAAAAGACATAAGATTCTGATATATGTTGACAAAAGAACCTTTTTCATTTTCTGTTTTCATATCTGGGGAAGCACGCTCATGTTAACTACGCTTTTTCCCTTCATGGAATTATTTTGACATCTATCTGTGTTGTATCTGGTCCATTGAACACAGGCTGTGGAGGTCTTTGCTGCCAACAGCTAGGCACCAGCCATTGGAGCCAGAGCTTTCAAGGAGCTGGTCCTCAGTAGGATGGAATGACCTTGGGTGGCAAATGTGAGGGTCACATTTCTATAAACCTTTGGAGGATAAGCCTATTTATCTCTGGAAAGCCTCTTGTACTTCCCATCCCAGAGACTGTGCATCTGTGGAGAAGAAGAGTAGCACAATGTTTCATATCCTCAGATGGGAAGTCAAATAGCTTCCCTTTGATTACAGAACCACACCCAAAGGATCTTTAGTCATTGCCCTAGGGAGCACATATTCAGTCAGGCAGGATGGAAAACAAGAGCAGATAAATGAAAAAACAACTCTAGCTAAAAATTGCTGATACTATCAAAATCAAAACTACAGTTCCTTTTACCAATGCACCACTTACCAGTTCCCTACCTTTGAATATTCAACTTACATGTAAGGTGTCATTTGTTTTTTATTTATTTATTTATTACTTTTACAGTTGGGGATGGAACCCAGGCCCTCACACATACTTGGCTCTATCACTGAGCTCCACCCCTAGTCCTATGTTGTTCCTCTGTGTGTGTGTGTGTGTGTGTGTGTGTGTGTGTGTGTTCATGTGTGTGAGGTACACACAAGCCTGTGTAGACACATGGGCACATAGGTGTGTATCTATGTGTGTAGGTCAAAGAACAATCTCATATGTCAGTCCTCAAGTATCTTCTGCCTTTTGTTGGCCTGGAACTTCACCAAATAAACTAGACTAGATGGCTTGCAAACTTCTAGGGCTCTTCCTGTTTCCACCTCCCATCTTACCATCTCTGTCATTACAAGTATGCGCCACTTTGCTTATCATGTTTTACTTGGGTTCTGGGGATCAAACTCAGGTCTTCACACTTGCAAGGCAAGCACCTTACCAAATTAGTCCTTACATCAGCCCTGTGTTACTCCTTTTAATATGGTCACATATAGAGGGTTGTCTGTAGGGTTAGACTCACCTCCAGTTGAGTGACAAACATTAGGATCTTCTGCACTCAAACTGCTTCTAGTGAACTGTGGGATATTCATTATCATTTGTGAATGAGCACCCTGAGGCCCTCTGAGCATTGGAGCTCATAAATTATGATTTATGATGAAGACTAATAAAGCTGAAATTTATAAAAGGATTTAAAATTAAAATTTAAGAAGCTCTTCAATGGGTAAATCCATTTTCTGAAAAAGAATGGAAGAACACCACGGGTTTTTAGAAACATTTATCAGGAGGCAAATGACTTCCTTGTAATCATTGTAACATGGTGTGAGTAAGCCACTAATCTCCCAGTTTCATTCTTCATGCTTTTTCATTTAAGCATATTCTTGTATCTGCCCCATCCCACCTCCTCCTTCTATGCCCAGTCCTCCCATTAAAGTGGGGGAAAACTTATTTTAAAATAATGAAATAACTTACATTCCTTAGTATTTGTGTACATTTACATGGCTTTCTCTTTATTCTTCCTGTCAAATTAGAAAGAAATCAAACAAAATCTGATAAAGAATTTCAAAGGAATTCTATTCTACTTACTTGCCCATAAAATCATCCATCTTTTAATTTTTAAAGGCCTTTAAAGAATGGTATTGAATATACTTCATTATTAAGCACCATCAGTGACAGAAGTGTCTCTCGTGTGCAGAAATCACTCTTGTGGCTTTAATTTCTTACTTTTTGCTTTGTTCTTATAGAGCCTTGATAGACTACATTACCATTTATCTACCCAGCCCAAGTGTTAGGTTGAAGGTTGAGTCCTGGTGAAGCTTTGAATTGGACACTGAAGGGTTAACATGGGTTCTCAGCTGGGGGTGACTGTTGCCTCTCCTCGATGCCTATGGGACATGGGGCCATATTTGGAGATGTGTTTGGTGCTACAAACTGGGGGCAGAGGAGATATTTCTGGCATCTCATAAGATGAGCTCAGGGAGGCAGCTATTCATCCCACAGTACACAGGATAGTATGTCTTACCCCCAGCAACGAATTTGGTCCCAAATGTGAAGAGAACCAAAACTGAGAAATTCTGGGTTGGGAGAAGGTGGCAGCTCCATAGGAAGGCACGACCAATGAAACAGCTGTAGGGAATTCAACCTCTGAAACAAATAGTGTAATTCAAATTGTTTAGAGCCTCATGGGATTAATCAATGGATGGTGTGATTAAGGAGAGAAGCCAACCTGGAAATCATTTGAGGTTTGAAACACTGTTCGCCGCGTGATTTTGGTTGTGTTTTGGATCCCCTTCTTTTACCCTGAGATCACCAACCCAGTTTCCCTGCATGTTCCTTAAGGTAACAGCTGAAACATATTATTTGGAAAGTCTAATTTTTCAGGAAACATTTGCACTTGGCCAGCTTAACTGTCAACCTTTGACATACTTCCCTGGCGTAATGAATAGGTTTATTTGAAATATAAACTTCTGGCTGGTGAGTTCCTGGCTCTGACTTTAGAAACTGCCACATTCTTGAGGGTTGTACTTTCCCAACATTAATGTGAAAGTTTGCAATGTTTTTCCCCACTCTAGGAAAAAAAAGTTCACATGTCAAAGGTCAAGGATATAAAAGTACTCTTAATTTATCAGTAGACATTGTTAAATATAGAATGGAACAAAATCCCGAGATGGCTCTATGGAGCCCCAGCAACAAGAACAATTGATGCCTCTGCCTCTCATCCTCCAATGTGACAGCTTCAAAATGTGTCAGTTCTTTTTCAACGGGGAGATCACAAGAATGGTCAGTTTACAGTCTATGGTAAGTCAGATTTCCCACTCTGGCAACAGAAGGAATTTCCCATCTCATCACTTTGGTTTGAAACTAGAGTTCCATATCCTAACAGTTGAAGTAAATGGCAAAGCAATATACATGCTTATTAAGGTATTAGTTTCCAATTAACTGGCCAAGCAAACAGTGCAGCTCTTTGAGATAAATATGAAAACACGAGGAAATACTTGTTGAAGTCCTGTCCTGTTCAGTAATAACCATTTAGACTTATGAGTTAGGGAGTAATGACTATTACAACTGCTAATGTGTATTTGGTGAAAGTGAATGCTTTAGCCTTGCTCTCCTGAGGGATTAACAATGCTTCACTGAGAGTAGTGTCTATTAAGGTCAAGGTCATAGATTGACTCCTCCCAAAGGTGGGAACTCAAACTGCCCTCTTGATCTTCCTTTTTTCTCTTTTTTTCTTAAATTTTAAAAACTCTTGTGTATTTATGTATGTCTGTGTCTGCTATGTGTATGTGGGTGCCTGCAGAGGTCAGAAGACATCTGCTGGAGTCATAGGAGGTAGTGAGTCACCTGACATGGATGCTAGAAAACATGAACTCTAGTCTTTTGCAAGAGCAGGAAGTGCTCTTAACTGCTGAGCCATCTTTCACCTTGCTCCCTTCTATTTAAGAATATTCGAAGTGCTGTGAAAAGAAGCAAAGCAACAAGAAGAAAAGGAAGCTGAAGATGATGAGAATTATGCCACTAAAAAGCAATCAGAGATCTTGCAAGAGTCCAGGATTATGATCCCAGATTGCCAGCACAGGTTAGAAACTATGCATACTGACTGATCTGCAGCAGATATTAGTGAAAAGGACTTGGAAGAAGCAGAAGAGTATAAAGATTCAGTACTGGATTCAGTCAAGTTAGAAGCTTGAAACATTTTTGTACAGGGTGTTTTGCATTAAGTCCTGGGGTCTATTCTGCAATTCATGATTGTTGACCATTGCTGTGTGTTTAGAAAATGAGAATGTGATTCTTTTTATGCAGTTGCATATATTTTTCTTTGCATAACTTGAGGTGTCAAATAAATGAGTTCACCTTTAAAAAGGAAGAGTATGTGAAATGCTGTGGAATCTTCCTTCATTTCTAATAAAATATATAATCCAGCACAGCAATGATTTCATATTCAAAGAGAGGAATCCTTAGATTTAATTTGATGGCCCTTTTGTCATCATTTTTGTTGTATCTAGAAAGATGTATGGTCTTGTGTTGAGATTAGATGTCTACATAATGCCCATCTGTTGGCCTGGGAGTACTTCTTTTTTTCACCCTGCACGATATGAATCTGGAATAGGAATGGCTCTTCATCACACACTTGATAGACTCTGAAAGGACTGAGAATGAGACCTGCGTATGATCACAGAAGAAGAGTGAGAAGGGGAAGGGGCTGCCTGCTACCTTGGGAAAAGAATAGTGTTATGATGGGTTTTATCCATTTGACCTGTCAAGTTCTGATGGTTAGTAATGATTATCCATATGGTTGGATAAAAAAACATAAGATAGATTGGCAAAGACACTTCTGGATATGTTCATGAGGACAATTCCAGAGAGTATTAACTAAGAGGAGAAGCCCCATCCTGAATATGAGCAACACCATCCCAAAGGCTGTGGTCCCGGATAAAACAAAATGGGAAGAGGAGGAGTCCACTAGCATGCTTTCTCCCTCTCTCTGCTTCCTGGCTACTGTGAGGTGAGCAGTTCTGTCCTCCTACACCCTCTATAACCTCTGCTTTGCCATAGTCCTTGAAACAATAGAGCCAGCCACCGTGGACTGAGACTTCTAAAACTGTTAGCATAAAGAAATCTTTTCTATTTTTAAATTGTTTCTCAGATATTTGTCATAGCACAAAGAGTCTGATTAACACATTGACCCTCTGCTTCATTCACAGGATTCTGGAAGTTTACAGCTCAGAAGTATCCTTTATGTTTTTGTACTCCACTCTTTCAGTAAATTGTGGGCCAGGGTGGTGGGGTGGAGGTGGTCAGAGGCCAGGCTGGTATCAGCTCTGACTACAAAGTAAAGAATTGGGATGGGAGGATTCTAAGGAACTCACAAAAATGATGGAAAGGGAGACAGGCACTTGGAATTCCAGTATCCAAGAACCACAGGACTGAAAAAGTAGAATTCCGTTCAAGACAGAGCATGATGCAGCAAAGATAAAAGTACGCACATGTTAAAACTCAAGGCATTCTAAAGAAAGATGAAGGTTACAATAGCAAAACAATATCAAACAAAGGGAGGGTGAAGAATTCCTTGCTGTAGATGCTGGGCGGGCTCACCGGGGAGCTTTTCAGCTGCCTAGAAGTGCAGCTGCTTAGTTAGGCATTGTGCTTCTTCTTAAAGTGAAGGTGATCAAAACCTCTTAATAAACTCAAGAGACTGAGTGAGTCCCTCTCTCTCTCACTGTGTAGTAGGATCAATATTCCCTTACCCTGGAACAACCTTTTCTCCAGCAAGTGCCCACTTGGGTGGAACACACAATGGACAAAAGACCATGGCAATGGTACCTGGGGTCCTCCAGAGTAGTAACTTCTGCTCTCTCACCCAGGGTGATGCCTGTAGATATCACTTCCAGTTACATGCCTATTAATGGGCCTAAAAACACCAAGACAGAACAGAAAAGGAAGGACAGGAGTACCATGGACTCTTCATTCAGGTGATCTCTGGAAGGTGCTTCTGGGGAGACCACAGGTAGGTGCCTAGCATTTTGCTGCTTTAGATGCTAAGTTCTCATGCTGGCCTCTCTGTGACAGAAGGGCCCATCCTTTCTAGTGATGGTTGCTTACTCTGAGGACTACTCTGTAACAGGGTAAATGAGTCATGAAGTTTCTGATTCAGCCACAACTGAAACTGGGGAAGCCTCACTAGAGGTACCAATGAGCTCCCTTTTTCATGCCTGCAATGTCTTGGCTTCTTCATGGCAGCTTCCACCATGGAGACCCTCATACTCCTGAAGGGAAGAAGAGGAGCAACTGACGATGACCCCTAGGAACAAAGGAAGCCTTCCCTTAAGAGTCGATCTTGAAGGTATTCACCAGGGACCATCACCTATGGATTAGCGCGGTTTCACTGGGAAGCCCAGTGGCAGAGTCTACCAGGATAAGGACAGCAACAGCACATTGTAACTTGCATGGTTTTTTATCAGGATGCCTCAGAAAGGTATATAAAGCCATTTAACCCTACTTTTACAAAGATTCTCAATTTTATGCAAAACCAGAAAGTCTTCTTCCTAGATGGCAAAGGGTTAATAAAGAATGCATATGGAGGCCAGGGAGATGACTCAGTGGGTAAGAGTGCTTCCTACACAAGCATGAAGACCTAGGTTCAGATCCCCGGTATCCACACAAAGAGGCTGGGCACAGTTGCAAGCAACTATAAGGCCAGAACTAGAGTGAGATGGAGACAGGGCTTGTTTGATCACCAGCCTAGCAAAGCAAAGGTGATCTACAGGTTTAGTGAAAGGTTGTGTCTCAAACATCTTCCTATAGTCTTTTCCTATACATGCACACATCTACACGTGTGTACACACAAACACACATCATACATATATATACACAAAAAATTTAAGACATATTTTATGTTTTAGTTTTTCCTAACAGAAACAAGATGTGTAGTTATGTCATAAAATCTCTGATTCTGTAAAGGATGTATAGAATACATACATATTTCATGAATTTTAAAATGCCACTGAGTCATTATAAAATTATGACTTGTATTTGCTCATTAAATACTTGCATTATCTTTATGCTTTCTTACAAGGCAGAAGGTTTGGGTATTAACACAAGATCAGATCAGACTTTTGGTCACAGGAGTAATTTGCTGAAAAATAGGCTCAAATCAAAGATGTTTTATTTATGGTTATAATGCAAATGATTTTCATTCTTTTTAAACACATAAGTCAAATATTGGCAGTGCTTTTAAAATATCTACAATGGTAGTAGTTTGAAATAAAATGATGCTGCACTCAGGGGTGAACTGGAAGAGAGGGGCCCTCCTCAGGTTGGAAGAAAAGCACCTTCCAAATGACAGTGTACAGGAGGAGATGGTGGTAGCATGTGACAGTGATAAGAGCACTCAGAACATCTCTCCCATCTCAGGATAAGGGTTTCTGTATACTTACAGTGCTGGAACTCAAACCCAGAACTTAAAATACCCTTGATAAGTTCACCACGGAGCTAAATCATTTCCCAGGCCTCAGGGAGACAATGAAAGAGCTGGACAAATCAGAAGACGCTAGTCATTTAGGACCTCTCTTCCAGCAAGTGATCATCAAAACAAATAGGGCTGTTGGCTTATGTGTTTAGGGGCAAGGATATCTTTTATGAGGCAGTAATCAGACATCCTTCATCAGGAAATCACAGGCCTGCATAATGTTCCTGGTGATTTATCTGACCATTGGATGTAAAACGTCATGGTCACATCTGCAGAGTCATGCCACCTCAGTTGCTAAGAGCTCAGCAGATAGAGGCATTTCCATGCACACTTGACAGTCTAGGTTTGCTCCCTGGGTCCTACAAAGTGGCAGGAAAAAAAATCAACTTCTGAGAGTTGTTCTCTGACCTCCAAACACACATTATGATATATGTACCTCACACACACACACACACACACACACACACACACACACTCTAAATATATTACTTAATATATAGTAAAAAATGAAATACATTTTTTTATCCAAACATTCAGGACTCTGAGACAAGAAGATCACAAGTTTGAGGTCAGACTAGGCTACCTAGTAAGATCAAGGCTTACCTGGGCTACATAGGGAAACTCTCCCACTCCAAACCAAAACATAATAAATCTTACCATACCAAACTCCCCTGGTAATGTGCCTTGTCTCTTTCCTAGCCATGACTCCATGACCACAGCAACAGATGGAAGGGGATCTTTTCTCTTTCCATTGAATAACATGGACTATCTGAGTCTTTGCCAGATCTAGCCTGATGTGAGCTCTAGGTCCTTGTCCTAGAGAGGTCAGCATTGCTAGGCCAAATCACATTTGCACGGTGCTACGAGTGCAGGATTAACACTGGCTTGACTTGGGCCTCTTGTTTGATTATATTGGGTCCTATGGCACTTTACTGACAATAGTACCTGCAGTGTAACAGGGAAACAGACTGAGTCTGGAGGGAAGCTGAGGAAAGGCACTAAGCCAACCTGAAGAATGCCATCTCTATCACCAACAGAAAAATGGACATCAAGAGGGAAGAAAGGAATTTCTTTGCTGTGTATGATGAAAACAGCAGAGTTCATATCTTGAATAGTTTCCCTCCAGTAAAATTTTAATGTTACCTTAGACTGTGGTCAGAATGCCTAGTCTCCTTCTAAACATGGACCAGGCTGCTTGGTTTGGTTATGTGATTTTTTTTTAAGTTACAGTAAATTTTTAATACATTCCTTTCTTCTCTTTCTCTCTAAAAGTCCTGGGAAAGGAATTTAAAACCAGAATGCTATCAAATCCTTTATGAAACTTTTGGGGCTAATTACCCTTGCTGGAAGTCTTGGATTTTTTTCCTCCCTGCTTTCTTTTTCCATTTTAATGGAAAACAGTTCAAGTCTCATAAATACTTAAATATGTAGTCATAAAATTTAAGGTGTCTCATGGGCACCGCTGTCTACAAATCTGCCAAGCAGTGTTTGTTGAGGTCCAAATTTGAACTGGTTCCTGCCTCTCAACTAGGGTGTTCTCTAAGCTAGGCTGGGAGACTTTACCTGTTCTCGGTGTCAGAAAAGTTAATAAAGCTCATTTGATTATGTAGTCAGGGTCACCCCAGGAAATCTTGTCACTTCCCCATTTACAGTGGGAGAATGAACGAGAATTGTACATTTGACTGTTTTTGCTTCCTCCTTATTCAGTTCACCTAGCAACCGATCCTTTACTTCCTTATCCATTACTCCAAACTTTGAGAAAAAAGCTGGTCCTTGCTAGAGGGCCAGAGTCAGTGGCTGCTGCTTCACCTTCACCTGGTTGAAAACAAGGCCACAAAGCACAGCCTGAGTACCATATACACATCCCTTAGCATTCACCTCTGTCAGAGCTGTGGACTCTCCACCAAATGATAAGGAGGCAGAAAAGATTTCCCCAGAGTGGAATAACTTTGAGAGTCCATAACTCTGAGTTGATATAGGATGATTCAGGCCAGGCTAGGCAGGCTTCTGGCCTGCTGGCCTAAACTGGTTAGAACCAATATTGAGATGCATGCGCAGCGAATGCTTCCTGGGACCTAACCTGGGGCAGCTCTCAGGCCCTAGCAGCCATCCAGGACAAATGGGAGTGATGAACGTCAGATCATCAGAGGCATTCCGGACCTACCAGAGTGAAGCATATCAGATCACCAGATAAAGACCTCCCCCAAGCCTGGCAAAAGTATAAAGGCCTATTCCCTTCTTAAAATAAACGAGATTGTTGGTTCCATTCTCTCCCGGGATCTATGTTGTTGATCCTGTGCCTCCTTGCCCCCTTCCCTGAGGGACCCCCCAATGCCCGCCAACAAGTTGGGATTAAAAAGAACGAAGAAAGGGACTCTATTTGCTTGTATTTAGGAACAGAAGCAAATATCTAAGAGACAGAAAAATAATCTGTAGGACTTTTTAGGCTGGCCCTACCTTGAACATAAGGAGCCCTGCTGATGGGGGAACCAGAAAGTTAGGCTATGGTATTTATCAGAACCCTTCTCTACTTCCACCATCTTGTCAGCAAGTCAGGGAACCCGGAGGGTCCCATGGGGAGAGGAAAGTGTTATCTCACCCTAGAAAGCATTTCAGGTGCTCCCGTGTAATTGTCACAGATTTCTTTGCCTAATTCATTTTACTCAAGTCACATTATGTCATTCTTCTTAGGTCACTCTGCAAGCTCTGGTGGCCCTTGGCTGACTTTACAGTGCTCTTTTACCATGGGAATACAGTCCAGTCATTTCTTGGTCTTAACTTTGCTTCACATTCTCTAACTTTTCTTCCTTTACCAGCCTTCTTAACAAGCAGTGAAGTGTCTAGTTATAAATCAACATGGACCCTTATATTGGTCATATGAGAAAAACTTACAAAGTAAGGTATGTGATAAATGAGTTCAGTCATTCAGACAGTCAGTCAGATACATTCATTCATTCACTCATTCTGTTTGTCTTTCTGTGCTGGGCCTGATCCTGTCTGTGCTATGGTAGAGATGTAACAGTCAACAGCAGAAACACAATGCTTCTTCTTGGACTCTGTGACAAAGACAGGAAGAGAGTTAATTACAAACAAAAGCAATGCTCACATGGAGAAGTTTATGAGGAATGCCTGTGAGCCTCAGGACCTCAAAGGAGATAAGATCATTATGGGATGTCTAGGGCCTACTCAGGAGCCTTCCAAACAAAATAAGTGTCTTACTTCTAAGTCTCTAACTTAGAAGACAACTGGCATGTCTGACATGGGGCAAAAGATTGAAGATGAGAACAACAGATGATGCTGGGGGAGGGGTGAGGACCATACAAATGTCAGCATGAGATTTGCAGTACATGTGGAAACTCCCCTGAAGTGTGGCTACCTGTTAGAGTTTAGGAACTACGATGTGTTCATTTGAAGGGAAATGAAGTTTTTTATTGAACAAATATAATCCAAAACATGTTACAGGATGGTCTTCGATGCTGTTATGATCACCTCAAGTCATTTCAGTTTTCAAATTGATGAACTTAGCAAAGCCTGGTCTGTGGCAAATGGCCAGATAAAAGAAGTTGTTGATCCTGGCCTGGGGAAACTTGGAGAGAGAAGCTATTGCCATATTCTAGTGATAAAACACCACAGACAAAATGGGAGATGTTTTTGTTTGGATCTGGTTAAAAGAAAGCATTTTTTTTAAGTATGGCTTACTACATATCAGTTTACTTCACATGATAATTAGTCCATGGTGTCAAACTGAGTTTCCTCTGTGTTTTCATACCACCCTCTACCCTACAAGTTGGGAAATACAGTTTGGGTTCTAGGAGGTCATGTCTGGAGCCAGACTTGATTAAAAGAAACTCTGAGAATATTTTGTTCTTGCAGCTCTGTATAATTAAGATAAGAACTGATAATGTCAGAATGTTTCAAAAGATTTGAACTTTCTTAAGTTTGCTCTTTGTGGCTTCCAAAACAACACAACAGCAGCTTACTACTTGTAGTTTACACATCGCTATTTTACATGATAAGAACTCTGCCCTAGTTTGAAACTGGAAAGTGCCCTCAAGGTCTATGTGATATGGACATGGTACCCAGTGGGACACTGTAGGACCTTTAAAAAGTGGGATTTTGTGGGTTATATTTAAGTCATTAAGGTTAGTGCTCCCTTGAAAGGGATTGTGGGACCCCAGAGTGTCCTTTTGTGTTTTTGCTTCCTGGTCATCAGGTAAGTGGAGTATCTCCATTAAAATTTCCCCCTGAAATGTAATGCTGCCAACCTGAAGCCAAGGGTCAGTCACCTTGGATTGAAACCTCCAAATCTAGGGACCAAAATAAACTTTTCTGTTCCATAACTTGATTATCTTGAGCACTTGTATGATGAAGCTAATAGAAATGCTAAGGCTTAGCATGGGCAAGTGTCACCCCATGCCATCTAGAAGGCAGAAGCTGCCATGCAGACATTTGAGCTCGGGCTTTCTGTCTCCAAGCTGTACCCTAAACTGCTGAGAGTTCTCAGCATGTTGCTCAGAAGGTGATGAGCATGAAAAGCAGCCACTCACATCTCTGAATTTTCGTCTTTGGAAAGCATGAAATAAGATGGTAGTCATTTTTCACATCACCAAGAGTCAACACTTTTTGTGACAGATCATAGCAGCTCAGAAAAACATTTCTTTAATCAGTGGCATCACTGACTTTGCAACATGAAGACTATTTCCCCCAAAAGTCTTTGGGTTAATAGAGTTTGACCTTAGTCAGTGCTAAGAATTCTCCTCCACCCACATCTGACTCCACAGAGATGAAAAACATGCACACACCCTAAAATCCTGTCCTAAAAGACTGGCTTTAGGGGATACTGAACTCCCTGACAGGGAGAGGCAAGAAAAACATGAGATACCTGCTTTCACTATTGTGACCAAATGTCATTGATGATTCTTTAGCCATTATTTCTTCCTCATCTTAATTTGTGATGCAAGAGCTGGTTATGGCTTGGGAATGTCTGAATCTTCACACACAGAATTTCTATTTCATTCTGTGTCCCTCACTGAAATTGCACACATTTAATACTATGTTGAATTAGTGCTTTGGGGGACAGGAAACAAAGAGATCTGATTGTTTCAATCAAAACATCTGCAGTAGAGGGAGAAGATACAATGTAAGTAACGTCCTTGTGGTGAGAAGGGGCCGGGTATGGCAACAGAGGTGCCAGGTGATGAGGAGACTGAGCATCTCCGGGAGGGTTTGCCTTTCCCCTCTCTCCTTGCCTTTACTGGGTGTGCTCTAGTCGTTGCTTACAACAGGCTACATATTTTTCTGCTTCAGGGCCTTTGCTCTTCTCTCTGTCTTGTGCTTTTCCCCTTAGCACTTTGCTTGTGGATTGGGGGAACTGCTTGGTGTATGAAATGGCAAGCAGAAGGACCTGAATTTGGTCCCAGAGCCCATTTGCTTTCTTTGGCTTGTTATTTTTCAGCATTTGAGTTTTAGCAATGGAGTGATCATGTTGGAAAGTCCTCCTTTACTGCTTATTTGCTTACTTATCATCCCTTCTGCCCAACAGAATATAAACTTCCTTTATATTTAGAAATCATGGACAAACCACACCAAGAATATACTAGAACTAAAACAACAAGAACAACACTGAAATTCCATGAAGGTACAGAGAGGAGAGAGTAAGATGAGGGTTGATATTTGGTTTCTCCTTAGAGAGAGTTGAGAGCCAAAGGAACCAATCCCAGAATGGGAAGACTCAAGAGGAAGAGGAGGAAGAAAGGTACTGGATGGCCACACCGGAGGCTGAGCACCAATGATGCTGAGTACTTATACACAGGAAGGTGATTGAAGCCCAGAAACAATGGGATAGGCAAATCACAGTAGGTATAATAACTACATGATCTCTGTTGGAAGTAGAGGGCATCACGGGCAGAGACCAAGTAGGTGAGGACTTGAGGGATGGGTGGTGAGTATGTGGAGACCTGGGAAGGGTGCATTACACTTGTGCTTGATAGGAAGGGAAGGGGATGGGTTGGTATACTTATGACTCACTTTTGGGACCAAATACCTGAGATAAACAACTTAAGGAAAGAAAAATGGATTTTAGCTTACAGTTTCATGGCAGAAAGGGTATGGCAGCTAGGCCTCTCTGTTCATAGTGTCAGGAACTTGTTATGACCTGCTGCATCTCAGAACATCAGGAATCAGAGAATGACTGAGCTGGAATTGGTGGAGCTGGAACACTTAGTGACTACACTGCCTTCCCTTAGCAACCCACTTTCTTCAGCTAGGCTCCACCTCTTAAAAGCCCCATAACTTCCCAGAACTAGCTGGAGAATCACATGAGCCTGTGATAGACAATTCATATCTAAACTGGAATGGTGCCTCATCTTAGAGAATTCATAAGTTTAAGAGGATGAATGTTTTGGGACCCATGGGAAGATGTGGGTTTGAATGCAGATTTACAGAGGGAAGACTCTGAAGATGACAGGGGAGGATGGTAGAGAGAGAAAGCTACTGAGTCCAGAGGAGAAGGTGGCGGGGAGGACAAATGAATGCAGCCTTCCAGACAGGTTTGGGGAAAGGGACATCCTGAGCAATAGGAAAAACATTAAGGAAGATCAGATGCTGTGATCTAAGAGCATATAGAGATGTGGTAGTTGGGACAGTTAGTTCCCTTTGTTTCTCTATATTTTAGAATTTCCAAAACATTCATTAAGATACTTAGCTTTATGTGCAGCTCAGTGGTAGAGTGCTTGTTTATCATACACAAAGCTCTGAGATTCAAATCCCTGCACCATTCAACAAATGAATAAATGAATGTTGTATTAATTAATAGATAAGATACATAAATATAAACATAATTAAAAAGAAGGAAATTCATCTTAAATTAGGAAGTGGTTTATTTTAGAGCTGGTTTAATTTAACACTTCCAAGATGAGATGAGTGTTTCCTCCCCCACCGTGTGTATCCCATCCCTCTTTTAATGTGTTTTGTTTTCTGAGTTTTCAGGACTCATGATCAAACATAAATAAATAAATGGAAAGACAAGAAAGTAAAGGGAAGCTAAAACATACTTACACTTCCACTACCCACAAGCCACTGTCACGTGACAGTGTAGTGACAAAGAGCATGAATTCCAGAAGCATTTGCCATGGTTTAGATCTGGCTCTGCCATGCGGAGCTGCTATATCCCAGCCTAAACTCCACACTGGCAGTCTTGCCTCTGTCAGCTGTGGATGATTATGGCGGTCACTGCTGGCAAGGCTCCTGTGAGGGTTAAACACACAGAATGGCCACCTGCTAAGGCTCATCACCTGGTGCAGGGGATGTATACCAAGGTACCTGCATGTGAGATGCTGTTTCTTTCTCAGGCTCTTCCACACAAACATCTTCCTTCTGTACTGGGATTGCTTTTAAGCAGTTTCCATCTCACTTTTGTTTCAGTCTGTTACTTGTGAACATTTTCTTGTACTAGTTCCTACATTTCCATTTTTTCTAAACTGTGTCACACTCAGTGGATAAAATGCTTGTTGCATAAGTGACAAGATCTGAGTTCAAATTCCCTGAGCTCATATAAAGCTAGAAATGGGTAGCACGTCTGTAATCCCAGTACTCCTATGGTGAGACTGGAGATGGAAACAGAGCATACCCAGAAACTTGTAGATCAGCTAGCCTGGTGAGCACAGTGCCTTGGTGAGAAACAGAGGCCTTGTCTTAAACATAGTGGAAGGCAAGGACCAATGCCCATGGTTGTCTTCTGACCTCATGGCACCTGAGTACCTATACTCACACACACGAATGCACATAGATACATCTGCACACAGATAAATAAATTGTAAAGGTGAATGGCATGTTTCATCCCAGAAAGCACCATTTCTGTATGATGACATGATCCAGACAGTGTCAAATACTTTCACCTTTCTGAAAGTTGAAGAACTTGGCACAATCACAATTCCGTCAGAAGTTTATATTGCAAAGCTAACTGTGGCACAGCAGTTGTTCTTATCCTTTCTGTTCAAAAACAGTTCAGCAGGAAATGTGAATGACCCAAGAGTGAACCAGGCACAGAGCAGGAATGGTATCATTTCTAGGTCTGTATTCTACTTATCCTCTAGTTGTAGGGGGCTTGTGTGTGTACAGCAGTAAGCAGACAGGGAGACTTTCTTTCTCATCAACATTTCCCATCATGTTCAGCAGCTCTTGCCATCCAAATATTGAGTAAGAGACACAAGATGAGAAGTACCAAACACCACCAGACCACTACAACATGTTTCACAGTGTATAATGACATATTTATTTTATGTGTGCTTGTGTGTGTGTGTGTGTGTGTGTGTGTGTGTGTGTGTGTGTGTACATGAGCCAGAGGTTGATGTCAGACATCTTCCTGAGTCACTCTCCACCTTATTTTTTGAGAGAGCAGGGTCTCTCACTGAATCTAGAACTCACTGATTTAGCTAGATTACTGGTTAGCAACACCAAGTTCCTCCTGACTTTGCTTCTGCAGTCCTAGAATTTCAGATACTCGCTGCCACAACCAGTTTTCACATGGATACTGGGGACCCAGACTCAGGTCCTTATTCTTGTATAGTAAGCACTTTATGAATGGAGCCTTCTCATTAGCCCTGGTAGCATTTACTTTCATCACCTGCTGCTGGTTGCCTTTGTGACTTTTGGGGGTCATTGGTAAAGTTCCACCAAAGTAGCCCCTTGAATATATCACAGATACACGGGCTGGAGGAGTATACAGCCACTGTGAGCACCCATGTTCATGGGTGGGTCTTCACATCAATCCAACTAACTCCCTTCTCACAGCTTTAATTGTTGGTTCTTTAGATTGCAGGTAGACTAAAAAGAACAGCAATTTAAAATTTAATAGCAACTTAAATTTTCTTCTAATAAAGGACAGTGACTTCAACTCTTTTAATAATGGACACAATTTTCTTTCCTAGATAGATGCCATTTTTCAAATGTCACAAGGTCTTAGCAAAGTATAAATCATTCTCAATTGTGTAAGGGAAAGTCATCATCCAATTTGATTTTCATCATTCTTGTCTTGAATGCCTTCTAAATGGGTGATCCATCGTCCTCCTGACCCAAGTTACTGAAGTATAAATGTGCAAAGGACCTGGTAGCTGCTGGGGTTGGCAACATAGCCAGAAAGGAAAGGTTCCTGTAGTTCCAGGCACCTCCGATCTGCTGTTGAGCCATAACAGTGACCCACAGGCCTTCTGCATAGGACGATGAGCTAACTCTGGAAGGCAGGGCTGCATCTCTCCCCTTAATTAAAAGCACATTGGAGTACCAGAGGTGGTGCCTGCTGGCAGGTTTATCTGTCAGTGTGGAGCCAGTGCTCTGCCAAGGTCTACTTCGTTTTGGAATTTCTGATATATTGCAGACCCCATAGAGAAACTTTTCCATATGTAGACATACGCAACCTTCCAGAAAGACAATTTAGGGAAGTTGAGGCTGGTTAGCATCAAGGCTGGGAGAAGAAGGACATTAATGTTCTATAGAAATCATGACATTTGAAGAACATGTCCTGGATCTACTGCACTTACTTGGAAGTCAGTAGGCAATGTGACTGAAAAGCATCCAATTGGTTTTTATTTTGAGCCTTTTCAAATTCATTTTCAAGCCTGCTGCAAGACAGCTTCTGAGGTAGGTAGGATTTCCAAGAGTGTTTCTATAATGAATAAAGGGTTAATAGGGAAAGAACTGCTCTTTATTAAGCACATTGTGAGAGCTACAGAATTCACTGTTTTATATAGGACTCAGCATCCTCAAAACAATCTTCTATGAGATTAATTTGATCCCATTTCATAGAAGATACAACCAAAGGTCAAGACAACTAGGTAGTTTGTTTAGGTTTATGCAGCAGGAAAATGGTGGAGTTGGGATTAGGATCCAAATCACAACAGGTGTTTAGAAGCTGCTTTTGCTAGAAGGCTTGGACTCCTCACTTGGGCCCACAAGGTAACTAAAACCAATATGGAAGCCTGGTCTCTTGCTTTCTTTTTGCATCTGACACCTTCGCTTTGGGGCAGATGCCTGCTTGACTCTGCATATCCAAGTAGTGTCTGTCTACCTAACCTATCTCATCCCCTTCAAGGCAGATGGCAGAGGTCAAGTCATTGTCCTTAACCCTCAGTCACCTTGGATTCCAGGAAATGCAATATCTCTCAGAACACCGCTCATGCACAATGAAAGCAATTACCTATGAGGTGGGTCTACGCTCTGGAACAGGTAACACTGATAGGGTCAGACTTGTCTTCCTGGTGACAGCAGCTATACCAACTTCCTTTTAAAAACATTTATTTTTATTATTTTTAAATTATGTATATATGTGTGTGCCTCTATGTGGGTATGTGCACTGTGTGTATAGGTGCCTGTGGAGTCCAGAAGAGGGGGCTGGATTCCCTGGAACTGAAGTTACAGGCAGCTGTGAGCTACTGAACATAGGTGCCAGTGTGGAACCCTCTTTTTCCCCTCCAACCCCTATACCCTCTTAGTCTAACTGCTCTTTTTGGCTTCTGTAAAATGCTTGGCTTTAGAATAACAAGAGTCAAATAGCTATGTTTCCATTTTGTCAGTCCCAAGCTATTGTAAGTCCCTGGTTATGACAAAGGGGAAGAACAAGCCCTGGCAGGCCCCGGCATGCCTGAGCATGTTGAGTAAGCCCATGCACAATAAGACCTTATAAGGTAAAAACAGGACCCTACAGTGAGCCTAAGTAGCAGTCAGCACATTCTTTTGCTCTGAGGCAACACCCACCAATAAGACCCCTCAACTCACCTCCAATCAATTTAAAATATGTTTGGTGCTCGCAGGCTTCCTTGATCAACCATAATGTGACCCTGCAATTCTCCTCCCCTTTGTCTATAGTCAATAAAAAGCTCCTTGCCCCTCCCCTTGGGGCTCTCAGCATGGATCCACTGCATTGGTGAGGTCTGAGAGTCCAAGCTTAAGCCTGAATAAAGGCTCTTTGTTTTTGCATACACTCTGGATTCCTTGGTGGTCTTTGGGAGTCCGTTCTTTGGGCATTACATTTGGGGGCTCGTCCGTGATCCCCAAGACCCCCACCTGACCCCCCCCCCCCCCCCCCGAGCATGGAGCCTCATCTGATTGGTAAGTGTGTTTTGTCTTTGTCTCTCTGTCTCCTTAGCACTCAGAACTGGTTTCCTGCCTGGGTTTTGAGGTTTGCCTGCAGGAGGTCCAGGCGGATGCACTGTAGGACCCCAGGCTGTGGAACTCAGGGGACATCCCAGGTCTACCTGATTGGGACTGGATCCCACTTGTGAACTTGGAAGGGCAGGGCGAGTCTCACCCACCGAACAACCAGAGGGTCATCCTACCTTCAGTTTAAGGCACAATCTTGTCTTCTTGTTTCTGTGTGTCTATGGTTTCTGTTTTGTTTGTGACTTTCAGAGTTTTGGAAGAAATGGGACAAAGCTAGGTAACCGCACTCAGTCTTTTTCAGGATCACTTCCCGGAGTTTAAGATGCAGGTCAAAAGCCTGGGGCCAGAAGTGGAAAGCTTTTTGTCTTTTGCAGGAACAAATGGCCGACCTTCAGAGTCAGCTGGGTGGAGGAAGGCACGTTCCACCGCCCCACCATCTACAAGGTGAAAGATATAGTTTACGGGTGGTCCGGCCATCCTGACCAAGTCCCATGCATCATGATCTGGCAGGCTACGTGGAGGAACCCCTGACCTGGGTTAAGCCATTCCTTCCTCCTCCTTCCAATCCAGGATGGATTGTTCTCGCCTTACGAGAGGACGAGCAGCAAAAAAAATGAGACCAAACCATCTGCCCCCTCTATCCTGTTTTGCAGGGGAACACAGAAGAAGAACTCTTACTTGAGCCACCTCCCTACCCGCCTTCACCACAGGTGGAGCCTCAGGATGCTCCGGGAGAGGCCGAAGCAGCTCTGGTTTGGGAGGGAGAAGGGCAACTCCCTCAAACTTGGAGGAGAGTCCAAAGAGGGCAGCCAAGGTTAGCCACGGATTCCACTGTCTTTCCACTGAGAGCTGTGGGACCGCTTAACAAGGCAGACGACCAACAGGTGTAATACTGGCCGTTTGCTACTAGTTATCTTTATAATTAGAAATTACAAATGGCTAAATTTTCGGAGAAGCCTCAAGGTCTTATCGATTTGTTAGAATCCGTTTTATTAACCCACCAACCCACTTGGGATGACATTTAGCAGCTATTGCAGGTTTTGTTCACCACAGAGGAAAGAGATCAAATCCAGACTGAGGCCTGCAGTCTGGTTCCTGGGGTGGATGGGAACCCCACTACCAACCAGGCCTTCATTGATGAGACCTTCCCTTTGTTTCAACCAAACTGGGATTTTAATGTGGCAGAAGGTAAGGAGCGACTCTGGGTCTACCATCAGACTCTAATGGGGGGTCTTCAGGCAGCTGCGAGGTGCCCAACTAATCTGGCTGAGATTAGTGATGTGCAACAGGAGAAAACAGAATCTCCAGTAGCGTTTCTAGAAAGAATTCCTAGGGCATTTCATACCTACACCCTCATGAATCCCGAGGCACCTGAAAACAAAAATGCGGTAATGTTAGCATTTGTACACCAGTCAGCACCTGACATTAGACCCAAGTTGCAGAAATTAGACAGGCTGGCAGACAGGACCCTACCGGAACTCCTAGCCGTGGCAGAATAAGTTTACAACCATCAGGAGAGCCCAGAAGATAAGCAGGCCCATGTCGCCGCCCAGCCAGTGCTAAACAGACTCGCGACTTTGCCAAGATTCTTCTGGCCACATCTGCCAAGTCACCTGGTAAGCGAGAACATCAGTTGCGATGCCTGTCGGCTGAGCAAGGTGGAAAATATCCAGAAGGGCGGCTGAGACTACAAAGAAATCAGTATGTATATTGTAAAAAGATGGGCCATTGGAAAAAAAATTGCGTAGAGAGGCCAGCTTGGGGGGGGGGACAGGCCTGAGAAGAAGTACAGGTTCTCGAGCTTGGGAAAATGAGTAACTAGGAAGGACGGGGTTCGGATCCCCTCCCTGAGCCCAGGGCAACCCTCAGAGTGGAGGGGACACCCATGAATTTTCATGTGGATACGGGTGCTCAGCATTCGGTGCTAACTAAAACCCAAGTAAAACTATCTCACAAAAAATCTTGGGTGCAAGGAGCAACTGGCATAAACCAGTATTCATGGACCACCCAAAGAGAAGTGGACCCAGGCAGGGGACTGGTGTCCCACTCCTTCTTAGTTATGCCTGATTGCCCCTACCCACTCCTGGGTAGAGACTTGCTCACCAAAATCAGAGCCCACATTCACTTTTCACCTGATGGGGCTCATTTGACAGATAAAGGGGCCATCCCATTCAGGTGCTGACCCTATGACTGGAAGATGAATTCCGATTGCATCAGACTTAATCCCCAGCCAGAGGAAAAGATTTCTATCTGGCTGCAGGAATTTCCCCTGACATGGGCAGAGACTGGAGGGATGGGGCTGGCAGCCCACCAGCCCCCCATCTGGATAGAGCTAAAACCCAGAGTACTTCTGGCATGGATAAAGCAGTACCGCATTTCCCATGAGGCTAGATCAGGGATCACTCCGCACAGCGGTCGACTAAAAGACCAAGGCATCTTGGTACCATGCCAGTCGGCATGTAATACACCTCTCCTTCCCGTAAAGAAGCCAAATTCAAATGACTACTGGCCAGTTCAGGACTCGAGAGAAGTAAACAAATGGGTCATGGATATCCATCCCACAGTGCCCAAACCCTACGCCCTAAGTTCCTTGCCACTCTTCAGGACCTGGTATATAGTGCTAGATTTCAAAGACGCCTTCTTTAACTTTCCCTTAGCCAAGAAGAGCCAGCCATTCTTTGCCTTTGAATGTCAAGACCCAGAAATCGGCTTTAATGGACAGTTGACTTGGACTCGCCTGCCACAGGGATTCAAGAACTCACCCACTCTTTTTGATGAAGCCCTCCACGAAGATTTGGGTGAGTTCAGACTGGAACACCCCCAGATCACTCTATTACAGTATAGCCTCAGACGATGCCTTATTATGTCAACAAGGACCTAGAGACTTATTGGCAGCTCTGGGCAGGTTAGGATATAGGGTGTCTGCTAAAAAGGCCCAAATATGCTGGCAGGAGGTAATCTATCTGGGACATATATTAAAGGAAGGGCAGCAATGGCTTACAGATTCCAGGAAAGAAACAGTGCTGAGGATACCTGTCCCTCATTCCCAGAGGGCAGTAAGGGAGTTCCTGGGGCCCATGGGATTTTGCTGCCTATGGATCCCCAGATTTGTTGAGTTAGCTAAGCCTCTCTATGAGGCCATGAAAGAAAATGAGACTTTCATTTGGATGGAGAGGCAGGAGAAAGCCTTTAATGAGATCAAACAAGCCCTCCTGACAGCCCCATCCTTGGGGCTTCCCGATGTTACTAAGCCCTTCCACCTCTATGTAAATGAAAGGAAGGGGGTGGCCAAAGGGGTCCTAACACAAACCTTAGGACCTTGGAAGAGACCGGTGGCATATTTATCCAAAAAACTAGACCCAGTTGCTGCCGGATGGCCGCCATGCCTGCAGATCATAGCTGCTACTGCCCTTCTAGTCAAGGATGCAGATTAAGCTGACTTTAGGGCAGGAACTGTACATCACTACTCCCCATGCTACTGAAGAAGTCCTCAAGCAGCCACCAGATTGCTGGTTGAGTAACATCCAAATAACTCATTATCAGAGCTTACTTCTCAATCCCCCAAGAATTTGATTCATCCCACATGCCCTCCTGAACCCAGCCACCATGCTGCCTGACCCAGACTTGGACGTGCCCCTGCATGATTGCATGGAAATTCTGAGCCAGATACACAGGCTCCGAGAAGACCTGACCGATCAGCCACTTTCTGATGCAGATGTCACTTGGTTCATCAATGGCAGCAGTTTCGTACAGGATGGACAGAGGTATCTTGGGGCGGCTGTGGTAACAGAGACCGAGACTGTTTGGGAGGCAGCCCTGCTGGCGGGGATTTTGGCGCAGAAAGCCGAACTAATAGCTCTGACTGAGGCTCTTAGACTTGAAAAGGGCAAATGCCTAAATGTATACACGGACAGCTGGTATGCATTTGCCACAGCTCATGCATGTGGAGCCATCTACCAGGAAAGGGCTGTTCACAGCCGAGGGAAAGACAATTAAAAATAAACATGAAATCTTAGATCTGTTGGTGGCCCTACGGCTGCCTAAGAAGCTGGCTATTGTCCACTGCCCTGGGCACCAGAGAGCCAACACACTTGTAGCCCGAGAAAATCAGAGGGCAGACCGAGTCAGTAAGGAAGTGGCTCTGGAGGCTTGTTAGATCCTGACAATTCAACTGTCAGAACCTGGCTCACCAGTATTACCTGGTCAACCCAATTATTCTCAGGAAGACTTGAGATGATACATAAACTTCCCATGACTCAAAAGATTGGTGCCTGGTGGCATACGGGGGACTGTAGAATTATTCTACCAAGTAATTTAGCCAAGGGCCTCCTCAACCATATTCATCAGACCATCCACTTGGGCACCAGAAAAATGGCAGATCTCCTAAGAAATGCTCATTTAAGGTACTGAACCTTCAGCCACTTGTTGACTCCATTGCTTCTGCATACCTTAGTTGTCAGTTAACTAACGTGGAGAACCTCCATAAAGAACAAGGGGCTCGGATGAGGAGCTCTAAACCAGGGACCCACTGGGAAAGGGACTTTACAGAAATAAAGCCAGACAAGTATAGTTACAAATATCTGCTAGTTTTGGTAGACACTTTTTCAGGATGCACTGAAGCCTTTTCCATCAAGCATGAAACCACGCAGGTGATAGCCAAAAAGCTGCTGGAGGTATCCTGCCAAGGTATGGTATACCACCCCTTTTGAGCTCTAACAATGGACCAAGTTTCGCTTCTCAGGTAACTCAAGAATTAACTAGGATGTTGGGGGCAAAATGGAAATTACATTGTGCATACAGGTCCCAGAACTCATGGCAAGTAGAAAGAATGAATAGAACTCTAAAAGAGGCCCTTACCAAATTAACCATGGATGCTGGCAGGGATCAGATGGCTCTCCTCCCCTTTGTCCTATATAGGGTACAAAATTCACCCTACCTGTTGGGACTAATTCCCTATGAAATGATGTTTGGTAGACCCCCTTCCATCCTCCCCAATCTGAGAGCAGACTTGATTGCTGGGTTTGATAACCACCAACTGCTTGCTTCTCTTGAGGCTGTAGCCTCTTGAGGATATATGGAGTCATCTGAAGGCTATCTATGAGACAGCACCTCCTCCTACTCCACACAGTTATCAGCCGGGTGACTAGGTCTATATTCATAGACATCGCAGAGAGACACTAGAGCCTTGCTGGAAGGATCCGTACGTGGTGCTCCTAACTACATCGACAGCAGTTAAGATCCATCGCCTGCATCTGCATCGCCCTCCAAACGATGGAAGATTTCACACTTAAAGGATAATCCCTCAAGTTAAAAATTGCTACAGTTCCTTAACCATTGCTGTCTTTTTATGCCTCTCTATGACCCTTGCCTACAAATCTCCCCACAACATCAAAAACCTCACCTGGATAGTCAGTAATATAGCAACGGGAAAAACCATAAATACCACTTCCTCTCCAGGACCTGTCGGCACTTGGTACCCCACTATCATGTTTGACCTCTGCAAGCTGGCAGATGGAGCTTGGGATCACTCCATCTACAGCCCAGGAGCATTGTCATATGGATGCAACTATCCAGGATCCCGCAGCCAGACCAGGAATCATCATTTCTATGTCTGCCCTGCTGACAATGAAAATCAAAAAGAAATTTATGGGGGCCCAGAGGCACACTTTTGTGCCTCCTGGGACTGTGTGTCCACAGGATGTATTTACTGGACAGCACCTGTTGCCACTGACCTAATTCAGGTAACGAAGGCTCCAGGGTCATATTCCTTAGGATGGGGACGAAAGCCTAAGGGAGGGCTTGGAGGCCCTTGCTCGTCTAATTGCAACCCCGGAATTATGAACTTCACCCCAAAAGGTAAAGAACCTGGGCAACTACAAAAATGTCTAAATGACATAACTTGGGGGCTAAGGCTATATGCCACAGGGACAGACCCAGGGGTTCTCTTCACAGTCTGTTTACACATACGCCTAGACAAGGGACCCTGTTGGACCGGTCTCAGTAGTTTCCCAGCCCCAGTCACATCATGAATGGCTTCCACCTCTGCTCGCCCTACAGGTACCCCAGCACCTCAAAGACCCCCATCTTCCAGGCCCCTAGGTCTCCTAAATGTCACCTTCAACACTTTAAACGTCACCAACCCTAATCTCACAGCCCACTGTTAGCTCTGCATGGATCCGAACCCCCTATTCTATGATGGCTTAGCCCTTCAAGGGACCTATGTTAACACCCTTGACCCAATCAATCTCTTATAGAACCCCACCTCCGGGACTCACCCTAACCAAGGTATATGGCCAAGGTCTATGTGTAACCTCTACGGGAAAGGAGCCACCACCAAGCCATAAGCAACAGAACACACCCATATATGGTGCCTCCTAATACCACCTGGTGGGCCTGCACTTCCGGAATAACCACTTGCCTACATTCTTCAGTGCTCACTCAAACTAACGATTTCTGTGTCTTAGTCCAGCTGGTTTCCCATTTATACTACCGGACTGACCAAGAAATGGAAGTTAGGCTCTCAGCCTGGACTAGACCCAAGCGTGAAATAGGCACAGTGGCCATCGTCCTGACTACCCTACTGGGAATAGGCACTGCTGCTGCCGCAGGAGTAAGCACCCCAGTGCTTGTCCTACAGGATCAAAACTACGGCGCTCTCCAACAGGCTATAGACCTAGACGTCCAGGATCTTGAAAAGTCTATCTGGCACTTGGAAGAATCCTTGTCTTCCCTGGCCGAGGTAACCCTACAGAATAGATGGGGCCTGGACCTACTTTTCTTAGAAAGAGGGGGACTTTGCATTGCTCTAAATGAACAATGTTGTTTTTATGTAAACCATTCCAGGATCATTAGACAGTCTCTGGATGAAATAAAAAAAAGATTGGCAGAACGAGACAATGATAGGCTGTAATTAAGCATGTATTAGGAATAAAATAAGACTATGAGAATGAAATTTAGAAACTTAGAAAACTGTGTGCAGTGAAACATATGTGTGAGGAAGATAAGAGGAGTGATGTAAGCATCACCTTAGAAATGCTCACATCACTAAATGACTAGGCTTATAGCTTACTGTGTGAAGTAGATAAAGATGTGTGTCATGGAAAGGAAATAAGGAAAGCATATCAAAGATGATCATGAGGAGACACTTTCAGAGCTTTCATTCTGAAACTCTCCTCTGCGGTGACACGCCAGAGCTCAGAACGTCTGACTGACTGGCTTCTATCAGGACGTGAATGACCAGACATCGCTCTCCGAGAGTCAAGCAGTTTGTTCCAGTCATCTGCATTCGAGACCCAGAGCAGCGGCTAGAAGCCTTTGTCCTGACTGCAGGCACAGCACTCCTGTTCCTGGAAACTGTGGACTTGCTGACAGCTGCCACCCTGGTGATCATTGTGGTAATTCTGCTTGCAGAGACCCTTGAGCTCGTATAACTTGTGTGAGGTATTTAGGTGTGAATGTGTACTGTGTGAATAAATGTTGCTATAAGACACATTTGCTTACTGGTCAGTTATTCCCCTCGGATACCTCTGAGAAATGCTCGCGACATAGGCTCAACCACCAGAACTGGTATGCGTCCCTGTTCTCAAGATCCCCCTAGTTAACTTCTTTACTTACAGCAATAGCGGGTCCACTGTTCCTTTTCCTCCTAGCTCTTACTTGCGGACCCTATATCATCAACCAGTTAATGTCCTTTGTCTGGGAATGGGTCAAGGCCATACAGTTGATGGTTCTGAGAACTATCAGGTCCTAGACCTCTGCAATAGGGACTCCCACCCTGACCCATGATTGGGTCATCTCACTAGAAGAGAGGGAAATGTGGAATCCTCTTTTTCCCCTCCAACCCCCGTGCCCTCTTAGTCTAACTGCTCTTTTGGGCTTCTATAAAATGCTTGGCTTTAGAATAACAAAAGTCAAATAGCTGTGCTTCCATTTTGTGATCTGCTGCCTCCATTTTGCCAGCCTCAAGCTATTGTAAGTCCCCAGTCACAACGAAGGGGAGGAACAGGACCGGGCATGCCTGGGCATGTGGGGCAAGCCCATGCACAATAAGACCTTGTAAGGTAAATCAGGACCCTACAGTGAGCCTAAGAAACAGCACATTCCTTTGCTCTGAGGCAACACCCATCAGTAAGAAGACCCCTCAACTCACCTCCAATCAATTTAAAATATGTTTGGCACTCGCAGGCTTCCTTGACCAACCATAATGTGACCCTGCAATTCTCCTCCCCTCTTTGTCTATAGTCAATAAAAAGCTCCTGGCCCCTCCCCTTGGGGCTCTCAGCATGGATCCACTGCGTTGGTGAGGTCTAACCCAAATAAATAAAAGCTCTTTGTTTTTGCATACATTCCAGATTCCTTGATGGTCTTTGGGAGTCTGTTCTTTGAGCATTACAGCTGAGAAATAAAATGAAGTTTAAAATACTGTGGAAATGTACTGTGTGCCCCCTTAAGGAAGTGAAACTGCTTGAGACATGAAACTGCCTAAGACAATGGGAAACTTCTAAAACCATAGAATGTATAAGAGCACGCTTGAGAAATTTTGTGATAAGATCACCTGGAGCACCTGCAAGCTGTAAACTGTTTCCACCCCACCCGCTTTGCTTTGTTTCCCCCGAAACTGTAAGTTCTCAGAAAGTAACAATGGCTCTGGAATTCTCCGCCTGCAGTTTTTAGCTTTAAAAGTAGACAGGCCACTGTAAGCAGGCGCGCCTCTGTATCCCGAAGCAGGGCGCCCGCTTGTACAAGTGCTTTAATAAAAACCTCTTGCTTTTGCATCTGGCGTTGGTCTTCTTGGCCCTGCCTTTGGGCTTGCATCCCGGAGCAGGCGGCCATTGAGGGTTCGAGTCCCGAAGCCCTGGTGCCATTGGGTTCAAGTCCCAGGGCAAGGCGTCGGATTGAAGTGACGGGGGTTCAAGTCCCACGGAACTCAACATTTTTGGGGGCTTGTCCGGGATTCCCACCTGCCTTGCCCAGCACCTGAAGACGCCAGGAGGTAAGATTTTGCCGGCTGTTCTCAGTTTTATTTTTTCCTTTTCCTGCTCTTTTTCTTTCTGGTGGCCACCTTATAGGTAAACATAGGAACGAGCGGTAGGGACTGACGAGTCCGCCCGCAGTTCCATAATCCTGGGAGACGTCCCACGGATTGGTTGGAGGAAGGAGGGCGAAGATTCTGTTGTCCTCCTCCCGGAGTTTTGGGACCCTTCTCGGTCGTGACCCTCCCGCTCTGTGTGGTGCCTTGTTCGTCTGCTTGGAGTTAGAGTGTTTGTGTTTGTCTGCGCTTTGTTTTTGTTTACTGTTCTTTTCATAGCTTTAGATATGGGACAGTCCCTGTCCACGCCTTTGTCCTTAACCTTGGATCATTGGAAGGAAGTTTGCCATCGGGTGGGCAACCGCTCCTTAGAAATTAAAAAGGGCAAGTGGCAGACATTCTGCCGCTCCGAGTGGCCCACGTTCCAGGTAGGATGGCCGCCGGAGGGCACTTTTAACCTGTCAGTCATTTCTCAGGTTAAATCCAAAATTTTTGGACGGGGACGGCAGTCCACCCCGACCAAGTGCCATACATTGTCATTTGGGAGGACCTGGCGGAGGACCCTCCCTCTTGGATGCCGGCTGCCTGGGTAGCCCGAAACCCCATTTACACCGCCCGCGCTCCCCTACAGCCCTCCCCTGCTCCCCAGAGTTCCCTATTCCCTGTCTTTGCCAGGGAAGACGAGCCCAAGAGACCAAAGCCAGTCCTGGATGAGGCACAGCCTTTAATTGATTTTCTGGCTGAGCCTCCCCCTTACCGACCTTCTGGAACCCCGCCCCAGGCCGCCGCTCCCTCTGCCCCGGCTCCGTCCTCCGCCGCTTCTCCCGATTCTACTGTGGCGGATTCGGAGCTTCCGGCTTCAAGCCCTGTAGCCAGCCGCCTGCGCGGAAGTCGCCCAGAGGTTTCCGCCCTTTTTCCCTTGCGAGCGATAGAAGGTCCCGATCATGTGACTATGCAGTACTGGCCCTTCTCCACATCGGATTTGTACAATTGGAAAACGCATAACTCTCCATTTTCACAGGACCCAGTGGCCCTCACCGGGCTAATAGAATCTATTTTGCTAACCCATCAACCCACTTGGGATGATTGTCAGCAGCTTTTACAGATCCTCCTGACTTCTGAGGAAAGACAGCGGGTCCTCACGGAGGCTAGGCGGAATGTCCCTGGAGCCGACGGGTCCCCGACTGTCCTGCCCAATGAAATAGATGCTGCCTTCCCCCTGGACCACCCCGATTGGGACTACAATGCCCATGCTGGTAGGGAGCGACTCCGCCTTTACCGCCAGATACTCCTAGCCGGTCTCAAAGCTGCGGGCGACGCCCGACCAATTTGGCCCAGGTAAGAGCAGTAATTCAGGGTAAGGAGGAAAGTCCTGTAAGCTTTCTTGAGAGGCTTATGGAAGCCTATCGCTGGTACACCCCATTTGACCCTGAGAGTCCCGAACACCAGGGCAATGTGGCTATGGCATTCATCGGACAGTCTGCCCTTGACATCCGTAGTAAGCTCCAGAGGCTGGAGGGGTTGCAGAACCTTAATGTACAGGACCTCCTTAAAGAGGCAGAGAAAGTATTTAATAAAAGAGAGACAAGAGAAGAAAGAGAGGATAGAATCCGGAAGGAACAGGAAGACAGGGAATTAGCACGAGACAAGAAAAGAAATAGGGAAATTAGCAAGATCCTGGCCGCTGTAACTGTAGGTAGAGAGCCACAGGGAGACAGGAAGGGAATGGGAGGCAACGGAAGACTCCGGCCCAAGCTGGAACAGGATCAGTGCGCCTATTGCAAGGAGAAAGGACACTGGGTCCGAGACTGCCCCAAGAGACCGAAGGGACCACGCAGAGAGAGAAAACCCCCCAACCTCTTACAATTGGAAGAAGAAGATTAGGGGCGTCAGGGCCAGGCGCTTCCCCCTGAGCCTAGGATAACCCTGAAAGTAGGGGAGCAACCTGTGACATTTATGGTGGACACTGGGGCTCAGCATTCCGTACTTACTCAGGCAAAAGGGCCCTTAAGCAAAAAGAAAATTTGGGTACAAGGGGCGACAGGCATGAAACCATATCGCTGGACCACCGAGCGAAAGGTCCAGCTGGCTACTGGCACTGTAACCCACACCTTCCTCCACGTGCCTGACTGCCCACATCCCCTTCTGGGAAGAGATTTATTAACCAAAATGGGCGCCCGAATCCAATTTCACAAAAAGGGGGCAAGAGTAACAGACAGTCAGGATCGGCCCCTCCAAATCCTCATCCTAAAACTAGAGGATGAACACCGCCTGCATGAACACCAACAAAGGACCCACGGGGCAGGGGATGAATGGCTGCGAGCAGTCCCTAAGGCTTGGGCAGAGATAGGAGAAATGGGAATGGCTGAGGGACAACCTCCCATCTTAGTGACTCTAAAACCTGGAGCAGTCCCTGTCTCCATCAAACAGTACCCCATGCCTAAGGAAGCAAGGGAAGGCATAAAGCCCCATATCCAGAGACTATTACAACAAGGAATACTTACGCCTTGTAAGTCTCCATGGAACACCCCCCTGCTCCCCGTTCGGAAGCCTGGGACTGGAGACTATCATCCAGTGCAGGATCTCAGAGAAGTTAATAAAAGAGTTGAGGACTTGCACCCCACAGTGCCCAACCCATATAATTTGCTGAGTACTTTGCCCCCAAACCATGTTTGGTATACAGTACTAGATTTAAAGGATGCTTTCTTCAGTCTCCGGCTAACACCACACAGCCAGGAATCAAACTTGAGACCTTTGCAAGAGCAGTATGTGCTATTAACTACTGAGTTATCTCTCCAGCCCTATAGCAACTTCTTTATTGGACCATTTTATAGGACTAGAGCTGAGCTGAGACAATGATATTTGGTCACCACTTGACCAGGAGTGTTTAATTAATTATACTTCTTGCCCTTTGCCCCAATTTTCTTCCTGTTTAAACCCAAATCTCATATCAGTACCTTAAAGATGAACTTAGGTTCATTGGACCTCTTTATCTGTTCCTATTCTTTTAAAAAATATTTTATTATGTTTATTTTATGAGTGTATGCCTGTATGCATGTAAATGCAGCCATGTTGTGCCATGTGTTTAGAGATCAGAAGAGGGTGGTTGGATCCCCTGGAACTGGAATTATGAATGGTTGTCAGCCACATGTAGGTGCTGGGAACCAAATGTGGGTCCTTAGCTATCTTTCCAGCTTTTCTATTCCTATTCTTAAAACACACCAATAGCATTACTATCTCTTTAACTGGTGAGTTTCAACTGAGACAGTGGCTGAACTTAGCCTATAGGGGCTGTAGGAACTGAAAGTTTTGTTCCAAAACTCCCCTTATCATTTTATAAAGCAGACACCAAAGTCACCACAGCTTATCTTTGGCACCCATGATAGAAAAAGGTAACAACTGTGGATGCATGGCTGTGTATTTTTTCCACTGGTGTAGAAAATTGCTAACTGATTAGATTTCCCAGTGAGTTTTAGGATTCAAATGAATTGACTTGAATTTTGGAGCAGGATTAACTTTGTAGAACAGCGGGAAGCTGGTTGAGAAAACAAAACATAGGAACAGATCATAAAGGGCCCTTAGGAAGTAACTGGGAAGGGCTAAAGCATAGTTTTGAGTGTTTTTGGAAACTGAGACTCAAACTGTTCCATATTCAGCTCTAATCCTCCCTCAAGTTTCTACATGGCCAAGAACTCAGTCTAGAACATTCTTATCAAACCACTGGTTTAGGAAGTCTTGAAATGAGTCAGTGGATCTGGAACACAGGGTTACACAAACAGTTGGTTAAGGGCAAGAGGAACTCTCTCTTATTATAGGGACAAAGCAAACTTAGACGTCTTAAGTTTTAATCGCTTCACCCTGCTCTGCTACATTCCAGGTGGTAACACTTCAGTGACAAGCCAAGACCCCACGGAAGATGAGGTCTGAGTTGTCCAATACAAATAATCCTCAAGGGAAAGACAGGTTCTGGACCAATCAATTCCAAGGTTAAACTAGCCCACAGAGCTGCTCAGCTATGGAACTTTTAAAAGCTGGCTGCACCCTGGAGAGTGTGCAGCAGTCCCTTGATCTGGCTGTAGGGACTGCAGCCAGGCCAGCCACTGATTTCCTTTTTCACCAAATATAAATTTTCCTTTTGCATCATAATGGAGTCATGGGGTTTGTTCTTGATTGTTGGACCCTAATATTACCTAGCATGAGGACTCATAGCACAGTATGAATGTGCATGAAAAAGTGATGTCTGTATTCAAACTGAAAGATTAAACAAACAGGCAGGTCTTGTCAATCAGTCCTCTGCTTTTTGGCTAACACAGTAGTAAACACAGAGTTCAAGCAAAAAGAAGGAACTGCAAACACTTTCCTGGGGAAGCAGTGCCCCAGGATTTAGATTCTAGCTGTGAGCTGAGAATCTTTGGTGTTGTGTCTGCTTGCAGTATTAGCTCACAGGGTTGAGAAACTCGTCTTAGTCTGCCTTCATTTCCTCATTGCACTGGTTGTTTTTGCTTTGTTTACAGTGCTGGGAGAGAGGGTGGGTGAAACCCAGAGCCTCCTGCACACCAAGTTAGAGCTTCACCCCTGAGCTACAACCCCAGCAACCTCCTCTCTTTATTGCCTGAATTTCTTTTTGCATCACTGTGTCTTTTTCGTGTCCCAAATGTTCCCTCTGTCCCTTCCTGTGAGTCACTTAGGAGATGGGTTGCACACCGTGACTATGAACAATTTTTAATTTCCACACTTGCCCCTTGTTTGCCCGTTTTGTTTGGAAACCCTCCCCGCCCCCAGACCCCATATAAATCTTGACTCTCCTTCAATTTCCTCTCTGAATTCTGTCTGAGCACAGGGTCCTTCCTCTGAAATCTAACTGTAGTTCCTGTCTGAACTCACTTGGCCTGAATGGGCTACTGCCATGTGTTACTAGTTGTTTTCCCTACTTACCTAGTTCATTTACCCAGCTACTGTGAAAGTTGCAGCAAACTGCAGAACCTATCCTTTTCTGCTTCTCAGAATTACTACAGAGTAGTACGTAACTCAGCAAACGTTGATTGACTGTAAATTGTTATAAAATGCTTGTTTACTATCAAAAAAATAGGAAGAGTTTTACATACAAGATCTAATCTGTTACTATAACTTTTTTTAGGTCTCTCAAAAATCCGTTTCACAGTGGGAGAAAGTGAAACTGAAGTGAAAACACAAGATAATAATCATATAATTAATTGACTGCTAAAACGGAAATTTGGCCCCAAAGAGATTAGATCTCATAACCACAATACAATTGTACCCCAAAACATATTGTACGTGTTTGATGATAGATTAAAGGACGATGAACGAGAACAAGGGTGTTAGGAGTTGGGCTGAACATGGCTGTAGAAAAAGGTAGTCAAGCAACGCTGGGAGAGAAAGGACACAAAGTGGGGACCCCACAGAAACCGCTATACAGTCAGCAGATTTCTCACGTTAAGCTTCCAAGATTAACTGTTAACCTAAGACTTTGGACCTGACCTCCGAGCTCACTAACTTTCAGTCTTGGCTCTACCACTTACAAGATCACTGTATGATTTTGGCCCTGTGATTCAAAGCTCTCTAGGACTCAGTTGCCTCATCCATAAAATTGGATAGTAAGACAACTCTTTCATTGGTCACCTTGATACATATAAAGTACACACCAATCAAATATTAAGTAAGTGTCACCTATCGTTATCAAGAATATCTAACAGGGTTGTGGAGATGTCTCAGTCAGTAAAATGTTTGCTGCACAAGCATAAAGACCTAAATTCAATGCCCGGCACCATGTAAATAGTGAGGCATGGCAGCGCATGTGTGTGATCCTAAGGTTGGAGATGTGTAGACAAGAGGATCCCTGGGGCTTTCTGACTAATCAGTCTAGCTGAATTGAGTTCCAGGTTCACTGAGAGACTACATCTCAAAGACTAAGGTAGAGCGTGATTAAGGAAGACAGCTTCCATACATGGGATTGTATCAGCCTGTACACACACACACACACACACACACACACACACACACGTGCACACACACGCGTTCAAGAATGTCTAACTTAGAGCAAAGTGGAAAGTTGTCTGAAAGGCTGAAGTTGGCTAGGTCACAGGATTTCAGTGGGTAGAAAGGGCTCTGCCTATGTCTGTTCTACTTGGTTTCTGCTCCTGTGATAAACACCATGACCAAAAGCAACTTGGGAGAGGAATGGGTTTCATTCATCTTTCCTTTCCAGATTCATCTTTCAAGGAAGCTGAGGCAGGAGCTAAAGCAGGAATCTGGGGGCAGGAACTGAAGAAGAAAGCATGGAGAAACTCTGCTTATTGGCTTGCTCAGCTTCCTTTTTTTATACAGCCCAGGTCCACCTGCCTAGAGACAGCACCTCCCACAGGGGGCTGGGCCTTCCTATGTTATTAACAATCAAGAAAATATTCCACAAGAATTCTCACAGGCCAAACTGATGAAGTAGGGAGGGGTTCACAAGCCTCCACCTTTGACTGAGGAGCTATTGACAGCTATGGCTTCAGGGAGAGGGCTAGCCAGTTTTCTTTAAGGATGTGGCCTCTGGTAGGTTGACCTCATTCTAGGGGATAGCCCCATACTCAGTAGTATATGGGCAGCACAAATTGAACTTCGTAGTGGATTATAAGAAAAAAAAAGAGGACATGAAATTGGAAGGGAGTAAGAGGGCGGGGGTGAATCCAGGAGGAGAGGAAGTGAACATGACGAAAATGCCTTGTGTGCATGAGTGCAATCTCAAAGACTTAATGAAACTATATTTAAAAATAAAAATTATATATTTATTTAAAAGAGTGAGCTCAAGATATTTGGTGAGACAGTTCAGCCAGTAAAGTCTTCACTGTACAAGAATGAGGACTTGAATTTAGATCCCAAGAATCCACTTAAAAAAACAAAACAAAAAGAAAACCTAAGTGTAGTGCAGTGACAGGTACCTGTAATCCCAACACTGGAAAAGCAGAAAGAGGAGAGTCCCTGGGCTTACCACTGACCGATATCTTTCTGAATGGTAAGCTCTAGCCTTAGTGATAGACTCTGTCTCAAAAAAGTGAGGTGGAGATCCATAGAGCAAGACACTGAATGTTGACCGCTTGTCTCCACATATGTGCATACAGCTGCACACATGTCAGCATATGCACACACACATACCACACACATCACACATAGGAGTGTGCCAAACAAGGTTTGTGATTGTCATTTACTAGCTCTGTATCCTGGTGCCATGTGGCCAAATCTCCATTTGGTTATTAATTAAAGATGCTCCCTCATAGGATCACTGGGTGAATTAGTGTCTATGTTAAGCCCTCAATACTCACCACTGTGCTCTTTTTTCTTCTTTTTACTTTTTAGAGTTATGCCTATTCTAGACAAGTAATTTCGTTGGCTGACTGAACGGTAACAGAGAAGATGATACTAGGTTAAGTTAACAAGATTCATAGGACTCTAAGCATTTCATTCTATCAAGTAGCTTAAATATGGGCATTTTATTGGGCAGCATTGGTGGGGTTCTCAGTGATGAGAACTTGCTAGTGTGAGAAGCTCATTGCAGGAAAACTTCCCCTTTCCTTGAACGAGAAACATGCTGTCTGTCTGTATTCAGAATGTTCAGCCCTGAATAGGACGTCTTTAGCACCCCTCCAAAGCTTATGGAAAGTCATAGATGAGGAGAACAGAAAGAATGGAGGAACAGGGGAAGGGGTGGGTGTTGTGGAACTCTATTTACCAGACATAGCATGACTGTTGCCTTTATGAACTCAAAGTAGCTGTCATTACCTGCACAAGATTTGTATAAGATTGGACCTGTGAACATCCTGTCATGGATGTTCGTACTCATGACGCCCCACCTCTCCCCAAGGAAACATGGAGTGTTGAAGGTCGCTAGAGAAGGGAGTGACATTGTCCGTAGCCACTGGTAATTTACTCATGCTCCTGTAATTAACCCTTCATTTATGTTCCTGTTAAACTCATAGTTTCACAAACAAAGAAGAAAAAAGAACATGAATGTAGAAAGCAGACTAGTTTGGCAGGGGAAAGGGAAGAGCAGGAATGGGAGGAAAGCAAGACAGGGTAACGAGGGGAAAACGAGCTAAATGCACTATATATGGATATGGAAATGTCATGTTGAAATCTGTTGTTATACATGTTAATAACATATTTTAAACTGAAAAAATATTTTTTTTAATTTACCATCACCAGGTAAGATGCTTCATAATCTTCAGGGACCTGTCTAGAGGGTCATTTACCATAGTGGCTAGTTTATGTCACAACAGCTGAGCCAACTGTTTGAAGAGTTGCTGCTGGCTTCCTGAGCATGGGAGGTAAACTAAATAGACCGAATTCAGCTGTGTCCCCAGTGTCAACCCGAAGCACACGGTGAGATCTGGCTCTTTGTGCCCTTCCATCAGTACTCCTGGAGCAGAGCCCTGAACCACACTATGGCCCCTAGCACTGAGTACCCGATAGATTCTCCATTGCTTTTAGAAGATATTCAGGAATATCCTACCGTCTTGACTTGGCCCCAGGGCATTTGTGGAAAAGTCACAGTGGCTGCCATACAACAAATGCTGCCTAGGGAAGCACAAACCAGGCCACACAGTGCAAGAGGCAGCCCTGGTGCTTGGTTCTGGCCTGAAGAGGGTGAAAGACCAGAGAACCCTGGACTTCTAGGAATCATGGATTTGCTGACCTTTATGGCCTAGGAAGCCCCAGCAGTCGACCTACACAAGATACACAAACTGCCTACTTACAAGCTTTGGTTGAGCCTTTTCCTGGCATAATTTTTGATCTGCACTTGTGATACTAACCTAGAGACCTGAGTTTGATTCTTAGAAACCACTTAAAGGTAGAAGGAGAAAAACCAACTCCACAAAGTTGTCCTGTGACCTTCACACACCTTCCCAATGGCATGTGACCCCCTGCCATCATTTATATATACAAGATAAATAAGTAATACTTTTAAATTGCTTAATTTCCTCTTGGAAACTAAAAGATGCTCCCTATAGTTATATTAACAATTCTCTAATCATTGCCCTAATCAGTGTACCAGATGATAAAATGGATTGTACATAGTAAAAGTATAGTAAGAAACTCTATACCAGCATTGTTACTTAGCTGTAAACTGTATGCTTTCTCTCAGTCTGTTCTGTGGCTGTCACCAGAAAATTCTGTGTCACAAAGATGGCAAAGAGAGCCCATATCCTGTTTCCATCTTTCAAAGGGAATTAGCATGACATGAAAATAACCAGATTGCACAATAATCATTCACTGGAACTCCATCTGGTGTGGCGATGAGCTCAGACTCCTGGGAATGAAGAACACTTCCATCTGAGACTGGATGGTGGCTTCCAAAATAGTCCAGCTGGCTTCCTAAAGGCACAGTAGTGGGTTGGGACAGTGCTAAGTACAGTGTCCAGTGGTGAAATAGTATAGTCAACATTATGACAGATAATTAAAACACAGTACACCCCACCAAGCTCAGCACTCTTGCCTTACTACCTGCCACACTATAGTGTTATTCTTGCCTATCTGGCTCTTCTGCCTACTTAATTCCTACCTGTCTCTAAGACCTCTACTCAATATAACCCCCTTGGGGAGCATTCCTAGATAGCTCGAAGAAATGCGCTCCCCTGATATTCCCTCTTAAGCGAGCAGAATATTTATCCTTAAAGCATTGGCCTTCAATTTTACTCGTATATGAGTCTGCATAATTATATGAACGCTGTTGAGTGCGTAGTGATTGTTCCATCTCTACGTGACCTCTATCAGAGTTTGCAATCATATTTACTCACCATCCGATGTCTAGAATCTAGGTTAATGCCTGGTTATACAGCAGATGTTTATTATTTGTGAGATGAATCAACAAACACATGATGAATAATGAAGGAATGAGCACTCTACACCTTATTAATGGAGTACTTAAAGCAGAAAAAGCAGAATATGCTACACCTGGGTTCGATGTACAGGCTAGAAATAGAATTTAGTATGCTTGACTGTGCCTGGCTGCTAGCCATCTTCTTCCAAATGACTTTATTGAAAGAGGCTACTCCAATAAACAATCATTTCCACAGAGGATGGTTGCTCTGGAACCATCTATACCGAAGCTGCTGGGATCTCTCCATACAGATTAGCCACCAACTTCTCTGAACTTTTATCTACACAAAAATGAAGACGACAGTGTAATCACCCAGTGGTGCTGACAATCAAAACTAAGACCACACATTTGAAAAAGTTCTGTAAACCATTAAAAGAGAGGCATGCACGGTTATTTTGAAGCTAGAATGTGTGATAACTTGCGCCACTAGATATGAAAAGGTATCCTTTTTGAGAAAAATAGATCATTTTGAGGATGTTAAGCAAATAGACTTTCCATTAATGAAATAATCATTTGTGTATCTGTGTATAGTGTAAGCACATGTGTGTATAAGCGCTGAGTGCTCTTGGGGAGGAGGTGGGTTTGATTCCCGGCACCAGCATGGCGGCTCACAACTGTCTTTAACTCTAGTTCCAGGGAATCTAACACCTGCTTCTACCTCCATGCACATTGCATGACATGGGTGCACTTACTTACATGCAGGTATTACGTTCATACACATTAAACAAATAAAATTTTTAAAAGAAAATATTGTTGCGACTAGAGAGATGGTTCGGCAGTTAAAAAGTATATACTGCTCTTCCAAAGGACACGAGTTCAGTACCAGGCACCCTTGTAGGGTGGCTTATAAATGCCAGTAACTCCAGCTTCAAGGGATCCTATGCCTTCTTCTGTCCTTTTCAGGGACTACACTCATGTTCAAAAACCCACACGGAGAAATGCATATATAAAGAACTGAAAATAAAAATAATATTTTTAAAATAAAATACTGTTGTAAAAGACAAGACGGGTGTGAAGTTAAAGCAGATGCAAATACAAACACTTCATCCTTTACTGACAGGTACCAAGAGCCTTAAAGAGTGACTGAAAACATACAACCAACAAATGTGCTGGATTACCAAGACATCCAATAAACATGCTGATTGTTCTTCCTTGGTTCAAGCCTTTTTAACTCCTCCTCTAAGCATAGCACATGTTAGAGATCAGTGGGGAAGGTCTAGGTCCAAGCCATATGTAGGCATTAAATAATACAAAAGACATCACTCTTTGGAAGTATACATTGCCATAACGAAACGATGAAAGGGGAACAGCAAAAATAGCAAATTGAGAATCAAAGCTCAACCTTCCACATGTGGAAACGTTTGCTCGAATCATAGCCTACTCCCACAGCCCAGATTGCTTGTGTTATTTCCGAAGATACATGTGAAGACTGAAACCTAGTTTCACTGTAGAGGAATCACCTGCCATTCAGAGAACCAGCAGCAACTGAAGGATCATACAGTTGATGAGGCTGTATTTATAAACAAACTCTGGTTTCTGAAATGTCTGAAGTCTGGTCAAGGAGCATACTTCACATAAGCTACTCTGCAACAATAATAAATCCCAACCTGGGTAGATAGGGTAATTTCAAGTGTTAGCTCATTTTTCTCACAATCTTGGGAAACATAGTGTCTCTGGGTCATTGCCAGCCTGACTCATGTGGTCCAGAAAGGGCCTGTATTAGAGTCTTGGGTAAAAAGGACTATGTAGATGAAAAGACAGACAAAAAAGGACTCTTAGAAATTCCCAACACCTGTCTGGCTACTACAGCCAGGGGTCTAAATTTCCTTCTAGAAGCAGCAGTGAAGGGTGAGGTACACATTATCACACAGTCTTAGCACATCAAAGTGCCATCAAATGATACTTCCTGGAGATGCCCTGTGAGAATATAGCCTATGACCTAAGATCATGAAGAAAGGAGGACCAGGCCTCCTGGGTACTTTGTCAGCAGGCATTAAAAAATAAAATAAAAAATAGCATCAGTATTTATAACTTTTATGAAGGATATGAAGTTTCTACAAATAGATGCAGGGAGGAGACACAATCCTAAACTAACAGCATCCAACTAAAAGTAATCTAAAACAGACTTACATATGTTATACATATGTATACTAAGTCTTTGAGGCTAGAAGCAATTTATGGTGGACCAATAGCTCAGACTGTTCGTCTCATTTATTTCATTTTTCTTATAGTTTAAATGGCACTGGGCAGAAGATGGGGTCTAAAGAGAGGGGGAAGCTTGAATTTCACGTGTTCACATTACTTGGCCTCTCTGGACTGATCCCTAGCAATGTGCTCATGGAGTCATGATTGCAAAAGTGAAATATTTTAATTGTCATGGTTATGACTAATTTCCCTTTCCACTTTGACTTCCCTCCTCTGAAATGTTCTCCCCGGATCAAGCTGCTGTGGGTGTATGCCCATGGGTATGTCTGGAATGCAGCAAGGAAACTGGGCGGGGACACATTTGGTTTGGTGTAGAGGGTTGGATGTCTTGGTTTCACAGACAATACCACGTCCACCCAAGTCACTGGGAACTGCATCTGTGGAAGAATGGCTCCCAGAAACAGTCCTGAATCCCCAGTGCTGGCTTTCTACAGTGCCCATGGAAGGCTAGAGATCTTACCATATCTACAGCCCTGGCTGGGAAGATATGTGGCTAGCAGAAGAAAAAGATTTAAAATGTTGAAAGCCAGAAGCCAATCCATGGAGAAATCTTCCAATAACCAGGCTTATAAAATAATAAATAAAGAGCTCAGCTCTCATAACCTCCAACCAAAGGTAGAAAATGTCCCCTCAGAAGTGTCTACAACAGATAGTCCCTGTGACTAGAAAGCACCAGAGAATGTTTTCCTTTATTGAAAGCAATAGAATGTAATTGGATTTTCCCACAATGCCTGTGTCTAGAGGGCATTCACCTCTAATTTGATGCTAAGCAGTCAAATATGTTTTGCCATAGACTACCTGGAAAAGAACCTTGAGAGGAATCTCCCCCAAATTCCAGTTATTCCAAATATGCACAGCTTCCCAGTGAGAAGCCATGAGTCTAAAAGATACTCCACTAAACTCAGGAATGACAGGACAGGTTTTCATTCTGCCTTGTTAAAGGAAAGACTGTCTTTCTCTTGTCTGTGAAATATATTACAAAACCATGGTCTTACGAAAGAGAGATTAAAGTGTAGGGCAGGAAAAATATGTGTACATAAAAGGATAGTGTTAGGCAGTTAACTGATATAACATACATCATTTTTCTGGGTTTTGTGATGTGAATGATGTCTGCCAGCTTCCTTATATTTGTGACTTTTGATTTTTCCTTTCACATCTAAGTTTAAATAAGTATCATATACTTCCTTTCCAAACCTCCCCACCCTGAGTTGTGGACATTCTGGACCCCACAATTAACCCTTGTTTGGGAGAAAAATATGACCGAAGACTGTGTAAAAGACACGTGAGACAAGAAAGCTTCTGTTGAGAAGACTGAAGCTGTCCCCACAGCTGTGATAGACATTTTGGAGGTGGGGGAACACACTTTAGAATCACACACTATGCCAAATAATAAACCAATAACTTTTCGTCTTCCTTGGTGTGTGTGGCCACAGGAGGTCACATTCATTCCTGTGATACTGACAATAGCCAGTGTGTATCTAGTGCTTACCCTGTGCCAAGGCTTTATTTGAATAGTCTGACTTAATCCTCATCATTCTCTTGAGTTTTTGCTTATCAGCCCCTTTTGTGTGTGCATGGAGGTATGTGGGTAGAGGCCAGAGGATAATTGTGGGTATTGATCCACAGGTGCTGTCTATCTTGATTTTTGACATAGGGTCTTTCATTTTCACATGGAACCCATTAAGTGGCCAGCAAGTCACTGGAATGTCTCTGCCTCCCCAGCGCTGGGATTACAAGCGTGCACCACCATGCCTGGCTTTTTGTGTAAGTTCTGGAGCTCAAACTCAGGTAGGTCCTTGTGCTTATGCTGCAAGCACTTTACCAACAGAGCTATCTCAACAACCCTCTTTTGACAGAGAGAGAGAGAGCGGGAGAGAGAGAGAGAGAATGTGTGTGTGTGTGTGTTGTCTGTTGTGAATGGAACCCAGGGCCTTGCACATGCTAGGCAAGTGCTCTAGCACTGAGCTATACCCCAACATTCATTTTTCTTTTCTTCTTCTTCTTCTTTTTTTTTTTTTTTTTTTGTTCTTTTGAGACAGGGTCTTCCTGTAGCACTAGCTGGCCTGGAATTTGCTATGTGCTATGTAGATAAGGCTGGCCTCTATCTCACAGAGATCTCCCTGCCTGTGCCTCCTGGGTGCTAGGATTAAAGGTGTGCACCACCATGCCTTGCTTATAATCTTCATTTTTCAGGAGGCACCTAATATTGCCAGTTTCTCTACATGCTCCATGACTGCTATTGGTTACATACTGATTAACTCACCATTAATTGAAAATATCATATTGTTAGTCTGAATTCTATGGTAGAGCTCAGGATATTATATATACAATACATACATAAACATATATATTTATATACCATAGGCATACATATGTTTACATCCTTTATACATATGTGCATATAATCTGAAATCAATGTTTCTGATACTTGTCAGCTTTCTTATATTTGAAATTTTTCCTTTCCTTTCCTAAGTTTATATAATTTGTAATTGCTTCCCTGATTTATTTAATCTTGACTTTTTAACTAATTGATTTCAAAACTTATTATTTTATTAATACATGCTTACAGGGTACAGTGTGCTACTCCATAGTTTTAAACAATGCCTACTAAAACAATCAAGGTCAACAGAATCAAGGTTCTGTTGCTGATGATGTCATTTGGGCATCTTCTTGCTACCTGCCAGTGGAATGAGACCCCTCTGTTCAGGCTGAATGGATTATACCATACAAATCCCTGGGAAGCCCTTCAGGCTTTTTAACACCTAGGCTCCCATTAATTAAATCAGAACACTTGGGAGTCAGGCCTAAGAATGAGTAGGTTTGGTTTATGTGCGTGTGTGTGTACATGTGTGTTCACATTCATATATAGTCATATGGATATATTCATATGCATATGGAGGTCAAAGAACTTCAAGTGCCATTCCTCAGATGCTGTCTACCCTTTACTTAAGACAGGATTGTCACTGGAACTTGCCAGGTAGACTAGATTGGAGAGCAATCCCAGGGACCTTCTTATCAAAGCCTCCTCAGCACTGGGTTTACAATGTGTTTTCTGGGGATCAAACTCAGGTCCTCATGCTTGCTGTACAACATTTTACTGAGATACCTCCAAATCTCTCGTGGATGTTTTTAAGACAACTCATTTGGCCTAGAATTTATCCAGGACTTGAAAACTATCATGTTAGTCAACAGAGAGACTGTAAACAATGAAAGCATTGCTTAAGTGAAACATACAAATGGCCATGAATTACTACAACACTCAAATAAATAAATACATTCATGATGATTTTTCCTTAAGGCACATAACATTAAGAACACAATATATTAAAAATCAACACTTCATATTTATACATTCTTAGGTATTTGTGACATGCTTCTCTATCCCTTTATTTAATCATTACAACACCAGGAAGCTACTATTATTCTTATTCTATGATGGAGAAAGCAAAGGTCAGGAGAGATTAATTGAATATTTTGGCAAAATTTGCTTGAGCAAAGTTATTCTTTGTACATCTTTCAAAGCCACTTTTTTATTGAAACAAAATTACTGTGTTCTTGACAATTCCCTAGGAGGCTTCAAGCAACTGCAGATGGATCAGCATATTATTTTCAATGTCCCTTTAAACCAACCCCACTGGCCAATAGACATGAGGTTCTGGGATCAGGCAGGAGTTGCTAGGACTTGGTAAATCTTGACTGGAAGGCAAGTGGACTGCTCTGGTCCAGCACAGCTGTCAAGCTTTGGTCTTCCCTGCCTTCTTCTAGTCCCTTCAGCTTGGCTCTGTATCATGCTAACCTAGCCCTGCTGTTATCCAGGCTTGAGTTGGTGAACTAGTCTAGACTTGCTATCCTGGTCTTTCCCCTAGCAACTGCCTTCCAGACCCACTCATGGGAATCACCTGCTGGTTGCAAACAAGGCTGTGTGGGTTAGAGGCACCTGCCTTCTTGGGCCAATCAGCTCAGTTTATCCAGAGACAACCATAGATGGGTTGAGGCTTCACCTTCAAATCCCAATGGCTCCCTATCAGCCCAGGTGTAAAACTGCTGCTCATCAAGTATTTACTGAATTGAACTGAATCAAACTGAATTGTTGGCACACAGGAATACTTTTCCTGAAATGGTGACTCAAAAGTCTATATCCTCTTCAATATATAGTTAGGCTATTAATAGAAGTCCTGAAAAAGGCCTTTACTGGGAAAGGGGCTTGGCCACGGTAATCATCTGATTTTGAAATTCAATTTTATTTTGAATTTTTGTGTGTGCAAGTTCATATATGTGGGTACACATGTGGGGGTATATGTGCACATGTGTGCATATGCATGTGGAAGCCAGAGGTCAACCTCAGGTGTTGTTCCTCAAGAGCCAGTCACCTTCATTTTGAGACAAGGTCTTTCACTAGGCTAGATTCGCTGGCCAGTGAGTCCCAGGAATTCTCTTGTCTCTGCTTCCTCAGCACTAGGATTACAAGCCTGTGCCATCTCATGAGGCTTTTTGTCAGTTCTGGGGACTGAACTAAGGTACTCATGCTTGCTATTAGCAAGCACTTTACCAACTGAGTTATACCGCTAGATCTAAAGTTCAATTTTATTTATCAAGAGGAGACAAGAGAGAAGACCAATTGGTATGTTAAAGAAAGTGGGAGGCAGAGGAAGGAGCCAGGCTGCTGAATTTATCTGTAGTTATCTTAACTAAGTAATCACTCACCCCGAATACCAGAATGAGTGGGGGGCTCTGACTAAAAACCAGAGAAGTTCAAACTCAGTATGTTCCTACTTGAATCTCCCAACAAGGAGAATTTTTCCTAGAACTATTTCAGATTCACAACTCTGTCACTGGAAATGCTTTTTTCCTGGTAGTTGTAAAGTTTGGGGAGATTTCCCTCAAGTTTCTTTTTTATACTGGAGACACAGCTTGTAGGTACAATTGCTTTGAAGACAAGAATTCTAGAAAAATCTCATCTCCAGAAAACATGTCTGCCCATGAAGATGATGAACCCAGGATCCAGGGAAGAGGCATATGAAAGTCATCCAGCACCTTGGGCTTGACATTGAACTGTCCCTTCAGTTTAAGCCCAGACATTCTATATGAGGGAAGGCAGGAGGCTTAGACATTATGGTTCCTTAAGAAATTACACATCACCAAATTATACCTAGAAATACATAGACCAGATGTGTCTGCCTGGTGCCAAATAGGGTAGTGAGCCAGAAAACAAAGAACGCGGGCCAAGCCTGCTCAAGTTGACTTAATGAAGTAAACCAGGTTACAAAAAACTGTCAGCCAAAGAAAGCCAGCTATTTCCCTTTGAAGAGGCAGGCCAATGGGAGTTCTACTTGCTTGCTGTTTTGCCTCTCTTCCTTCTTTTTGCAGGCTGCAGCACCCTCTCAGGGTGGGCTGGGACTATCAGGACTGATGACTCTCTGACAAGCAGAGACATGGGTTAATGCCACCAATCTGGACTATTGTTGGCCTAAGGAAGCAGCTCTTCTTTTTCTCTCCTCCAGACAATTGACTGACATGTCACCCTCTTGTGCAAACTGACCTTTGAGGACAAGGGGTATAGCTCAGTAATATAAAGCTTGCCTAGCCTACATGAAACTCTGGGTTCAGCTCAGTTGATAAAGTGCTTGCTGAACAAGTATGAAGACCTGAGTGTGATTACCAGAAGCCAGGTAAAAAGGCTGTAGTGGTACATGCTTGTAATTCCAACACTGGAGAGGTAAAGACAGGCAGATCCCTGAAGTTTGCTGGCCAGCCAAATCTAGAAGCCTCAAACTAGTGAGAGATCCTGTTTTGAAAAACAAGATGGATTGATGCCTGAAGAATGATACCCACAGTTGACCTCTGGTCTCCACATGCACACTCACCTGCACACATATGTACACCTGTACAAACATGAATACCACACAACTCCCCCCCTCCAAATTCCAACCAAAATCAACAGCAAACGTGTTCTTTATTTTCTGTCAGAGATGCATGTGGGCAGAGTGCAAGTGTTTGAAGTCAGAAACTAGTCACCAGCCTCTGGTGTTTGCCTGCTGGAGGATTTTGAACAACTTGCATTCTTCATAAGCCCGTCTCTCAACCAATGATGTTTCTTCGATCTCCTTCACAGGGAGACTTTACACACTGAACTTATAAAGTACCTCCTAAGACTCCTGGCACCTTGGAAAACATGCTTGATAAAGATTACCTAGCTCTCAATAGATTAGAATGTGTTCCCAGTCCTAATCATTTCTGTTGATCATTCATGCCTGTCCTCAACCCGGCATCACATCACACAGCAAAGAAAAGATGAACTTTGATCCCACCTGGTAGACAGCATGGGGGACGCACCATGGTTTCAGAATCAGCTGCAGGAATCGGTTTCCCCCTCTGCACATCCTCAGCACCCGGCAAGCAAGGTCCCAGCTACATGACACATTCTCAGAGTCCAACAGCCCCGCAGCCATGCCAGCTCCAGATCCCACCCTGGCCTCTCAGCTTCCAGACCCACACACAGGGCTGTGTTCTTTTAGTAAAGCAAAATTCCAATGCTGTAGAGATTTACTCAGGCAAGGAGGGGAAAAAGCAACCAAAATAACGGCTTCCTTTTGCTCTCTCCTCCACCTACCCTCTCTACTACTCTCACTAATCTTGAGAGACTGTTTTCTCTCAAGGATTAGCATAAGGCTGTTTGTCTTTGGTGATTTTCCAGGCAAAAGGAAAGAATAAACCAAGGTGTGTAGATAATCCTGCATCCCCGCCTCTCACCCCTGGTCTTGCATGCTGAAGCTGGCTCTTTTAGCAGTTTAGAGAAGGGCACACAGCAAAGGGTGGGAACCAGAGGGGAGAGCTCTGTCCTCTCCTGCCAACATTCCCAAGACATTCCATGTGTTTTTCTTAACTCTTTAAAACTTGGGAAACCCAAGAGTTTCTGCATGGTCAAGACAAAAGTTCAATTTTACATCAGCACTGGAGAGCTAGCTCTTTCTGTGGGTGGCTTGTACAGCAGCAAGCATTTTCTTTGGAATATTGCTAAATTTAGGATAGGATGAAAACAGAAGTCAGGAGACTTATGTGAGGGATTTAATAGCTACATCATTATTTTGGAAGAAGATATAGAAAGGAGGTCAAGGCAAGCTACACCATGTTTTCCCTCAAAATCCACAAAACATTGGCTGTTTTATAGATAAGTCTCATATAGAATTTAACAAAAAGGAAAAGCATTCAATTAAATATGTTGCAACTATTTGTGATAGCGATTTCCATGGAGACCGTCTGATAATTTTTGTTGTTGTTTTAAGTCAGGGGAATCTTGCTATGATCGCAGGCTGGCGCAGAACTTACAATGTATCCCAGGCTAATCTTGAACTTGTATCCCTTACACCTCCACCTCCTGAGTGCTGCTACCACCGTATATGATGATTGATGATTATATTTAACCATGTTATAGAAAGACGCCTGCTTTGTCATTTTACACAAAGGATGGCTTAATAGAGTCAATAGATTTTGTACAAAAAGGTGATATTCCAAAGCTAGAAGGGGCAATAAGAACGTTGGGAGGATACAGTCACAAGATAACTTGTGTGAATAAGAGATGGGTCATCAATACTATCTCCATCAATACCGTTTGGATTTCACAGTCCTGAAGAAAACAAGCTGATACTGAAGCATAGTTTTCTTCTGTTCATCTTGAGAGTTATTTATTTATCTTCTCAACTCTCAACTTTATTATCTGAGAAATCAGAAACCCGGGTATGGGGGTTTTATAAGCATTTACCATGTGGTAGTTATAAACTCTTGAGAGCATTTAAAAAATTGTGCTTTTGAGAGACTTCTTCTCTTCACCTTCTTTGTCCTGTCTATATGGATCTATGCATTATTTTAATTAGCACATTAATATTATTTTCATTTATAGGCTCTTTTGGTGAGTTCTGTCATTTTCCCCATAGATTCTAGCTCTCAAATGCTGGCTCGTAGGTAAAACGTTATGCATGATTTTATTTCTGTATACAATTTCTTTATCTGACACATTTGTAATGAAAGTGGGATGCTCTGAAGAACTGTGCTTTCCTATACTTTACCGGGTGACAAAATTTTACTTAAATGGGGAAAAAAGAAGGGAAAGGAGAAAGGAGAGATAAAAGCAGGGAGGAAAAGAAGCAAGTGAGGAGAGAGGACGGACACGGAGAGAGAGAAGGGGGAAAGGAATCACAGAGCAGTAGATAGAAGACGTGTCCACTAAATGCATTCGCTAACTGACTCAGTATTTTCAGGAGAAAATAAATGCTTACCATAATTCTGCATGTGTGTCCTAATGTTCTCTACCCTCTGGGGAATTTGGCCATAAACCAGGCTCTTATCTCAAGTATGTAATTATGGAACAGATAGGGACATTCTAAAGGTACTGTTTTTATTCTATGATTTAAAATATGACTTAAAATTTTTACAAAATGTTAAACGTTAAACATATATTTAGCTTATGGTCTGGGAATTTTTAGAGTAGAAAGGTGCCACAATATTTTTTTAGATGCCTAAATATAAACATGAATTTCTGAGAGCAGCAAGACCTACTCAAACTGTTCTAAAATTTTTACTATTGTGTGGACCAGTGGTCATCTTCCGTTGAGCCATTGAGGCTTGCATCTGGTCACATAGGCTCCCCCACCTGGGGACAGGACAGAGTAAGCCCTGGATGGCACCCTGGATGGCTGCCGGCAGTGGCCATGTCTCAGCCCAGACCATCTCTACAGCTGAGTCAAACCAGTCCACCATCTTCCCTCTGTCTTACTCTCTTTTGTGTACATATGTGTTGTGCCAACATGTGCATTCACATGTGTGTTGGGAGGAGTCGTGTGTGCTTATCTGTGCACATGCATGTAGAGGCCAAAGGTTGATGTTGGGTATCTTCCTTCATGGCTCTATTCCTTATATTTTGAGGGAGGTTCTCTCACTTGAACCCAGCCAGAGCTTGCTGATTTGGCTAGTTTAACTAGTTAGTTTGCTTCGAGGATTGCCTTCCTTTGCCTCCGGAATGCTGAGATTATCAGCAGGCCTCCGGCACCACTTCTGTGGTCGCTGGGGATCTAAGTCGAGGTTCTTACACTGGTGCTCAGATGCTTTACTCACTGTGCCGTTCCCAGCCCCGTGATTTTCGGCCTGGTGGCAACTCAGCCTTCTCTCTGCTGCTCCACTACTGCTGTTATAACAGGAAAGATTCTCAAAGCCAATTAAAAGCCTTTGCTCAGTGCTAAGGATGCTTTAAGATATAATTACTGCCTTGAAAAAAACACAGAAAAACTAGGTTCAAAGTCACGTGTAGCATATTTATGAATAAAATTTGCAGATACATAAGTACATGGGAAACAGCACACACACGGAGAAGGGTATTTACAGCAGAAATAATTCTGAAATGCAATCTAACATAATCCATCTAAGTCACTTAGTGATCGTGACTGTTACTTTATCAGTGAAAATGTCAGCTAGAAAATTTGTTGGAGAACTTCTTTATATCAAGACAGCCACCAGGAGGCACAAATGACAATGTTTAAAAGATAGGCTTGACGGTACTTTCTTATCTTTTACTGATAAGACCTGGGGTACAGAGTGGGTTGAACATTAAAGCCCACGCCACTTGAAACCCAGTATCTTGAAACTTCTATCAGGAATTACGGAATCCTTCAGATCCATTCTCTTAGAAGCACTAAGAGGCATCAGTACTTGCCTTTGTCCCAACAGAGGCTGAGATGGTGATGACAGGAAAGTAAAGGACTCCAGGACAGACTTCAGAAATGCACATTCACAGAATCCTCAGAAAAGTCATATTACAGAAAGCAGATTCCTTTGGGGTTTTGTGTGCATTTAACAGATATATCCTATTTGTACATCACTTAGGGACTTCTTTTGACTGAGCTACTAATCTTCATTTTAATTCTGCATTCTCCTTTTGCCTCATGACACAAGACTCAGCCTGAAGTTTAACTTCCTTCTTGCTGCTTTGCTTTGCCTTTCTTCCCTTCTTTCTTCCCTTCTTCATCCCTTTATTTCTGTGTTTATTCATATGTATGTGTGTTTGTGGGTATATGTGTAATTAGGCCACATGGAAACCTTGGGTGTCATTTCACAGGACTCCATCCATTCTTTTTTTGAGATAGGGTCTTTTATTAGCCTGGAACGCATCAATTTTTCTAGGCTGGATGGCCAGCAAACCCCAGTGTTCAGATTATAAACATGGGCTGCCACAACCAGCTTTTTGACATGGGTTCTGGAGAACTTAGGGCAAGCACTTTATCAACCGAGCCATCTCCTAACTCCTGAGGTTTCAATTTATTGCACATCTTTAGATATAAAGAATATCGAGTATTTTTCCTATACATTCTCTACATGTGATCAAAATATTGGGAGGGACAAAGTTGGAAACCCTTCATTCCTTCCTTCCTTCCCTCCCTCCCTTCCTTTCCTCCTTCGCTGTTGGAGACTGAGCCCAGGGCTTGGTACATCCTGGGCAAATGTCTACCATTGAACTACATCCCTAGTCCTGCTTTAATAAATGAAGGTGGTCTGAAGCTCTTTTATGGTATTCTTCTAGATTTTATTTTCATGCATATGAGTGTTTTATCTGCAGGTATACAAGTGCACCTGTGTGTGAAATGCCCATGGAAGCCAGAAGGTGTTGAATTTCCTAGAGCTGGAGCTATAAGCTGTTGTAAGCATCCCATGTGGGTGCCTGGAATAAACTTGGGTCCCTTGCATGAGCAGAAATTGTATTTAACCACTGAGTAGTCTCTCCAGCCCCACCTTTCAAAATCTGAACTGCTTTTTCTTACTGAATGATCCTCCTTCTGTTTCTTCACCATGTGTTGTTTATTACCAGTCTGTGGACTTCTGGCTGCTCTCGGCTGTTATGAATGGCATTGCTTTGTGAATTTGTGTACAAGTTTGGGTGTAGATGTATGCTTTTCATTTCTTCTGGTATGTGTGCTAGAAGTGGAATGGCTGGTCATGCAGTGATCCTACCTTTTGAAGAACTGCCAGACTGTGTTCCAAAGCAGAATCATTTCATAATATTACTGCCTAAGAGGGTTCAGATTTCTCTCCATCTCTGTCACTGCCCATCATCTTGATTCTAGTGCTTGTGAAGTGCATTCTGGTTTCCCAACTAATGTTTACGGCATCACCTCTCGGTTTCTTGACTAAATTCTATGATATGAGGTGGGTGGAGGCAGCAAACATAAAAGATGAGACGAGCCTAAAAGATGAGACGAGCCTACAGTTGTATTGTGTGTGTGTGTGTGTGTGTGTGTGTGTGTGTGTGTTCCTGTGCTGGGAAAAAGGAGCCTGGCACTTTCTCTTCCTGCCTCAGCAGCTCCTCCCCAACCTACTTCCATTCCTGACACTTCCATTCCATTTTGCCCCTGGAGGGGCAAAATCCAAACACTTCTGAAAGGTACCATTTGTCACTCTATAAAGCTCATAGCAATTCTTTGGGAAATGGATATTTAGAAATAGCACTTGCCTGCTTATGTGAGTAAACTGCAAAACCCAAACCCAAACAAACCTTGGAGACTCAGAAGCCTCTCAGGCCTGCTTATTAACACATTTAATCCCATATTTGGGTCTGAAAAAATGTCCCAGCTCAGACAAAGACTCATCACAGCATCATTATTTCTTATCCTCAGAAACCCAAAGACCCACTTATATCAATGCTAGGAACTCACTGTGCCTGTTGGGTGGGGTGTGGGAGAATCATTTTTCAAAAATTCTTGGCTGGGTCTATACAAACATTTTGTGTCCCTGGGAAAGTACAGGACAGGCAAGAACTGCCCTCTGGTTTCAGCAATTCAGAGCTGTGAGCCAAGAGCTATGTTTAGAAATACTTTCCCCGGGCTTTACCAACCATCATACAAATGATCCTATAGCTGTAAAAGTGATGTCATCTACCATTACCCCTTGTTAGGAAAGCAGACCCTCATATCCATCCCAGGCTTCCACAGAAACAGTCATTAGGGCTGCCCGAATCAGGCTCCGAATCAGAAATTAAATGCCTTAATCTCTTCATGTTTGGCTTTCATGAAGCCCAGAGACCAAGGATAGCTTTTAAGAATATATTTTAAACATCCATTTATGTGATCACAGCCTTAAGTGATAAAAAAGAAAAGAAAATAAAACCCATAGACCTTGCTTTGCTTAGAGGTTACAAACACTCACAGGAGTAAAAATCTGGGGTTTGTCAATAGTAAAGTTGTAAAGAGAGGCTTGTAGTCACTGAAGAGGAGGGGATGCTTACTCCAGAAACTGTCTCCACAGAAAGAGAACCACTTCCTTTACTCAGGGACACAATGGACTGAGCTAATGTTCACTGGAGACTCACTTAGGAGATAATCAAACACTCCCCCTCATAATATAAGCCAAGAGGATAGCAGATTTGTCTAGAAGACGGTTGGAGACAGATCAGTGAAGGGGAAGTTCATGCACAGAGAGACACCCAGATGTTCAAAGAGGTAAATCAAGGACAAGAACACTTAGTTTTTACCTATAGCTTCAATTCCCTGGAATCCTCAGCCTAACTGGGGCTACTGTGTCATTTATAGTAAGACAGCCAGGAAGATCTTGCTTTTATAATGATGTACTATCCTCTCTGTTCTCTCTAAAACAGTGGTTTGACTTTCTTTTTATCCTTAGAATCTTGAATTTGAGAACATAGTGATCACTGAATGAATGAAAGTGTGTGTGTGTGTGTGTGTGTGTGTGTGTGTGTGTGTGTGCATGTTAAGCACGTTAGGCAGAGTTTTCTACCACTGAGTTACAGGCGGAGCCCCTTAAATGCTCATTGTTTATAAAACATAGGCTGTGCCTTTTCCTGCGCTTCTACTATCTAAGAGTTGCCCTGGGGTGGCTCATATTCCCTGGCAGGCAGCAATAGGAGCATTTGTTCTCAATCCCTCTTGTTATTCAAAATGGAACCCCAACACACTAGGGTCAAATCCATGGTAGAGGCTTGGGGAATAGACCAGACTGGCCCAGATCATGTATGTGGGGTTTGTACAGCTTCTATAGGTCAGAAACAACTTTGGTGAGAAGTCCTTTTCTCTACCGAATTTCATTTCTCCTAACTTTATGAGAATGCTTTTCATAAAGGACAAAAGAAAGCAGAGGTGGTCATCTACCGTGTCACACTCCAGCAAACTGCGTCACAGTATCACTGACTGTATAACTCCAGACTCCTTCAAGTTCTCAGATGTGTCTCCTGCCTCCAGGGCTGTATTTAACACCATTGTGCTAAACATCTCCTGTATTGTAGTTCATCATATTTTCTATACAGTTGGCATTCCATAACCATGGGTTCTACACTGTAGATGCAACCAATTGCAAATTAAAAATATTTTAAGAATTTCACCTGTTCTGAATATTTCTTTTGTCAATATTTCTCATACAATACAACATAATAACTATTCACATAGCATTTAATTCATTATATATTTTAAGTCATCTGGAGATAATTTAAAGTATAGTAGAGGACTTTCAAATACTATGCCAGTGTATAAAAAAGAGTTGATCATACAGGGATTTGGGGCATTTGTAGGAGTCCAGAAACCATTCCCCTGTGAATACTGTCCTTGCTAGGAAAATCTCGGACGCTCTGTGGAAACTTGTAGATGACAGATTAAAATTAAATACATATTGCTAATTATTTTGACAAAACTTCTCTCAGTATAGCAATGACAAAAAAAATCAAAATCAATAAGCAGCCGTGAATTATCTATGCTGAGATGGTCAATGGGTATAGGATTATTCATGAATGAGAATTTTGTGTCACAGATTCAGTGTGAGACAATACAACAAGTTTTCAACATATGCAGAATTATATCCATTTCAGGGCAAGATGATTGATGAAATGAGCTGCTTAGACTTCTGATGAAGTCAAGCTCTACTTTTGAATTAAGATCTCTTACAGATAATAATATTCATTTAGGTTGCTCCCTTTTGGAACCATTTAAAAGAGCCTGTCAAGGTGGTATGGTATGATTTGAATCCATGGCTAGCTGGGAATGGTAGCTATGGGTTGGAAATTGGCAATGGAGATTGAAAAATAAAGAACCAATTTTTTTATCTCGGGGCTGAAGGTTTAGGTAAACTGTAGATACTGGGAGAGCAGCATCATTCAGAACTGAAAGGTCAAAGTAAGTAAATTAATGATGCAATCAATCAAATCCATGAATAATGAATGATAGAGGCCAGAAATTAGATGAATCAAGAGCAAACAGACTAAAATGTCCATGGCTGGCCGTGGTGGTGCACAGCAGTAGGCAAACATTGAAGAGGATCAGGCAGGAGGACCATAAATTTGAAGACGGACTGGGCTATACTTTTGAGGGAATAGGAAGATAGTTCAGTCAGCAAAATACTTGCCTTGCAACCAGAAGTACTTGAGTTTGACACCCAGAGCTCACAGTAAGAAGCTGGGTTTAGTGGTGCATGCTGGTAATCTCAGCACTGCAGAGACTGAGGCAGCCAGCTGCAGGCCAGTGAGAGGCACTGTTTCAAAAATAAAGGTGGATGGGACCTGAAGAACAACAGATGAGATTGTTCTTCAGCCTCAACATGAATGTAGACATATGTGCACCTGCATCTGAACACATACACCCACAGACACATGAACACGCACACACATATGCCCACATATAAGTATATGAAAAGTCAAGCTGGAGAGCATAATGCTCAAAGGAAGGCCAGATAAGTCAGACCCTGTTCCATCTTTCCACACCAGGAAACTTCATATCTTTTGGGTCAGTGCAGGGATTCAGCTCCTACTGCAATACCTAGAATCCTCAGATGGCAGTGGGTGAGTGGCAGGTGAGAAGGACATGAGATCATGTCCCTTGCCTCATCTTCTATTAGCCATTGGGGATTTCATCTTTCTGCATCTCTTCTATGTCTTATCCATGTCTGACAGAAGACAGGGAGCCCCCCTAGAAGTAACATATTTACTTTACTTAAGGCCTTGCATGTCCTTATGTTTGCAAGATGTCCTTTCCCTCATTTGGATGAATAAAGCCAACTCATCTTTCCCCCAGCTGAGGCAAAAGTTTCAGCTGAAGCTGAAATCAGGGGACTAGGAGGATCCCATTCAGAGGGATTCTGATGTTACTGGTCTGGGGAATGAACTTTAAGTTGTTTATAGGACTCCCCCAATGTTTCTAGTGTAGAGCAGAGGAAAAGAATCATGTCCTCCTAGGTCTTAAGGTCTCTGTAAGGTACATGAATTGATCTCACTCATGGTGTTGCCTAGGTTCTCAGTCAGGGGTCACAACACCATACCCAGCTTCAGAATCACCTAAAAGGCATGCTAAAACACATCTCTGAGCCTGTGACTCCTGTTGGCGTCTCAGAGGTCTCGTTTCCTTTTCATTAGGATGTGTGTATTCCTGTGGGGCGGGGGGTGCATGCACTTGTGGAGGCCAGAGGAAAACCTCGGGTGTTGTTCCTTCAAAGCTGTTCACTTTGCTTTTTGAGGCAGGGTCTCTTACTGTCCTGGAGTTCACCCAGTAAGCTAGGCTGTCTGTCTGGTGAGCTCCAGGTATTCTGTCCCTGCCTCCCCAGCACCAGGATTCCAGGTGTGTGCCACTATGCTCATTTTTTTTTTTTACATAAGTTCTGGGGATTAAATTCAGGTATTCATGCTTGCATAGCAAACTATTTACCAACAGAACCATCTTCCAGTTCCTCTTCTCTTTTTTGTGCTTTTCTTTTTTGACAGGGTAGTAGCCTGGGTTGGCTCCAAACCACATATGTAGCTGAGGATGAACTTTACTTTGATCCTCCTGCCTCCACCTCCCAAGTGTTGGAATTACATGCATGTACCACCATGACCAGTTTTGTGGTGCTGAGAATCAAACTCAGGACTTTGTGCATGCTAGGCAAGCATTCTACCAATGGAGTTAAACATTTTTTAACTATGCAATATTCCAGTTCATAAGATCCTCAGTGTCAGGAATGAAGCTGTAAACCTCAGACCCTGAATCAGTCCCTCCTCAGTCCCTATGGACTGAAGGCCAGAACATTCAGAGGGGCATTTCCACTCTTGTTTATATAGGAGTGATTCATTGTTGGTGACAGACTTATCTATCTCTCACCTCTCCATGACCACAAGGAAACTGCAGTCATATACTCAGACTTCTTTATCTCAGAGCACAAAGAACACAAAGCTGATCCTAGGACCTGGCTTTCCTGTTATTAAGGAGGATATCCTACTATTTAACAGGGCAAGATTCTAAGCCAAGTCAAAAGTCTAATGATTTCAGGGTTTGCTTTCCCTTTGCAATTAACTAGGTCAAAGCTGATAGGGAAGAGGACAAAAGAATTATATCTCAAGGCAGGAGGACTTAACCTCAATTGTGGCTGAGAAACAAACACATAGGTTCTCTCTCTCTTTCTCTCTCTCTCTTTCTCTCTCTCTTGTCCCTCCCTCCCTCCCTTCTTCCCTTACCTGCCTCCCTCGCTCCCTCCCTCCCTTTCCTGGAGCTCTCAATGAAACGGAAACAAGCACATTGGAGTTAGGATGGAAAATATTAAAAGATTGGGGAGGTGACTCAGTGGGTAAGAGTGCTTGCTGCATAGTCATGAAGACCTGAATCCTCAGCACTTACATGGAAGCTGGGCTGTGAGTACAGCATTTGGGGGCAGAGACAGACGGACACCAGAAGCTTTCTAGACAGCAGCCTAGCCAAAATGGTGAGCTTAAGACTAAGAGGAGTGTGACAGAACAGGATGCCCTGTGTTCTTCTCTGAATTCTGGATTGGTATGCTTGGGTATATTCCTATGGGGCGGGGGGGGGGGGGGAGAGACAGAGATAGAGAAAGACCCTGATCTGACAGTACAGCTGGTTACAGTGGAATCTCAGGCCTATTTTATTTAGTATTTGTTCAAAACAAACAGAGAATGAAAATGATCTCCTTGATTCTAAGGGCATGGTCTGCTTCCAGTCCATGCATAGGACTTCTGTAAGCCTAGATACAATCCAGAAAGACTCCCATTTGCTTGTGCAAAGACTCCAGAGTTTTCAGGGCTGTGGATTGGTCAGGCCTGTAAGATGTCCTCCTTTGGTACATGCAAACCTCTCCCAAAGAGGGAGAGACTGGTGCAGGTATATTTTTAAGTGTTTATAGTATCTACATGAGGATTGCATTTTAGAAAGGACTATCTTGATGTGCCGAGTCCCTTCCATTTTCTCCTATGACCACCAGAATCATGGATTTCATTCTTCATGGAATGAGTTTAGCAGTCACTAATAATCTTTTCTGAATGTACATATGAAATGGTCAAGGTAAAAGTAAAGGATTGATAGATAATAAATAGACCAGTGATAGATAGAGATGGATGGTAGATTGGTAGATTGATATAGATTGATAATAGAGACTTAACAGATCAGAACTTATTTATCTTGTGTCAAAGCTGAGAAAGAACAAAAATCAGGTTGAGGAGATGACTCAATTGGGCAAGTGTTTGCCATTCAAGCATGAGGACCCATGTTTGATTCTGAAAACTCATGTAAAAACGCTGGGTGTGGTAACACATGCTTATAATCCTAGAACTAGGGAGACACAGACAGATGGATTCCTAGGATTCCTTGACCAGCTCTAGTCTAGCCTAGTTGGTGAGTTTCAGGCCAGTGAGAATCTCTGTTCAAAAACGGAGAAACAAAAACCATGGACGGTACCTGAGGAACAACACTTAAGGTTGTCCTCTGGTTTCCACATGTACATCTACACATGTGCACAGAAACCTGTACACACAAACACACAAAAAAGTAATCTATGTGTAAGTACAGTGATGGGAATATACTTTGGAGCCTTGACCGTATGAAAGTGTCCTCTCTCGTCCCCAGCACTAGCAAATACTTGGAAGCCTGTGAGAAAGAAATACAGGTAGAATGTGCATTTGGCAAGATTCTGAGCCCTTCCTTTATGCACAGAAGCTCTGTTTACCACAACAGTCTAGAACAGTGATTTCCAGTGACTTTTTCACTAAAGAACTCTTCAGTTCTCTTCCTAAGAACCATCTTAGAAGCACGGAGACTGGGGTCCGAGCCCCTCGCGGTACACTCCACCACCACTTCTTCACAGTGGCCTCTGCTTCTATGGGCGTGGCAGGAACCCCAGCACTAAAGAGAGTGGCCAGCACTGTGCATCCCTCTCTCCTTCCTTTCTTTTCCTTCTTCCTTCCTTTTCCTCCCTTCCTTCCTTTTCCTTCCTTCCTTCCTTCCTTCCTTCCTTCCTTCCTTCCTTCCTTCCTTCCTTCCTCTGTCCCTTCTTTCTTTCCATCCTCTCAAGCATGCTAGGCAAGCACTCTATCAGTGAGCCATCCTAGTATCAAAATATAGGTTTTGACCCCTAGCACAGGTACAGGCATAAGTACGGAAATATACAAAAAAATACCGCCAATCTACCAGACAAAAGCAAAACAAAGAATACGTGGAGAATCAGAGATCAGATCCCAGGAAGGATCCCAGAAGGAGAAATAAGAAATCAAGCAGGGAGGTAGAGTTCTAAACATGTGGGGGTAGCAGGACAAAGAGAGAAAACCCGAAGTGGCCCCATAGTGCTGCCAGATAAAATAGAAGACAGCCAATTATATCTGAATTTGAGATAGACACTGCCAAGTATATTAATGAATTATTCCTTGTTTTTTGCCTGTGTGCATGTGCATGCGCATCTGAACTACATCCTCGGTCCTCTTTTTAGCTTTTAAATTTTGAGACAGTCTCATTAAGTTGCTCAAGCTAGTCTTGAACTGACTCTATACCCAGCCAGGCCTTAAACTTTCAATCCTCCTGCCTCAGCCTGGGATCACAGGCCTGCACCACTAGCCTAGGCTGCATCAATCCTCATTTACAGATATGTCCCTCTTATTTTCCACTCCTCTCTAAAGGACACTTTCTCAGTGGCTTGGGTGCCAAGGGTAGCATTTCAGTTTTGATTCCACCTGGTTCCCTTCTGGAAAGTTCTCTGGATTCGAACCCAGAATCTGCTCTACCCCCATGACCAGTGTAACCCTGGCAAAATGATTTCATCTCTGTCCTCCACTTCTTCTATAAGATGAGGCTCTGAACACAAGCCAGCCTCCCAGGGCTGGTCAGGGGAGCAGATAGATCCATAAAGGGAACACAATGCACTGTACACAGTAGAAGCTCATTAAATGTGTGAATTTTCAGTCTTCTGTCCAGGCTAGGTCTTTGGAGTCTCCATAATTTTCTTTGTGTGTAAATTTACCATTGACCATTTTCTTGAAGGTCTCAACCCACCAGTCTGGAGGGGAGCATGGGCCAGAGGAAGGTTGAGAACAGGAAGCAGTGGGGAAGAGCTAGCAGGAGGCACTGTCTTTTGCTCTCCCAGGGCCAGCTTGACTGGGCTTTCCAGTTGGCCAATGAGTGTGCTTTCCTCCTTACCCACCCCTAGGGGCCCAGTCTGGGGGTAGACTGGAGAAGCGGAGGAGACAATGTGGAACTGGATGTTCACATCCTGACCCTGGCTAATCCAGCAAGACCCCTCCAGGGTGAAAGTGAAGGAAGCCTGCTAAGTCTCAGTCATTGGCCAGAGCATCTCAACACACGTGCACCACTGGTGAGCGATGTTTCGCTTCCTGGACACTCGCTCCACTGAGCAGTGGGGTTCCAGTAGTTGGGCAAGGTGAACAAATGCTGGGAGAGTGACAGCTTGCAACTCGAGATCAGTTCTCAGAACCTGCCAGTTAACAAAATCGACACTCAGGAATGTGCTGGCTCTTTCTCTCCCAGTCACTCTGACTCTCGATGGAAGTCTCTTTGTCTCTCACATTTTGTGCTCATCTTTTTTTCCTGTGATAAACCAAGATCAGTTACCAGGTCCCAGAAATGGGAAGTTCTTAGAAATTAAGCAAAACAAACGCCATGATATTTGAGGGGGGGAGTGCGGGACTCAGCATTTCCCTGGAGAGGTACTGAGGCAGGTTCTCAAGTAGGGGCAGAATTCAGAGCCAGGATCTCTAATGGATGGAATGCATACCGATCCTCAAAGCACTTCTGCATGAGGTGACTTTCCTAAAACCATGTTCTTGGCTTTCTTCCCCTTCTGGGCCCAGGCCCAGGTCTTGAAGCAGAAAACTTTTCCCAGGGAGCCACTGTTATTTGTGCATCTGATACTGGGGGACAGTTCATTACAATGACAGTAAAAATTCCGAAGCAAGAGAAGAAAGAGGTGAGGAGTGAAAAGGACTGACAGGAGGTTTCCTGCATCCTGGGGCCAGCAGTGGATAAAAGCCAAAATAGTCCTCTTTTCCAGTACATGAAGGCTCTAGAGACCTAGAGACGCCGTCATCCTCTGAGGTAGAGAATAGCAACTTGGATTGGTAGTAGGGCACAGAAAAGTGCTTTATGAGCATGTCCCCTAGGCTCTTGTGACAGAGACCCCTGTACAATGTATTCTCTGTGCCTCCTGAGAGAATCTCCTCTGCTCCAGTGTGTTGAATCCCCAGGTCCCTTCAGCACACAATAGGATGAAGTGGAGTAGCTTTGTACTGCCAGGGCCTAACATTGCAAATTAATTCATTGCATCCTGGGAAGAAGAACTGCCTTGTTTAGACCACCAGGTTCCCATGTCTCAGCTTACCTGGGAGCATTTTCAATATACCTGCCGAGACAATTAGTTCTGCCAAGAAAAAAGAAGTTGTATCCTTTGTTCCACTCTTTTTTCTCTCAGTGGATTGCATTTCCATTGTGTCAGTTTTCCCTACAGACAATCACACATACACAAGAACGTTATAAGAAGAATTCATGTTGCATAGAAGGAATTGTATGTGAATACATACATATATATATATATATATATGTATATATATATATATATATATATATGGGGCATAAAGGTTAGATGGGAATTAAGGATAATGTAGAACAGTGGGAAAAGTGAGTTTGATGTATGAGCTATGTGTGAGGAGGCATCTAGAGTAAGGAAGTTGGTACAAGTAAACTCACACACCCTTACCATTTTCTAAAAGGAATCAGGATGGGATGTATGAAGGGACACTGAGCAGCAGAACAAATGGCATCTTTAATGGTCTTTTTGAAAGACTTCAAAAGTATTTTTACAGAAGCTTCTTCTGTTGAGTGTGTGTGTGTGTGTGTGTGTGTCTGTGTGTCTGTGTGTCTGTGTGTGTGTAGGTCGAGGCCAGATGTCAACTTTGTATGCCATCTCTCACTGAGATCTGGACTCCCTGATTAGGCCAGGCTAGACCACGGGACTCCAGGGATCTGCCTCACCAGTGTCAGGATAGCAAGTTCATGCCACTACATATAGTTTTTCCTGTGGATGCTGGGGCTCGAACTTAGGTCCTCATGCTTGTACAGAGTATTTTGTCAAGTGAGCCACCTTGCTGGCCCCTCTTCTGTTGGCTTCATGAACAATAAGGTATCTCTTCTTTCCCTTAGCTCCAGCTGTGCCTAGAAGTTTTGCAACCCTGCCAGTAGCTCACATGAACACTCTGGACTCACCTTCCAGCTCTGCTTTGACTCTGCTTCATTCCCCACCCCTCTGACCTCTGTCTGCATATTTTAGTCTCAATTTTTCCAGCAGCATCTAACACATTCAAACCTATGACTTGTTAGCCTATCTGAGGGGCTTGTCTTAGAAATTACAGCCACCAGAAAATGCCAGAGCCTTTCTCTAGTTTTATAGTCTCTGAGTACTGCTCATACACCCTGGTGTCTTGTCCCCAGGTTGCCCTGATCAAGGCCCAGGATCAATTGCTCAATGTTGTCAAAAATAAGTGAAACAAAACCCCACACCACTAACCATCAGCCCTCTCAATAAAGATGAATTAAGTCCTAATGCCATAAAATAGTTTCAGCAGTGAGCTGAAAAAATATGGCCCAGGTATATGGATATTTATTGCTTAATTTAATCAAGATACACTCAAAGGGATTAAAGTAGTGAATGGCTGACAATGCCATTGATCAGCTTGCTCAGATATCAGATATCCCCAGGAAACTTTGGGTTCAGTGCTGGAAAGAGATCAATTCCCAGTTTCCTTATCTGGCAAGAGGCATGTGCATGTATTGAGATTAAAGTTAAAAGGGTCAGGCTCAGCTGTGGGTGTGACAGAAAGAAGGCCGCTGGAGCAGCCCAACTTGATGACTTGCTGGGTTAGAGTATCATTCCTCTTTGATACCACAGGAAGATGAAAAGTTCCAGTGGGTAGAGCCAATGTTGTCTTCAGCCATAGGAGGTGCAAATACATTGAAGTTCTTACTCAAGGACTTGGCTGAAACCCCAGATTCTACCCATCTAGCACAAAAGAGATCACTTAGCAGGAAACAGCTTCAATATGGCTGTTACCAGTCAACCCCCTTGATCATAAGCTGATGCCAGCTTGGCTGTGGTATAGCCTCTGGGGTGGAGTTGGATACCATACTCCTGGCCTATGCATCTTAGTTAGCAGCAAAATATAACTCCAGGTAGTGGAATGATTGTCTTATTGAATGGAATGGTTTGATGTGGGCCACTGTGACATTGGGGAAATATACGCCTCAAGAAAAGAAAAATGTGGCTGAAAAGGACTCTGTCCATTAGGCAAAATCAAACCCAGCTCTCAGCTACTTCTTAAAGTTCTCATCTTCCTGATGGTCAGAAAGTTATTTTCTGTACAGCCTTCCTGCTTCCTATAGCTGGAGGACAGGTGTTCAATTCACTTAAAAGTATTTTGTGGGCTGGAAAGATAGCTGAGGGGTTAAGAGCACTGGTTGCTCTTGCAGAAGACCTGGGTTGAATTCCTAGCACCCACATAGTGGCTAACAACTGTCCATAACTCCCGCTCCAGAGGATCTGATGCCTTCTTCTGTCTCACGTACATACATGCAGGAAATACACTCATACACACACACAAAAATAATAAAAATAAATTTTGAAAAAGAAAGACATCTAACTTTGACCTCTGGCCTCCGCATGCACTTGCACACACATGCACATAACCCTCATGTATGTGTGCGTAAACTCCCATGAGCATGTAAATACAGCACACACACACACACACACACACACACACACACACACTTTTTGTTTAAAGTGCACCAAGATAATCTTTGAAAACCTTGAAGATCAGGAATACCAGGCTCAGTACGCCACTGGCAAAGGTGAATGGTAGCTGTCTCAATTGCTATATGGTCCTTTTCTAGCAGCAACAGACATTTAATTCTGTAATACCTGCAAGGAGTCTTATTTTACAGGATAACTAGGGCAAACAGAGGCATCCCTGGGAATTAAGAAGAATTAGGCCCTATGGCTACCATAAAAGGCGGAAATAAATTTACTAACAGCCTATTTCTAAGTATAGAGCTTTCTTATCCTACGCAGATTCTATGCTAAGACATACTATTTCTCTTATGCTCTTGAGGCCATTTGATGGAAGGAAAAGGGATATTTTTAGAAATATTTTTTATTGAATCATTTTCTGGTTCATACAGAACATCTAAATCACTCTTAATCATCTTTATACCTTTTCCCCACCAGCACCTCCCATAGCTGCTGAACTGGAATCATACATTCTTTCATCTGTGTTAAAGTCTATTGTATCAACTTAGTGTCCCCAAATGACCTCAGTGCAGGTTCATCCACTGAGGTCTAGTCAGTCTATGCAGAGTCCCTCACTTTAGGAAGCCTAGCTCATCCTCACCCAATAGTAGTCAGTTGCCAATATTTCTTAAGCAAAAGTTGGGATCTGCAGCCCATTTCCCCAGTTCCATGCTGGATTTTTGTCTCCTTGAGTGTACATGGGTCTTGAGAGTGCCAAAACTGTTCCTGTAGGTTCATGTGAACAGGGTCCCAGGAACTTGTAGGATTCTATTTCCATATGGTCACACACCTCCCTGATGGCTCTTACAATCTTTCCACCCCTTCTTCTGCAATGGTTCCTGAGGCTTGGGTGAGTGAAACTTAATATAAGAGTCCTGTCCAGGGACCCACACTCTGTAGACTCCTAATCTCCATGATTTAGCCATTTGTGACCTTTTGTGTTACTGGGCCTTTGTTGCATGCGGGAGCTTCATTAGTGAGAGTTGAGAGATGAATGACTTCTTTACGCCTTGTTCTACACTGCATGAGCCTTGGGTGTAGAGACTGCATTGTAGATGTGCTGTTCAAGCATGGGCATTTCAAACAATATGTGTGACCAGTTGTGGCGCTTTGTAGTAGTCTCTGTCTGGTGCAAAAATGTTTCTTTGAAAACTGGTGACGGGGATACTTGACTGTAAATATAAGGATACATATTTTACATTTAGTAAGAAGTTACATTAGCCTAGGGATTTGACAGCCTTGGGGATTCCTCTAAGTTCTATGACCTCTTCAGCCATGTGTATTTGGCTATGATTACAGTGCCACACATGAATTTCCTCACATTGAGTGGGCTTTGTCTAAGACTAATTAATTAGGTAGCCTTTGATTGGTCTCAAGATAGAGGTGCCACTACTGCACTACTGCCAAATGCTAGGCCAGTCATCAATGTGGTTATTTGATCATGAAGCTGGTTTTGGGTCATTGACTGATATTCTCCCTTGGCTACTTGCACAGTTCTCTCCAGTGCTATAAGTGCTAAAAGATATTTTTGTCTGAGGGCATGTTGGCCCAGTACACATGTAGAGAGACTCTGCTAGACAGAGAATAAAGTACACATGTATAGAGACTCTGCTAGATATGGAACAAAGCTGGGGATTTGGGCCAACGGGCAAAGCACTTGTTGTGCAAGCAGTGAGGACCTAAGTTCAGTTCCCCAGTACCTATGTAGAAGTTTGGTATGGTAGATGTACATCTGTAACCTTAGCACTTGGGGTGGGAGAGAGAGAGAGAGAGAGAGAGAGAGAGAGAGAGAGAGAGAGAGAGAGAGAGAGAAGCGGATCCCTGGGGACTGCTGGTCAGCCAGTATAGCTGAAAGAAGCTACAGTTCAGTGAGAGACCATCTCAAAAATTAGAAGGAAAAAGATAAGAATAAGATACCTAATGTCAACCTCTGGCATTCACATACACAGAAGAGCACACTTATATAAAAACATGAGAGAACAAGAGCAAGAGAGAGAGAAAGAGAAAGAAGAATGAATGAATGAATAAATAAAGGACAATTAAGATGCCCTGCAGGAGGACACTGTAGCTGAATCAAATGTCACAGGATTGTCCCTGAGAGGTGAAATTGTGGGGGTGACCCCTGGCTCAGGCAGCCTGGCTACATTCCAGGGACACTGGGCCTCAGGAGGTGCAGTTTCCCAGCAAGTTGGTGAGGGGTCTTGCTCTGTGCTGTGACTACAAATCGAGTGCCCCTGAGTGTGTTCAGAGGATTTTTTTGTAAAATATCTCCTTTTTCTAAATATTCTTGCACTTGAAAACCAGAGCTGAGGCCCAAAAGGCTAGTTGGTTCCTTCTGTTTCTCTCTCCCTTATATCTTATGTGTTAACCTGTTCTGCTGTTATGATAAAATATTACTGGTTAGGTGACTTATAAACACAACAGTTTAGTTCAGAGGCTGGGATACCTAATAGCAGATTCAGTGTCTGGTCAGGCTTCAATGTCTGCTTTATAGAAATCAGCCTCTTGGCTGTGGCTCCATGTGGTAGAAGAGCACAGGTCTCATGGGTCCCTGATTAACTTCAAATTACCTTTCAGCCAAGGATGACTTTGAACTTCTGATCCTCCATCTTAAGATCATCTTTCCACATGCAGGACCACATCTGATATATGTGGTGCTGGGGATTCAATACAGGGCTTCATGTACACTAGACAAGCATTCTACCTACTGAGCTACATGCCTGATCTTTTCTTATATTTAAGAAGGCACTAATCTCAATCTCGAGGGCAAAGGCCCTCTGCTCCCTGATATCTCTATAGGAGGTGGGATTTTGACATATACATTGGGGGAGGGGATGTAAACATTCATACTATAGCACACTGAGTTAACAGTAGTGTAAAAACAAGGTTGCTCCACACTTCAGAAGGTAAACTGTCTGAAAACTCTGGGGACTGTTCAGCACTAAGACCCAGTAATCTGTGTGAGTATGATGTGGGTCAATTCACAAATACTAAGATTGGGGGAGGGGCACTCGTAGCACTGTCTGCTTTTAAACTTATCTTTAAGTGACTTGAACTTGAGGTACCTCAAAGGAGAATGAAAGGGGCTAGGAAAAGGGAACTATGTGTTCTGTAGCTGGAGGACTCACTATCCCCAGGCAGAAACCTCTTCTCAGTGGGATCTGTACAGGGGACATTGGTGGTGATTTTCCTTCAGCGCTATGGGTAGTAAAAAAGGGCATTTTATTTTACCAGATCCATAGAGGTCCCCTGGCACAGACCCTCACACCAAAGACCTGATTTCTCCCAGCTTGGTTTCCATCTATTTCCATTTACAGAATATGTCTAAATCTCAGAATTCAGAGTTCAAGTTAGGACTCACTCATTTTGGACATTGGATCATTGGTTTGACCCTAAGTTATACTTTCTAAATATAATCTGGGATGCAGCTGGGTTTTTGAAGCCCTAACACATGATTATATCAAGACATGTAAAAAATGTTTATTCTCATGGGCAAAGCCAAATCCAAACCAAAAAGCTTTTCTTTTGGATAGATGTTAGAGATGTTAGGACATGAGGGTCAAAGGATGACTTAGCCTGTGTAGCCAACAGAAGATACAGAAATCTGTCATTAATCTGCTTTGGTTTTAAGTGGTGCAGGGTGAGGGAGACAAGTTTTGGTGTGGCAGTTTAAGGTGGGGGAGGGGCTATTTCAAGTTGACTACTGTGGCCTGGTGAGACGGCTCAGTCAGTAAATTGCTTGCCTGAAGAACTGAGTTTAATCCCCACCCACAACACACATAAAAAAGTTGGAAGCAGTAATGTGCACCTGCAACGCCAGCTCTGGGAAGTCAGAAATAGGAGAATCCCTGGGAATTTCTGGCAAGCCAGTCTAACTGAATCAATGAGCTCCAGGCTTATGAGAGACCTTATCTCAAAAAACTAAGATGGCGAGCAATAGAGGAAGGCACTCGATGACCTCTGACATGCACATGCCCACAAGTATAGACACATATGAGCACATGCATATATCCAGAACTTCCCTGACACAAATATAAAAACCAGTCACTGGGTTTCTGTGGTACTGCAGGGAAAAGATTCTCCTCCACTTTCATTGTACTAACCTTGACCTCTTTGGACCCCACCAAGAGAGCCTCTCCCTCTACCTGTACTGTCCCCTCCAGCTTTTGTTCCTCCCTGAATCCACTGTTGCAATTTCCTGAAAACTATTAAGATACTGCCTCTTTGACTCTCCAGCAATAGTCACATTGCATGTCCCCTTAGAGGCAAATGCAGTCCATGTAGAGTGAAAAGAGTAGCCTTGTGCATCTGGATGCCTGAGGGCTGCACAGTCCTCGTGATAACTCTGTAAGACAATAATTTCTTCATCCTTATCTTACTTGGCTATTAACAACATTTGCAAGTCCATCGTGATTTCTGAAAAATTCTCTTTCTTTACTTCTCTTTCTTTGCCAGCTCCCAAGTTTTAGAGGGTTCTAACATGTCCTTGTGTCCACTCACACACACGTTCATCAGTGTCCTGTAGTCCTATGATTTTCAACCATCTGCTGGTAAATGTTTAGTTATTGACTCTCTAGCACAACAAAAATTCTGATTTTCATATTTGCCAATTTCCCCAGTATAAATTTTCACTCTAGGAACACAAGAAGTCATCCATGCACATGACTTCAATGGCTAACCTTTCCTTACTTTGGCTAGTTTGTCACAGCAGTGAGAAAGGCAGCTAATATTGTTACTGTGTGATCACTAAGGGATTAGGAGGAGGAAGAGAAGGATAACTCCCCAGGTGTCATTCATCTACTCCTAGATTTGAGAACAAATGTTCCTGGCATGGTTTCTTCTGTATTGTCTTATGTACATATGATAATATTGTCCTCTACAGTTCAAGGATGAAGCAATGCAAATAAAAGTGGATTGGTGGCACTGGGGTGATATCTCAGTGAATAAGAGCCCATGTGCAAACCTAAGGACCTGAATTTGGATTCCCACATAAAAAGTTGGACATGGCTATGCAAATGCCTATAACTCCAGCACCATGGGAGGAAGAGAAAGTGGGATCCTGTGGCTCAGTGGCTGACACGATGGCTGCTGGTTCAGTGAGGGATACTGCCTCAAAGAAATAAGCCAGAGAGTACAGGACTCCTGATCGCCCCTATTCTCTCCACATGCCCCAGTACACACCTGCACACACATGTGGGACCTGAGTTGTGGATTCACAGAACCCCAGCATGTGAAGGTGAGTGTTTAGAATCCCAGTGCTGGAGAGATGGAGATGGGTGGATCCCTAGAGCTCATTCATTGGCCCACCAACCTCGCCTACTTTGCAAGTTCCACAGGAGTGAGAGACTGTCTCAAAAACAAGGTGGAAAGATGGAAAGATGGATCGGTGGTTAAGGTTGTGTACTATCCTTTGCAGGGGACTCGAATTTGGGTGGCTCACAATTGGCTGTAATTCTAACTCAAGGTAAGCCAGCATCTTCTTCTGGCCTCTGCAGGTACCTGCACACCAGAATACACACAAACACAGAGACATACAAATAACACAATAAAACAAGGTAGATAAGGTAGATAGTACCTACAGAATGGCAGCGCAAGGTGACCTCTGACCTCCACATACATACACACAAAAAAAAGTTTTTAAATTTTTAAAAAATGAAACTGATAAATTAATTTTGGTTGACAAAATTTGGGTCACTTAAAACTTAAGTCTAACCAACAGGAGGAAATTGACCTTCCATACCTTCTATGAACCAGAGAATTAAGAGTCCCTGAGAATCCATGATCTTGTTCTCTGGAGAGGTCTATATTTATAGGAGGAACTACTTGGGATGAGGGGTCTAGATAATAATATATGTGAATACGCTGATTGTCTGAACAGTTCTTGGCTGTCTGCTTTCAATGGTAATAAATACCCACTAAGAGCTGTCTGCTGCATGTGTTTGGGGTAGAGTCTCACACTTCCTTGCATGAATACATTCAGAATGGAAGCACCACACACCCGACTATAGAGACACTGTTGTATTCTGGATCCTTAACTTATGCAGCTTAGCAGCTGGGGTAATGTAATGGTTTGCAAAATAACAGACTAGCAATACGTCAACCTGGAATAACACATTGCATAATGAATGTTGTGAGTGTCTCAAGGTTTAATTTATGCTGTGTTAAAAATACCATTCTAGAAATATCACACCATCTCAGTCTTTCCAAGATTAAAAAAAAAAAAGACCTTTTGCCTAAAATATTCAAATAATTGTGGGTAAAGAGAATGCTTGTTTGTTTCAATTTCTTTCCTCTTAATAAAACTACCAAAATTATGCTTTGTATTAGTTGGTCCCACCTTGTTCCGCTTGAAGGTATATAGTGCACTCTTAGAGTCCAGAGTAAATACATGAAGACCATTCATTTCCTCACTTAGGATTAACATGTGAGAGGAAACACGTTTTTCATCAGTGATTAAGAGACTTCTAGTAAGTTACCTTGAGGCTATTTATATCTTACTTCTGATCTTTATCCAAAATCCCCCTCATTGAGGGAAGTGAATAAAAACTGTCAGATTTCATTGATTCTCATATCTACTGATTTTTTTTATTACATTCTTAGTATATTGTATTTATTATGTTCTTATTAAGAACCAGGAACCCATAGCTATACCTCACGCTCAAGGAGCTTGCAATCCTATAGGGAATGGCATCTTCATCTTCATGCAGGTAATCTGAGTTATTGTAAGAGAGTGCACTGCATTATGGGATCCTGTAGGAAGGGCACCTATTCGGACTTAGTTTGGGGATGGGACATTTGGAAAGGCTTCCCATAAGATATTGGCTTCATATAAAATGATGAAAATAGTTGGTTAAGGGGTAGGGAGCAGAAGCAGCAAGTGCCAGGTGGATGAAAGTTTGTACAATTACCTGAAGCAATAAAAAGCAAGGAATGTTGAAGGCAGTGCAAACACATCCATGTGTGGTTGGAGTACAACTTAACCACAGTAAAGTGAGGAAGAGGTGAGGGTAGAGACATTAGAATGATTCTGATTTTAGTCAGTCATTTGTACTTATCCTTAAGCACAGAACCACTGAAATGCTCTATGTATAAGTTGGTAGTGACTGCAGAAGAAGACATGGCCCAAAGAGGTACAAGACCAGAAGACAATAAGAGGGTACAAGATGACAATGCTCTGGATCCGGCAGTGAAAGGAGCCATAAGATGTCAAAGCCAGATATGCCAGAGCCAGAAATGACAGCACACATAATGGCCATTTGAGGAAGATAATGGAAAGGAAGATGATGGGAAAATGCCTGAGTACTAGTATGGGAACAGTTACATGTCTCATAACATTTCTATTAATGACAGACTTTTATATATATATATATATATATATATATACACAACACCCTGTAAGATTATAATGGAGCTGAAATTTTCTTATCGCTAGTGGCAATTGTGGCCATTGTAATGTTGCCAGCACAATATATAGCTCTTCTGTCCATGTGATCCTCATGCAGTGCAAACCCTACCTCACAACCCATGTAAAAGTCCAGCCCTGACAATCACATGTAGTACATGATGCTTAATAGTGACCATAAATAATTATGCAGCCGGTTTAGGTCTCTCCACCTCTATCATTATTTAGAGTGTTCTCATAATAAGTGACTACAAAATGTAAGCCATGATATGCCAACAGCAGCCACTTCTGTCTCAGATTTATCTCTTCCCTCCATTGCATTGCATTTTGTCTATCATGACACTACAAGCAGGAGGCTGTGTTGTCTACTATGTATACGGTATAGCCTAGGCATGTGGTAGGCTTTGTGTGAATACACTCTATGATGTTTGTACAACAGCAGAAGGACCTGACCATTTCTTAGAATGTGTGCCTGTTATTCATGGATGTTTGATTATAATTAGCTCTTGCTGGGGTAATGTCAAGCGATGCCCAGTGCATCCTACAGTCTGCAGATGTACATGTTAGAGGATAAATCAACAGCAAACAAAGCATTCTCAATACATATGGATATGTATTATAAGCAGAACATCATACACCTGCTTCTAGAGATGACCTTATAGTTGTGAAATCACAGGGTGAATTGGAAATGCTACAACTTTGGAGGTCCTTGCATGAGGAGCTCAGAGTCTTCTAGGGCTGACTCTCAGGGTGAGAAGACATGTTGTTCAGCTTCCATGAGCACAAACAAGAGCAGAGAATTCAGGAGTCTGTAGATTCCACTTCTATCTCAACATCAAATCACAAATCCAAACCATATGAGTGGACTATGTAAAAGCTTTACTCCCTCACCTGTCTTTGACCTCTGCAATAAAAATCACCCGCTTTAGCACGATAAGAGCATGAACAAGATGCCTTGAGTAGGTGGAATTATTTGGCATCTGTGTATGCAGAACCTGAAACAATTTGTTTTTGTTGAATCTTACATAAAATTGGTAGCCTAATGGAAGTTATCACCAGAAAAGATCACCTGTTTTGGCTTCCTTGGGACTTCTCTAGGTAATACTGAGGTGTGACTAAATGTGTAAGATGGTATCAGTTATTAAAAATACATGCCAAGGAACCAGGGACAAGACTCAGGAGGCAAAGTAGTTACTGTACAAGTATGAAGACCTGACTTTGGATCTCTAGTACCCTCATAAAAACTGAATGTGGCAGCACAAGACTGTACCATCAGTGCTGGGGGACTGGAGAAGCAGAGACAGGAGGCTTTCTGGGGTTTGTTGCCTGGTCAATCTACATGAATTTGTGAGCTCTAGATTCAGTGAGAGTTGCTGCCTCAGAAAACAAGGTAGAGACTGAAGAAGACACAATCTCAGCCTCTGGCCTACAACCCTCCCCTCCAAATGCCCATCTGTACATGCGTGCATACACACACCCCCACACACACTCACAGACGAAAACAAATACAAATCAAGTGTTCTTTCACTCAAAAGTGGGTGACCATAAAGAGATACCTATGGTTACTTATTGCAGTCACCTGTCATCTTTTGTGTTGGGCGTTTATGCATGTTACTGTCAGTCTTTACCAACCAAACTGCAGGGGTCGATGGATGAATAAGTGAACAATCAGGAAATCTGAGGCATTTTGCTAAGATCACACAATTAGTAGCTAGTGAGGCTGTCAGCTCTCAGTACAGCTCCAAAGCCTGCTCTCCCCACTCTTCCTTGTTTTCTGTTACATCCAAACTGTCTTTATTATTTACTTGTGCCTTAATTTTGTCACATTATTGATCTATAATTATTTCTTTTCAAACTTACATACCTAATCTTTCTCATCATATCAAACAGTACCTTACGTTTCTTTATTTTTTTCCACCTGCATAGTCCGATGAAGGGTTCATCGTATTCTATGAAAAATATATGAGTAAGGGGGCTGGGGTTCAGTCAGTAAAATGGTGCCATGCAGGCCTCCACCTCCCAGAATCCACACTGAAAGAAAAAAAACCTGGTCTTGTTGGTTCATGTTTGTAATTCTAGTGCTAGGGAGGTGGAGATAGGTGGACCCCTCAGTTCAGTCTAATGAGCGAGCAGTGGGAGATCTTGTCTCAAGAATGTTTTTAAAAGGGGACTGTAGAGGTGACTCAGTGGTTAAGAATGCTCGTTGATCTTGCAGAGGACCTGAATGGGGTTCTCAGTATCCACGTTGGGTCATTCTCACTGCCTTTAACTGCAGCTCTAGGCAGGATCCAACACACACACACACACACACACACACACACACACACACACACGCACACACACACAAAACAGAGTTAAAAATAAAATAAATTCGGGCTGGAGAGATGGCTTAGCAGTTAAGAACATTGATTGACCTTACAGAGGACCCAGGTTTAGTTCCAGCACTCACAACCATCCCTGATTCTAGTTCCAGGGCAATCTGGTGTCCTCTTCTAGTCTTCTCAGACATTGTAGGACATGGGTGTACTTACACAATCTAGGCAACACACACACATAAATAAAAATTTAAAAAATAAATAAGACATCTTAAAACAACTTTTTAAAATGTGGACAGCATCTGAGGAATACTCTCAAGACTACTCTGTGGCCTCCATATGTGCCGGCACACAGAGGCACACACAACTCCCCCCAACACACAAATATGAGCGAGAACTAAGCTTGGTCACCCATGCTAAATCTACGTCTAGAATCAAGATTTGAGGGAAGCCAAAGTGTCATCCTTGAGAAGTTATCATGTCTGTCTTTCCACTCAGCATCTGGGCATTTGGCAAACAAAGGCAACAGTTGTTGAATTTTGGATACCAATGGGCATATAAGTGCCCACAGCCTTGAAATCATGCTATGTTCTTGGTTCTAGCAGCTTAGATTTCACTGTATCTTTTACATGTCTTTTATGTGAAACTTTGGTAATGAGTTGTGATAACTCTTCTCAGAGCCTGGTTGCCCTGGTTGCATGCAACCACCAGAGAGCAAACATAAAAAGGTGTGTTGTGATGGCAAGGATGGGCAACCCCAAGTCCCAGGATTAAGGTCCTGCCTTGTTATGCACTGATAAACTGATGCATTTGAACAGAAGAGAAAGTGTTCTGTTATTCAGTTTCCCATTCACACAGTGTGAGGGGAAAAGGCCCCATGTTCTTTGTCTCCTTAGCAACTCATGTTGGTAAAGCGAGGCACTAGATCTGAAGTGTCTCAAATAAATGCTTTCTAGAAATGCAAGGCCTAAACATCCTGAAGCATTACCAGAACACAGTGGCCCTTCAGATCTCTAGCATTGCCAGGCATGGTGGCACATACCTTTAATCCCAGCACTTAGGAGGTAGAGGCAGGCAGACCCCCGAGATCAAGACCAGCCTGGTCTACAGAGTTCCAGGTCTGCTGGAGCTACAGAGGGACCTTATTTCAAACCAAAACAAAATAAAGCAAACAAAATCAAAAACAAATGTCTAGCACTCTCGACACTGCTGATGCTGCTTTTAATCTAGAGAATCCCAGGGAGAGAAGGTCAGGTCTTCAAGGTCTGATGCTGTTTCTCACCTCTCCTACCCTCTTTTTATTTTATTATTATTGTTATTTTTGAGACAGGCCCCAGCCGGCCTGGAATTCAGTGTGGAGAGCAGCTATCCACCTGCCTCTGCCTCCTGAGTGCTGGGATTACAGGTGTGTGGCACTGTGTCCAGCCTGCCCTCCTTTTATAGAAATATATGGCTGCAATTCTGGAAGTGTCACAGAAGCACCCACAGTATAAAATGACCAATTGGACCTGATATGCTACTGTATAGTGCAATTAGATTGGGCCCAGCTTTTGCAGAGGGAGGTGGCAGGTTTGAGAACATTCAATGCCCCAAGGAAGTGCAGGCAGCTCTGAAGGGTTCAGAGCTCTCAGACCTGACTCCTAAGACCATGAAACATGGCATATGCTCAAATGCAGAAATAAACTCTATGTGATTTGAACATAATACCATACTCATAAATATACATGATAACAGGTATGTGCTGTGTAATAATACTTGTACTTTTGTATAGTCTTAAATTGGTAAATTGTGAACTCCATATATCTGGGTTTATGTAAATCGTAAACACTCATCTGGAGACTTGACGGTATAGAGGATTCCAGGTAACTAACTGGATTTTTGTGCTTCTATAAGAAACAGTATAACGCTTTCCTCAATAATGCCATGTTGTCCAACTCTGGGAGACAGGACCTACATTTCCATCTGAGTAATTGAGAACAAATAGCAATAATAGATCACATTATGACATTTAGTTATCATAGAGGCTAAAGAATTTTCATCAAAACCTACAATCACATTCAACATGTACTTGGACTGGGAGTGCTGGCTCACACCTGTGATCTCCTAGCACTTGGGAAGCTGAGGCAGGAGGATTGCCATGATTTGGAGAGTAGCTTAGAGGATGTAGTGAATTCTAGGCCAGCTTGATCTCTAAAGTGAGACATTGCTGAAAGCAAGCTAGTAAGCAAGCAAGCAAAAGATGTGACTGATAAATGTGTAAATGTGTTCTAAAGTGTACTCATGTTCCCAAACTAAGTATAAAGTGGGAACGTATTACATATTAGTTACTGTTTCTGATACTGAGCACAGGAATATGTCTTAAACAAAAAACTCCTACACAATCAGAACAGAAAATGTCCTTTTAAAAATTCAAATAGAAATTAAAAGTTTCTCATTAGAGTCAGGAAATTCATCCTGCCTGAATATCATGCACAGCACCTCATATGTTTAAACATTTAACTAGGTCTTCTTTAAATTAAAAATCTCTTAATTAGTAAGTAGACCAGCCAGAAAAAGCCACATGAATTAAAGTCTGTCCTCTTCATATGCTGGATCAGATGATTGATCTACCTCGTGTGTGTGTGTGTGTGTGTGTGTGTGTGTATGTGTGTGTGCTATTTGTTTTTTTAAGATATGGATATATATGACCAGCTAATGATGGTCTTGTCAGGATTTCAACAGGGGTTCTGGGAATTTCTAAAGCCCACAGAACCACCCTTCCTCATGTGGGTATAGGCACTGTCCCACATGTTGAGTTGACTTTCCAATAACAGATTGTTTTGCTGTTAATGACAACCAGCTCCCAAACTGTAATCCTTATTCTGGAGAAAGACAAATTCTTACTATTATTTTTTAGGTTCCTCTCCAGCAGGGGCTACCATGAAGTAAGCATGCTTTGAGGAAATTAACACAGCCATTTCAGTCCAAATTGGTACTATTACCAACAAACAGAACCAAAAGGACAGTAATGTGTTTAAAAGAACAGCAAAGAAGGCTGACCAAGGGCTTTAAATAAAGTGGCTGAGCATTTGAAATGAGCAAAGTTCTGAAACTCCATAAGACCACCTTTGCCTCCTTTTACACCCAGCAGACGAAATTCAAAGCACTATGGATCTTGTGTATATATTTCAGCAAGCATAACAGAAATCAGGACTCCAAGCCATGATCTGCTTTTCAACAGAGTCCACTGGGGCAGCTCCCACTGCAAGCTCTCCCTCATAGTTCATCTCTAAGAGCCCCACCACATCTACAACCAACAAACGTTTCCATTTCAGATTTCTCATCCTTATCTGTTCAGAAGAAAGAAATTACCACGGAGAACACAGGATCCTATCAACAGCCCCAAGAAACTCAAATTGCTCAGGAAAACATAACAGCAGCAATTCCATGCACAATGAAACATCTCCCTGTGTTTGGAGCAATTACTGAATGAAAGTCAACAGCCAGCCCCGGCCCCTGGCCCCGGGCTCTGCTTACCCTCTCCACGCTGCGCCTTCTCAGAGATCCATAAGGGATTTTCAGGAGAAGTCTTTGAGGTCTGTTTGGAGTCACTGCAGTCTGAACTACCATGATGTGGAGGAGCGTGTGTGTGTGTGTGTGTGTGTGTGTGCGCGCGCGCGCGTGAGCGCGCGTTGCCAACAAAGCAAGAGTGGTTTTCTGGAGGTTTCCCAAAAATCAAAAAGATGAAAGAGTTTTCCTTTCGACCGACTCTGTGACTCAAGATGCGATTGGTCAGGAGGTGGGGGATGGGAGAAAGGAAAACCGCCCAAGTTCTCCAACTTCAGCTCCTGTGAAGCAGCACCTTCAGTTTCCTTCCGGCTGTTGCTGCCGTCTGGCTCACGGAGACCTGCTGTCCCAGGCGTAGGACAGGGGCGCTTCTGGAATGCGTGATCCAGAAATGTCAACTTTGCTTCTCTGGGCTGCAGAAGGTAACCGGGTCAGTTGTCTCATTGGAGCCGTATCAGACGTATTATTCACTTCACCACGTGACGCCCAAGCCCCTGGCTGTATAGGAGGTCACATGCTTACCTTAAAAGGACTTTGTGGAATATCTTCCCATCTGGAGCAGAGATTAATGCAAAATACTACATTCTGATTTCACTCTCTTCCAAACACAGGTAAAATATTTGAAGGCGAGCGACAATACATGGGACAGTCGGGGTTCTCTTTGGGGTTACAAACTATTTTAATGAAACTGAATGTCAGACATATAGGGATACAGATATATGTTTTTCCTCCTTTCCAATAGAGAATACATGCATAAATGTAATTAACTATGTGAATGTAGTCTACAAGGGGAGGTGGGGGATAGAAAGAAAAGTAGCCTTGCACCCATTATTCAGACAAATCAGACCAAATGGAACAGTTGTAACCTCGTGTTTATGACATTTATTTTATTTAAATATTTTATTTTATTAAAAAGTTTTACATTTGTGTGTGTGTGTATGTATGTGGATGGGTCCCAGTGCCACAGCAATGTGTGTGGAGGTCAGAGAACAACTTTCAGAAGTCAGTTTTCTCCTTTCACTATGTGGGTTCTAGGGATTGAATTCAAGTCCTCAGTAAGAACCTGTACCCACTGAGCCATTCCATTGTTCCTAGAACAATTATTTTTCTTTGCCAACATATATGGCAAAGTCATGTTTGATTTTACAAGGCTTTGAAAAGACGCATATTCATTCATCCACTACCTCTGCCAATTTCTTTCTAATCGTGATGTAATTCCAACAGATGGTAAAACTAGGTTCCAGTTTCTGTAGCATTTTGTAATGGATACACACCAGTAGTCTCCCGTCCCCGTCGCTTCACCTCCCTGAACTGGCTTATTTTCACAGCACCGAAAAATTATTGAATGGACAAACAAGTAATGGCTTTCCAGGATTTGAGGAGTTTTTATTTGCTTCTCTTGAACATATTTATATACACACGTTCCCCTCCTCTGTAGGAGTCCCATGCTTTGTGACTTAACCTAATATTACTCATTTGACTTGGAAACCAGCTTTTATTCTACACAGAACAGAGCTCAGTTTACTGAAAGTGCTGGAGAAGAAAGTTCTGTTTATTCAGACAAACCTAATAGGAAATGGGGGTGGGGTGTGAAAGGAAGAAGTGCTTTATGCTACTAGAACATGAATCAGGGCAGAGATGCTCAGAGGATAAGGGTGCTGGGGAGGCTGGGAATGTGGGCTCCTCCCTCGCACACATGCTAAGAGGCAGTTAAAGAAAGCAGTAAGTCCACGTGGGAAATTCCAAATATACAACAATCAGGCTTTGTTCTTAATTGGTTCCATGTGTGCAGTTGGAGAGAGAAAGAGGGTAAGGGAGAGGGGAGAGGCAGGGAGAAACGGAGCTCCGTGAGTATCTTTGGAATGGGGTTTTAAGTTACATTTCTTTTGTTTCCATCCTCTCTTCCTGTACATCACTCAGTTTCAAAGTAGTTTGGAACAGAGAATAAACCTGCAACAGTTATTCGCCTAAAGCTATTATACACATATAATTAACAGCACTTGAGGGTGTCACAGGTTTGAACAAAGGGCAGATGAGTTTTCCAAACACTCATCTGTACAGAGCCATGGGATTATAACCTTCCAGATTCATCTGAGAGGATGCAGTGGATGGCTGCCTCTCCTGTGACCCTAGTTCTTGCAAAGCCCCTGAGAACAGAATTTATTTATATTTCACTAAAATGCAACTTCCTGTTTCCCAGGGGTATTAATGAGGGTTTCACTGAAGATCTTGAGGCTTTGGTGGCATCGTTCAGACTATAAGGGACACTTTGATGAACTAAGTGCAAATAGAACAGAAACACATGCATTTGATTAGGGCTGAAATATGTATAGAAGAGAATGTTAATGGAAATGAAAATAACCTTGGGCCAGACTCCCACACACTGGAGCCCTGCATATTCCACCCCTTCCCCCAGAGTGGTGGGAGCAGGCTCATTTTTCCTATCAGTACTAGGGGTTCCTCCCACTAATGGAGCTCTTCCTAGACTCTGTAGAATAAATACCAATCCCCTCTTCATGATTCCAAGGTCCTCATAGGTTGGCTGCTCAGAAATAAATTTATCATAGTCTAGCTCTGGAATTTTGACACCACACATTTTCATACTCCTTACTGAATCAAAAGCATTTATGCCTGCTATTTTTCATTATTAGCTATGTTTCTCAGGAGAGGACAGGCATTCAGTACCTTAGATGAAATGACCATTTTAGGGGAGAGGAAGGAATGAATGTTTACTGAGTTACCAGACAATGGGCTGGAAGGTTTACAAAGGCTATCTCAATGAAAGAAATGACTTCCGTTATCTGTATTGCACACTGGTGAAGAAATCGAGACTCAGAGAGTGTGAGTAAGGCACCTAGATATAAGATAGACTGTTGAACCAGCTAAGATGAAAACTTTGTGTGACTGCAGGTTCTAACTTTGCCCATTCTCCTGTCACCTGACATAGGACTCTTTGTCTGCTAGTAGCAATTTCAAAATCCAGAAAGGAGATCGATAGGAAACTGTTTGGAGAGGAGAGACTCAGTATAGGAGATCTGGTGGAGGCTCAAAGTCAGAAGCTGCTCCTGGAATGTCCTCTGGGACTGAGTCTAGGTTACAGAACTAAGCAACCCAAAGTTCCTGGGGAGGTTCCTGTCTCAGCAGCTCAGAGAGGAGCTGACTTATAGGAACTCAGAACTCCGGTCACCTGGTGGAGGCCAGGGCCTTGTGCATGCTGAGGTGGATGGGTTATGCGGGTATGAATGGAGTCATTGTCCAAGGCAAAGAGGGAGAGGCAGACAGAGGAGTGCCCAGCCTCCAGTTTCCCACCAGCATCTTCCAGTCAGGTAACAGGAAGCAGGAAAACAGCCACCCGTTCTTGGACAGGGAAGACAAAGGGTCCAGGACCAGTGCTGACAACAGACAGATAAACTGGAAATTGGGAATTAGGTACCACTGAAAGAGAACAGGGTCTGGAACAGTTACCCTTGGAGAGTAGAGGTCTTTCCCGGGATGTGGGTGAAAGGGGCCCAATGTAGCAGAGGGCAGAGTGTGTACATGTGTATATGTGTGTTTATGTGTGCATATATCTTTATGTAAAAATGTATATGTGCATGTATGTATGTGTTTGTGTGTGTGAAAATATACAGGCATCTATATGCCTGTATATGTATATTTTTGTATAAGTATGAATGTTTGTGTTTATATGTGTGCTGTGTGTCTGTTTATGTAGTTACAAGAGAAAGTCCCAAATCAGAGCAATGAGCATACTGGTGCATGCTATAAGCCATGCCCAGGTGAGTGAGGTGTTGCTGGAACCTTGAGCCTGAGCACAGAAATGGAGACCGAGAGGCTCCCAGTCCTACCACACCTCAGGGTGAACCTCATGTTTATTTTGCTGTGCCAGGTGCACAAATGACCAATGACCTGGCTAATCCTTCTGTTCCCCAGAAGTCTACACAAGCACAATTGCACGGTTACCTCAGAGCTCTAAGCGGCTGGCCTTCAGTGAACTCATTCTTACTGCTTTGTTCATTTGAGAGAAAATTCAATGAATGGGCCATGAGGCAGAGTAGTTTCTTGTGGGAGGGTAGTGCTGGAAGACAAAGTGAAAGTGGGGTTCCAAACGGAGCTCTAGAGATAGAGAGGGTGCTAGGAAGAAGGACAGGGACTGTGAGCTTAGGGGTGTGCTGCGGGGTGGCATATGAGTTGAGGGACTCTTCCGCACACAATGGCACTGTCAGTCAAGAATGAGTCCGTCCATCTTTGTGTTCCTTACTGTATTTCTCTTATTTTTGTCATTGTTCTGCCCAAATACCTGCTAAGAGGAAACTTAAAGGAGGATAAGAGGTTCATTTTGGCTTGTGGTTTGGGGGATTTGGCCCATCAAGGCAGGAAAGTAGGATATTTGGTGGCTTTCTGGTTGATGGCAGTTAGAAAGGAGACAGGACAAGAAGTTGGGTCTGGCTATAACCCTCAAGGCCTGCTGTCCATGAACCCACTTCCTCCTGCTAGACTCTGCCCCCTAAAGGTTCAACAACTCCTTAAACCAGTACCACCAGCTGGGAACCACACGTTCAAACACATAAGCCTGTGGGGGCCATTTCATAATCCTTTCCTTTTTCTGCTTCTACAAAGTGAAACACGAAGGAGCGTCACCACAAAGCTGATGGTAGAGGATCCTTCTCTGAGCTCCATATTCAGCTGTGGTTGTTTCTTGAGATGTCTTGTACAATATTGAAAGGGCTCTTTTTGGTTGGAAAGGGAGAATCCAATAACCAGATTTGAAACTCTAAGTTATCTATTTGAAATTTCTATGTTATCCAAGAGCGGAGGAGGAAGAAGAAGAATGGGGTGGAGAGCCTGACATGATGGCTCATACTTGTAAATCCTAATGTAGTAGCCTGAGGCAAGGATCATTCGTCTCAGGGCCAGCCTAGGCTATATAATGAGATGCATTGGGGTGGACATAGGGAGCTTTGAAAAAGAGTCTGGTTGATGTGCTGGGGGCAGCAAAGGAGAAGTGTGAAGGTTACAAGGGGAGGCACTTAGATTTTAGGTTTACTATGAGCTGCCTGAAATGGGTTTCAAGACATTCTATGTGCATGCTTATGATATAGAGGTTAAAAAAAAAAAACAAACAAACAGGTGTGGGGGCAGAGTTATGAGACCAAGGCATTGAGAGGAACCTTTAGTGAGCCACTAGAAAAAAGACCTCAGTGGTGCTGTGGACTGCCTGGAGAGACCCCCAGCTACAGGGAAGGGGTGGGAGGAAGGCAAAGTTTTTTTTAACAGCCCTTGTGGTGCCTGTGATGACAAAAAATGGGTTTAAACAGCTATCATTTCCAGAGAGAACTAATGCCAGCCAAGTCAGCTCTAAAACAGGTAAAGCCGTTTGCTCTGCCTGTCCTACCCACATGGCTCTTGGCAGTCCTAGAGAGTGGAGGAGAACACTACTGTGGGGAAGAGAGTGATGTGGCAAAGACACCCTGTTTCCCACCACACCTAACCATCCGGGGCAGGGATGGAGAAACTATACCTGGGAGTGAAGCTTGAGTTTTAATTATTGCCATGTAAAGCAGGGAAGAGGTCAAAGGAAGAATGAGGCCACTGGAAGTAGAAGAGCTTTAAGAAGTCTGGAAGTTCCTAGAGTCTGACGGGAGGACTGGGAGATAAGCCCTGTGTTTCCTCAGCATTCCAGCATTGCTGGGGTCCCTCCAATTCAGCTGACCCAGGTTGCTCTGCCTTGTCTTATTAGTACAAACTGCCGGAAATCACAACAGAGAAATGCTGCCTAGCGGCTCTATGAGCTATTGAAAAGAGGGCAGGAAGTGAGGTCAAAGACAAAGCCCGGTATCCCTGAGGACAGGACTAAGACATCAGGCAACACTCTGTCACCAGCCCTACCATACCCAGGGCTGTGGGAATCTCCTTGTAACAAGGTGGGGGGTTTGGGTTTCCCTTCCTTTTAAATAACATTCGTTCTTAGACATCACACTGTTCCCAGTGTCTGTATGGACAGACTGGATTCCCTGTGGCATTTACTAGCTGCTGTAGGAAGTACAGTTAGTTTTGGGGGACAGATTAAAAATTTCCCTCCCTCTTGTCTCCCCCCGCTTCTCTCCTCCTCTTCCCGCTTCTGTCCCTCTCTCCTTCCCTCCCATCTCACCCTTTGTCCCTCTTTCTCTATTTGGTTGAATTCCACACTTCATTATCAGTCATCCTTGCATGAGATGCCAGGATAAAGGATAAAGATAAAGGATAAAAGATAAAGGAACTGTGCATGCAACTCTCCAGTTTCATTCCTTATAGTCGCTGCTGGGACCAGGTGTGGCACTCAAGGATAGGCATTAGCTGCTGGTTTCTGAGAGGACATTGTGCCCTTCCTGCATTCTCAGCTGTCTATGATACTGGCCTTGGCCCTGCCCAAACCAAGTTTGTTACTTTCCCATGTTGCTTACACTCCACAACGTACAGTTACCATAGCATGTGTCTCATGATACAATTCAGCCCCCTTGGGTGGCACATTCTTCTGCAGGGACTGTTCTGAAGGCTGATTTGTTCAGTTTTCACGATGTTGTATCTAGCAGATGAGTGAAGAGCAGCACAGAGAAGTGGAGTCACTTGTCCAGAGTCACACTATGGGTGCCTCCCGAGCACTGTGATCTTTAAATCAATCACTGTTGTGTATCAGGGATATCAGGGACTGGTGCTTATTGGAAGTTTCATTTTGCACAGACTCAGATCTTCTCCATGAGGAGGGATAGATGAGGTGAAAGACCACCTGCTTTAGAACCAAGTTGTCACCTGGAAAGATCCAGAACACCTCGCCAACAGGATGCCAAAATACTGTTTGTGGATTGTGTCTTGGTAATTGGTGCATTTGAATGTGTAGATGTGTATATCTCAGTTGCTTCCACATTTGATTCTGGCCATATCTCCCTGTGACATCAGTAACTACAACAGCCTTTGTGGATCTCACTGACTGACTTTCTGCCCCAATGTGCGTGTTTGGCTCTAGATTTATGCTTCATCCAAATGGGTCCCTTAAAGGCTGCCCCATTAAGCCACCATCTCAGGTGGTAAAGAGACTTCTTGGCCCTTTGAGAACTTACTATTTGGTAGGTGTATTAGTTACTTTTCTGTCATGACCAAGGCACCTTATAGGAGGCAAGAATTTACTTGGCTTACAGTTCCACAGGAGTTGGTCACAGTGGGGAGGTGTGACAGGAGGCAGGCATAGCACAAAGCTGAGTGCTCACATCTTCAAGCAGGCACAGGAAGCAGAGAGGAATAGACTGGGAGAAGCTCACTCCTAAAGTGAACAAGCTCACTTTCAAAGCCCACCCCCAGTGAATTGTTTCCTCCCTCAAGGCTGCACCTCCTAAACCTCCACAAACCATGCCAACAACTAGGGACAAAGTGTTCAAATGCTTGGAACCTACAGGGCCCATACTCATTCAGACCACCACATTCTACTCCCGGGTCCCCATAGGCATATGACTATATCATAAAGCAAACAGCATTTAGTCCAATCTTAAGAGTCCCCCCACAATCTGTAACAGTCTCAACACTGTCCAAAGTCCAAAGTCTCTTCTGAGACTTAAAGCACTTTCTTAATTATAGCCTCCTGCAAAATGAAAAAGCAAATCACATACTTCCAACATACAATAGAGTCAAGTAAACATTCCCATTCCAAAAGGGAAGAATAGAGACATAATGAGGAAATATCAGACCAAAGCAAGGCCAAAAAACTAGCAGGACAAACACTACCTCATATAGCTCCATGCTGGATGTCTGGGACTTCATTTCTAAAGGGTTTAGATGGCTCTGTCCCTCCAGCTTTGCTGCCTGCAACATGTCTCTCTCTCTTGGGCTAGTACCACTCCATGTATGCAGCTCTCTTTGGCAGATGTCTCACAACTCTAACATCTCCAACATCTTGGGGTCTCCATTGCCAACCAGACTTCATTCTCACAGCTTCACAAATGGCCTCCCTTTATTCAGGGACTCTTCTGATACAGGTTGCCTGGCCTTGGGTGACTGGCTCTCTGAAACCACAGAGGAAGAATTCATGACTCTCTCACTCTTGAAGTAGGTCTCAGTTCAATGATGGCAAGAGATAAATTAGTTTACCCAGTGTAAGGCATCTATTCCCATCAACTCAAAGACACTATTCTCATCACAAAGGAACTCCACCTCACAGTCTTCCGGGTCAGGGGAGAAGATGCAGCTTGTGCTACAGGAAAGCTTCACCTGCTAATTGGGTGTACCAGGAACTTCCTTCAGTCTTTATAGCAATGGTCAAGCTTTAGAGTGTGGAAAATGCTAATACTTCCCATGGAGAACTCAATATTTTGTCTTAGCATGCCCTGCTTAATGGACACCAAACATAAGGCTTGTTGGCCCAGTGACAACATGGTTCAACTTTTATCCCACAGACAGGGAAGAAGCAGAGTCCTTGCTCATAAGCAGCAGAAGAGTATGGTGTATGTGAGTGGGAGTGCATGTGTGTTCACATGCATTTGGAGACCAGCATTCCATCTTGACTTGTTCCTGAGGTATTGTTCACTGTGCTTTTTGAAGTCTCTCATTGGCTTGGAGCTTGCAAGTAGGTTAGGCTGGCTGGCAGTGAGCCTCAGGGATCTGCCACTTTGAGCTCTTTTGAAATGCAGGTTCTAAGAGATCAAACTCAGGACTTCATGGTTGCCATCTTACCAGCCCTATCAGGAGGATTTTGGTTTTCTTTTTTTTTTTCATTTTATTTTTTTAATGTATATTTGTATTGAATTTTTGTGGATTTCATACAATACATACTAATTAAATTTAGAACCCTTCCCCTATGTGCACCCCCTGTAGCCCTCCCATAGAATTTCATGCATTCTGTCATATATGTTAAAGCTTACTGAGTTACTGAGTCAAGTTTGTAAATCCAGAGGTCTCTTTGTATGAGTTCATCCATTGGAGCCGGTTTAGCTTGCATAGCATCACTCCCTTAAAGAAGATCAACTCTCCCTCCCCCAGCAGTGATCAACTGCCAGTATTCCTCAGCTAAGGTTGGGGCCTTCTGCCCATTTCCCCAGTTCTATACTCTTTTTTATCTGCTTGAGTCTGCATTCGTCTTGTGCACTCTCACCATTGCTGTAAGTTCATATGAGCAAGTTCCTAGGAGCCTGGCAATCTATTTCCTTGTGGTCATGCACCGCCCCTGGCTCTTCAAATCTTTCCACCCACTCTTCTGTAATTGTCCCTGAGCTGTGGGTGGGTGAGGTTTAATATAGGAGTCCTAACCAGGGACATGCACTCTACAGCCTCTTCTTCTCTACATTTTTGCCAGTTGTAGCCTTCTGTGTTCATCGCCCTCTGTTGCATGAAGAAGCTTCAGCCACAAGAGTTGCTGTTCCACTTTGTTCTGTGAGTCTTAGATGTAGAGGTTCCATTGTAGATATGTCACTTAGGGTTGCTCATTTATATGAAAGTCTTTTATAACTTTCTTTGATATGATTGGTTCCCATCAGGGCCCTACTTGCTCTTCCCAGCAAGAGGCCATTACAGACACTCAGTTGATTGCAGCCTAGTCTAGCAGCCATTCTGCATAGTGAGAATAGCTTATTGCACACAGCATTAGGAATGATGTCATATCCCAGTCCCAGAGAATCAATACAATTGCCAGGTCATCTGTGTGATTAAGCAGGTAATAAGCTGACCTGCAAAGGCTGGTTGTGTAGATGGGCTTTCAAGATCATTTTGTAAAGCCCTTTTTCATGTTCTGTCAGCCACAGATGGATTTTGATAACTAGCATTGATCTGCCATGTTTATGAAGTGAGCTTTGCACAGGGTAAACTGTGTAATTGCACCTGGAATGGCAAAATAAATTATGCCCTTATCTGTGATATTGACTACCCAGAATTAGCTGGATATTTGTGGTGTACTTCTAAGACAAGCCGATATGTGTTGATTCTTGATTTCACTAGGCTCGGCTCTCTCATGTCGGGTGTGTGAGATGCTTAGCTAAGTGTTGGCTGGCAATCAACTTTTAAACCTGTTTCTAATTTTTATGCTTCCTTTCTCCAGGCAGAGAATTTAACATGTAATTTTCTTCTACAGAGTGGCTTGCCATAGTTCCAATAATCTTTCCAGTGCTGCAAAGGAGGGTGGAGGGTGGTTTTCCTTGATGCTGATTGATTCCTCTCATCTCCGTGCTCAGGAAACGGGCCACTACCAAGGGCGGTCGCCCACTTACCCAGAGGACTGTATTTTCCCAAGGGGAGGAAAGGAAGCAAGTTGAGCCTGTTAGAAACTGGCATCTCCTAGCCTCATGTCATGGGAAAATGGTTTGTCTCGAGTGTGCTCTGCACACCCACTAACCCATAAGTCAAAATGTCAAAGGGCTTCTCAGTACAAGTTCATGGCCAGAATGGGTAGAATACCTTCAATGGACCAATTCTTGGAGGCAAATGAGTATGAATAGAGGATTCTGTTAGTTTGCTTGGCTTACACCACTCTGTTTGCATTTTAAGCTTCCACAACATAAAGAAAATGTGTGAAAATTGCATGAAATACTGGAGTCGCATGTGTGAGAACAAGGGTGTCCAGCACTGAGGGACTGGACAGATAGCTCAGTGGGAAAAGCACTTGCCTTGCCGTACAAGTGTGAGGAGCTGTGCTTTAATTTTCCAAACCCATGTAAAGTTGGATAGAGCAATGTTGGTCTATAATCTCAGTGCTCCTGTAGCACACTGGAGCGGAGACAGAAGAATCCCTGGAAGCTTGTAGGACAGTTAGTCTGGCATAAACAGCAGAAGAGACCTGTCTTCAAAGGTAGATAGTGAGAACTGATAGCCAAGGTTGTCCTCTGGCTTCCATGATGATGCTGCGGCACATGTGCGCCTTCTCTCCCTCGCCAATCAAATATACAAAAGAAATGAGTCTGAGGCCAGATTCTCACTTGCACACTATAAAATGATATATTTTGGACCTCATCCTGTGAGCAAAGAGAAGCCATTAAAATTATGTTTAGAAAGGATAGCAGCTCTAAGGAGCTGATTGACGAGGGTGAGTAGCAGAAGAGAGCCGAGAGAGAAGTTACAAGGTTACCACAGTTGTCCAAATGAGCAAAGGCCAAGTTCAGAACCTGGAAATGATTCCCCTGTGGCTTTGGATAGACTGAGTTTCTGATGCCTGGATGTTTTGATCTGGAATTTCAGAGAGGAACCAAGCCTGAAAAGGCAGCTCTGATTTTCAGTAGCACTTGAGCAATCACTAGATGAGTTCTGTCATTAACTGTATGAGGAGAGATGTTCAATAATAGACAAATCTACTCATAAATACTGGGAAATGGTCTTCAGTGCTTTTATTAACACTGAGTTCTGAAAGAAGACAATACAAGTACCAACAAAACTTTTTAAAGGACAATTTATCACTGGAGAGATTGCAAAGGGAGTTCACAGAATAATGGGAAAGAGAAGCTTCAAGAACGCAGCCATGCAGGACACCAAGACAGGAACTAATTTAATTGATGAAGGGCTCCAGAAAGGATGTGCCTCCACCACAAAAATAGAAGTGAATTGAGTATGTAATGAAGTTACCAAATTGATAAGAATCATGTTGAATACCTTAAAAGAAAATGATTTATGAAAGTATAGAACATAACCCAAACATTGCAAGAAAGTAGTTGTTAACTTCAGGAAAACCATGAAGCTATAAAGTCCAGGGCATGTTGTCGTAATATACAATATTTCTCAGGCATAAACAATACTTTGAGAGCATAATAAAATTAAATTTTAATTTAAACTATAGAATCAGTACATCAAGAAGATGGAGGGCAAAAGAGAAATGTACCTGTTTGTAGGGATGTAATGAGAATTAAAACCTCAGGTTGGGGAAACAGATCAGTCAGTAAAATGCTTGCCTTGCAAACATGAAAACCTGAATTCAATCCCAGGATCCTACATCAAAAGAAAGTCAGATGCAGGCTGGAGAGATGGTTCAGCAGTTAAGAGCACTAAGTACTCTTGCGGAGGACCCGGGCTTGATTTCCCAGCACCCACATGGTGACTAACCCTAAATGTCCCTAACTCCACTTCCAAGGGATCTGATGCCCTCTTCCGACCTCTACAGGCATTACATGACACGAGTGCACTTAGATTCATAGGCAATTGCACTCATACACATAAAATAAAATAATAAATAAAATATCTTTTTTAATCTCATGTGGTAAGCTGTGCATACAGTCACAGTGCCAGGGGCTCACTGTTTAGTTACTCTAGCCTACTTGGTGAGCTCCAGACTAGTGTAAGGCCCTCTCTCAAAATAATGCACTTGAGTAACAGCAGCTGAGATTGTCCTCTGGCCTCCACATGCATATGTGTGTATACTCACACATATATATGCACTCACTTACACATGAATACTCACACATAACACACAATGAGGTAAGCCCTATCTCTCTGGGTGGCAGCAAAAAATGTCAAAATTAAATAATTAAGAAATCAGAATGTAAACATATTTTTGAGAAATCTGTAATTAGCCACCAGATACAAAAATTTGGAAGGGACGAACATGGTGTCCCCCGTGGAGAGGGTCTCCGGGGTTGGAAGGAAGGGACTGGAACCTGAAGTTTTTCTCCATAAGCCTTCTAGTACTCTTCCTTTTATGTTTATGAACTCTTCCATGCACATATGTTGATAAAAATAAAAATAAAATTATGAAATTGTTACAGGAAGCTTGAGCCTGATAAGGACTGAGTAAAAAAGGCTGATAATCAGCCAGGTCCCAGTGACCCTAAGAATGGGCACATGGGATGCTGGTAACAGAAGTCAAATAGAAGAGGAGAAAGCTCTTTTTGAAAGGACAGATTTAATGAAGATAATCAGGTTATTTAATCAAACAAAGAATGTTTCAAGACATGTGCTTGATTTCCTGTTGTCTTTCTACAGTTTGTATTGAGAGGTACTTGGTCTATGGAGAGCTCTTGGAATGGGTGTGGAATGTAGGACCCCTCAGCTATACCTGGGAGAGATGTGCCTCACATCTGAATGGAGGAGGATGGACTGTCAAATGGAAGCCAGACAAGTACATCAAGAAAGCCTACACTAACCATTGTTTAAAGATTTATTTTTATTGTTAATTATGTGTATGTGTGTATGTCTGTGGCAGGGTATGTGCATGTGAGTAAGGTTGCCTACAGAGGCCTTGTATTCCCTGGAACTGGAGGTTTAAGCCACTTGACATGGATGCAGGGACCTGAACTTGGGTCCTCTGGAAGAGCAGTATGCACTCTTAACCACTGAGCCATCTTTCCAGCCCCTGTGCTAACAATTCTGGCAGTGATTCAGGGAATCACTCACGCACGTTGACTGATCTCACTGTGTATGCAATTCACTTTGCTGCAGGTTCATGTGTGTGAATTTGCATGAACATGCTTGTGCACATGCACATGAGGGTTATTTCCTCTCAGGAGCCCAGCAACACAGCTGCAGCTGGAGAAGCCCAAGTGGTGACAAGGTATTATGAAACACCAGGTGTGGTATGTCCCTTTATCCTGAAGAAGCCTTGCCTTTCCACAAAGAACCACACCCCCAACCTCAAGTGGCATTTTGTAATTCTGGAAAGCAAGAGTCAATATGGAAACAGCTGTTCTTGAGACTGTGGGATGACATACTAATGAATGTGCTCTGAGCTGCTGGGGCAGGACAAAGCTAATGCGACTCTGATGCAGATGTCCATTCTAGACAATCCGAATGTGAGAAAGCCCGTGTTTATTAGCAAGGCTGAGAGAGAAGGCCCTAGCCTGTAGATTTCAAGTCACCTTTTGTTTATTTAGGTCTGTAATCTCCTCAGTGCCTGTTGGAGATCAGACACTCTTCTCTAGTCTTTCTGAGATATGGCTTTGGAAAGGTCATCTGACTCAGAGTTCCTTCTCACAGAGTATGCTAGCAGAAGTCCCCTAAGATCCATCTGCCCATCATGGGCAGAGCTCAGGACCAGGTGACTCCTGCCATCCTGCTGGTAGGTAGCAGGAAACCAGTTAACAGGTTGGCAAGTTCATTTAGAGAGCGGAGGCTGTGCTTAGAAAGAACTCAAATGTCTAGCAGTTTCAAGGAATGGAGGTTAGGTAGCAATGACTGGGGAGAGCTTTATGAGAAAAGATAAATTATTTCATAGTAAAATCTCTAAAACAAATGCCCTTTCTAGGGGGACAGCAAGGAAGGAGAGAGGAATAGGAGAATCAGCATACTCAGTGTCTTCGCTATGCCAGCCCAACTCTAGGCATTGGCTCTGTGTTAATATTCGCTAATATGAGCTGTACTTTATTGATAAGAAAACCAATGCCCAGAAAGGCCAAACTTTTTATGGTAGTCTCACAGCTAGGGCATGGCACCCAGCTGGGTCTACACGGTCTTAATGCTTACTCCTAATTTTCTTTAGGCTTGGGCTTGTTATATGTAGTTGGGAAAACTACACTAAAAGTCAAGGAAATGGTTATCACAAAAACTGGGAGTTAAGAGGTCTAGCAGGGAAAAGGAGAGAATGATCTTCTGGAAGAGGGGAGCTTTCACAGGATTGGCCACATTCCTTATCTGGTCATAGATCACATAGAGTGTCTGTCTACTCTATAAATTAATTTTTAGGCTGTGCACATATATTGATGACATCCTCTGCATCTCACCTATATATTGGGCTGTGTTTTGTATGTCTGCTTGTTTGTGGTACTGGGGTTGAAATCAGAGATTTTGCATGCTTGGTAAGTACCCCACTTCCACTGTGCTTCTTCCTCAGTCCTTTTTTGTATTTTTCAGTATGAGACACTCTCAGTTTGATCCTCAGAACCCACATAGTAGAAGGAGAGAACTGACTCGTACAAGTTGTCCTCTGACTACCACCACACCATGCACATCCCCCATTAAATAGACATATAAGAAAAGAGAAATGCATAGAATGAGAGAATTCTTTCTTTTCCATCTTTATGCTCCCATCTAGGTTAATTAAAAAGCAGGTAAATTATTATATACCTTCTGGGATCTAAGTGCTAAAACGGCTTCAGAGGTACCCTTGAGGACCTATGTTTGAATTCCTAGCACTTACATAAAAAGCTAGGTGTGGCCACCACCGTACCTGTAACCCTGGAGCTGTAGGAGAGGGGGCAGAAGTATCATTGTTCTGGGGCCTAGCTCCAGGTTCAGTGAGAGACACTGAAGGGAATAAATGGGAGAGTGATAGAGTAGGACACTCAGCAGCCTTCTCCGACCTCCCCACACAGGCGTAGAAACCCCTATACTGGGACCAGGAGAATGGTTAGAATAATTAGCAGCAGACGTTCAAGTGACAGATTGTTACAAAAGATGATTGAACATGTGACAGTATTTCCTTGTAAGGGGGAGAACATTGTTAGGCTTGGAAACAAGACCAAAGTGATATAACGTAGAGAATGTAGAAAGGAAATAGGGTGGTCTAGGAGACAAGGGGAATCCATTAATGACCTTGGGATATGCCAACAAAACAACTTTAAGGTTAATTTTTTTTTTCTCTCTGGAACAATAAAAATCACACTGATCCTTTGCAATGTCATAGACAAGCTCCAAACTCGACCCTGCAGCATTGCAATCTCAGGCAATAGAGGTCACACAGAGGGGACCAGTCATCAAAGTTGGTTTCCTGTCCTGAGGTTCACTCTCCATGCTTACATCTGATGAACTGAGGTCCCAGGCCTAGATCTCCAAAAGGACCCTCTCCATTGTTCTCCACAGCTTTCTTTGGGCTTCCTTCCCAACACTCCAACCAGAGTCAGAATGAACTAGTTGCTCAGGTCCCCACACTCAACTGCAAACATCCGGTCCCTCTGGGAATCCTGCCAGCACAAAGTTGCCTCCATATGAAGACAAATTATAAAGTAATAATAAAAAAATTCCCAGACTTTCCTGTCTGCCAAAACACACCATTCATTTCAAAGTTCCTGAGAGGGATGCAGTTTGCAGATTGCAAAGAAAGGGCCAATCCTCCAGAGCCCTTCCACATTCTAAGTACAGACTGCCGTGCCCTCAGCATGTACTGCAGTCACCTTCCTTGGCACCACCAATGTTGTTTTTGGCAAGAGAATACCACAACACCTTCCAACTGCCTTGCCACCTGCAAGGCCCTCCTTCTGCAGTGCCTTCCATGCCATTAACAAACCAGAGAGAGTAGAGCACCTACAGCAAGCCCAGAGCTTAGGTGGCATTTTGACTCCTCTGGGATAGCAACCATGCTTGGCAGGGCTTTTCGGAGTTGCATTGCTAACCTCATTGCAGGAAACAGAGAGATCTTGTCATTGGCTTTCATTTTTCTTTTTAGAAGCAAATAAGTCAAGCAGCTTCATCCCATCAGTTCAGTTCTTGGGACTAATATAAAAATAGTAAGAATCTGCAAACTGGGCTTCTAGGGACAGTGAAGCTGGTCACACTATCCAGAAATTTGTGTTTCCTTCTCACATGGGAAGGTCAGGATTTTAAACACTATTGATTCTCCATCCCTTCTTTTTTTCTGGAACAATCTCTTCAAAAACACATTGAGTTCTCCCAGGGAATGTATATTGAAATAGCTTTGATCTCGCCTGGTAAGTGTACATTTCTTCCCCCATTCATTCAGATTTCTGCAAGTTGCTTGATTTAAAAAGCCACACCTCTGCTGGTTAAGCTGTAGGGACAGTTCTGTGTCACCCAACATTTCAAAGCATTGCCGTCCTCTTCCCCCGCAGCATGTTAATAAGACATAACAACGCCGTGGGAATAGGACAATTATGAGTTAGAAACTTCAGTAATGCAGACACAGTCCCAAAGTTTCACAGGGTGACAGGGGACAATCCTTGTATATGGAATAGGAAAAGGTTTTACTTACAAACACATCCATAAGCAGATGCTCCAGCGTCATCTCAAAGTCGTCCAGCCTGGCAGCTAAAGTCATGGTCAATGTCCCAATTTGCTTTCAGGCCCCACGGAGCTCAAATCTGAAACTCTTCAGCTCACAGAACACTCTCAGTGTCAAATTCAGTCACAAGGCTGGGTTGCCACTAATGGGAAGTGGAAACTCTTAAACCAAAACAGAACATTGCAGACGGGCTGGGAGGGCTCCCTAGCAGAAATTATAAAGGATTTAAAAACAAAACACCATTATTCTAGGGGGCCAGACTGGGCACAAAGTAAGAAGTGCCTAGCCACTGCTTTCTCAGTAGTTTCATGGTGAGGTGCTGGACAAGTGCAGGGAACCTCAACAGCAGGTGAAAGAAGAGACAGCAAGATCTGGCAAAACGAGACTGGGGGAAATGCAGGAAGCCATCTGACTCTGATATTTATAGGGCCACATGTTTTCAACTCTAGCCCATTTTTCTCAGTTCATTTCTGACCTTTCATAAATGGCTACACACACTGGAGTGTATTGTCGAATGGGGGCAGTGGGTCCCGCAGAACTTGGCTGTGACCAATGCCAGGGCAATTCACACAGACATGCTTCAATGGTTCTTTGTGAAGAACGCAGCAGACCTTGTTCTTTACACCATGATAGAGAAGTGTACAGTCTTGTGGAAAACAAGGAAATGAAAGTTGGAGGGTACTAAATTTTTCCACAGAATATTATTAGATCCTGTATGCTTGTCCACCCTCCTTCGTTCACACCCTCACCTTGCAAGTGTAGATAATCACGGAAATATATTTAATTTCTGTATCAGCTCCTTGGTGTCTGCCAGGTAGAATACCACGAAGTCTTGGAAATGCATTTCTGCTTCTAAAGTTTGACTTTTTAATGAAAACGTTTAAAAGAATTGTGGTAAAATACACATAACATAAAAATTTTCATATCAACTTATTTTGTGTATGTACATGCATCCAGGCATGCATGTGTGTGTGCATGTGTGTACGTTTGTGCGTATGCTCTCCAGAGCTGTACATTCAATGTCCTCCTCTTCCACTCTGTGTTATTCCCCAACACAGGTTCTCTCATTGAATCTGGAGCTTGTGGCATTTTTTCAGTTCGACTGGAGAACAGCCAAGTCCCAGTGATCCTCCTGCCTCTGCTCTATCTACTCCACCCCCCCGCTGCTGGTTACAGGCAAGCACAGTCACACTTTCCTTTTTGTATATGGTGCTAGGGATCTGAACTCAGGCCCTCGTGCCTGCTCAACAACTTTCCTTACCCACTGAGCCACCTCTCCACTCCCACATCAGCTATGCAGTGGTGTGAAGAGCATTCCCACTGATGGTGCATCACTACCATACATTCCCAGAAACTTTCAGTTTTCCAAATTGAGTCCCCATATCCATTAAACACTAATTCTCAATTGCTCTCAAATCCCTCCCACCCCCCCGCTTCTAACCTCCCTCACCCACTATTCTACACTCTGCCTCTATGCTTCTGACTACTCTAGGATGTCCATATAAGTGAATCAAACCTTATTTGGCATCTCATGACCAGCTTATTTCACTTGACAGAATGTCCTCAAATATCAGCTCTATTGTATAGCATGTATCAGAGCTTTTCTTTTGTGCATATGCATGTGTGTATGATGTGCATGTGTGTAAGTATGTTTGCATGTATATGCATGAAAGTGGAGGCTGATAGTAGATGTCTACCATTGACGGAACAGGGTCTCTCTCTGAAGCCGGAGCTCACCATTTGGGTTACCTGGTTTATACTGGGGATTGACTCCCTGTCTCTGCTTCCAGTGTGCTGTGTTACTTGTGGGCTGTTGTGTCTACCAGGTTTTTGCACAGGTTCTGAGGATCTGAGCCAAAGTCCTCACACTTCTGCAACAAGCGCTTTATCCACTGGGCCATCATTTCAGTCCAGAAAGCCTGAAATCATATATCTTACAATTTTTCAGACCTGAGAAAATCTCTCAGGAATGCTTGAATGTTAAGACTCTAGTAGCCATTTGTACTCTGACTGTAAGATCAGACATATCCTCCAAGTTATCCAAGCAATTCTAGGTTGCAAAGTCTAGTCTCTCGACTGTGAACAGGACAAATGACTTACCATCCACGCTAGTGTCGGAGAAGGGAACCCATATGAAGTCAAGGAGAAAAGTGTAAATTCATTCTGCTCTACAATCACATTACTTTCACTTCTATCACAGTTTTCAGAGACGTGAATACTGTGAACTCTTGAGTCAGTTTCTGTCACAGATTTTCATTTTCCCGAGGAAGACACAGATGGAAAGATTTAGTATATAGAATTTTTATTTTTTGTCTTTTTTGGACAGGATGTCCCTGTAGACCCAGCTGGCCTGGAATTCACAGAAATCCACCTGCGTCTGACTCCCAAGTGCTGGAATTAAAGATGTGTACTACCATGCCCAGCTAATATGCAGCATTTAAACATAACTATCATAAAGAAGTCATTCCCCACCAAAAAGAAAGCACTGATAAAAAGTATTGCATTATTTTAAAAGCGGATTGAGGGTCTGTCAAACTAGTTTAGCTTGACAGTTCATCGTCAATCATACATAAGCATTCAGCGTGTTATAGTTTCAATTCTGTTTTTAAGTCTCTTGTAAGGGAAGGAGAATGGATGCCACAGCATGTGTCTCTTGTTAGGCAATGACATATGATAAGGCATGAGGGTGATGCTGTGATGGACAGCTTCAATAGCTAAGAGTGTACAGAAAACATATTTCCTGGACAGGGGAACTGGGCCACAGGTCTTTCAAGCTGCTGATGTGTTGGAATATTTGACATTGATTCAGTAACTATAGTCACACCAGCAACTAAGAATCCATACAAATGACTTTTGTCACACAGCTGCCATCCTGTGTTAAAACTATAGTTACATTTCCTGCTACACGAGTTCTTGTCCCGGGTTGCCATGTTTTGTTGAGACTATATCCACATTTCTCACCACATAGTTGCCATGGTTTTGTTAAAACTCTGGTTGCACTGAAGTTTCTCAAGGAGCCAGATGTCTCTCACCAAACAAGACAATGATATAGGTACCATTGACCATGTCACTCAAAGACTGGGAGGAGAGGTATGCACATCAGTGCTATAATCTAGTCTCCCAGAAATCTCATGGGGATGTTCAGAATCATGTTTTCCTCAGTTTCTCCTTCTATGAATTAAATTTTGAAAAAATGCTTTTTAAATTTATTCCAGTGTGTGTATGTGTGGGTTTGTGTGACTGTAAAGTGTGTATGTAGGTATATATCTGGAAGCCAGAGGTCAGTCTTGAATCCTGAGTGCTGTTCCTCAGATGTTGTCCACTTTTTGTTGTTATTTGTTTTGAAACTGGCTTGGAACATATCAATTAGGCTAGGTAGGTAGACAGTGAGCCATAAGGCTCCACTTGTCTCTATGGCTTCAGTGCTGGGATTGCAAGCATATGCTTCTATGCCTAGTAATTCTACATGGATTCTAGGAATTCATGTCCTTATGCTTGCTTAGGAAGCACTTTTCCAACTGAATTATTATCCTATCACCTCTTAACTATATTCTTTAATCCTAGCTTATTTTATCATCCCTTTTTGGGGGGATGAACATGGAGTTAGCTGATAGAGAATAGTTGGTTAATATTAGTTAATATGAACTTTAATATTTCTCATTTAAGGAGTCAGCCTCCCAGCTTCAACAGTGTTTTTTATAGCTGCGTTCTAAAATTGTTTGGGATTCAAAGACAGTTCAAGGCAGTGGATTCTCTTTGAATGTGAACAGCAAACTTCAAGGTACAGTCTGAGCAAGCAAGTGGGTTTGTAGTCTAGATCAAAGACATTAAAGAGGGCAGCTACATGTGGTGTGTGTGTGTGTATTGTGTGGACAAGTACCACATGGTAAGCAGTGAAGGTCAGAGGGTACCTTTCCAAAGTTGGTTCTCTCCTTTTACCATAGAGATTCTGGAGACTGAACTTAGGTCATCAGGCTTGGTGCCTGGTGACTTTACCTGCTGAGACATTACCCTGAACATAGTAAAGTTGTCTCTGCTACAATTTTCAAGAGGAGAAATTGACCAGAAGGGAGTTAGCCTGAAGGGCAAATAGGAAATAGGTAGTAGGTTATTGATGGCATCTAAGAGGTCATCAGAAGTACCACACTACAATTATGACCAAGAAAATGCTGAAGACACACTGATAAGGCAAGTTCACTAATGGGTGCCAGGATCAATCTACAAGAATATAATAACATAGAATATTGTAAAGGAAATGGCTTGAGTAGATCAATTATGGACATTTTATTCCACTTATTATCCAACTAATATAAATATGCATAGTAACTATATACATATTATTTAGATATTTTATTAATGCTTTCACAAGACCTGAACATGTGTTTGAGACAGGGTCTCTCTGTAGCCCCAGCTGGCCTTGAACTTGCTATGTAGATCAGGTTGGCCTTGAGATCACAGAGTTCCTCCTGCATGTGCTTCCTGAGTTCTAGGATTAAAAGCATGTACCACCACACCCGGCTCAGGCATTCTTTTGTCATATATTTATTCTTTAGTCTTTAAGCCAATCCTGGGATACACAGTAGTGCCACTAAGAAGATGAAGACATAGCTCCTTCTTTAAGACCTGAAGACCGGAAAAAGATGAGGTAATAATGATGTAATTTTATGACATCTTTTCTTGCTGCCTGATGTGGGCGCTAAGAAATGAACTCTACTAAGTCATCTCTCCAGCTCATATCTTATTTTTTGAGACATGATCTCTATGACTTAAGAATCACTGAGTAGTCTAGGCTGATTGGTCAGCAAGCCCAGTGTGGCTTTTTATGTGGGTTCTGGAAGGAACTGAGGTCCTTATGCTTGTGTGACACTTTTGATTGAGCCATTTTTTCAGCCCTTAAAATTTTGTTTCAATTTTAATATTGGATGCTTAGTTCTTTTTCCTACATTATGAAACATCTCCCCCAGGCTTAATATTTTGGTGCTTTGGCAAGTAAAATATCAATCTTCAGAAGACAGAATTAGCTGAGTTCTCTATAGATACATGAAGTTGATCTTCCCTCAGTCCTTTTCCCTAGGACTGAAGGCAAACTACTCTTTTAAAAAGTTCTAGAAGTCCTAAAACTAATCATCCACTTTAAATGCTCCACAAAAGCCAGGTTCTCCCATGTTATGAGATCATACTTCAATGTCTACCAATCCATTTCTATTTTAGATGACTGTATGCATGTCTTAGGTGGTCAGCAGTAGAATATACAAAAATGTTTTCTGGAAACATTTTACTGTCTATTCAAAAGTATCAGTTTTCTATTCAACATCATCATCATCAAGGTCAAGTGTAAAATAGCAGATCATATTCCCCATACAACAGATCAGACTTGGTCTGTAAGATAACCTAGTCACCCATTTTATGCCTAGGTTGTTGAATATAACTAATTTGACCCAATTATTGGCAATAACTATGAATTTCAAAAATAAAACTATTGGCTTTTATTTGCTCCCTCAGTTCTGACTCTCACATCTGGTATGTAATGCAGCAGTAATCCTCAACAAGTACACTTTTTATTCATTTTGAGAAGATATGTTGTGAGATAAAGATTTCACTTCATTCTTTTGCATGTGGATACCTTATTTTTCCAGTTTATTTGTTTATTGAAGAAAGCATCCTTTCTCCAAACCTGAAGGACATTATACACAGAATCTCATACACAGAATCTGAAACAATCAAACTCACAGAACAGTCAAACTCATAGAAGGAGAGTGTAGAATGGTGGTTTTCAGGGGTAGGCAAGAGGCATAAGAAATTGATGGTCAGAGGGGACAAAGCATTGGCTATTGTGGATGAAGAAGTTCTAGGGACCTAAAGTCAAGCAGTTAACCGCAGTTAACAACGCTGCATTGTGTGCTTGAAACTGGCTGAGCGGGTTGAGCTTATGTCAGTCAGTGAAGACTTTCTCTTTTTCTTTGACTTGAAACACACACACACACACACACACACACGCAAACACACACACACACCAGAACTGGGCCTGTAATCCCAGCACTTGAGATGTAGAGACAGGAAGATCAAGAGTTCAAGGCCAGCCTTAGTTACATGGCAAGTTTAAGGTCTGGGGCTACATGAGAGACCCTATTTCAAAAAGAAAGAAAAGAAAGTAGTAATAATGTGTAATAATGGGTAGATTAACTAGATTGTGTGATAATTCTTTCATAACACATGAAAATATCAAATTTTATATTCTACATGTATATTGTTTTTGTCAATTATTCCTGTGCAATGATAGTGGTAGAATGGGAAAGCCTCAATGGCACAGGGAAAGGTAACTGATATTAATGGCTGGTTGGTGACTTATGTCCAACTTCTATCTCACCCTACATCTAGATAGTGAATGGATTCTAGATATATTATGTATCAGTAAAACAGGCCTTTCTGAGAGCCATACAGACAGCTGCCTGTCTTGGTGGAGTTATAAAAGCTAGCCTGTCTGCTTTGGCCATCTCTGGGAGGACAAATGTGTTACTTTAAAGGCTTGTGTCTGTAGGGCCCCAGCAGGCTGGCACTGGCTGGGCATCAGGCTATGGGGATCCCTCAGTGCCTGTCTTCGTTCCTCCCCTGTGGGAGTCAGCTGGCTTACACAGCCAGCCTTGTCTTTCCCACTTACACTGCATTTTCAGTTTTGATAGCCTCTCTGACAAGCACAAAGGGTCTGTTCCTCTGAGTGTCCCCAGACCTCCTGCCTCCTCATCTCCTATACCCACAGCCCCGGCCTCTCACAAGCATGAATGTTTTGACTCTGGACGCTAATGGGCAGTGACGTTTGTGTCAGGCACTGGTGGGGGTGCTCTGGGCTCTAGTGGAGAGGAATGCACAATAGCTTGCCTGGTCTTCTCTTGGGCTTCCCACCCATCACGTGCCCTATCACTTGGAGTAGAATAGGGGTTCTGGAGTCACCAGCAGAAGGGCACATTTGGAAATCACAAAGACCAATCCTTTTAGACCTGCCATGTGAACTTTCTAAGTCCCTTTTTTCTAGAGTTCAGCTGCATAGTGTGGAAACACAGTCTGTTAACCACATTCTCCTGACTCTTCTACTGACACTGAGTTTCAAAATTTCCATACCTTCCAGGGTGGTTTTGAGGGTGAACATGACTGTTTTGCCTAAATCATTCATTGCTAATCTGAAATGAGAAACTGCAGGTGCCATCTTTGGGAGAGGGGGGTATTGTTCTCTGGGTCTTTGCCAAAATGAATTAGCTGTCTGGTGGTAAGAAAACACACGGTAGAATCACCATCCATTCCAAGCAGCCTTGACTTAGGTGTCTCTCTCCACTAGTACATTTCCCTTACAATGTCAAGGCTCTTAACAATTTTAGAGTCCAAGGTGCCTTGTTAAACAAATATAGTGTGTGTGTGTGTGTGTGTGTTATATGTGTGTGTGCATGTGTGTGCAGATGTACTCATCTGTGCATCTACAAGCACATGTGGAGGCCAAATAACCACATTGGTGTCTTCTTCAATCACTTTCCACTTTATTTAAGGAGGCAGGGTCTCTCACTGAACCTAGAGCTCACCAGTTCAGGTGGTCTAGCTAGCCTGCTTGTTCCAGGCATCCCCTGCCTTTGTAACAGAGTGCAGGGATTACAAATGGCCTCCATGCCTGCTTGGCTTTAGGTGGACTCTGGGGATCTGAAGAGTGGTGCTCATTTGCTTTTGTAGCAAATGTTCTGTCTGCTGAGCCATCTCACAGCTCCCATAGTCACTCTTTAGTCAGCTGTACCCTCTTCTAAATTCTGAAGGTCAGGTGTGAAACACATGGCTCTAGCTTGCTCTGAAATCTAGAAGCAGTGAAGAGCCTTTCTTCGGATTCTGATCACATCTAAACTGTAAGAGCTGTGTTTACATGTGGCCAGCCTACACAGTTGACTCCTGTGCTCATTCAGCTTCTCTGTAAGTGTTAGAGAGCAAATAGCTATCTATCTGGGATAGACTATAAATTCTCTAGTTTATCTGTTGAAAGACCCACATTTCTAGTTTCACTGGTCAATCACCTGATCATAGGACCACCCTTGGGAAGGTGGGTTCACCTTAAGTTATACTAAATAGATGGGCGGAATACAGAGTGTGTTAGTGAGGCAGTGAACTTTTCCTGCCTAGAATCCTGCCTCCCAGTGCAGTTCTTCTGGACCCGGCCACAGACATGTAGCTCTCTGTGTCTGCCCTCAGAAAAGCATAATATTTCCTTCTCTTCTTCATATCCCTTTTCTAAACATGCTTTTTCTAAGGCTTTGGGCTGCCCTAGCATCTTGTATTTCTCTACTTTTTCTCTAAAGCGTCTTCTCCCAGCCATGTGGTTGCCAGTCCGCCACGTGTCTGACCTCCATGCAGGTTCCAAACCTGTATGACTTAATTGGCTTCTTTTCTTCTCCCTCCATTCTCCTCCTCCAGGCAGCTGCTGAGATCCCCAACGTGCCTGCCTTGAGAATTTTTCTTTAGATTCCAATAAAATTTTCCTAAAGCTTCCGATTGGGTTCATTCTTAAATTCTTTTATGAATGAGACTAAGAACCCACTAGGGGACGCTGTCTTTCACCCTGTTTCAGCAGGGCCAGCAAGCACATAGTACAACAAAACATTTTGATGCATCCATGGCAAAGGTCATGGCTTCCTTGACTGTTTTTAGTGGGGAACCCTATGGATCAAATGAAAACACATCCAGGTGATAACAGGGAGCCCATGGTGTTCGAGGACATAACAGCTCAGGAACACAATGGAACTGGACAAATCTATCCCAGGTCCACGTGGTGACTGTTACGGCCTTCTGCCTTATTCTTGGGTTTGTCTGGAAATGTCAGGCAAGATTACAAAGACTGAAAAGAATGTCTGGGAGTCCCACCACTCTTCTCTACTACAAACATGCCTATGCATATATGCACACACCACAGGCACACCAAGACATATTTCTTTCTATCCTGAATCTCCTCTCACCTTTTATAGCTAGGTCATTCCAAGGATAGCAACAGACGAGAGGGTAGGGTGGGGGATGGTGGGTGTGGACTGTGGTCTCTGAAGTTTTTTGTTTTTTTAACCACTTAGGAATGCAGTTGTTATGCAAATTAAGGGGTATCTGTCCTTTCTTGGGTTGAGACAAAAGCAGGACTCTACCAATGGTAATGTCCTAGTACCAGCTGAGTTCCTGACTAGCTGGCCATGAAGAATTAATTTTGGTAATTCATAGCAATTAACCATTGCTTTCCCATGACTTCTATTTTAGTTGTATTGTATGTATTCACACATTATAGTAAATGTTATTTGGCATTAGATTACTATCTTTTTATTCTTGTTTACATGACACAAAATTGCATCAATATTTTAGTTTTATTTATTTTTTACTTTATGTGTATATTTTGCCTGCATGTATATACATGCACCTATGTCATGTAATGCCTACAGAAGCCAGAAAAGGGTGTCAGTTATATATAGCTAGCTATCGTGGGTGCTGGGAACCAAACCCAGGTCCTCTGGAAAATAAGCCAGTTCTCTTAACCCCTGAACTATCTCTCTAGCCCCAGGTGCCAATATTTTAAGGAGTAGATTGTAAGCACATAATTTTTATGTGTCAGAGATCCAACCTGGGCCTTTGCACATGCTAACACAGTAGACAAGTGCTCTGTCACTCAGCTATAACTTCATTTCCTATCATTCATAAATCTTATTTGAAGACAGTATAAGGCACTTAAAAATATTTGTTACAGAGGCTAGGGACATATCTCAGGAGACAAAGTGCTTGCTGCCCAAGCATGAAAGCGTGAGTTTGTACCCCCAGAACTCCTATAAAAGCTGAGTGTGACATCCATGTTTATAACCTTAGCTCTGGGGCCTGAAAACAGGTCAATACTGGGGGCTTACTAGCCAGTCAGTCCAGCAGAAACAACAAACTCAGGATTTAAAGAGGAATAAATTCATCTTGATAGAAACTGTTGCCTGTATTTTTCTCCTGAGCATGAGGCTAATAAACACTTTGCTACCAGGCAGATCAGGGACCAGTGTCTGGGATACTCAACATCAACCCAGCTATATAATATCTGTAGTTGTGTCTCTCATTTCTAATCTATCTTCACACTGCTCCTAAGATACACCAAAACTAAGGAAGTCACTGAAACAGAGTCCTCTCCTTTCCTTCCCACGTGCCTTACCTCTTTTCTCATCGCACTTCCACTACCCAGGAGAGACCATTGTAGGCAGAGAGAAATGGAGATGAGCACTCTGCCCTCTCTTTCAGGGACTTCAGAGAAAGGATGAAGCCAAACCAAAGAACAGCAGTTGGTAGTGTGCTTGCTTTGCTTCTTGCGGTAGTAAGAATTGAGTCTAAAGACTCAGTCGTGCTAGGCAAGCACTTAATCCCCTTGACTGGCTTCTTTTCAGGAATATGTATATGTATATATAAGTGTGTGTACATTCATGTGTGTACAGGAGCGCATATATAGATAGGGCAGCCAGAAGACAACCTTGGATGTTATCCCCAGGAACACCATTCACATCCTTTGATTGACTTGGAGTTCACCAATTAGGCTAAGCTAGATTAAGCCCAGGGATCTCTCTTTCTCCACCTCCCCAGTGCTCAGATTACCCAGCAGTGGTTTGCTTTTAGATCAGCCCTTACTGCTGGCAGGCCTGTTTGACATGCTATGCACACTTTCTGTAGCTCCATGTTTCTGACCATAATGAATTCATGAATTTTTATTCTCTCTTCTAAAGACAAGCTTGAGGGACTGGAGAACTGGCTGAGCAGTTAAGAGCACTGGCTGCCTAGGTTCAAATCCTAGCACCCATATGGTGGCTAACAACCATCTGTAACTCCAGTTTCAGGAGATCTGAAGCCCTCTTCCCACCTCCCTGGGCACTGCACAACAGGGGTGCACTTACATACATGTAGGCATAACAGTCATACACTTAAAATAAAAATAAAGTAAAATTTAAATGTTAAAAATTCAAGCATGAAAAGAAGTCACCTAGTCCCTACCCATAAGACTGAGACTCTTTTTACTTTTGTTAATTATTTTAAAGTTAACAAATAATGCGGATGATATGCAAATTAAAGCTAACAAGGCACTGTGAATAAGAAGTTAATTTCCCTCATATTTCTGACCTACAGTCACCAGATTCTTAGTATAGGCAACCACAGTCACCTGTTTGGGGGTTATTATAGTAAGATTCAAACATGAAATGTTAAAGTTTTATACCTGTATGCACATACATGAATAGTAACATACTTTACAACTGTAAATTGTACTCCTTTTTCTGGAATAATCTACTTAATTCATACCCCTCCCCCATTGGTGAACATATGCCTAAGTCATTAACGCAACATGAACTTTTATTTTGCAAGACTAGCATATGACCTGGTGATAACACTCTTGGTATATATCTGAAGGACTCTAAGACAACATAGCACAGAAATACTCACATATCTATGTTTATCAGTGCACTGTTCACAATACCCAAGAAATAGAAACAGCTAAGATGCCCATCAACAGGTGAATGAAGAAAATGTGGTACATATACACAATGGAATGTTCTGTGGCCATAAAGAAAAATGAAATTACAACATTGCAAGAACATGGGTAGTCCCAAAACAATTGTGTTACACAAAATAAGCTAGACTCAGAAAGACAAAGAATGTATATTTCCTGTCGTATGCAGAATCTAGTTTTAAAATTACATATGTGGATATGCAAATGTATGTATGTATTAAAAATAATTTAAAAGAAATTGAAGTTTGCTTAAATGCAAATGTGTCTTTGAGGTCAACTTCTCTAGTGGAATTGTTGACTCAAAAGTCCTGGGTATCTTAAAAATTAGATTATTTTCAACCTAGCTCTCCAAAGAGTTGTACTAAATAGCACTTGACTCCCAATACCTTCAAGCTAGCCACTCAGTATAAAGGTAACTTTTGAATCTTGGGCAATGTAAATGGTAAGTATCCTTTCATAAGTCAAAATGTTGGTTCTTAAAATAATTTTTTCCTGATACAATGCAGCAGAGGCTGTTTTCAGGCTCTCAAACTGGATGTGATAAACTTCTGGTCCTCCTGCCTCTACTTCCTAAATGCTGGGGTTAAAGGAGTGGCCTACCTCAGTCAGCTTTACGCTGCACTGAATGTCAAATCCAGCACTTTGTGCATGCTATGCAAGCATGGTATCCACTGGGCTTCACCCCAGCCCACAAATTCTCTTTTCTAAACAAAGATTTCAATTATCCAAATGGATCCAGCTGTGCCCCATAAATAAGGCAATAATGAGCATAAGTGAATGGTTAACACAAAGATGCTAGAAGCATCTACACAGCAAAGTGCACATTTAAAAGCAGCTTAATAAAATCTTTATTAATGGTTCTCTTATGTATTTCTGTCTTATCTATCCAAAGCACGCATTAGGTGAATGAGAAACTAAAATCAATTGCACACGTGGTGGTGCACACTTTTAGTCCCAGCACTCGGGAGGTAGAGTGAGTGGATCTCTGTAAGATCAAGGCCAGTATGGTCTACATATGGAGTTCCAGGCCAACTGGGGCTACAGGATGACCTTGCTTCAAAAAGGCAAAAATAATTAATATCACACTAAACAAGCACAAAGCACAAGTCATTCAAATATTCCCTTTTGCTAAAATTCCCCGGGGGAGGGCGGGGGGAGTAAACAACATCTTCCCTTCTCCTCCAAGGTCCCAAGGACAAACCAAGGTACAACTCTACTAATGTTCACCCTGGGATGGGTTATTTACAAGAGTGTGGATGCTTCCCCCAAAGGCTGCACTGGACAGTCTTCAGCAGCATAGACGATGACTTCCCCGCAGCCACATAGACGGAACTCCCTTCCCCTAGTCTTCCCTGTTCTATATACTCTAGTCCCTTCCTGCGGCCAAGTGCAGTTAGAACAGAACTATATACAATAGGTTGGGGGAATGAATTCCTGAATACTCAAGTGAGGATCCCATGACCTTCCCCGTCCCTCCTTCTGTAAGATGAAGTCAACAGTCAACAAGCCTACCTGTGATATCTTTTGAAAGTGTGCATAGCTGAACTCCTGAAGATATTTGGCTTGAACTCCTTTAAGTCATTTGGTTTGAAGGATAGTTGTATACAACACTTCCCTTAGTAAAATTTCTCTTTAGCCTTGAGGAGACAAAACCAATCCCTGAAAGGACTGAATACTGAATGAGTTGGGGCATTAATACCTGATTAGATGTGGACTGTATGAAACTGATAACTGTTGTCAGTCACTCAAGCTTAACACACCCAGCTAGATACTAATCTCATAAATGACCTGCAATGTAGCCAACAAAGACCCTCACATTTTTCAGTTTTCTAAGATATATAAGTACTCCTATGACTCCAAGAATCTACAGATTTCCTTATGATTTTGTTGAATGAAGACTTGATACCAATAATCTTTATCAGTCAGACAGACTCCGGTACCTCATTAAATTTATGACCATAGTTTAGTTTATTTCTGTTGCAAATCTTATTCTCAAGGTCGAAAACTGCATTTGGACAAAACACCATCATCAACCTGCTGGATGACAGTGATGGAGCATTGTTTTACAAGGGACAGTGTGGACACCATTAATTTCTTGGACATGCAAAAAATCATTACCGAGCAGCAGCCAAGACACTAAATAATTGATTTAATTAATCTACATAATTAAACATATTAAACATTTACTCAGCTTGCTGTGTTCTATTGAATCTGCATTGAGGTTGTAGTGATTTTTTGCCATGTACTGCAAGCACCAAACTATTAATCCTGGGCTGGAAATGCTTAAGGTCATGAATTGCTGAAACACTATTCTGCAGAAATCAAGATGCATTTAGACTGTTTACTTATGGTGTTGCTTAATATTAATCTTTTTGTTCACAATGAAGGATGTGGTAGGTAGCATATTATACATATATGTATATATGTTATATATACATATGTGTTGTATATGCTACACAGGAGGAAGGACTTTCACATCTATGAATTTGTATTTCATAGTTTCACATCTCTTAGATTTTATTGGCTGCTCTACCGTCTACATCTGTTCATTAACTATCATTTCTCATTTACCTAGCCCATCTAGTTACTTATCTATTATCAGTCTACTATCATCTACATATGGATGAGGAACTATATTTTCTATATAATCTTTAACCACTACAAGTGTCACAACTGTCTAAAATATGAATTTATGTGTGTATGTAGTTATTTGTATGTGTGAATTATGTGTCTTCAGGTGTGCATACATGTGTACGTGTGTACATGCATGTGGGGGTTTATCTAGCACCTATCAAGTCCTGGAGGAAACAGGCACTGTTTACCTTTTTTGAGACAGTCTCTCACTGATCTGGAACTTGACAAACAGGCTAGGCTGGCTGGCCAGCAAGTCCCAGGGATCTTGTCTCCATCTCTCTAGCACTGAGATTGCAAGTCTGCACCACCACACCTGAACTTTTTCCAGTAGCATGGGAGATTGGACCTAAGCCCTCATGCTCGAGAGGCAAATACTCTGTCATTGAGCTATAGCCCCAACCAATGCCTGGCTTTTTTATGTGGGTTCTGGGGATCAAATTCAAATTCTCATGCTTGCTAGGTAAGCATTTTGCCAAGTGAGTCAGCCACCTTCCCAGCCACAATGTATGAATGTATTTAATTCTCTCCACAGCTCTCTAAGGCAGTTATCATTTTTATTTATTTTATTTTAAATCAGATTGGGGTTTGCCCGCATGTATATGTACCATGTGAGCCTGGTGACTGTAGAGGCCAGAAGAGGACATTAAATTCCCTGAAACTGGAGTTATAGATAGCTGGGGGCTGCTGGGGATGGTGGGAACTGAAGCTAAGGTCTTCCATAAGAGCAGCAAGTGCTCCTAACGACTGAGCCATCTGTTTTGCGCCCCCCCCCCCATTATTATTTTTACCATCCTTATCATACAGAGGGAGGAAAAGCTGAGGAGCAGACTGGTGAAGTTGCTTGCTCATAGTCACACAGCCAGTCAAATTATGGAGCCTAAACAGGAACCCTGGCAATTCTGCCTCCAGAGTCCATAATAAATCCACTACAGGGCTTGTGTGGATACAGCATTCTACTTTCTTGAGCCATCACTTGCTTCCTGTCACTGAGGGAAGTTCATTCTTCCATGAAACGACACAGAGAGTTCTTGTGGGACAGCAAAGCTGGTTGAAGGAGTGTGCAGCAGACCCATGGGGGAGGAGCACATGCTTGAAATTCATCAAGATAATCTTAATAGCATGTCCATTGTGTAATGGAGAAATCCAAGAACAGGACAAAAAGAATTTAGCTGAAGTTAATGTCAGAGCACAAAACAACACAGAATAATGCAATGCTTAACATGAGGAAGACAACAGTCATGAGCTGTACTTGGGCGACTGGGAACAGGCCCCTGGGGGACTTTGGCCTCATTTGGCCTGTTTGCTAAAGGCTAGGAATGAGACTGGTGACCAGAGGAAAGACTTGGATGCCCAGGTGCAGTGCTAGTTCTGATTCACTCCCTGGTAATACAGGGGATCCCTCAGATACCCAGAAGAGCTCAAATTGTTCTCCGCGCCTCAGCAAATGGGTTCTCCATAGACAATAAGGTCCCATGGAGACCAGAGCTCAACCCACAGTGGTTGTGTGTGTTGGGGGCGATGATCAGCCTTCAGGTGCACAAGTGTTCCCACTAATGAAGTGTCGATGGGAAAGTAGTTGAAAGAACTACAGCACTGGGAGAAGGAAGACCGGTCCTCCACACAAACAGATAAAATGTACATTCTAAGGTTTGCAACATAGTGGTGAGAGAGTCTACTTCTTAATTTAAAAAAACGACATGGTTTCCCGGTGGGAAGACTAGGCGACTTATTCTGCCACAATGAGGCTCCACCAACCGCAGCTGGGCGCACTCTGAGAATGTCCTGGGTAGACAGGGCCGCACTTGGGACTTTTCCCCCCTGTTTTTGTTTTCTTCATTTTCACTCTGAAACTGGCAGAACACTTCTGTTTTCTCTAAGTAAAACAGAGCTCTTTCTGTCCTTTATCTTTTTCAGAGCTGCTTTTGGGGCAGCCTAACTAGGCTACTTATCACTTTTTTTCAAAGTGTTTCTTAGGACATTCTCCAGAAAGCCAGGCTTTGTTGTCCTGTTTCAATATTTCCTAGCTTTTTTCTTTTTTGTGAAGTTTTATTGGAGTTTTGTGTATTTCATACAGAACATCTTGGCCAATCCTAATCATCTTGACTCCTTCCCCTCTGGCACCTCCCATTTCCCACACTAACTTTCCATCATGAAAATTCTGAAAAACTTTCTTTTGTCTAAACAAACTGATATGGGAGACCCATTATAACTTGAGCTACTTCATCATAGGGCTGGGGAGATGGCGCAGTGCTGGGAACTGAACCTGTGTACTCTGGAAGAGTAGCAAGCACTCTTAACTGCTGAGTCATCTCTCTAGCCCTCTATACAAATTCTTATTTATTTTCCTTAATATTGTTAAATAATTTATTAAAGTAAATATATTGTGCTTTTGCTTGTTTTGCTTTCGTGGTGCCAGGGATTGAACCCAGGGCTTTGGGTGTGCTGGGCAAGTACACTACCATGTAGCTATACCCACAGCCTATAAATGTGTTGAAATAATTCAAATATTTGCTTGAAATACATTGAACACTGTAATCACTACTGCTCCAAAATGACCACAATGATTAGGATTGTGATGCTTGCACTGGTTGACTCTGAGGTGAGAATTTGTTAATGAAATACAAGGAGCCACTATTTCCTTTTCCACGCTATGCAGTGGGAGTGTTTTGTAATACATGGAGAGTCAGGGCAACACACAAACCTGTTCTATGACATTTTAAAAGTCATCTCCACGTCAGATGAGCCCAAAAGGCCTGCTTTGTAATATTTTTTAAATGGAAGTCAGAATTTTTGTATATGTGCGTGCTGGTATTTGCATGGTGAGGGTGTATGCATATGTGAGACACATGTGTGGGAGATACACTCAACTCTGCATGTGCACATGGAAGCCAGAGGTCAACTTCAGTTATCTTCTTTATTTCTCTTTACTTTATATTGTGAGACAAAACCCAGAGTTTGCTGTTTCAGCTAGAGTGGTTGGCCAGAGAGCCCCTGGCATCTGCCTGTCTCTACCCCTGCCTCCAGTTGGGGTTACAGGCAGATGTTGCCATGTCTGGCTTTATGGGGATATTGGGGATTCAAATTCTTATCCTTTTATTTGTACATCAAGTACTGTACCCACTGAACCATCTCTCTGGCCCATTAATTATTCTAACTTGTTAATGAAAAGGTAGAATTCATTTTTCACTGTATGTTTTATTTCTTAACCCTAGTTCCAGCATTTCTGTTCAACGAAAGTATTGTTCAAGCCCTGTGGTACTCACAGCTATAATGCTGTGATGGACAGGGATTTAATATCCTGCTGGGCTTTGCCCCTAGGACCCCGAAGAGTGGTTGCTTGGGCAATTCTGTGGCTACTCTAAAGAAGGAAGTTCACATTGATCCACCAACAGGAATATAATATTCCCAGCAAGTGATTCTGTTAAGAGGAAGTAGGCTCATTGGGGCTTTGTTACGAGAGCTGGTCTGGAGAAAAGAAAGAGCCAGAGCTTTATAAACTGTGAAGTTACATCCAGGGACCATGGCATCCGTGCTGTCAGGGGAGCTTCTGTCCCTCAAGGTTCTGCTCTAAGAAGATGGTTGGTAGGGTGACTCTTTGAAGTGTAGTGACATCTCCTTTGAAACTAATTTTGATGACTCTTGTATCCAAACTGCAGTTCTGTGAAACAGATTCATTAAGTACAAAATGGAATCTTTTATTTCTCCCTCTTTCTCTCTTTCTTTCTTTTTCTTTCCTTCTTCATTCCTTTCTTGTTTGTGTATATATGTGCATGTCTCTGTATGTGTACATGCCTGTGTGGGCACATGCATTTGGAGGCCAAAGGTCAGCCTTGGGTATCATTCCTCAGGCATCATTCAACTTGTTTTCTTTGGGAAAGGATTTCTCACTACAATGATTTGGCTAAGATGGCTGGCTAGTGAACTCCAGTAACATATGTGTCTCTGATTTCCAATGCTGGGCATTATGCCTATTTTTTAATATGAGTTTTGGGGATCAAATTCAGGTTCCCATGCTTCTGCAGCAAACACTTTACTGACTTAATCCTTTGCTTAGCTCTTAAGTTGCTTTTGTCAGGTATTTTGGTCATAGTAACATAAAAATAACTAATACAGTTTGGCTGGTAGTGTACAGTCCATTCACAGATCTCCTCTCATCCCAGTTGGAGAATTTTCACCTCTAAGGTACATCATAGGCTCAGCCCTTTGGAGATTGCTGGAGTTCTGGATAATTTTATTTGTGGAAGGCTGAAGGTCCCTGCCTTGAACACAGCAGAATATACTAGAAAATGGCCTTGGTCTTGAACATCTCATCTCCCAAAGGCAGATTGCCTTTGGTTGTTGTCTTGTACCTTCTGGAGGCCAGGCTAGAGGTAACTAAGCTGGGCTTGCTTTTTAAAATGACTGGGAGGGAAAAGGAAAGTCTCAAGGCTGAACTCACCATATCCATGGTCTGGGCCTGAACACCACCATCTGATTGCTTTTGAATGTATCCTTTTAAACAATTGTTGGCTATATTTTTAGAGATTTAGCCCTTTAAGGGGTTTGGAAAACCTCAACATCCATTCACACAATGTGTGTTAAAAACTACATATGCACGACTCTAGGTAGAAGAACCATTTATTCATCAGCTTATTAGTAGGGTTCATGATTCCCAAAAGTATATTATGAAAATCCGCAAAACAAACAGACAACAGAAAGAAAAGAAGGTAGGAAAGAAGGAAGGAATAGACTTAACCTCTACCATATTAATTTAGTCCTTCAGACTGGAACATGGTAAATTTTCAATCACTTCAATCACTTGAGACACCAGAGTTTAAGGGGGATTGAGAGAAGCTGTGCGTATCCTTCTCCATTCAGTCTCTAATGCTCACCAGCTGGTTATCAATTGATCTGGAAGGGAAGATAATTTAAACAGTCTTGGAATTTTCTTTCCCTGCTGTGTTATGAAGAACTCCTTGTATGGTCCTGAATTAAAAAGTACTTTCTATCTTAGAAGTCTTTCTTTTTAAGGAATTTCCAAGTTGACTGACTATGGAAGGATGTGATTTTCTGGGGTTTTCATGCCAATAAATGGCAAGGTAATGGCAAGGAAGAGAAAGAAGTTCTGGGGTTACTCAGAGCAGGACTAGCCTGGGGCAGAGTGTGTGTGGGTGTGTGTGTGCATGTGTCTGTATCTATGTGTATGCACACATGTGTGTGCATGTGAAAGCCAGGCATTGGCATTGGTCGTCTTCAATTGTTCTTCACGTTTTCCTTCCTTCCTTCCTTCCTTCCTTCCCTTTCTTTTGAGATGGCCTGTCTCATTGAGGCTAAAGCTAGCATGATTCAGCTAGCCTGACCATCCAACAAGCACCAGGGATTCTTCTGCCCATGTCTCTGCAATGTTGCGACTACAAGGGTGCACTCAGCCAGACTTCTTTTTTTCAATATATATTTTTAATCGAATTTTTGTGCATTTCATGGAATATATCTTAATCATATTTAGACACACTCTCTAGCTGTACCCCCCATAGCCTGCCTGCCAGATTTCATGCATTCTGTCATATATGTTAAGGCCTATTCGAATCATGTTTGTATACCCAGATGTCCCTCAGTGCAAGTTCATCCACTGGAGTCTGTTCAGCATATCTAGTATCACTTCCTTAAAGAAGACCAACTTTCTCTCACCCAGCAGTGATCAACTCTCAGTAGTTTGTTGGTCATGAGTGGGCCCCCTATATTAAAAACTCACTCACCCAGAACTCACAAACCATTGTGGAAGAGGGGTTACAAAGATTGTAAGAGCCAGGAGTGGTAAATGACCACAAGGAAACCGTCTTCCAGGCTTCTGGGAATTTGTTCATATGAACTTATAGCACGCACAAGACCCATGCAAACTCAAGCAGACTTTTTTTTTTTTTTTAACATGGATGCTGGCATTGATACTCAGGTCCTCATGTTTGAGCTACAAGCACTTTACCAATTGAGTCATTTGTGTTGACTTTACTCTTGAGCTATCTGTCTAGACTCCTGGGTTAGGGTTGTGAAATGAGGTCTCAGCTTCCTTCCCTACATAATATTAATTTGTATTGTCTTACATTATTAGCTCTTCTTTTGTCATCTGGCAGCCGTTATAGCACTCAGAGCATCACTTCATTTCCCTGACCCTCAGGTTCACCACTTGCACATGAGAGTGATATATATATAGAACTTACATGGTGGTTCTTATGGGAATTCAGAATCACACAGGGGGATAACAGAATCCACCTCAAAGGGCTGTCTAAATATTTAATAAAAATGCCTAAGGAATTTAGTCCTTAGCCTAGTGTCTAGTCACTAGAGATTATTTTTGTCTTCTTGCCAGTAAGATCCCAAGTTAAGGTGGCAGTTTTTCTGATGCGCTTTTCAAATGAAAGATGTTCAAAGACGGTAAATGGAACAATTAAACCAATTAAAACAACATGTATGGCAAGAACTTGGGGAATGAGAAGCTCTTTGGCAGCAGAGGTGAGTGAGGGGTGGTGAGATACAGTTTCACTCAGATGGTCTTTTCCAAACAGAACGAGGGCAGGGAATTGCAATAATGAGCTGGCAAGCATTCAGGAGCTTTAGGAACCTTTTAAAATTGGAATTTTCCCATGAGCATTATTGGTGCTTTTCAGGCAGAGGGTGGAGATGGATGAAACTGTTGTGCTTCTCATAAATCAGAGTGGTTTGAAGGATGTTGGGGGTCCCAGCACTCAGGGCCAGCCCGAGGGGGACCAAAGGGTCTCCGCTGTAGGGTGAGGGGGTGAGTAGGCACAGAGTAAACACACACAGATTTCGGGAGTTGAGCAGAAAGCCAGCAGTGGTGGTCTGCTGCAAACTCATTTATTCAAGAAAGAACAGAGAGTTTTATAGGTCTTGTTGGCCAATAGCCTTATGGGGTGGGGTCCCGACTACAGCCAATCACAGTTTGTTCCCAGGTGGATCAGGTTCCCTCCAGGTGCTGAGCAGAAACTGGCTTCACAACCAACCCACGAGAGCCATTCTTTCATTCCTCCTGGCAGGTGGCCTAGCTAGGCCCACCCTGCATTATACCCAACAGAAGGAGAAATTTTTTCCATTTTAGTTTCCTTTGGAGCTTTAGACCTTATCCATTTTAAAAAGTTGGGCCTTAATTGTGAAAAGCTTTGATTAAAATGAGGGAAATTTTTGTATTTGTGTATTGACTTTTCATTATAGTCTAACCCAACAGACTTGGCATATTTTTTATCTAGAAAAATCTTTTTACATTAAGGAGTACTTACAGAACCAAAAGAATGAAGGTTTGGGGTGCAGGCACTGGCTCTTTCACCCAGTAACCTCATGATGGTAGAGACATTATCACTTCTTTAGGCCTCCAGGTTTTCGTGTATATAATGGGACTAATGAGATCTGCCTCATAGAATTGTCAAGATTAAATAAATTCATATACATAAAGCATTTAAAACAGTGCGTGACACAACAGAAAATCACTTTAAGCAATGATCGCTGCCACTCAGTGAACCATTGTCTTGAGCCAGGCACCACTTAATTCTTTCAGTTCCCGCAAGGATGGTGAAGTAAGTCCCCACGTGCAGGGGGTGAACCTGAGGGTCAGAGAAACAAAGCGGCGCTCTGGGTACTGTAAGGGCTGCCAGACGATAAAAGTGTAGCTAATAATATAAAAAAATACAAATTAGTATTGTGGTATAATGTAAAATAAATATGGTCTGGTGTCCCTTCATAATGGCGATACTGTCTGGGAAAAGCATTGTTAAGTGATATCGTCATTGTGTGGCCATGATAACATAGACGTAAACAGTCTTAGATGATGAAGCTACTGCAATTTGAGGGGACATGGTCCTATGTATAAGCCTATGGCTCTTGATTACAAGTCTGTATAGGACATGGCTACACCGAATATCACTGGCACTACTGTAACCAGTAGTATTTGTGTGCCTCAACATATCTAAGGCTGGGTGCTAATTTAGTTAGTGAAGTGTTTGTCAGGAATGATAAATCCTTGAGTTTGATCCCCAGCACATAAACCAGGTGTGATGGTGGCCTACCTGTAATCCCAGCATGTGGGAAGTGGAATTAGAAAATTAGGAGTTTAAGGTCATCCCTGATAACATAGCAAGTTTGAGGCCAGCCTGGGCTACATGAGATCTCAAAAATGAAACAAAATCATAGCTAAAAATTGAAAAGGTACAATAAAATTAATGTATGAAAATTTTAAACTATTGTCTCTCAGTATGTGGCCTATAACAAAAATGGGGTTTGTAGGTTTGGACGTTGCCCTGGGTGAGTTAGTGAGTGAGCAGAGAGAGACAGTGAAGACCTAGGACATGACTGGGCACTGAGGTTGATTTCATAAACATTGTACACTTAACCTATACTAAATTCATAACTTTTTTCTTCAACAGTAAATTAGCCTTAGGTTACTATAGCTAGTTTATAAATTTAACATTTATTATCTATTACTTTTATTTTGTGCGTATGAGTATGTTGCCTGCATATATGTAAGTGTACCTGTGTCATGCAGTGTCTGCAGAGGTCAGAAGAGGGAGTTGAATCCCCGGGAACTGGAGTTACAGATGGTTGTTAGTCACCATGTTGGGGCTGGGAATCCAACCCAATTCCTCTGCAAGAGCAGTCTGTGTTCTTAACTGCTGGGCCATCTCTCCAGCCCCAAACTTAACATTTTAAACTTTTTTGACTCTTGTAGTAATTTAACAATAGTAATAATTGAATTGAGTTAGTTTATACAGTTGGTGCTAGAAAACTGGAGGATTGAGAAATATTTAGTAGCTTGATCAGTCAATATATAGTATCTTGAGATATATTTTCCTCCTTTCTTTTTGAATTGAATCTTTGCTTCTTCCATCTTGGAAGAATTCTTCCCTATTAAGCATCAACACCCATTCCCATACCTGAAGTTACATTGCCAGATGGGGATGCATACCCAGGGGTACTGTTGTTCTCAACCATACCCTAGATTCACCCTAAGACTTAGACCTTTCTGAACATTTGGAGGAGGCCATGGCATGGCTCTGGGAGGTGTCCTAAGAATCATTCTAAAGACAGAGAGCATAAGTTTTACAGGAGAAAGTCAAGATGCAAGGGCCAACTGTGAGAGCACCCTGCTGCTCATCATCATGTCTTCTTTCTCATGCCTCCCATTGGATCCTAGAGAGTAGAACTGGAGATGAAATACTCAAGTGGAGTGATCATAATTCCTCTCAAACTTCTCTACAGTTGACTACAGCCACTTCACAGCCAGGGGAACATAAGAATCTGTCTGTTTGCAGAGGGTATGGTGCTGTGGGAGGGAGTCTGTAGCATCAGGCAGGGCACAGGCTTGTACAGCATAGCAGCAACTTTAGTAGGGATTCAGTGGCTTGAGCAGAATGTGTCTCTGCAGGACAGGACCCTGAACAGGACGTGGGGGAATGTAAAATGCCACTTAGCGCTGAGAGAAACACTGAATTTTACAGCATACTGGTCCAACAGTGTTCCCATTCCATATCCTTGCTGGAGCCTGGGAATGTGTGCTCCTTTGGAAACAGTCATGATAGATTCAGTTAAATTGAGGGCATACAGAACTGAGTGATTCCTTAATGCACCTGCTGGTGTCCTTATATAAAGAGATTTAGAGACAGAGCCACAAAGGGGAAAATACATAGAGTGGTGGAGATAGAGATCAGAGTAACATACTATCCCAGGTCATTTTTCTGTGGCTATCCCAGAATACCACAGACTAGGTAATTTATAAGAAGAGTTTATTTCGGTCATGGTTCTGGAGTTCTGGAAGTCTAAGCTCATGACTTCGTCATCTGGTGAGGTCTGGTAAAGGTCTCATGCTGCACCCTGACACGGCAGAGGCTATAATGTGGTAATATAGAGCAAGCATGCTAGTCGGGGCTCATTTCTTATAAAAGCCAACAATGACATAATAGGGGCTCCATCTTCATGACCTCATCTGATCTTGATTATTCCTCCAAAGTCACACACTCACATATGAATTTGAGGGTTAAGTTTTCAACACATGAATCTGGGGGATACATTCAAACTCTACAAGACAAGACAAGGAATGTCAAGAATAGTTGGCCACCACCAGAACTGAGTGAGAGGCTTGGAGTAAGCCTGCCCCACATTCTCAGAAGTTGCCAACCATGCCAACACCTTGATTCTGGACTTCTTATTTCTGTTGTTTTTAACTCACATGCTTTTTATCATAGCCACAAGAAATGAATATAAACCCTTTAGAAATCTGTGGTAGCCAATACTGATCCTGTCATCAGGATCTAGAATCATCCATGAGACAAGTCTGTCTCTAACAGGGTTCTAGATAAGGTTACTTGATGTGGGAACCCATCCTAAATGTGAGTGGCAACATTGCATGCACTGAAGGCCTGGCTTGAATAGAAAGTAAAAGTGAGCAGAGTGCCTGCAAACGTCTCTCTTTACTTCCTGCATATGGATTCAATATGCGCCCAGCCCCTTCCCAATCCAGCTGCCACACCTCTCCCACCCTAATGTAATGTACCTTCAAATTGTGAGCCAAAGTAAGCCTCTCCTTCCTCAAGTTGCTTTTGTGAGGTAGAATTTTTTCACAGAAAAGTAACTAATACCACATCTTTCTAAGAACTCCTGCACTTTGTGGGTAACATGTTTAAAGGGTTCCTGCACTGAATGTGGGGCCAGGACCACATAACATAAATGCTGTTTGGTGATTTGTTCTTCGTGTTTTCTCTTTCAGGCTAGCAACAGCTATGAGGAAATGAGGTCAGAGAACTGTGCATATCTGCACAGCAGCATGTTTAACAGAGGGGCAAAGCCACTGAGATCTATGATGTTGGAGCACAGCTGATTAGGTGTGCCAACAGGAGGCCACATCCCAGTAAGCAATTACTTCTGCCTGAGTCAGCACATTTCAAATGTGAGATCAAGGGGCAGAGATGGGCCAGAAGTGCCTGGTACAACCACAAAGCTACATCAGTCGTGTGGTTTTGCCATCAGCTGAGCGCACCCCTGCTAAGTGCCCCCAACCCAAAGTTAGAGTGCTCTTATTTTTTCATTTCCCTATTTCCTTGGGATGTAGCTTCAGATTTACCTTTCCCACAATCCTTCACCTCATTCAACTCAGGCAACTCCTTTATTCTACATTCCTTGAGTGCTTGCTTAGCTATGTACTGTTACCCTGTGTCCTAGGAGTGACTTGTAAGCAAAGTTTCACTTCCTCCTTTTGCCCAGATTGTTATGGTATCAGCCTACTTTCATCAAAGAGCTCTGTTATCTCCAGGCTTTTCTAAGGCCACAGTCCACTATAAAGCACTCTGGTCCTTGTGTTCAGGCTTTGTTGGTTCACTGCTATAACCTTGCTACCTTTTCTGTTGCTTGTAGCCCAAGAGAGATTGTCTGTCTCTCCCCAGCTAACCTCAAGTCTGGGTTCAGGAAAAGGGACACTGCTTTTCTAACCCCAAAATTCTGTCCTAAGAATGGACACAGCCTCACTTGTTTCCTAAACTATCAAGTCAAAATAAGTAGTAAGGGTTGTTGAAGATTCTCCCTTAATTCAAAAGAAAGAGTGGAGATCCATCTAGAAGCTATAGATCCCACATTACACTTGGTCCTGCAACAGTCTATACTGAGCAAGTGCAGGCTACCCACCCTACACCTCTCAGCACTCATTTCAGGGGAAGCTGCTGCCCAGTGGCCAAGAGACAGTGCTCCCGAAACCTGGGTCAGATCCACTTTGTTGTGGCTTCAGTGTTTGCTTTTGTCCAAAAGGAAATAAAGTGAGGGTACTGATTACTCCAAACAAAACTCCACTGTATGCTTTCTTTTATTTGTGGTGCCAAGGTTTTATGAAGATATATAAAAGCAAATAAGTTTGGAGCTAGCAAGATGGCTCAAGTGATACGCATGCCAAGTGTCATGACTTGACTTCAATTCCTGGGAACTTGTGTTGGTCTGGGTGAGAAATGTTCCCAATGGGTTCATTTGAACACTTGCCCCCGAATTGGTTGTACAGTTTGGAGAGACCATGGTGCCTTTAGAAAGTGTGGTCTTGCTGGAGGAAGGCTTTGAGAGTACATAGCTTCACCTCATTTCCAGTTTACTCCCTATTTTCTGAGTATGGGTAAAGATGTACTCTGTCAGTGTCCTGATCCCGCCACCAGCTGCCATTCCCCACCATTATGGACTCCCCTTCTGGAACTGGAAGCTTAGATAAAGTCTTCCTTCCCTAAATTATGAGGGTTTGGGGGAACATGGTCCACTTATATATTTCATATACTGGTATGAAAATGCCCCATGTACAAGTGTATGCAATGAAAAACGTTTTTAAAAGCAAGGTAAAAGGAAGTCCCACCTTCAACAGAAACACACCTGTGGTTTCTGAGTTACTGACTTAATTAACACCTCAGTGTTTTATTTCCTTCCTAAGAAGAATCAAGAACCAGGGTCACCAGTATACCCAATATGAAAGGGCCCTGGGTTGTTCCTGCTAGATGTCCTCGGTAACACAGTGAGGGCCATATTCCCTTTCTCTTGACTTCCTGGGTGTCTCTGTCCTAGGCTGTTCTGTTTACACCAGTGTGGATACCTGTAAATACACATATACACATATATGTATGCACAGTGTGTGTATACATATACTCAGACTGAATACCTAAAACAGTAAGCTGCACTCTCATAGCAGGTGTTGAGTGACGAACAGAGTTGTCTCTCAAGAACTCAGGAAACAGCAACTGAAAGATTCAAAGACTAGTTCTTATGGCTTGAATCTGAAATGCCCCCCACAAGCTCATATGTTCAAAGCTTAGGTCCCAGCTGGAAATTTTAGGAGGTGTGGTGTGGCTTGGGGTGGCAGGTCACTGCAAGAATATCTTCAAACTCTGAATTGTCTCTATCCTATCTTCTATCTCCCTCCTCCCTCTTTCTCTGTCTCTCTCTGTCTCCTTCCCTCTGTGTGTCTTCCTTTTTCCCTGGCTGCCATGAGATGAGCAGCTCTGTCTCAGCAATTACTCCCTGACATGATGCTCCTGTTCACCATGGCTCAAGAGACCAGAGACTCTGAAATAGTGCACAAAAATAAATGATCTCATTTTTTGTCTTTGTATGCATGTATGTGCAGGTATGCGTGTGAGTGCTATATATGTGTGTGGTATATGTGTATGTGGTGCACATGTGAAGGCCAGAGGAGGCTGTCAGGTATCCTGCTCCATGTTATCCCTTTGAGATGGGGTCTTTCCATAAGTGTGGGGCTATGCTGATGCCTAGCAAGTCCCACCTACCTCCAGCCCCCACGGTACTGCAGTTGCGGATGTGTGTTGCCTTGCCTGGTGCTGAGATTCAGGCTGATGTCCTCATGTGTGTGCAGCAAGCGCTCATCTACTGAGCCATTTCTTCAGCCCCAATCTTTCTTAAGGTTGTTTTTCTTAGGTATTTGTTGGAGTGATGAGAAACTGAGTAACTCATCTGCTTCATTTAGAGATATCTGCCTTATTCAAATTTAAAATATCAGTTTCTAAAGCGCTACTCATTCATTTCCACCCTGTCCCAAAACCCCAGTCTGTAAAGCTTCAGGTGCAGGGGACAGAAAACCTCCTAGCCATCTGCTATGGTTCGTTCACATGTAAACATTCATTTCAAATGCATTGCTAGAAATAGATATTGACTGGAGAGATGGCCAATCAGTAAAGTTCCTGCCAATACAAATATGAGAACCTGAGTTCAGATCCTTAGTACCCATTTACAAATCTTTAACTCTTGTGCTGTGGGGGATGGACATAAGAGGATCCCTGTAGCTTATCGGCCAGCATCACTGAATCAATGAGCTGCAGACTCTGTCTCAAAAATTAAGGTGGAGGGACTGGAGAGATGATTCATTGATTAAGAGTATTGGCTGCTCTTTCAGAGGACCCAGGTTTGATTCCCAGTACCCACATGGTGGCTAACAACTGTCAGTAACTCCAGTTCTGAGGGACCCAATGCACTCTTCTGGCCTCTACGGGCATTGTATGGCACAGGCAAAACACTCATACACATAAAATAAAAATAAATAACAAAAATGATTAAGGTGGAGAGCAATGAATGGAAACAGCAGGCATTGATTCCTGGTCTCTCTACACACATGCACATAGGTACACACCCACACAAACAGATATAATTTATCAGATACATACACACACAGCCACACACTATAAGTAAATGAATAATTCTTTTAAAAGATATTGCTGGTGGGATATTTTGGAAAAACTACTGTCCCTGCCATCCCCCCAGGTATCAAGCACATTTGTATTGCTCTATTTGGTATTACTAAGGCAGACTATGTTTTGTCACTAAACTTTGACACCTCAGTCAATAGATTGACATGTTCTAGATCTCTTTTGCTTTGTCATAGCTAAGCATCAGCAGATTATAAAAAATGCAAATCACAGTCAGGCTCAGGGGATGAGGACTCGGAGAACCTTCCAATGAAAACACATCTTCTGGGTCCCTGGAAGTTATTGAATGCAATATTTTCAAGATACTTTCCTACATTCACAATTTGCCTCTCAACTGTGGCAACATAAGCAGAACAGACAGCTATCTGACTTTTCAAATTCTGGTGAACACACATTGTTAAGTGAGAGCAACAAACCAGAGGTTTATATTCTCCATTTCTCAGCTCAGTCTGCATATAGTATCTTCACACACTTGCTTCCCCTTAGAGCTAGACTTATGAAAACATGTCCTGTTGACAAATACAAAGGAATAATAAGCAAGCTACTTTATGGTTATATTGCACAGTGGAAACAACCCAAGAGTTTTAAAGAAAAGGAGACGGAAAACCAGAAAGACAAAAGTCAATGGGACGGGGGTTGGTAGAGTGATGCAGGGGGTAAAGTCACTTGCTGCTAAGCCTGATGACCTGAGGTCAGTCCCACAGACCTACATGTAGAAGTAGAGAAATGAGTCCTGAAAATTGTTCTCGATATGTTCTCTCTCTCTCTCTCTCTCTCTCTCTCACACACACACACACACACTCACACATACACACACACACACACACTAAATACATGTTAAATAAATAAAATGTAATATATTTTAAAACATGGCCAGTGAAGTCAAATACCTTCCTTTTCACAGACTGTGTATGTTTATACCCCTGACTCTCAGATGGAATCTCAAATTCAGTTTGCTTGTCTGTCTTAGTAGGTATGATTTCAGTCAATCAATCAACCAATCTCACCCAGAAATAAAAGACTGGTTTGGGTCAGGGATATAATAGCTATTTGCAGATGAATTAAAATATTCACCCACCCCACCTGGCCTTGCATTGGGCCTGGCATAGGTGTGTGCATTTTCTGGTTCCTCTCAAGGTTAGAACTTGTAAGGAATGTTTAGAGAGTCCAGGCTTGTTGGAAGGCAGTAGTTGTCACAGTTGTGGGAGGGGATTCTTCTTATCCGGTATACTAACTTCTTAAATGCTAGCTTTCAATGATCTTTTTTTTCCCCAAGTCCACAGGGATGAACAAGCTGAGGGGGTTTCTACTTTCTCAAACTGAATTCAGTCTTTCACCAAAGCCATTGATTTAGGGTGTATTTAAAATCTGAACTTGCCTACCTCTTGCTTTTTTGAAGGACAAATTATCTTTCATTATACAATTTAAGTGCATATTTTTTATTTCAAAACCTATTTCTTATCATAGAATCTTCCCCTTTATTTTTGAGGTACAAGCCTATAGCAGTAAACCACTGGTCAAAAATGAGTGTAAAGAAAAAAAAATGTAAAAGGTATTTTTAAGAACTTCTACATTTGCTTACTTAATCGTTGTCCAAAGTAAGAAAAATATACAGACAGAAAGTAGAGAAGTTTGACCAGGGCCCAGGGCTGGGAAAGAGGTAAGTGAGAAAAGGAGGAGTGGGAAATGCCAAGAAATGGCTGCAGGATTTCTTTTTTATGTGATTAAAGTGTTCTAAAATTGTGTTGATGATTAAACAACTCTGAACATAAGACAAGAGTTGAAGTCAATACTTTAAATAAGTGAACTGTATGTGAAAATTATATCTTAATACTATTCTTAAAGAGTATTTTTTAAAATCATTATTACTGTTTATAACTATAACTGAATTTTGTATAATGTGGTAAAAACTAGAGTGGAAAATTTGGCTATATTTTACAGAAAAGATCAACACAGAAAAAAAATCACTGTTTCCTGTGGACCTCTTTAGAAAGGTTGTCATAGTCCTTTCATTCCTCCCTAGAGAACCATAAAGGGATGGACAGATAGCTTGTGCATCTCATCCACTGTTACCTTATAAATGAGTTAGAGTACAGACAGTATAGATGCCAGAGGTGAAGTGTCTTAGAAACTATCTGGTGTGGATGGAATAGTCTTCCTAAGATCCATATATTGAAACTCTAGCCCCAGTGTGGCTATAGTTGGAGATGGGACATCTAAGGAAATAATGAAGGTTGAATGAGATCATACAGGTGAGACCCTGATCCAATGGAATTAATGCCTTACAGGAGGGAAGCCATAGGTTACCCTTTTTTCTTCTCTCCCATGCACTAAGGCAAGGTCATGTAAGCAAAGAGTAAACCAGTGACCATCTCTAAGGCAAAGAGGAGAATCCTAACAAGGAGTCCTATAGTAGACACCTTGACCTCTAGATCCCAGAAATGTGAGTAATAATTTTTAGTTGCTGTTCTACCCTGTCTATGACAGTTTGTGATGGTGGCTGAGCACGTGGCTTTGTCTATTCATCTGAGTGGTTCACTAATGGGATGTTCCCAAGAGCACATTAAGATTGTCCTCTAGCCTCCATCTCAATCTGGAAACTATCTGGAATCAAATGGTGATATCCCTTGGATAATAAAACTTTGACTATACTTCCTTTCAAGTATTACACAACCGGATACTCCTATGTATCAATTTACTATTTACAACTCGATGAAGCAGATGTCACTATTGATGCCTCTATTTTATAGATGAGGAAACAGAGGCATGGTAGGTTAAGTAGCAATTTAAGATTACTCAACTAGTAAATGTGAAAAGAGGGATTCCTGCCCTCACAGATTGGTTCCAGAAGCTGTGCTTTGAACCAACATGATGATCTATCTCAATGATTAAGCAATAGCTGTTATTGATCACCCTCTCCCTTTGAGACAGACTCTAAACATTTAATATGAATTGGCTTATTTAATTAGCACATAAAACTGTGAAACAGAATCTAGACTATTAGAATACTATTTAGCATAGAAAAAATTGAAACAGAGAGAGGTTGAGGCCCAGAAATATACAGTCAGTGTATATGAGCTCTCTGAAACCATGAGGCAAGATAAAATTTTCCTCTTTTAACATGTTTCTGTCAGGTAGTTTGGTCATAGCTATGCAAGAGTAAGTAATATGTACATCTAAGTAAATGTTATTTGATAGTGTATGGATGCTGTTATCCTCCATCTTCAGAATCCCCAATCTTACATAGAAAGGAAATAATTATCTCACTTAACCTCAGTCCTGGATTGCAGTGGTGCTCAGCTGTAGTCAACTCAAGCATCATTGACTAAGTTCATCATCAAAGATCTCATCATCAAAAGTCCTCTCCTTGTCTTCACAATGCCTCCTGAGTGTAGGCTGCATTCTCAGGTTAGTGATAGGTACTCTGAAGAGAGAAGAAAGACCATCTCTTCCTGTAGGTTTCCCCAAGAGCTTCCCACTAGACTTCCTAGTCACCCAATTGGTCATGTTCCCATTGTTGATGATGAAATAATTGCTTGCAAAGGATTAGCCCAGATGTATTTGATAAGGATGGGTTGACTTTACCAGAGTGATGGATATCTGCACAAAATCAGGAGGAAGTGGTAGATATATGGATAGTAGATGGGCATGATGTGGTACTCCCTAGTCCACTGTGTTGGTCTTTATTTCATTCCTCCAACTTCTTGTTTTAGCCACCCAGGAGTTTTTTTCTGTATTATATAAGGTGCTTATCATGTAGATAACTGAGTGCTTTCTGTTACTTTCACAGTATTTCTTATAAAACAGTAGCAGATAATATGGGTGAGAAAGACAGACACGCATACTGTGTGTGTGTGTGTGTGTGTCGTGCACGTGCACACATGTAGGATATGAAACTAGAAAGTGAACCAAATATCTTAAGAGAGGGCTGGGGAGGAGGGGAAAAAGAGGTAAGAGAATTGATGTAACATATAGAAGGAGGGAGAGTTGATGGGGTGGAGGGCTGTAGGAGGGAGGACAGCACTGGATGCAGAGAATGGGGGAAGATGATCAAAGAAAAGTAACTGTGAGAATCCCATGGTGAAGTCCATTGTTATGTATACCGATCTAAGAGAATAAAGTAATAAAACAACAACAAAACAAAACTGTTATGTCCTATACTTTAATGCATATATTTCATGTAATGACAGACTCCTTGTAATTCTGTGGGAAAACACCAGGGCATAGAGTTTTCACTGTCTACTAAGTCAATCAAAGACTGCCCTGGGGAACCACCCTTTGAAACTGCAAAATTGCTTATGTCGATTTGGCTGACTCACGTGTGGCATGTATCCCCCTTGCTTTGTTTTCTAATCTCTGAGGATTCTCCATCTGCCTCAGTAAAGGAGATGCTGTATTCAAAATACAGAATATATTTAGAATTAAATATCCTAAATATATATATATATATACATATATATATATGAATATATATGCCATTAAAAGAGCTGCCCCAGAAGTTTGAAGCACACTGAAAATTAAAACTTGGAAAACAGAAAGTTTTACAGTTTCCTTGAGACTTTGGAGCTCAAATGACTGGTTTAAAGGCTTTAGAGTAACATTGTATCAAACCAAGGGATTTGAAAAATCAGGTCAGATTCTTCCTGGCACTTAAGTCAATATCCGTTCTAACGATTTTGCAATGAGAAGTTCACAAGCATTCTTGCCAGGAAGCACTCACTGATGGAATTCTACTCAGCTTCCTCTAAACTGGTTGGGAGATGCAGCCCAACGGTGGCTGAGTATGCCACCTTTGTAAAATCCGACTCAGAAGCATTCATGGATGAGATACTGAGATACTAAAAATAGGCTGTTTTTATATTGGTGCTTTCCCTAACTACAGTCTTGCTGAAACAGTGAAACAGTGTGTGTCCCCAGCTCCACTTTCCCTTCCACAGTGCTTTCAAATGACATGTTGTTATGGCTACTTCACGCAGCATCTGAAATATTTCTCATTGTAAAATAGCATCATGTGAACACTGCCTCAAATTCCTCCATCCTACATTGCCATGACTATCTAAGGAGAAAGTTTTGGAAAATATTAAAAGCCTATTCCTACAAATTTACAATGGGCATATTCAATTTGCATGAGTCTCTAAGATGCTTTAATGGTTCCCATGACTGGTCAACTTTGGCACTCAGAAAATTGTGCTTATTTTTGACCCCACATAAATTTTGTTCCTTCATTGAAATAGCAGCAGAAGTAAGATAAGAATGCAAAACTACAGTAATAATAGTACAATAAGACTGGAGATATGGCTTAAGTGGGCAGGTAAGAGCACTGGCTGCTTCTACACATGGCCTAGGTTTGGTTCCATCACCAACATGGCAGCTAACAACTGTCTGAATGCCAGTTCCAGTGGATCCGACTCTCTCTTCTGACTTCTGTGGGCATTGCACCCACATGGTACACCTATACATATGCAATCAAAACATTCATACACATAAAAAGAATAAATTAAAAAAAATAATTTTAAAAGAAATATGTTATAATAATGCCACCCCACATATATGAATTATCGTATTAGTTTTAAGCAGCACATCTCCTAATCTGAGTGGAAGGGAGTCCTCCTACTTCCATCCTGTAGGTTCATGGGTGCAGGTTTTTCATCATACCTATCGCTGATCACTGGTGTTTTATTTCTCTAATAGCAGGAGCTCTGGATGGAGAAAGGTTACCTTTTGTATGTCTGTGGAACTTTGAGGGTGGTGGTCTCAGTGTAATCTCAATTCCCCACTGAGATTCCCAAGATAGAGAAAACAGTAGGAAGCCTCCTATTTAAGAAGGAGGACCTGAGCTCAATCCCCAGAACCCCTGTAAAAAAGCTCAGCATGGTTGCACATGCTTGTAATCTCAGCCCTGGAGTGCTAGAGACAATCAGAGCTTGCTGTTGCCAACCATTTAACCTACCTGAATCGTCAAGTGACCTCTGGCTTTCACATGCATGAGCAAACATGTGCACACTCATTCCTGCACACACATGCACACATCCCACAAAAGTATGTACACACACAGTCTCTCAATATCTGGTGAGGAAACAAGTGGATGCATTGAGTCTAGATAGAGAGAACAAGTAAGGAGGATACTGTGCATGTGCGTGTGTGTGTCCCTGTATGTATCTGTGATTCTGTGTGTGTCTGTGTCTCTCTGTGTGTCTCATGTGTGTGTCTCTCTCTCGTGTGTGTCTATCTGTCCCTCTCCCTCTCTCTCTGTCTCGTGTGTGTGTATGTATCTGTGTGTGTGTGTGTGTGTGTCTGTGTGTGTTGGAAGCAAGAATAGGACTGTAAAGAACTCACCCAGAACAAACAAACAGGAACAGCTAGCAACTGCAGGATTCAGAGCTGAGTTCATGTCTGTGCTGCAAACTTAGTTCATGGCAAAAGGCTCCCAAAGGACTAAGAAGATTAAGCATATCAGTAAAGGATATACGAATCAACAGTTGCAATAATATTCATGAAACTTGATGCAACAAATAAACTAGCATAAAAATATGCAAAGCAAAATTTATTAAAGCAGAAGTAGAAAGAGAGATGGCTTAGTCAGGAAAGTGTTTGCTGTGCAAGCATGAGGACCCTAAATTCCAATCTTAGGACCCACATAAAAACGTTGGGTGTGATGGTGATTGTTTATAACCCCAATGCTAGGAAGACAGACAGTGGAGGGTCCTTAGTGCTTGCTGGCTAGTCAGTCTAGTTTACTTGGTGAGTTCCAGGCCATTGAGATCCTGTCTCAAAAAAAGGAGGCTTGCTTCCTAAGGAATGACAGCTGAGGTTATCCTCTGGCCTCTTACATATACATGTGAACATACATACATGGACATACACATGAAAAATATAAAGAGAAATTGAGAGAAATATGATCCTTTATTGTTATGAGAATTAAAGGTATACCTTTAAACTCCTGGCTGATGGAACATACAGAATCCAATAATAACACAGAACATCTAAACTGACAGGGTAGACCAGCAGCTGTGCACTTCACTTTGTATCCTTTAGGACATATGCCTTCTTCATAGGGCATAAGAAAGCTTGGGAAGCGGTAACAATGCAAAATAGTATCCTCCAAGAAATCAATCACTAATTTTAAAGTAAGATATCACAGAGAACGAAAAGGACTGTATGATAAAACTTCAAGGAAAAAAAGTAAAACTTGGAGCAAACAGTCTTATTTATGGCAGCAGATCTAGTAAACAATGCAAAGCTGTCAGCTCCCGGCTTGCTGCCTTATTAGTAAGTGTGCTGTGAAGATACTCAGGAATGTGTATATAGCTTCCTCCGCAGGAAGAGTAGCACCGGAGCTCAAGGAATCAGAAGTCAAAAGGAGCCTAGCAAGACTTAATTTGCACTGGGAAAGTTTCCTATTTGATTTCCAGGAGTGAGCAGAGGCTCGTCTATTGTCAAAAGAAGGGTCTGTGAGCTGTTTCTCTGTTGCTTGTCCAGGCTGGGGTTATGTCACACATCTAAGGGGAATGTTTGGGAGAATGATCATGTTATGAGCAAGAAATTATAATATGAGACCAGGCACGCCTTTAATCCCAGCACCCAGGAGACAGAGAGAGGCAGACAAACCTCTGAGTTGGAAGCCATCCTGACCTATAAAGTAAGTTCCAAGCTAGTCAGTGCTACAAAGTGAGAAGAAAAGATATGATAATATGGGGCTAGAGAAATGGCTCAGTCATTAAGCTCTTGCAGAGGACCCATATCATGTGGCTCACAACTGCAAGTAACTTCAGCTTCAGGGGGATCTGATGCTTCTAGCCTCTGAGAGTACCTACACACAGATGCAAATACCCCCTGCACATGAAATTAAAAATAATAAAAATAGGGGCTGGAGAAATGGCTCGGGGTTTAAGAGCACTGGCTGCTTTCGCAGAAGACCTAGGTTTGATTCCCAGCACCCACATGGCAGCTAACAGCTGTCTGTAACTCCAATTCTAGGAGATCTTACACCTTCTTCTGACCTCCATAAGCACTGCATGACACGAGTGCACTTACATGCAGGCAATACAGTCATACACATAAAATAAAAACAATAAAAAAGCCTTTTTTAAAAAGAGAAATGATCATATATATCAGATCCTTAATATTTATTTCTCTGTGAATTACTCATTTTATCATACAAATGGTATATAGGAAAACTGTAATTTAATAAAACTTTATTTTGAATATAGTAAATGTATTGGTTGCTGTTATTTTGTTCATTACACTTAGTTTCAGCCCAGCCTTGGGCTGTGCTGAGCAGCCATACTTAGAGGTCCTAGCCTTTGACAATCTGTAAAGGTTTTGTGGGACTGGGAGCAATCTGTTTCACCTTCTCTTACAGTAATTAGATAAACTGTACAGAAGCAGTTAATTTGGGCAGTTTCCTGGGTTTTCCCCCATTCTGGGCTAAGTGGTTGAAGAGAGACAACTTTCATTTAGTCAGTTCTCATCTCTTTAGCACATCCTGAAGGGTTCGTGGGCACAGTCTCCTCTTAAGTCTTTTGTTCTCCCTTGAGGCACTCTGATCCTAGGGCCTCCCCACCCCAACCCAAACTTGCCTCTGTCTGCTTAACAGACACAAAGTAGTATTGGGGATTTGCTTTTCTGACGTGTTGGGAAAGTGTCATTTGCCTGCCTTGTGATATCCTTGGGGTATCAAGTACTTTGACTAAGTCAATGCTGGACTTAGATCATACGAAGACATTTCTTGTTCTGCCACCAACTCAGGTAGGGAGGGGCTGTAAGCTGCCAGTTTAGTGTACACAGTTGTAGTGCATGACTTAATGGCTTGGTCTATTGAATTCTTGTACCAATCCCTAGCAATGTGGTTGGTGCTACCACACAGGTGTCTATCTTAAAAACTCCCAGAGACCCTTTGCTGAAGCTGGACTCCTTATGCCTATTTTCTTAGGAGAGGATTTCTATATTACATCAGAGTTCACAAGAGACTGTGCCCCAGAATGACTCCCCAACACTTGCACTAGGGGCCCATGAAGAAATTAGTAATCCCCCTTCTACTTTCTTGTCACTTGTGCCCTTTTAGTCTCTAATGACAAGGGGGTTCCCACCAAAGTAAATTAATTCAACTTTAAATATTGTATGTAATTTTAATTATATGTTTTAAAATATACTATTATGGGCTAATAATAGTTGTTGGTGGCATCCTTCCTCCCCACCTAATTTCCTTAGAAAAATTTAAAAGTTAAACTAAAAAAAAAGACATGAATTAGGGAGTGGGTATGTTTGGGGGGACATATGGGGTAGAAGAGGGCTGATATGATCATATTTCATTGTGTAGATATATGACATTATAAAAAACAAACATGGCACATTTAGGAAGGACATCAATTCTTTAAGAGATTAAGTCAGGCTGTTATCTCAGGTCCACTGGAAAGAAGTCCACATAAAACAGATGCCTTCAAAACATATGATGGAGTTTTATTCGGCAGTAAAGAAAAATGAATTTTTGGGAAAATGAATGGAATTGGAAAGTATATTAAATGAGGTAACCCAGACCTTGGAAGATATACATTGCAGATTCTTTCTCATATACAAATCCTAGCTTCTAATTTTTATATGTGTGTATTTATGTGGAAGTGAGTTGAGCATATGTCGATGTTGGGAAATTAGAAAGAGGCTTATGAGAGCCAAAAAAAAAAAAAAACAAGTTTCAAAGGAGAGGGGTAGGTGGGCAGAAGGGCACAAGTGACAAGAAAGTAGAAGGGGGATTACTGGAAGTAGAAGAAAGAAATGGGGGAGGAGGTGGGGAGATGAGGGCCGCAAGGGAGTCGGGGAGGGGCAACCAAAACTAGATCTGTAGGGGAAAAGCCACTTCTAAGCTAGCTAAAACATTAAATCATGGAGGCTGGAGAGATGGTTCAGTGGTTAAGAGCACTGGCTGCTCTTGAAGATGACCAGGGTGCAATTCCCTGCACCCACATGGTAGCTAACAATGTGTGTAACTCCAGTTCCAGGGAATCCAACACACTCTTCTGACCTTCACAGGCATTGTATGACATAGGTACATTTACATACATGCAAGCAACACACTCATACACATAGCATAAAAAAATAAAATATTTAATGAAAAAAATCAAATCAAAACAAGCAAAAACCAGAGCTGATATTAACACTGGCCCCTGTGTAAACTTCCTTTTTCACAGAACATTGAGAAAATGTTGCTTTAATATGGATTATATTTTTAAAAAATGAAAATGGAAACATTACACCAAACTTTGGTCATTTCCATCATCTGAAAACAATTCATATAAAGGGTTAACTTTAGAAGAAAGATCTACTTGGACTAGAAGACATTTTTTTAATGTTTTAAATGGAATCACTGTACATTTCATACAGAATATCTCAATTGATCATCTTTATATCCTTCCCCACCAGCACCCAAATAGGTCCCCAACAGGAATACATACATTCTTTCATCTGTTTTAAGGTCTATTGTGTCAAGTTAGTGTCCCCAAATGTTCTTCAGTGCAAGTTCATCCACTGAGGTCCTGTCAGCCTATTTAGAGTCCCTCACCTTAAGAAGATTAGCTCATCCTCACCCAACAGTAATCAGTTGCCAATATTTCTTCAGTAAAGATTGGGATCTCAAAAAGTTCCATGCTGGGTTTTTTTTGTGTGAGTTTGCATGGGTCCCGAGCATGCCAGCACCATCACTGTAGGTTCATATGAGTGGGGTCCCAGGAACTTGTAGAATTCTATTTCCATATGGTCATGCACCTCCTCCCTGGCTCTTCCAATCTTTCCACCCGCTTCTGCAATTTTTCCTGAGCCCTGGGTGAGTGAAACTTAATATAGGAGTCCTGTCCAGGGACCCACACTCTGCAGACTCCTAATGTTCATGCTTTGACCATTTGTGACCTTTTGTGTTACTGACCCTCTGTTGCATGAGGAAGCTTAATTAATGAGAGTTTAGATTTGGTAGTGTCCTCTTTACCCCTTGAAAAAAATTTTAAACTAGGAAAGGAAGAGATGGAGATAGGATGAGGGAAAATGTTAACATCCAAATTGTTCTTGCCCTTGAGCTTGATTTTTGGACACAGTCTAGTAGGGTTTGAGTCTCTTGATGGTTTAAGATACAGTGATAATGGAGCAGACAGGATCATTGTGCCAAATGATACGGTTTAATGTGTATCTTTTCCGGCTATGGACTATACCAGGGCGAGCTTTGGTGGGAACACTAGGCAAAAACACACATGGGTGAGCTGGTAGCTGGGATGAGAAAGAGAAAGATGGAAAGAGGGATGAGTTTTTCCCTGTACCAGAAAATTATGTATCTTAATTCCATGGTTTTACCACAAAGCAACAAGGACTATGACCAACTTTAATAAACCTTCAATAAATGTTGATGTTGGTACCTGAAATTCTACCCAGTAGACATTGATTTATGTTAACAACTTCCTCCATTAAATAGCAATTCTCTTGGGAAGGTTCAATCAATTGGCCGTTCACCCTTTATGATGAATGTTTAATAAGGTTGCTTTCTTTTGCATATCTGGTAGAGATCCACTGAACAATGAGAGGTTGATGACCAAGTTGATCAGAGACACAAGGCAATTTAGGATCAGGGAGCTGAGTTCAGGCACAAGTGGGGGTGTCTCAGGAAATCAGAAGTATTTAATTCTCTGCAATAATGTCCTCTAAGTGTCAAGTAAAGGGGAGATGGGGAAAAATCAGCCAAAGTTAGTACCTGTGGTTATACAAGGAGGAGCAGACTGTAGCAGGGATAGATCCCCCTCTCTCTTCTGATTTCTGAGCACTTTGAATTTGGAAAATTAAAAATCTAAAATATTATGCATTAGGGCCAGCTCATCTCTTACTTTTAGCTTTCTAAGACTGTGAGCATCACACAAGCTCCAAGCTTGCTGTCTGGAACTGTGATGTACACTCTAACTCTCACCAAGAAGTCAAAAGACATTCAATAGCTGAGGAATACACATTGTGGCCATTCCCACAAAGGACCATATATCCATTAATTGGGGAAAGGGATCTCTTTTTAAAGAAAAGAGGAGAGTTAGGAGTGGTTTCACATACCTTTAATCCTAGCACTTGTGAGGCTGAGGCAGGCAGACCTCTGTGAAATCAAGGCCCAGCCTAGCGTCCATAACAAGTTCTAGGCTACCTGGAGCCACAAGGAGACTTTGTCTCAAAAAGACCAAGATAAAAAAGAAAAAAAGAGGGAACCAAAGTAACAAGCTTTTTGTCTATACTCTTTCTCCACTGAGACCTCATATTTGTACAGCTCATTTTGCCACATACTTAGTTTTAAAGGCAAATGAGATGAGATAGAGACATGTGAGTCACTCGCATAATAAAACATGCTTGGGAAAGTAGCCCCCATCCCAGTCCTATACCTCTCAGGAAGTATTTTTCTTCAGTGAAAACCTTGGTAAAATATAGTAAGGGATCCTGGTTATCAGAAAAATGTAAACATATGTTTATAATCTATGAGACAGAACAGACAGAAAGCCAGAGAAAGGGGATGAAAGAAACAGATATGACAGCATTAGTAAGAACACAAAGCAAAAAGAACAATACTTGCTCTGTGAGACTACTCTGCAAACAGCATCCTTACCAGCTGCCCAGGCAACCCAGAGTGCTCCCATTGCTGGCTCAGATGTTGGTGCCAAGCAGAAACTTGGACTCATGTACCCTCTCCTGGAGCTGGTGCTGATGACTGCACTTCTCACAGTTTCTTTAACAGACTGGGGGTGGAGATGGAAATGAGGATGAGCTGGATGCTGAGGATGTGCCGATTGGTATACTGAAGCTTGGAAGCTTCTTAGTTATGAAAGTTCTAGGCTCTGAAGAACTGGGGCTATGAAGTTGTCTGCAAGGAAAGACATTCCCCAAGTTTCTAGAGTATTAACTTGATTTGTCTGCTAGTTTTTGTATTTTTGGTTTTGTGGTTCTGTGGTTGAAACTAGACACAAAGGACCTTGAATATAGTCTCCAAAACCAAAATATACTGGGGGATGAGATGGGCAAGGTGAATTGTGAGGGTGAAGGTTCTAGAATGGGGGATTCAGTTGACAGAACAAATTACAAGTGGTGGAGCTGGGGAGCATGTGACACAAGGATCCACCAACTCCCTCCCGACGAGGTTCTGAACTCCAGCCCTCCATTTCCCCAGCCTTTGGGCATCAGATTCAGTACAGTATACACCTTACAGATTGGATATTCAGCATGGTGAATTCTCAGCTATTTAATAGCTGGATATTGGACTCGTGGACATGATCAAAGCAGCAATCAAACTCAATAGTTGAAAAGACATCAAAGATCTTATGAATTCTGTAAACTGCTATGTTGGGGAGCAGCATCTCTGAGTCCTGGCACAATGCCCTTGGGGATTATTAGTACTTTCAAAATTCATGCCCAGTAGATGCATAAAAGGGAATGTCTGGTACAACAGGACATGATGGGATTTGATCTACACGTCTAGTTGTTTGGATAATTGGTTCTTCTTCCTTGTTTTTTTTCTCCTTTTTTTGAGTGCCTATAATTCTAGAAAGAGTCCAAAGACTAGTTGATTGGCTGGAGTTATAGTTATGAACATTGGGAATAAGGGAGGAGTAAATAACACCAGTAAATAACCATGGCGGAACTCATCAGACTAGGTAAGGGAGGCTACATATGAGAAAAGTCTTCAGTCCTTCTTATTATTAATGGTTAAACAAGGTTATTATAGAAGCCTATCAAAAACAGCAAATACTGCAGTTTGAGTGAAAGGATTCACCAAAACTAGTGGACAGTCTTAATAAATGCTCCAACAGAGTCAAAGAAACATATCCTCAATAAAGGAAAAAAAAAAAACCTAGAATAACTTGGTCTAATTTTAAACACTGACAAAGGATTTTAAGGCAAGATTTTATACAGTTATCACCAAGGACTAGTTAGGGTTTATTAGAAATTATAAATGCATTTGCATAGAAACAATGAACAGGTGTTATCTTTAAAATTTTGTTTTTCTTTTCAGTAAACCCTGAATGTAGAATCCTGCTTAGCTGATCATTTTACTCTGTTTGATGAGGAAATATTTCCTTGTACCTGGTTAATCCTAGCACATTTATACACTTTACTTCTATGATCACATTTAATCATTAGAAACATTATATGTTGCTTATTTTTTAATTTTTAAATTTAGTTTAATTACTTTTTCTTGGGGAGATGTGAATAGAACCCAGGACCATTTTCCTGTTAAGGAAATGCTCTATATTGAGCTTTATCCTCAGGTTCATAATTTTATTTTTAATTAAGATTATTTTCTGATGTGTTGGAAATTTTATCTTTCATCAACACATACTAGATGTACAAATTTATGGGGCACATTGTAATATTTCAGCATAAGTATATACGTATTCATTATATGTGTATAATGATCAAATATAGGTAATTAATACCTATTTATCATTTCTGTGTGGTGAAGCATTAAAGAGCCTCTTTATTATTTTGAAATACACAGTATATTATTACTCACTATTCACCCTACTAGGCAGTCTCACACCAGAACTTATTCCTCCTACTTGTGGGTTGCCACAGCATTTCAACAATTACCAAAAGCTAAGGTCTTCAGGATTCTTTTTTCAAGATTTATTTTATTTTTAAAATGTGTGCGTGTGTGTATGTGTGTGTGTGTGTGTGTCTGTGTGTCTGTGTATGTGTACATGAATTTAGGTGCTCATAGAGGCCAGAAGACAGCATCAGATCCCCTGGAGTAGAGTTATGGGGGTTGGGAGCTGCCCGACATGGGTGCTAGGAACTGAACTTGGGCCTTCTGGAAGAGCAGTCCAAGTTTTTAACCACTGAACAAACTCTCCAGTCCCAGATCTTGACAAATTTAATGTTTTAAGAATGCAGATGTTAAAAAGATAAACCAGTGGCATTGCCTACTCACTGAAGAAGTCTTTATGTCATTCTGCACACATACAGTGCTTACTCACAAAATAACTCCTGTGATAATGCACTGATGGAATCCGATTTGAAAAAAAAAAAGAGCATAAAATGAACTAGAACACTCAAAGTTGCTTGTTTTGCCAGGTTTCTAGGTAGTTGTTTCTCTAACATGATGCATCACAGCCTACAAACAAGCACAGTTTACCACCAACCCCTCTCTAGAATTTGCCTTCCTGCCTTTTATACAATTTTCTTATATAATGCAAATTACAGTTTTCAGGACTTTCCACACTTGTTGTTTCAATCTTTGGGGATTGTAATTTGGGAGATTTTTAGGTTTTAGAGATTTTGATATTTCAGGTTTCAACATTCAGGATTATAGAATTTAGGTGTGGATTATGCTTGACAGTGGGTTTTGAATTTGCCTGGCTGGAATTTAGGTCCTTCTCTGATTCCCTCAATGCTTGTGAAACCAACCTTTGACAAGAGATCAACTTTTGGGAGGTTTAACTTTCTCATTCATCAAGGAAGGATAAGTAGTAATAATTATGTTAGTCCAACTTTCTGCCACTGTGACAAAATACTTGGTATAAACAACTTAGGTAAAGAATAGATTTATCTAGGCTCATAATCTCATCTTAGGTTTCAGTCCCAAGATGAGCAGGGCATGCTGGAACAAAACAGCTTACTTCATGGCAGTTAAGAAGGAGAGAGAAAGAAAGAGGGAGAGAGAGAGAAATACCCTAGTTAGATGACTTGTACTTTTCCCCCCTTTATTGCTAGCCTATGGAGTGATGCCATCCACAAGCAAGGTAGGGTTGTCCCCCTTAGTTAATCCTTTCTGGAAACACCCTCACAAAGATTCCCAGTTTTGCTAATCTATGTGATTCTAAAACCAGTCAATTTGTCAATCAAGATTAATCTTAGCTATAATAATAAATATTAACAATTCTTACTCTGCTGACCTCAGAGGGTTGTTAAAAGCCTAAAAGGAAATAATATATGTGAAGGTCATTTTCAAATTCTGATTATGGGCTGTAAGTATCCGTAGTTGTGATTATCAGTACCAGCAAGGTGTTGCTTTCTGCATCCCTTCTGTCTGGGTACAGTCTTTTCCTCACCCTGCTTTCTGCAGGTCACCTATGTCCATGCCGAAAGCTCCATCATAACATGGCAATTTGATGCTGCTTCTTATGAGACACGCTTCATGTGCAGTAGCCTCTCATAATGGTTTGATGAATGCATTAATTCTTAGAAGCAAACACAAGAAGAAGCAGATCTGACTGAATTGAGGCTTTATGTCTGTTTCCCAGAGAATTATATAATTGGACCATGAATGCTAAATTGAACCTTCTGAAATATTGATGAAGAGACTTATTCTCCAACAGTCTCAATGTCCTTCTTGAATAGTCTGCTTGCTTCTTACTTGAAGATACCCATGTATCTTACTGGAAGGTACTCAGACATGATCAGGGAACAGGTAGGGAAAGAGGTTGGAACCCACTCATGAACAATATCATATAAAGGTGACTACTTTCAGCTCTAGTCTATAAGATGATCATTTTGGCTTCAAGAACTCAAGACCCTGTTATTAGATTCTAAAAGCAGACAACATGTCATTCAAGAGACCACCATTCATAATAAGTACAAACCATTGCTCATGGGTTCAACTTCTACTGCCTGTTTAGTTGAAACCTCAGTATAGCCCATGTTATAACATTTTCAGAGCCATTTTTTCAAAATCCCAAGAGTAAGAAGACATAGAAGGTCATTCTATTTTGTCTTCAGGGAAGATTATCCTGAAGTCAAACCATATGCAGGTAGGAACCATCTTGAGCCTTCCTTGGAATCTGGAGACTATCCTGAAGTCTCCTGACTTTGTAGCAAATCTAACACTTATCTTAAATGTTGTCAGGGCCTAACCAAATACATCTGGGATAAAGGAGATGGCTATCCTCACCCCTGAAGACACTTGGGCAGTGTATTAGATGATCTACTGCCAGAGTGAAAAGGACCTCTTTTAATAATACTTTATTAAATATGAATTACATAGCAGGTATTCTCCTGCACATATTGCATTGTATAGCATTTCATTTCTGTTTTCTTGTTCAAGCCTCCCAATAACAGTACCTACTAGGTATTCTGTTTGTTATCTTTCCTATTGTTGTGGCAAAATACCTAACAGAAGCAACTTAGGGAAGAAAGGACTTATTTTGGCTCACAGTTTCAAGAGATTTCATTTCACTGTGGCAGGGAAAACTGGTAGTAGCAGCAACTTAGTCTGTGTTGTGGGGCATGTGAGGAAAGTGGTCACATCACGGCCAGGAAACAGGAAGTATGACAGACAGGAAGGGGCCATGGATAATATGTCCCCAAGAATCTGTCCCAAGTGACCTACCTTCTCCAGGTAAGACCCAATTCCTAACATTTTCAAAACCTCTCCAAGCAGCACCAACAGCTGGGAAACAAGTGTTAACATATGAGGCTTGTTCAGGCCATAACAAGCATGGTGAGCTTGTGATATCTATAAAATAGACGAAGAAACTAATACTCGAAGACGTTATATAAGTTTCCCAAAGTCTGAAGACAGCAAAGTTGAAACTTGAGATTTTTGGCTTCTAGTTCCAGTGTTATCTGTTCCTCGAAGGTAACTTCCCTACCCTGGGCTGCCTCAAGTTGCCATTTTTCTCCCTGTAGACGGACGTGTCTGCTTCTAGCCTTTTCTAGTTCAATCATTCTAAGTGGAGAGTATATCCTGGAAGGGTCCTGGGAATTCCCCATGGGAAAATGGAAGTACACTGAGTGCTATGATTTGATGAATTTTGCTTAGAACCTAAGACAGAGAAACAAATTGGTTTCTAGGGTTTGATCATCTCAGAGTATCCATAGCATCAAGGTCTGGGCTTTTCCTTCTCATGGACCAAGTGTAACAATGTAGGAGGGACCGGTGGGTCATGTTGTTCAACATGGTAGAGGCTATAAATAGATCCTTGCATTGGAGAGTTGACTCAGTGGTTAACAGCACTGGGTGATCTTGTAGAAGACCTGGGTTCCATTCCCAGTGCCCAATTGGTGGCTAAAACCTTAACTCTAGTTCTAGGGTATCCGACATTCCTTTCTGGCCTCTGCAGGCATTGCACAACACAGGTGCACTTGCATACATATGGGGAAAATACTCATATACATAAAACAAAGATCTAAATATTAAAAGCAGATCTTAGAAGATATTCAAATTCCAACTCTGCCTCTTCCCATCACCATAGATAAATTCCCTGCTCTTCCTAATTCCCATGCACCATATACTTTATGAAGTTGACATGAATATAGAAATATGCAACAAACAGTACTCAATGGGATCTAGCCCCAAGTAAACACCCATCAGACATGAATTGTGTTTAAACCTCAAACTTGAAGGGAAATTCAATCAGCCAAAAATGACTGACATTTTTCAGTGCTTTCACATCATGAAAATTATGACTCATGAGTCCATGTTTTTGATGTCCAATTTTGATTTTCAGGTAACCAAGCCAACATAATAATGGGATTTAGCCCAAAAGGGTAAAGTTTACAGTGATTTTAAGCAACAAATCTCTTCAGCTAGACAGTCTCAGTCTATGTTGACTTGATTCTCTGGTTCCTCAAACGCCTGTGTCACTCAGTAGAACTCTGTGACAACATCATGGGACAACCTGAGTACAGTGTAGCCCAGTGACCTGTTCACATACCAGGTATGCCTGCTTTTTACATTCACCTCCAGTTATGTGTAGAACTGGATGTGAGGTGGGATAGGAACAGAATAGAAAACTTGCTTCTTTAAAGAGAAACAGGGAGAATCTAGGCCCTAGATCCTAGGGTAAGGAACATGTAATTTTCATTCATTTGGCAACGGAAGGGGTAAAATGTCATCACTCCTTAGGTTCAGATTTTAAGGCAGATGCTTCAAATAAAAGGAAAAGGTCATGCTTGTCAGTAGCTCCTCCTACTCTGTGGGAGAATTCAGAGAGCAATATCCTCTGGATCATCCGGCCTGGGTCTGGGCAGGAACATGTAGCTGTGACAGGTACCTTGTAGGACAGTCCCTTACAACACATGAAATAGTAATGATGATGGCAGGTGGGCATGTGCCCCACAAGGGTCTCCAGTCCAGTTCCCACCCCCACCCTGTTCCTCGAGCATCCATAAGGAAGCATTTCCAAATTATCCATTTCCTGGTCCTTCCTCATTCTTTCATTTATTATATGACAACTGCAGTCTTTTATGATGGTGTCATGGCTCACCCAGCAAAAGAATTTACTTACCATTTAAGAGAAATAACAGACCCACAGACCTCATTCCCCTCTAGTTTGTACCATTGGTAGGTGCATGGTACACACAAACACACACACACACACACACACACACACACACACACATCAGATATTCAAATGGCCTGCTAAACAAGGGGTTAGCTGAGAAAAGATTCCCCATGTATAATGGTGGAAGCCCTCCAACCCCTCAGACCCTCAGACCCTCATTTACCCAATTTTCAGAAAGCAGCATTTTAATGAGCAGGGAGCCATCTTTTGTTGGCATCTTGCTCTTTTCTCAAGACACATTATTGCATGGGCTAAGCTGACTGATCTCCTGTGGATAGGAGACTGTTTGCCAACAGTTTACTAAACCAGATGGACTTTCAAATCCTGGGCAAAGGGACAATTCCACAAGGGACAATGCAAGCCACCAATCCCACCCCTTCATTTCACAGTTGAGAGGGGTGGTGTTCAGCTTCAGTTATGAATCTGTGGGACGATGGACTGGGAAAAGAAGCCAGGTGCTCCGTGCTTGGACAGGGCATCTTTCTACCTCACTGTGCTGCCTTTTTGATTGTTTGCCATACTTTGTACCATTACAGTAAAGAACTGATCCCAATGAGATATATCTGTCAAGGGAATGAGACAGAGATACTTTGAGAAAAGAAAGACCCCTGGATTTGCAGAAGGAGAGCAGTCTCTGGAGACCCAAATTATCAGGCATTTATGGGTCTTCATCATCTCTGTAAACAGAGACAGCCATCATCATCCTAATCAAATCACAGCTCCTTCTGCTTTTACACAAATATGGCTCATTTAGTAATAACAGCTCATAAATTAATAACTATCATTAAGTTTATGGGGCTTCTCTTAGTGAGAGACCTTTTGAGCTATCAATTTTATTTTTAATAAACTCCCCATGACTTATAAAACCAGAACAGTCAGTTTGGGGGTCTACGCTGAAGTGGTTTATGATTCTGACTTCTGTCTGCTCAGGCGTGCATTGAAGGTGAAAGGGCCAGCAGCAAAGTGAAAATAAGGTCAGAGGACAGTGTCAGTTGTCATATTAGGTGGCTAGATGAAGGTCCGTGTGTCTTTCCTGGAGTCTTATGTGGATAGACAGACAAGAAACTTAGACAGAAGAGCTGCCACCGGTGGAGACCCTTTGGTGCAGGTGTCACTGTAAGGTGGCAGAACTGGGCACCACCATGTCTGACCAGCGAGGACCTTCATTCGCACCTAAAATATCAGTCCTGTATCACCATAGAAAGATCCCGAGAGCAGATGAAGATTCAGCAACAAGTTCAACTACACGGGGAATGTCCAAGTACAATTACACAAAACTAACAACAGCAAAAGGAAGCTATGAGCAAACAAATATTCTCTACCACACAAGACTAGTTATTCGGTATTGTTTTTAGTTACTTCCGTATTCTTATAAGGCAATCTCTGTTTCCTCAAGGTCAGAGAGGATGGGTAACTTGTTTGAAGAAACATAGCACATTTTCTAGGACAACAAATCAGTCTTTTAATGCTGGATATCTGGTTCCAATGTCCACAGTCTCCCACTGGTCATTCAACATATAAAAATGTAAAGTTGTATTTGCCTTCATTCAGTCCATACTTCCCAAAGATTTTTCTCCTAATTGTTGAAAGCATAGATACCAACTAGGGTATTTTACTAATATTCCATGTATGAATTCTAAAAAAGATGTGTAATAGCTGTTGATAATCGAAGTTGTTTCATGTGGGGCTTGGCTTACTTTCCTGAGAGCAACTAGAAGCTAACAGCCCAGGGTAGTGTAGGACACGTGGTACGTACCAGGAGGCTGTGCCTGTGTGTTTTCCTCCACACTGTCTCCTAGGCCAGGTCTTGTATCATATGACTGTGGTCTCTGGTGTTTCAGAGCAACACTGGCTTCAGAAAGAGACCTCAGTGTTAAAGCTGATTCAGGAAGAGGTCCCTGAAACTCAAGACCCTGAGCCAGGGTCTTCGTGATGCTGCTAAATGTAAAGAGAGTGGTTGGTATTACATAAGTGAGTCTATTAGTCCCCTCTCTCCTGGCATTTTCAAATCTACCAATGACTGGTCATTTGCAGCAGGTGGCTTTGACTGTAAATAATCTCCTATGCCCTGCAATGGTCTAACAAAGATCTAAAGAAGTCAGACATGGTGCCTTCTGGCTGTAATCTCAGCACTCATGAAGCTGAAGCAGGAGGATTTGAAGTTCTCTACGTAGCCTGGGCAGATTGCTCTCTAAGTCACAGCTTCCTTGCTTAGGGTAGCTAAGTCAGAAGACAAATACAGAAGGTAGAGATGAAACAGAACAACTTGGCAGGAGTCCGTTCCCACAAAATACAAGATGGATAGTGATAGCTTTGTTAGGAGCCTCCTCCCTACCTTTGTGTAACTATAACTTCAACTAATGTAAACTTTGTTTATTAAAGAAATAGATGATCAAATTTCAAAGAAAATCATGCTGTGATTCAAGTTCCTGTGTGAACAGAAGGCAGTTTATAAAAGGCTGTGCTCAGAGAAGCACATATAATCATAAATGGTTCAGATGTGATATGCCTCAAAGACTGGCAAAAATGCCCGTGAGAAATGTGCATAGCCATGACTTCTGCTCTTATCATCCTGAAAGAAAGTAAAAAGGCTGTGCACAAAGGGAATCTTATGTATTCTTATTCTGATCATATCTTGTATTTTCCCTGTTTCACATGGCCTGTCAGACTCTTGAGGACTGGAAGAAAGCTGGTCCCCCAGGATGCTAGCTATTTTCTAGTTAGAGCAGATGACTTTCCTGTGGATGCATTTCATGTGTCAGTTAACCACTCTAGACTCCATTCCTCCCCCTGACCTCTTCATCAACTCCTGCAGTCTGAGACAATACCTCTCTGCTGCAAATCACCATGTGGTCAGGTATCAGAGAACTGTGACCTCCCCTACAGCCCAGAGCCTGGCAAATTATGGAAATGTCTAGTCCTGGGCCAGGACAGTAACTTCTACTGCCTACTAACCACCCTTCCCATACAACAACCCTGCACAGCATGGCTTGCCTTCTCTTGGTAACTAGCAAAACATCTTTTTTTTTCCTTACTCTTTCTTCCTTCCTTCCCTCCCTGACTCTCTCACTTCTTCCTTCCTTCCTTCCTTCCTTCCTTCCTTCCTTCCTTCCTTCCTTCCTTCCTTCCTTCCTTCCTTCCTTTTTTACTTCCATCCTTTCTTTCCCAACCTGGTCACAGTTTTTGACCTAGGCTGGCCTGGAACTTGCAACCCTTTTGTCTTAGCTTAAAGTGCTGAGTTGACAGATATTTGCCACCATATTTGGTACTGACAATTACTTTTCAACCTACTGGCCTTCCTGTACCAGAGTAATATAAAAACTTCGAAGAACATAGTGAAAAGGGTTACTAAAAGCCAGAATCAGTTCTCCTGAGTTTTAGGAAAAGAACGATTCCTCCATTTGCCTATAAATCAGGAAGTGCCTCCAGGCTCTCTGAAAAACTTCTCACCAAAAAGGCCACCTCAAACCATTATGAAATAGTGATGGGAGGGTGGATGCGGTCACAGAGAAGCAGCTGAATCCTGGCTCCTACTGACTGGCTGTGCAACCTCGCTTTCTGCTCCTCTGTCTTAGCGTTTGGCTTCCAGTTAGCACTGTATCAGTGGTAGCTTTGGGAAGTTGCAGTTTTCTTCTAACCAACAGCCTCAGTACTGTCACTCGACACCGACACTTTGTGGGGCACATGTTCCCTTATCAGTAAGCCTTAGAAAGGCAGAGACTGAACAGGTCTCAGAAGCTCACCCTCTGAGAGCTTGCCTTACAACTCAGTGCCCCTGGATATGCTGGGAAAAGTCTGCCTCACACACAAGCACAGACCACACGCTGGCTAGCAGAACAGAGTGAGCTGTGGGTAGCTGTCTCTCCGTCCATTCATTTGTGCTCACTGTCCTGTGAAAACCTCCAGTCTGTGAAATTGATGGAGTCATAATTTGGAAGGTGGACCATCTGCCTGATCCCAAATAGGATTCATGAACTTGGAGGGATTTGCATTAGCTGTTTATTGCAACAAAAGGACTTATTAATTCACTTCACAGAATTGAGATTTCATACTTTTTTAGGATCATGGCCTTGTATGCCAGCTTGTATGGGTACTGGGTTTTTGATAGACACTGTGGTTCCTTTTATTTTATTTTGTTTTATTCTTCTAAAATCTTCTGCCTTTGACTTCAACATGACTGGCAGCAAATATAGTTGCCTTGATCTTTCCAGAGCTCCTCATCCTAATTCGAAGCATTCACCCTCTATAGGTAATGTTGTAGTACTCACAATATAAATATAAAGAAATGAAGGTGGTATACTTTTCTATTTATCTGCAAAGAAGGAAACCTAATTAGGTAAACAGGGGGAGTGAGATATGCTGATTAATTTAATTTCTGTTTAACTAAAAGCTAAAAAGAAAGCTTACTGTGATCTTGAATTCTGGAAACAAACACATCTTTCAATTGTACTAGCCCACCTTTTGTCTTAGAAGACTAAAAACGTGATCAGTTTAGATAATTCAGCTTTTGACAGTGCCTCAAAATTCACTAATATGAATATTTCAAAGATTTGATTAAACATTCATGTATTCTCACAAATGTTAGGAAAAACTATTCTTCAAAATTTATTTTTAAGTGATTTTCATCTTAGCATGGCCTCGGGGTACAGGCCTGAAGTCCCAGCCACTCAGAAGGGTGAGAAGGATTACAAGTTCTAAACATGCCTAAGCAACTTAGAGAACAACTTCCTCTCTCAGAAATAGAAACTAGCAAAAAAGAGGTGGGGGTATAGGCTAGTGGTAGAGTGCTTACTAAACATTCACAAGGACCTAAGTTCAGGACCTAGTTCCAGATTTGCATCTTATCCTTTCTATTCAGGAAAATGGGATTTTTTACCAATTAATAGAATTTGGGGGGAATCAATGGTTGAAAATATTTTTCATGAATTCTCTCCATTTTCAGATCACAGGGACATGACTACTTCCAGCACTGAGTTAATGAATTAGATTTTTCAGGTTCAGTTTTTGAGCAAAGTTTTGGGCCCTCCTTAATGTCAAAGAATGCCTACCTTGAAAATCCTTAATGCATCTATCTCCTGCGAGAGCTAACTTATATAGGCATGCTTTCTTAGAACTGTAAGTGAGCACCAGGACAAAAAGAAACTACACTGTAGGTTAATGTAGTGGTGTGCTCCTGGGATCCCATCACTTGGGAAGCTGAGGCAGGAGAATGAAGAGTTTAAGGCTAGTCTAGGATATATAGTAGGATCCTGTCTGTAAAGTAAAACAAATGAAACAGCTAACATTGGTGTGCTTTCTGCAGGAGGTAGACCCAAAACCAATGGGACGTGTATAGACCCTTCAAAACTGAGCTTAGCTTCTTGACTATTTAGGTGGGGCTTTGAGGATCCCCCACCCCAGATCCCCATCAAAGCTTTAGAACTGTGGGCTTGAATGGCTCCTGATGTTAGTGGTATGTGTATGTGTGTGAATGCTGGGGACTAAGCCATTCTGGTTTGCCTGGAACTGAAGGAGCTTCTTGAGGCTTGGGAGATTCAGTGCTAACCCAGAGAAAGTCCAAGGCAAATTGGGAGCAGATGGCTGGGAATATGTGTGTGGTTTTGGTGTCAGTTTCTTCAGCTTTCATTGTCCTGATAGCAATTCTGTATGAGGCTGAAGCACTGAAATGATGTATGTAATCAGTAAAACTGGTTCTTTATGCAATCCAGCATGGACAAGTCTGCTGGGTTGAAGGGTTACAGTGAATACTAGCCATGCCTTGCTGACTTGCATTTACCTTTGTAAGAAATAAGCATCAAATGTGAAGATTTCTTCAAATGATACCCGAGTCAGAGAGGATTGTAATTTAATCAGTCTATATACCACATAGATTTCAAAGTCACTTACAATCAATAACTAAACAACAGTAACGTAGATGTCACATTATTAAAATGGAAGAGGAAACAAAGGAGACTGGGAATTACCTTTGAAGGTTCCTGTCGTGGTGACTTTTGTTGGATACTGAAAGGAGAGGTGGGGTTGTTTGTCATTCACAGGGGGACAAACAGGATTCTTTCATGTTTACAGAGTCACCTTGGTGTCTGAAAGGACAATAGACGCCATGAAGGCTGTTTAGCAATCTAAGATGCTAGTCCATTTCTCTTTTTCTTATATTAATACTCTTATCTATAAAGGGGGAAAAAGGTGGGGCCCCTACGAGGAGATTTGAAATAAGAGACAATTGTGAAGGAGGATCAAAGATTGGGCAAACCAAATACACCTGGGTGTTCAGGAAGTTACTTCCTATGGCATTACACCTCTCAGCTAGGGGCCCCAACTGGCCTATTCTGCTTTTAGGGAGTATGCCAGTGTTAGCCCTGGACCCTATGCAGCCTATAGATGTCTTAACTCACTGGTCTTCCTAGGGTAAGATCAGTCATCATAGAGTTAAAAATTACTTATTATTCATTCATTGTATATGGATGTGAGAAGTGAGAAAGACACACACACACACAACACACACACACAGAGAAAAGAGAGAGAGAGAGAGAGAGAGAGAGAGAGAGAAGAGAGCGCAGATTCATGCGTACCATCGAATACATGTAGAGGACTGCCCCTTATCAATGTGAGGATTGAACTCAGGTGCTCAGGCCTGCCCACAAGTGCCTTTATCTGAGGAGCCACCTTGCAGGCCTATGATAGATTTTTTTTTGTATTATTTATATTAGACCCATGTCTTATATCCCATCTTTCTGTCTGTCCATTTATCCATCCTTTTCTTCATCTGTGGTTTTAATATGGTTTTTTTTCTCTTCTGAAATTTAGGTTGAAATCTGCCAGTATAGGAGGATGGGAGGCGGGGCCTGATGGCAGTTACTTGGATTATGGGGTTGGTGTCCTTATAAGTATGAACACCTTTCTTTCAGAAATGGGATCAGTTATCACTAGAATAGGGTCTTATAAAATCAATTTTAACTTCTTTGGCTTTCTCTTGCCTTCTTTCCTATCATTATCAGATTCCCCACTTCCTGGCTTTGTGTTCTCTGCCAACAGTGTCACTAAACAGTCCCCCTGAAAGCTGCCTCTGAAACCAGCATGTTTGAAAACCTCCTGAAGATGGAGAATGGGGCTGACCCTGCTCCTAGTGTGCTGGGGGAGAGGTCAGTGGGTAGTGAACATGGTGTTCACTGGGCAAAACTGGAAATGCCTGCTGAGAGCGCCCTGTGTGCATTGCCCTGGTTAGGTACCTTGCAGCCATCAACTCAGTACCCATATCAGTGTTGTGAAGCAGAAGCTGTTACTCTTCCCTTGTGGCACACATCTTTGCAGGTACCTTCTATCAGCTAGCCTATGTCGTAGTTTCCATGGACTTGGCTGCTCACCACTCTCACTGGCTCATCTTTAAAGCCTAACTTTGGGTCACTGCAGCTATTTGACTCACAGCCATAGCTGTGGGGGTGGGAGACTTACATCCCTCTCACCACTGCAACTCGCCTATTGCAGGGTATGGAAGCCTGGGTTTCTTGCCTGAAGCTAGGGCTTCACATGACTGCTCACCTTACATGACTTCTTCTTTCTCCATCATCATAGATGACTTTCTTTGAGCACTTCTTTCTATTCTAATTCTCAAGTTCAAGTTCTGCTTTGGGGTAGGGGTGGGGTTCCATAAAGACACTAGTTTTCACTAGTGCAATAAAGAGAAAGAAAAGATGGTTCCCTTTACAGGGAAAATCACTCTCTAAGCTTACATGACTAAAGCAGGAAGATTAGGACATGAACTGGTCAAAGGGCGGGGCTCCTGTCACCACTCCATTATGCCTATGAAGTGAAGGATAGCTCAAAGGCAAGGTAGACTGGTGGTCTTACCACAGACCTGCAAGTGAATCCTCACTGAGAAACATGGCAGTGGACTCACAAGGCAGCCATGCTCTACATCAAAGCCTCTTTCTTGGATTGTCCCTAGCACCTGGAGTTTATTCACTTTCCCAGATGATCTTGCTGTCATAGTTTGTTTCCGATGTCACATATTTCCCACTGGCTCTAGTGCTGACTCTCTGGAGGGTCTTTCCATGGGGGAGGGATAGACGTCCAGTGTAACTGCTGCTGGCCAGATTCCCATCCATTGTCCATTGTTCCCCCTGGGTCTGGTCAGCTCCGTGTGTGCACAGTATGAAGTCACCTATCAGCACATTTCCCACACAGGACTGGCTTAGTCCAGGACAAAGACCCTCTCTTCTACCCTTCCTCCCAGTGTGCTGGGAATCAGGCCAACCCTATTCTATGTTTTCAAACATGCTAATTTCGATGGCAGCTTTTATGGTGATTATCTAGTTAGGATCTTGACCTCAAAACACCTTATTGATTGTGGATAAAAAGTTTATCCTTTCAACCATTAAAGTATAGTTTTACTGGAAAATTGTCGCTTGTTGGAAAAGAGCTCCTTGGCCCCTTGAGGGATGCTATTGGCCACAGTGTGGATTGACTGGATGGGACCAGTTCACTGAAGGGGGAAGGGGCTCATAGTCCATATGTCCAGGTAGATTCCAGGACTTGTTTTGTTTTGTGATGTGTTTATCAGTCCAAGGATCCAACCCTACGGTGTACAAGTTCCTGATTGCTTTATCTGCAAGACACAGGTTTTCCTTTGGAAATGAATTGTGTTCTATCCTGGCAGAGCAGAGGTGACATTCTCAGGGAGAGAACAGCAGAAATGGCTCTGGAATGGATGACAGTACTGGGACTGTGTGATTCACACAGCAAGGATAAAATAGTAACGCTTTGCTGCAGGACAGATGGCTGCAGGGAGAATATTTATAGCAGTGACCCAAGAATGACTGTGGAGAAAATCCTTCTGCATAGTGATGGGGAAAGGTGCTCCAAGGAGGCATGTTGTCTAAAAGATGGTCTTGCTGTTGCCTGAGGCCCAGACGCTGTAGGCCCATCACTACCCGAGACAATATTCGCGGTAATCATGAAGTGTGTACATGTCATACCTCCATCTGTGCTCCGCACAGATGGGAAAGGTAGGCACTGATGCAAAATGATAAAGTTATTAGGCATCTGTAAATGACTTTTTCATGTCCATGTCGGAATCCCCAGGAGGAAGGGCCACATGCTATAGAATGTATGTGAGATTTTGAGAGCACCACTGTCAGAATGCATGCTGAAGACATAGCTGTGAAGGGACCTGAGTAGAACTCAGACAGGAAACATAGAACCAGACCAAAGAGAATATGATGGGGTTGGAACTGAGGTGTGTCACTAGTCTCAATTGCTCTGAACTGAGACTTCAGCAACTGCCTGGGGACGAAGTGATCCTAATTACTATGGGAACAGTACTGCCAATGAGGCCTTGTCACTACCTGAAATTTTCTAACTCCAAGAACTGCATCTAGTATGCTTCATGGCCTGGGTTCAGTAATTTGCACTGTATCATTTATTTTTCTCATGGTTGTGACTTAGTCTAACAAGAAGAAAGTTAAGGGTAGAAGGGTTTGCTTGGGCTTACAATTTAAGAGGACACAGTCTGTTGTGGTGTGGGAGGAACGTGGGTAAGGGTCTGTGGTAGCAAAGAGGTGTGTTCAGGGCTTGTTACATCTCAGCAGACCGGGAAGCAGAGTTTGGACCCAAAATGAAGCCCACCATCACAACCCAGTCACAATTCTTCCAACTAAGCGCCACCTCCAAAAGTAGCACCAGCACCTGGGACCCAAGTGATCAAGTGTACTAGCCTATGGGAGACATTTCGTATTTACACGATTCCCGCTTCAGGGTTCATTATAGAAAATCATCAAAATTAAATATCTAAATTAGTACAAAAGTCACTATCTTAGGGCTCTGCCTGAAGAGACCTAGATACTGAATGATTACTTTCAAGGTATGAATAGGATTTCATGAACAGACAATACAGAATGTTTATGTTCCCAAAGTCACCCTTCCCCAGAATTGATTTAACTGCCTCCTTCCTTCCTTTCCTCTCTCCCTCCCTGCCTCCCTTTCCCTCTCTCTCTCTTTTCTCTCTCTTTCTTTCCCCCTCTCTTCCTTGGGATAGGATCTCATTCTGTAGCACAGGCTACCTCTGAACTCACAATCCTCCTTGCTTCAGCTTCTCAGGTGCTGGAATTACACCACACCTAGGCAGTTTCTTTAAGTAAGAATTTTACCTTTTAAAAGTACACTTAAAAGATAGTGTATACATGCATGTATGCATGAGTATGCATGTGTACAGTAGTAAAAGTATCTTCTATATGACACTAGGCTAAAAAAAGCTAATCTCAAAATACTGCTATAACTGGTTTAGAGAAAACAGCTACATGAAAAATTGCATTGTATATACACCAACAGTTATTTTTCTTAAGAACATCCTTTTGCAAACTAATTAGTTGAATCTTCATTTTTCCCATGTCTGCCTTATTTTAGTGGAAGATCCAAGAGAATCTTGGCATTTACTTATTTGTTGTCTGGCTAATAATATCAGCAAAATTTATTATGTGTACATTAAGTTCTCAAGAGGAATCACCAGTGTACTTAACAACCCAGTGTAGTCCTTTTCAAGATAATTAACACAGTGTCTGAAGGACAGCTTTTCTGGAGGATTCAACCTTGCACTCCATAGAGAGAAATTTGACCTTGGGTTAGTTCACCTTAGCAAGGAACAGCTTACTTTCTCATTACCTTACCTCAACATCACTCCATCATCTCCACCCAGAGACTACGATGAGTTAATTTCCTTTTATATTTCTGACATATTAATCAGCATGTCAACCAGGAAGTTTGAGTGGCCCATACCCCAAGTTAGACTTAGTCTTTGTGTCTGATCCTATACTGGACTTCTGCTAGGGCCACTTGACATGTAAGCCTTGGAATACAATGACTAGGTGACCATTTAGCACTTAGATCCCCTTCCCTTGATGAATAAATGTTGAAATAACTTGTCTGCTGACAGTTATGGAAAGAGTTACTCTAAAGAGTTGGATACTTTGATGTCCTAGGTCACAGCAAGGTGTGGCTGTTTGCTGCAACAGTCCTGGACTAACTGAGTGCTCCCATCAAGGGGAGGCAAGGCTAGAGAAGACTGTGCTGCTGGCCTTAGGAAGGTTCCAAAGCAGAATATAAATCTGCAGATGGGCTGTAAGTTCTCTGATGACAAGGCCTCCGCCTTATTTCCACTGTGGCTCTGGTAACCAGCTCAGAGCTTTGAATACAGAATCCCTCATGAATGTTCATTGAGCTCTAGCATCACTCGGCACTGGTTTTCAGTGGTGACCCTCACTGGATGACTTCAACATGGACTCATGTGTCTACATGGTATGGGGTACTATCATGGACTCAGATGTTTGTAGTACCTCAGGATTCAAAAGGGTGTGGTTGATATGGGGGGAGGGAGACTGTCATGAGACAGCAAAGTTCCAGGGCCAGGCTGAGATACAAAAGCAGGCTTTTTGACCTTGGAGATATGTGGAGTCATTATTTTTCTTATCATTGACCAAATATGAAAAAAACAGCTTAAGGAAGGAAGGATTTATTTTGGCTCATGGTTTCAGAGAGTTCAAGCTATAGTTACTCAGCTCCATGCACTTGGGTAGAACAACATGTTAGCGGGTATAGGCTGTTCTTCACTCCTTGGTGGTTACGAGGAAGCAAAAGGGAGTGCTGGTGCCCTGTTGGCTTTCTCCTTTCTCCTTACTACTCACCGGCCCTCCCCCATTCCAGCATATGGATGGTGCTGCTAGGGGTGGATCTTCCTCCCTCAATTAATCCTCCCTGGAAAGACCCTCATAAGACACCCAAAAGTGTGCCTCAGTTCCTTATGTAATTCTAAATCCAGTCAGGCTGACAATGAATATTAAGCATCACAGAAGTTATCTGGTAAAAGTAAGGCAGAAGTAGATGGAGTAACTTGTTACCAAACTGCAGAGACAGCCTGGGTATGGAGAAAGAGCCAGAGATGGGGAAAGCCCGGTCCTGAGAACTTCCAGGGTTGGAGCACGAGTATGACCTGCACAAGGGTGTTTAGGAATGCACGGCTGGCTCCATTCTGTGCATGGCATCCACTGAGATCTCAGGCTAGGACCAGATGGGGGATGGGGCCCACAGGAGAAAGGAGAGGAGCTCGAGACGGCAGTGGAGCACTCCTGAGCCTGGGCAAAATGGTGTCTCAAGACCCAGGGAAGCTTAGACCTTCCAGATACAGTCTTCTAAGTTAATTTGCAATTATTTTCTTTCCCACTGAACAATGTGCATTTAGGTTGAAACCTAGAAAGCATGTAAGAACTGAATTAAAGTGCAAGAACTAAGGTTTCAGTGAGCTTGAGTCTCCAAGTGGCGGTCATAGAAGACTTTGGGGTCTACCTGCTGAGGAAACAGTGATGGGGAGTTTAATAGGAGGAAGATGGGTTGTTTATTGAGAAAGGAAAATGATAGTTATCTGAGGGGAATTAATTATAGAAAAATGAGGCTAAAATTTACTGTAATTATGAAAATTATCTTCCTTCTAAAGGAAGAACACGCATGTGTACATACACTATACACTTACGTATATCCCCCATACTGCATACATACTACACAGATTTGTACATATTCGTACACATTCACAATCATATACAGTGCAGTCAAAATGAGTGGAAAATACTTATACACAATGTATTCTGTAAAGAAAATACGTTTGTAGGAATAAATAAATGTTTTTATTTTTACCTTTAACATACCATGAACACAACCAGGATAGAAGTTATCAGTAGTGTGCTAAGAGAAGACTTGACATTATATCTTGGCATTTCATTATTTAATAAAGACTAGCTACTTTGTTAGTATGTCAGAGCCCCTGACTCCTAGAAGAATTTTTAAAATTCAAGATTAGATATGCTTAACTTTGCTTGCCTTTGTATCTCCTTTAAAAAGCAGCCTTCTTCCCCTCACCATTCACTGCCACCTAGTGAATTTATTTGGGAAAGACTACAGCTTTAGTCAGTGACTAAAAATGAATTATAATGAAGCAGGGTGGGAGCTCTCACCAGTAGGATGCTGCTGGGATAATGCAATTCAACTCCATTGGATAAAGCAGGTAAACAAAGCCACAGCTCAGTGGAGGTTTCTGGAGAGAGTAGTTAGGTGCCAGACAACATAGGGTTTCATCTGGCTTCATAGATTGAACCAAAACACAGGGAAAAATAGTGTGATACATACCACAAGTGAGGGTGGAAGAGAAGAGCAAGAGGAAGAGGGAAGTCGTTGCTGAAGTGCCTGTGCACAAGTGAGGTATCAAAACTATACTAATGAGGCTCCCTGGGGCAATGATCTGGGAAGTGAAGGAAGTGCTAATTGGATCTGTGATGTAGGCCTGAGAGGGTCTCCTATACATGCAGCTTGGTCTCCTTGCTGAACGCTTCCTAAAGGGAGTGCCAGCCTACACCTCCCTTCCCTGGTTACCTAGTGCACAAAGGAAATACTGCTCCCTTTCCCCACCACAATAAAACTGCCTAAGAGAGGTGAGCAGGGGACTGGCTCAGTGAGCGCTCCCTACCTGGCTCTGCCTGGCTGGGCCTTGGAATCTACCCTACCTCTCTCTGGGAAGAATTGCTCAGGTTGGACAAACTACCTGCATAGCCTCCTACCCCACCCAGGAAAGAAACACTGGAGATCCACAATGGCTGCTGCCATGAAGTGAGCATGCATGTGTACACACACATGCTCAGATGTATCTTAGCTGTATGTGTCCTGTGCACACATGTGAGTGCATGCTAGTATTCAGACATGTGTATGCTTGTGTGTGTGCATGCATGCTTGGCTGTATATCTATAAAAATGCATGTGTGTATGTGTGTATGTGAACAGATATATGCAACGTGTGTGTGAACAGTAAGGGATGGTTGAACTCAATCTGCATCACCTTTGAGCTTTAATGACTGAAAATTAAAGGGCTTGTTAAGGATGCTTTGGTTCAAAAATCAAGACAGTAAAAGAATCTAATGACTTTAATAATTTAATGAGGGCTAGATATGTAGGTCAATTGATAGAGTGCATAGCATGCACAAGGCTGGGTTTATCAGTAATACTGCATAAATAAGGCATGGTGCTATATGCCTATCATCTCCAAACTCATGAAGTAAAAGTAAGAGGGTCAGAAGTTCAAGGCTATCCTCAGCTACATGAAGTTGAGCTCAGCTTGGGCTAGATGAGTCCCTGTCTCAAGAAAAGAGACAGACAAAAATGAAACTCTGATGTATTCTTTTACTCAGGATTCCACTGATCATTTAGCTCGTGTCATCTCTCCCCAGCTGACTTCCTCCAAAGTAAATGTCCTTTCCGGGAGCTAGTTCAAGTTTTGAGAGCTGAATGGAACTGACTAAACGCTTCCTTCTATCATTTTCAGACTGTGTACAAATCTGCCCCATTACAGACTTGGTGGTATATCTCTCTGAATTATTTTATATGTGTACTTCTAAATATACTCTCACCCTGATCACTTTCCAACCTGTGCAAGTGTGGCTCCCTTGGTCCATTTCTAAAGAGTCTACGTAGCATAGTCAAACATAGTCTATGCTATATGGTAGATCAAACCTTTATCCCACAGGAAGCAATGAAGACCACATGTGTGTTTTCCAACCACATAACAGTGTAGAATCAAGAGCAGCCAATGAGCTTTCCATGCAGGGACCAACCTCTCCAAGGCTTAATTAACCCAGGCCTCTGTTGGAGGTTGCTGGTCTCAGCCCAGGGCAAGACCAAAGTGCCTGTGGAAATAGCCATTCTCCACGAATCAATGAAACAGGAAGAATAGGGATGCATACGGAATAAAGATGGAAAACTAGAATGCCACAACCATTCTTTGAGTTAAGATGGAGAAAGTTTACAAAATTAATCCTTGTCTCTTAGGAATAAAAGCTACATACTGAGTCCTTTAAAAATTCATATGTTGAGGTCTATTTAATTTCCAGTGTGCTGGGAGACTTAGGTGATGAGGTCCTTAAGGAAAAATATGCATGGGATGATTGTCCTTACGAAAGAGAACAGAGGTATTTTTCTCCTTCTTTTCCACTATGTGAAGACACACAGAAGTTACTATCTATGATGAGGAACGGGCCCTCACCAGGCATGGACTTGATCTTAGACCTCGAGTCTCTGGAGCCTTCTGCTGTTTATAATTACCCACATATGGCATTTTGCTGCAGCTTTGGTGGACTAAGGCACCTTCTTATGCAAGTATTTTCCCTGACAGCAATTACATAGAGGGACTTTACACCATCAAAGTCATGTTTCATGGAGATTGTTGACTAAGATCTGAGCTCCTGATATAGGGAGAAACAGCATCCCTTGGAGAGTTCTTAGTCTTACTCATAAAACAATTCAAGAATGGACTCAAACAGAAGCTTTAGGACTAAGAAAAATCCTTAGGGATGGCAAGGTAGAAATCTTGGCAGCTGCCCTGAGGAAGAGAATAAAGGGAAAAGAAAAAAAAGCCATAAAGGCATGTGGGTATAGAGTGTACATGGAGGTCAGACATGTGGTGGAAATACAAGATGCTAAAGCAGCTGAAAGCACTGAGGAAAGCACGTTTAGAAAAGATATATGAAGGAGAAATGCTTCAGAAAAGTGGCAGACTTACAGAAAACTACATATCCGTAAGCACTGCACTAGGAGATGGGATTCCAGGCAGGAAGAATTCACTATCTCATTACCGCACTAGATACTCTGTCCATTTATTTAGCATGACTTAAGGTGAACCTAGCTTCCTAGGGGTGGTTCTATGACTAGATGATTGACCAGTGAAACTGGAAAGATAGGCCTCTAGACAGACAGACTAGAGAGTTTATTTGATTTTATTTGGTCAGTTAATCTTACTGGGCTTTTTGATACACTAGCACTAACAAAGATCCTCTGGCCAACTTTGAGGAAAATTACTGCTGTTGAGGCTTGGATCTGGAATGTGTTGAAGGTTTAGGGTTCTAATGTGATTGGATCATGAGGCCTGCCATCTCATCAATGGAGTCAAAGATGGACTGTTGGGAAGAGCTGAAAACTGCTAGATGTGTGGCCTCACTGGAGGAAGTAGGTCACTGGCCTGTGCCTTGATGGGGATTTTTGTTCCTGGAACTTTCCTTACTCTGCTGCGTGGCTGATGTGAGGTGAACTGTTTGTGTTCCGTAAGTGGCCTAAAGTGATGACCAAAGAGTCATGGACTGCAACTTCTGAAACTGTGAGTCAAAATAAATTGTCCCTCCTTTAAGCTGTTTATCTCAGGTATTTTGTTACTAATAAAACTTCATTTAAAATGTTTTGTGTGTGTATGTATGTTCACACATATGGTACAGTGCCCATGCTTATCTATGAACATATGAGCCAGAGGGCAAACTCAGGTGTTGTTCCTCAGGAACTGTCCAACTAATTTTTTTGACACAAAGTCTCCCACTATGACCTGAGGCCCACACTGCAGAGTCAGCTCGGCTTGCTGGCCAGCAAGTCCCCATGATTCTCTTGTTCTTCTGTCTCTTCCTTCCCAGCACTGGGATTACAAACACACATCACTAGGCTTGGCTTTTTATATGGCTCCTGGAAGTCAAAGCCAGGGTCTCATGTTTATGCCGTGTGCACTTTACTCATTTTATATCCCTAGCCCCAAATGTCTTAACCCAATTTTACAAACAAAATTTTTCACTAGACAGATTAGATAAAGTTATGAGAGAGAGCAAGTCTGAAGCAATGAACTTGCATGGAGTTCAGCCCTCTTGGCCATGAAAAAGACAAGTCATTCCTGGACTTCTCCATCTAGTGGCTTACAACTTGGAAGAGACACTTGAGCACAGACTGGACAGACACAGGGTAGGAAGCTGACAGCAGAAGTGTTATTTCCTCCCTGCTGAAGGCATTAGCGACATGTTTATTAAGCTGCTTGTCATTCTTTATGCACCAAGGAATAAAAAAGTGTCATTTTTTAGAAGATACCTTGTTTTGGAAGTGCATCACAGACTCTCCACTCTGCTGGCCCATAGGAAACTTTCGAAACATGCATTTTTGAACTGTTGAGCCAAAATAAACCCTTCTTCCCATAAGTTGCTTTGGCCATGCATTTGTTCTCAACAACTAGGAAAATACCTAGTGCACATGGCAATACTCAAGTAACTTGTGACAGCTTGATTTGAACCAAGATAAACTGGTTGAGAGTCTGGTTTATAAACTAAGACTTCTACTCTGTCTATTGACTGTCCCCTCAATCCCTCTTCTCTTCCGCTGGTGCAGACTCCCAATGGAGCACCACTTTCTGGGTCCCACTTCAGTGTGCTGAGCTTTGCTGGCCCTTCCGCTTCCTGCTTTAGACTCAGCTCAGCAAAAGCCAGTTACTGACTTGGGATGTCCTGTCATTTAGGCCAAGTTTATTTTTTGCCCTCAATTTGATTCACCCCAACTTGTGAATGTAAAGTCACTAATATATTGAGAAAAGAATCTTTTCTCTTGTCAATCACTTGTTGATTTGAAGTAGCATCTGTATTGGATCTTTAAACAATTATTTACAGACATCTAACTGTAGCCAAAACTCAAGATATCTGGATACTTGGGAGAAATGCCTGGAAAAAGTCCATCACAAATATCTTCAAATGATGTTTCATGGTCTATAAGGACAAGGCGGGATGCAACAGACTCCACTGAGAGAACTTTTATTTTGAAAATTTATGTGTTCATTTATTTCAGTTTTATGAATATGAATGTTTTGCCTGAATGTGGAAGTTAGAAGAGGATGTCAAATCCCTTAGAATTGGAGTTACAGATGGTTGTTAGTGGCCATGTGGGTGCTGGGAACTGAAATAAAATTCTTGGGAAGAGCAGCCAGTTCTCTTAACTGAGCCATCTCTTCAACTCCGAGAGAAGTTTTAGGAAGAGCTGTTTCAGAAAAGACTCTTCCACATATAATTCTCCCTTTTAAATTTGTGTATGCAGGCAAGTTGACACCCGATATATTTGATTTCTTATACTCATTGATCTCAGGATCAGCCAGACATCTGAAACGACATGAGAAAAGCCAAATCTGTCTTAAGACTGTGGAAGACAGTATGTAAGATTGCTGACCTATACTTATTTTGTGATTGACAAGCTTTTAGCTGAATTTTATCACTCTTTTCTAGCAACACTTCCCTTCCTAGGTTTTTTAATAATCAGAAAAAGTGACTTTGGGAATATCAAGCATTTGATTACTGAGTGGGCAAACTCTGAACTGGGAGTTTAGAGTATTAGATGTAGCTTTACTAGATCCTTCCTGGCTGAGCAAGTTCATACATGTTTTAACAACTCAAACCCACATTTCTGGATCTTTACAATGTGTGGTTGGTTGACATCATCATGTTTATACTCTAGGCCCAATTTCAGGAGTTCTTACAAGCCCTCTGCATCCTTCCCTCCAGTCCCTTTTCCAGGTTTCTGCAGGAGTAGCTTTATCTGCTACATATATTTTAGGAATCTCCATACTATTTCTATTTTTAAATAGTCCACTAATAACAAAGAAAATGTGAAAGTCTCTGAGCTGTGTGACAGTTAAATAGCTTCTCACTTGGTTGATTTACATCCCTTTGTCAGCAGTCATAGACCCAATAAGGACACTACATATGGAATGCCGGTAAGATTTTAATGGAGATGGGAATTTCTTATTGGCTAGTGATGCTGGAGACATGAAAGTGTTACTATTGCAGCACGTTACTCATGTATATAAATGGAGATATGAACAAGCCCATTGCACTGACAGTCATATAAAAATACAGCACACAGAATTATGTACAGTACATAATACTGGCTAATGAAAAGACTAGGTTATTGGCTTACATAATGATTATACTTTTTAAGAATCATTATTCTAAAGTATATTCTTTTTACTTATAAAAATTACCGTAATATAGGGTTCTGTGTTATGGTTACCAACCATCTTGGATATCTCATGTTTATGTCTCTTGATTGCATTAAGATCCCACACTAAAATAATGATTGACTCCCACCATCTAGGTATGTTTAGATCAACACATTTTATGATGTTCACAAAATGATGAAGTTACTTAAATATACATCTCTCAGAAGAAGTCCACATGCAGTGACACATAATTGTCTTATTTGAAGAAGATTTGCATTTCCCAGAATGTTCTACAGCTGTTCTTGAAAGCAGAGGGGTTGCCCTGCACTGGTTAACTTTGCTAAGATGCTTTCTAGACTTTTAAGTGAAAGAGGTACTTTCTGCAAGGCTAGTTTGATGAGAAGGTAAACTTGGCTGTGTTTTCTGCCCTGGAAAGGCTCTTCCTCAAATACCATTGGCTGAAAGTCAAAGGACATACATTTATGCTTTATTGTAAGTTACAGATGAATTAATTTCAACAGATCTTTTTCAGAAAGGAGGCAGAATTTTAAAATGGTATTGGGAACCTAGAGCAAAGAACGTCAGATTCTGTTCTTAGGCACCTGTTTGTACAACCACTATCCCCAAGTTTGTGAACTTCTGCCTTCAACAGGCCTCTACACAACTCATCTCTTCTTATGGATAACGCCATGGACAATTCCCAGGGGAAGTCACAGAAGAACCATGTTTTATTCCTTTCTCCTTCATCTTCATATTTCCTATCAGGACCATTCCATCTAATCTTAAGAAGATTTTTTACCTAGTATTTGATGAGCATCAGCCTCTTAGCTATTTATAGGCTCTAACTGAGAAAATTCATTCAAGTTCAACCTACACACTGCCATGCACTTAGGGAATAGAAGAAATACTACCCAGATTAGGGAAATGTTTCCGTTGTTAAAGTGCTTGCCATCTAAGCATGAAAAAATGAGTTCATTCCCTTCAACTGAAGTAAGAAATCTGTATGTGATGGTCCACATTTGTAATCTCAGTGCTGAGCAGTGCTGAGCAGGCAGAGACAGGCAGATTCCTGGGGCTCCCTGATCAACAAGCCTAGCTTAATGGGTGAACTTCAGGCTAACGAGAGACCCTGTCTCCAAAATAAGGTGGGCAGTGTTTCTGAAGAATGACACCCAAAGTTGTCCTCTTGTCTCCATACCTATACACACATATCTGCACCAGTTACCTGCACACATGGGCACACTTGCACACACACACACACACACATATACACTTCCTCCCAGTTATGTGCCTCTTTGGAAAACACACAAAATGCAAAAGAACTCCAAAAAAAGCACACAGGGAAAGAAAGCCATGGGGAAAGAACCCAAATGTGGAAGTTCACAGGTTGTATGACTGTTTGATAAGTGACAGAGCCCGAGGTCTCCGTCTCCCAGGATATATATTCACAACCTAGAGCATAATTTCTCTCAAGGGATAGACTGAAGGACCCCCAATTGTTTCTTATTAACCAAGTGTTAATTATGGAGATGTGACAGTGTACCCAAAAGGCAGATGAGCAAAACCCAGTTGAATCCCACAACGTATGACACTGGCCTTATTATAACCCACAATTTAAAAAGCTCTCAAAGTGTAAGGACTTCTAATGGGCAAGAATAGCCCGGGGGGACTTCCTTCTGCTTATCTGCAAGTTTTCTAAATTTTAAACATAGTGTGTGAACTTCAAAGCTTATTCAGACAGATTTGGCTTCTAGTACAAGTTTAGAGATGGTAAGGAAAAAATGTATTGAAAAGAACAGGGCTTGGGTGTTCTCATTTGGGCATGTAGCCTTTAAATAGATCTGACAGCTCAATTTTCCAATATGATATGCAGGAAACATGAAATTAACTCCAATTATATCCGCTACAGTGATTATGTACGCAGGAGGTTTCAAAGGGGGCAACTTGTCACAGCTATTTCTTGAAGCTTTATTTTCTAGAATTCAAAACCTAGCCCACAGAAAATCAAGAACATGTAAAAGACAAAAGAAGCCAGAGGGAGGAGCCTAAAAACATTTCCTTTTGTTTTATTTGGGTGTCATTCCTGTCTGCTTTCATAACATAAGCCTCTGCTAGTCAACAACTTGTATGTCAAGGATAATGTGACAGACATCATTGATGTCAACCTCAGCGCCCTTTAGGATCTTCATGTACTAAAACATACATTTAGATCAGATCAGCAATGTGCCCATTTCACTGAAAAGTTTATACACATGTGTCCTCTCAGAGCCTAATATTGGTTCAATATGTGCTTATAAGTTCCTTGAAAGGATAGAAATATAACTTTCAGTTTTTTTCCTTAGCACACTGGGAATCCAGATGTGATACTTGAACTTCAAATAGTCATTTGGGGATACTGAGGGTGATGGAGCAATAAACTACCAAAGGGCTGGGCGCCCAGCACTGCAGTGTGTGTATTGTGACAACCTCACTTATCATTCTTTAGGCACTGACTACCTTTTTAAAAAATTATTTACTTATTTATTTTTATTTTATGTGAATGATTCTTTTGCTTACATGTATGTAAGTGTACTCGTGTTATGCGTTGCCTGTGAGGGCATTAGATCTCTGAAACTGGAGTTAAAGATGGTTGTTAGACACTATGTAGGTGCTGGGAACCGAATGCAAGAGCAGCTAGTGTTCTTAATACCTGGCCTCCAGCTCTCGCCTTGCTTTTTGAGATAGGATCTCCCACTAGCCTGGAAATGGGCAGAGTAGATGAGGTTAGACAGTGACTTTATTAGAAATTAGACATTTAATAGTATATTATAACATGTTATTCTGCTATTGTTTATAATAAAAGGTAGTAATTTAAATATATATACAAAAATGTATATACAAAAGATAGGAATTTAAAGAAAGTAACCATGATATTTTTCTTACAGTTAAACAATAACTTCTTAATGCTATCAGAATTTGTTTAAATTTCTTCAATTAAGTGTGTGTTTTTGAGAAACTGTTTAGGCAAAATTCAAGTAAGTCTATAAATAAGCGTCAGTTGCTATGTCTCCATTTCCTTTTAGTCTAGGTAGTGCCCTCTTCCTCTTTCTTTTTTCTTGTAAATCCTGTTTAGCACATTGGGTCATTTGCCATCACAGCTTCACACAGTTTCTGATCAGGAAAGTTTAAGATGTTCTTCGATCCCCCATACTTCCTGTAAATTCAGCAACACTGTTTCATAATTGGTGGTGTTCCATCCTACTAGTCTATAGCATGTCTGATTTTCCCACTTTGTGTGATATCCTCATGGTAGTGATTTTTGCCTAACACTGTTAATTCTTTAGACATTGCAGCTGTCTTTCTTGTTCTGTCATTCCTTCTTCATTAATTTGTTGCACTGCACCCAGCACAGGAAACGCCCTATTATTTGCTAATTTTTTCAAAATAGTTTCTTAGTATCAACAAAAAGTGGCATATGAGTTTGTTTCAAGTATCATGAATTCCAGGATTCAAGCAAATATGATGCATTTCAATCCATCCATTATTATCCCAGGGTGATCAAATTGTCTGACCATGGTAATGGGAGCCAGTGAGTCGGCCTCAGAGTTTGTTTGACATAACTTTAGTTATATAGAGCTTCCTTGTTTTTGATGTGGCCACTTCTTCAAAGACATCGATTCTTTTTCATTGGAACTGGTATGCAGATGTCATAATCTGAGGACCACGAATAGTGGTTGCTACTCCACTGCTGAGGGGTTACTCAGGATTAGAACTGGGCACTTGTATTTCCTTTCAGGTATAAAGTATGTCATAAATTTATGCTGATACTTCCAATTTAGATTCTCTTTTCTTTCCAAAGACAAAAATCTGGATCTTACGCATGCCAACACTATTACTCACCTGCTTACACATCTATTCACACTGCAGTCTCAAAATACCAAAGTCAGCATTCCCAACCCCAAAGTGACTGACATTCTTTAAGATATTTTTGTTAAGTTCTTTAGTCCTTAGAGATACATAACAAAATTGTTGATTTAAAAGGTGCTTTGGTTTGAGTAGTTCTTCTCAGTGAGTTTATTCTGCAAACTAGATACATACTCAGGCTTATGCTCTTGTATTTAATATCTAGGGGGTATTTATTTAAAGTTAATTTTTAGTCATTATGTAATATGTTTACATAATTCTAAATCTATAAACAAAGCATAGCCTAAGGTCATAGCTTCTATTGTTATTTCATTATCTTATTCTCTCATTTTCCCCATACATAACCATGATGATGAAGACTGAATTTTATTTTACTTTATTAGATATGAGCAAATGTGCACAAGTATGAATAATGTTCATTTTTTAGCAAAAAGTACATATCCCCTACTTCACTTTTTCGTATAACAAAATGTCCTAGAAATGACTGCAGTAATACAGCAAGAAGCTGCTTGTTACTTCTTTGTGGACATGTGTATGTGTTCATGTATGGATGTGTGTGTGTGCATGTCAGTCCATGTGTGGAGTCCAGAGATCAACCTGGGCTACCATTCGTCAGCTTCTGTCTACCTTGTTTTTTAGAACAAGTCTCTCACTGGCTTGGAACTTGCTGAGTAGGCTGTTTGCAGTGAGCCCCAGGGAGCTGCTTGCTGTCTCCCTGGAAATGTGTGTACAGACTGTGCCCAGTTCTTTAAAACACCAGACCCGGCCACTTAGTACTTGTGTCTGCAAGATAAGCACTTTACCAGCTGAGAGATCTCCTTAGCCCCTCATTCCTTTGTAGAGATATAAGATGCTTTGTATGATTGGACTGCAGTTTCTTTACTCAGACACCTGTCAATAGGTATGTGAGTGATTTTAAGTTGATGTTTGTTGTTGCTGTTGTTATGGATATGCTTTTATGTATTGTCAGATCTGTCTCAGGAATAGACCTCTAGAAATGTGCCAGAGAATAAATGCAGACTTTTTTTTTTTTGCTATTTACTACTATATTGTCAAATTCCTCTCTGTAGGAAACTATACCATTTTGAATTCCTACCAGCAATTTTAAGAAAGTCTTCATTTTTTGCTGTTTCACCAACAAAGCCCATTGCTAGACTCATGAATGTTATTCCTCTGACAGTAAGAAGTGATGTTTCCATGTGGCTGGGATACACAGTTCTCTTAATGTCAGGGAGATGAGCACCTTTCCTAGATGTCATTTGGATCTGCAAATAAATGCATTTTATAACATGCTTTAAGTTATATATTATAAGTGATTTATAGATGCCTTTAGTACTATTCAGTCAATCTGGGCTGGTTGCTCAGAAAATCTTTTGGAGCACTAATTGCAGAATCTGTCTGAGGTTTCTAGAAGCTTCTTATACCTTATAGGACAGTACCTCTGAGAGGTATTATGTGATCTGACGTTCAAACCCTTTGTGAAGTCTGGGTCACGACTGACAACATGCCTAAATTAGAACACTGCTTGAATGAACACCCACAAAGACCTTCACTATTTATTCTAATGAGAATCTGTCCCACTAGAAACCTTTTCATGGAGAGCATAATCAAATTAGGCAGCCTTTCTTAGCAAAAATGAGAGTGAAGAAATGCCTCATTTAAAATAGCCTTAGAGAAGGAACATATTCCCAGGCTTTGTGTCTCCACAGGAAACTGAGAGGGAAAATCAAGAGGCCAAAATTATAGCCCTCAAGTTGACTAAAGAAATTAGATACAATAAATTCCTAAAAGTTAGTGATAAAATGAAAAAGGCTTGATAACAGAAGACGGTTCTGTAGGAGAAGAAATAATTTCAGTGAGGAGAGCAGGAGTCAAAGGTCACAGTGGGAGTTAGTGCTTGAGCATGGATTAAGATCCTGGATTTAATCTCCAGCATCCACACCCCCCACCCCACAGTAAAAGGCACAGATCAAAATTCCTACAAACTCTGGCAGGTCTCTCTGGCAGCATGGGACCTTCCCAGATGTTTGTGGGTCATGTGATTGTTCCCACCTTTCTGCTGACTGGCAGGGCGGGCCATCTGTCCGTTAAGGTACTTTGTCAATCATGTCCAATTTAGCAGCTTATTGCTTGTACCAGTCTCCTTTCTCTTTGACTTGTAGGAGAATGCTACCTTTATAGTGCTCCCTCCCTCCCTCCTTCTCCCTTCCCCTCTTCCTCTCCTCCTTCCTCCCCTCCCTCCCTCCACTGTAGTAAGAAGACTCTTCAAAGTTTCAATAATGCCAGATGATTTCAAGTTTCTCAGCCTGCAGAATAATGAAACTTCATTTACCTTCTGCATTGTGTAGCAGATACAGAGTTGGGATATGCTGGCTCAATGAAAGCATCGCAGGACAGGCTCTGAAGTGACAATGGGAAGACAACACACCTTGCAAAGGCTGAGAGGGAATCAGTCATCTTTCTGTTCCACTGTCATCTGCCTAATCAACATGATCTGCAGCTTGCTTCTGTGTCATGAAAGCCACAAAGAGAATGACAGTACTTCAGAAAATTAAAAGGAAATAGGAAAACTAATGCTCCATCCCTCAACACCTTTAATCTCAGTTTTCAGGAAGAGAAGGCAGGGAGATCAGATGGCCAAGGTCATCTGGGAGATCGGGTGGCCAAGGTCAACAGGGAGATCAGGTCGCCAAGGTCATCAAGGCTAAGGTCATCCTGAGTTACAGAAGTTTGAGACCAGCCTGAGATACAAGAGACTCTGTCTCAAATTTATACAGTAGTTTGGGTGTGGTGACACACACCTTTAATTCCAGGATTCAGGAATCAGAAGCAAGTGGATCTGTGTGAGTTCCAGGCCAGCCTGTTCTACATAGCAAGTTCCAGGCCAACCAGAGCTCCATATACAACAAAATCAGAAAATACTCCAAAGAAGTATCATGTAGTCACCTGAGCTGTATTCAAGATTTCTTATTGTTTTGAAAAGTTCCTGTTAATGCCTTGGTTGTGTGTAAACGACTGATAGGTTTTCCTTTTTCCGTCCTGGAAATGATCTTAACATGCCAAACGTAGTCCTCAGGATTCTCTCATACACAGTTGTTTTTTCTCCTTAATGGTTACTTAAAAAATTCAAAATACATGACATAAAACTTACCATCTTAACTGTTTTGAAGAGTAAAGATCAGTTCTTTCTCATATTGCAAAATAGAACTTCTGTCCCATTAAACAGTAACTCTTCTGCCCTCTCTTCCATGCCCAGGTCACCACCATCTTACAGATATGAAATTAACTACTTGAGGAACTCATATATGAGGAATCAGACAGCATTTGTCTTCATGTGTCTGGCTGATTTCACTTATAATATCTACCAGGTGCATAGACCATACTTAAGTCTTATTTACTTTTAAAAATTATGATCCTCTACACATGCATTTCCCTGAGGCGTGGATCTTCTGAAAATGATGAGACAGCATCTCAGGGTGTGACGCAGGTCTAAGTGCTGCCATTGGATCCTTATAGATGCCTAGACGAGACCTGGGAAGATGGCTCAGTTGATAAAGTACTTGCTGCATAAGCATCAGCACCCAAGTTAAACACTCAGTACTCACATACAAACTATGTGTGATAGCATGTGTCTGTAACCCCAGCAGAGATCTCTGGGAAAGCAGAGACGGGCAGATCTCTGGAGCTCCCTGCCTCGCCAACTTGGTGCGATCCAGGTTCAACGAGAGACTCTGTCTCAAAACTAAGGTGGAGAGCAATTGAGGAAAACACCTGATGTCACGTTCTGCTCTCTCTATTTCTCCCTCTCTCCCTCTCTCTCTCTCTTTCTCCCCCCCTTTCACACACGTGCACACATACACACACACACACACAAATACAAAATTAAAAACTGCTCAGATTTCTGACTTAGGATCTGTTATGGTTTGAATCTGAATTCCCCTCTCCATAGCCTCATGTTCTAAGCACTTGTTCCCTAGGACAGAGTGATATTTGTAGTCTCTGGGTCTCTAAGAGGTGGAGCCTTGCTAGCAGAAGCAGGTGACTAGGGTGAACCATTGACACTTACAGTCTTCTGGTTGTGGACTGCATCCTGTTTCCTGGTCCACAAAGAGAAGCAGCTGCCACTATGTGCTCCCATCACTGTGGACAGAGACACTGCTGTCACTACTTCTTCATCACCATAAAGAACTGAAATCCTGAGAGACTCTGAGCCCTAATCCACCTTTCCTCCCTTCATTGCTTCTGTCTGATGTGTCTCAGCAGTGAGAAAAGAAAAATAACCAATACAAGATTCCTCTGCCTCCCACCACCTTATCTACTCTGGAAGGATAGCTAAGCTTGAATTATCATGACTGGATCTGCTCTACAGAGTACAGAAGATGTTGACACTGAATTTTAATAAAATCGATCCATTAATTAATTATGGATTAATTTATTCATCTATACAGACAACATTCGCCATACAAGAAACGTTTATTGAGCATAATTGACACAGGCAAAATACGTCAAGTACAAAACTCGAGAATGTGATGATCCAGTGCTGGGAAATTTAAAATCTTTTTAAACTAAATGTTTCGCTTTAAAAAACATCGGAACTGGGACAAGTGGCACATGCCTAGAACCTCAGCACTCAGGAGGTGAAGGCAGGAAACATGAACTGGAGGTCAGCTTGAGCTGCATAAAATGTTCTAGGTCAGTGTGTACTATATAGTCTTACTAATTTGCTTCCAAAAGCAAAAATTAAACAAAATATGAATAGCCTGGAGGTTTCAGAAGAAATTTAAATAGCAAAAATCAGGGAAGAAATCTGAGTATCTAAGGTCAAGCCCCTCTCAGAGTTTCAGAATCCTGCATATCCACTGGTAGGTGCTGCAGCCTATAAAATCCCAAGTTAAGCCACAGGGGTTAGCACATAACTGGTGTTAGGCACAGAGTTTAGGACTGTCATCTGCGTGCTGGATCCTGAAGAAGAAGTTCCGGTTCTAAAATACTGTACAAGGAGAATTAGCTGGCTGGAAAGAGGGCATACAGAATGTAATAATAAATGAAACCCTGTCTACAGCCATGATGTGTATATAACTCATCTACCCACCCAGGAAACATTGCAGATGACCGAATACATAGTAAATTGTCCTGGGTTCCAAAAGTACAGTGAGAACCTGGTCTCTAGAAGTTCAAAGTCAAGTCTTGTCTTTAAAATCCAGTGCATAGTTTGTGCTAAAAACATGCCACTCAGTTCTACTATATCTACTAGTGTTCTAATCATCTTGCCATAGACTAAGATACTGCTTGTATAATTGTTTTCTCTCATCCCTATTGTTGACATCAGGGCAAAACTCCATTTATCCCCTTTCTAACCAACCTCTTGTCTTTAGCATCTCTCATGTTGCCACATTCTCTGAAAGAAGCTTTGCCCATAATGAGCACTCAATAATAGCTTTGAATGAATGGCTGAAAAAACAGTTTGTACATGCCATCCACACACATCAATTTCAAAGCTTTGGGAAAATGGCAGCAATATTCAGAAGTACTTCAGATCTTGTATGTCTTAGTTATTTCCCTCCCCCTGGCTATCTTGGCTTTTGTATATGTAAATGGAGAGGTTTGCTATGAAAATTTCATGCTCTGCCTCATTGCAGTGTCCTATTAAGAACCAGAGTTGACAGAAAAACAGAGATGTGTTCCACTCGGGAAACATGTGCAGCATATTAACGATATCTGAAAAGTGCTTCCATAGCTGATTTTCCATCTTGGATTTAATTGAACAGTGCACACTTCCAGGTGTTTGCATGCTCATTCTGCAGTTAAGATCAAACTGGACCTGTCAGAATGGGTAGGATGAGCAGACTCAATCAAGTGTTAGATCTCTTGTTTCCCGGGCCAAAAGCAGATACTGAGCACAGCCCCAACATTCATTGCACGGGCTCCCACAGAGCACTACTACTGCTGATCAAGGGGCTCTGACAGGAAGTGACCCCAGGATCATGGGGGAAGAAGAAATATGATGGGCCACAGAACTCAGCTCCCTCATCTGGAGTTGACAACAGACAGCAAGCACATGTAGCCTTATAAAAATACATGCCCAGCTTCCTGGCACTCTGTAAATAAGATGGTGAATGTGTACCAGCACCTGGCATAATTTATCATCACTTGCCGACAATCCTTCCTTGCCTTCACAAAGGCAGGAACGGCCAGTGACCGAGCAGACTGCAGCACCCCCGGAAGGTGTATATGACGTCTTCTTACGTTGGTGCCGGCTTCACTGTGACGTTCCCCAGGACTCCCTTTCCTGGAGTGATTTTGGTTGAAATCATGACTCTCTGGCTAGTGGGAAGATGATTTACCAAAGCTGCTGTGACATCATCATCAGTGAAAGGTCTGATTCTATTGGTTGAAACTCATCACTGTCCTTGCACTGAGGGCTGCCCTCTGTGTGCTGTTCTCCAGAGTGACAGAGGACAGCAGAGAGACAGAAGTTAACATGCTCCTGAAAGACACTGGCTGCATTCTGTTAGCTGATTTAGGCTCAAGGACTCCCCAGTGGCTTGGGCACTTCTGTAACTATAAAGCACTACAAGAGTCTCCCATTCAACCTCCAACCACTTCACTCAAGATCTAATTGTACAGCCTCCTGTGTCCTCTCTCACCATTGCTCAGTTCCTCTAATTTCCTTAATATTCTCTTTTGAGAAAACACTTTGATATTTCTCAGAGGACCCAGACTCCTGTCCTTGGGACTCAGGACATGGCAAGAATCCATCATAAGGAAAGACCTGAAGAGAGTCTAGCACAGTGTAGGCACTCAAATCAGAGTTTCTTAATAAAGAAAGAAATGAATGAGGAGCCGTCACATAGCTAGTGAAGAAGGGTCCTGGCTATGGCCGTCTCTTCACTGTATTATATTTCCATAAAACTATAGAAGCAGCTTTCTTCTGGCTTTCTTATCCTTGGGGCCACTACCCCAGTTCAATGATGAACTCAGCTTTCCTAAAATATCAGGCAATGAGCACCTGCTTTTCAACTGATAGGGTGGAAGGCAAGTGGCTCTGTCTAGATGACCATATTTCCATAAAAAAGGAAGAGGTTCAAGAGAAGTAAGAGAGCTTGGTTATCTGTTAGGATGAGCAGGTAGAAGAAACAATCAGAAATGGACAAGGAATAGTTGGTTCTTACTCAACACAAATGTCAACACCCACCAAGGACTTGATTTGCCCCCAGAGAACATCCTTATAGGAACACATTCAAGATAAAAAGAGAAGTTTGGCATAGCTAGAATGTCTTTCTTTGTTTCTAGAAGCATGATCCTGCTTACGGTCTACTGTGCCTTAAATAGCCAAGCTCTTAACTATATAGCACCTGCCAAATGTGGTTATTTGTAGAGATTGTGAAATTGTCAAAGAACTTACACTTTAAAACCTCTAGATAAGTTTTTATCAAATACATTGTAACCTATAAGTTCTTCTTTTAATGCCTGGGAATCTTGGTTTTAAAGAGCATTACATAGATTTGGGGCTTTAAATGCAGTTTAAGTGTCCAGATTTAATACCAGTGTTCTCAGCCATTACTGGAAGAATGGAACCATCTTAGCTGCAAAATGAAAGTGCAAAGAGATAAATGAAACCAAAAGAGCTTTAATAACTGACCAAATGGAATCAAATCTATAAGCCCTCCTGTCTCTGAATTCTCAATATCAAAGGCCACAGTCTCTGCCTGCTACCAGGCAGCTGAGAAGACAACAGGTGTTTATAAGCTGAGGTTTAGGCAGAGTGGCAGGAGGAATAGACTGGCCATTGTCAAAGACAGAGAGTGCTATCTACTTATCATGACAAAAGCCCCAACCTACCCAGTGTTGATAGATGTAAGCTTCATTTCATTCTGTAGAGGTAAGACACAGAAGCAGCCCGCAGATTCTTCCAACTGAGGGCTCCCCTGCTATATAAGTCCTGATGAATCAGAGGTCCCCATAATGAAGGCTTCTGCTGCTAGGTTCTCCTTTTCTTCCTCTATTTCCTCCCTCACTCACATGGTATCAGACCTAGCCTTCCACTCAGATGCATAGACCTTTGACCAGGAGTCAAAGGTGAGTACAGAATCCCTGGAGAGCCCAGCAAACTGAGGGAAGAATAGCATGAGCATGAGATCACTTATGAGCTGTGCGCTATCCTGAGTTACATACAAAGACACGATCTCAAAAACCAACAACTGGGGGCCCAGGTGAAGGGTGAGGTGCTGTTAGGAATGCTTCCTCAGCATATCTGAGGCCCTGGTACCACATGGCTCAGGAACAGTGGTGAGATAGGCATGGCAAGGGTACAAACCTTCCCACGTAGTGATATGGGTTGTAGGACCTTGGTTGGCTATAGGGGTAGCAGTACCTCCATGGAACCCATTCTGTGTTTGAATTTAGGATATCATATTTTCTGGCCACATAAGCCTGAATCCCAATTTCTGGCTCTCTTTGGTATTCTGTGAGCCAGGAGTTTCCGTTCAAACAAAGGTAACACATTTCTTTCCCCAAACAAGTGAGGTGTGTTTCTACAGTGAGGAACTAAGAGCTCTACATGAAGGAAGGAGACTCTTCTTGGAGGAGGTCTTGATTGCCAACTGAGCACACGGTTCAGGAAGATGGCCATGACAGGGTGGACAGACACAGGAGTTTCCTGCCAGCAGCCAAGTCAAGTCAGGTGAGCTCCCAAGCTCAGATGATGTCAGACACAGCTGAAGATGACTCATTCTGGCTCACACTAATCCCTGGCTCAGGCATCTGAGAACAAAGCTGCTAGAAACACATCTACCAGGAGCGTCCTGAAAGGAAGAAGACAGGGTCAGAAAAGCGAATTCTCCTCCCAAACAAAGCTGTTGCTGTGGGTGGGGGCAGAGCTGAGGCTCAGCATGAAAACAGAATGCTTCCAGTGACTGAAGGACCTTGCCTTGATATTCCCTTCTAAAAATGCCCGGGCTGGTGATGGTGACCACCTGTGATACACTGGCAGTGATTTTGAAGCAGATCAGGGTTGCCACAGGTAAGCTTTGCATCAGCCTATTTCTTTCATTTTCAGTGTCCTGTGAATAAGGGCTTGGAGCCCAACAAATGAGAGGAGCAACACTGCCAGGGATGCTATCTGTTTTGATTAAATAATCACCCTCTAATTATGAAGGACAGAACTTTGTATCCTGTCCCACAGACCTTCCAAAGGACACACTTGGAGGAGGGGGCTGCGTGTGACAATTTAGCCAAGATACAATCTCCTCTCTAAAGAATGCCCAGGGCCAGGCTTGACTGAGGTAGTGTGTGGAATCTGCATGGCCCCCTATAAATAATGAGTTCCCCAGGGCACAGCAGGTGACAGCTGTTCCCAGTTTATGAAATAGGAGTGAATTTAAAGCAGCTTGCACTCCACTTTTGCAGATTACAAAGGCATTTAAGGGAAGAAGCTCAATGTTGTTGTTTTTTTTTTCTTGCCAAGAAGACAGCATGCAAGTATGTAAAGACTCAAGTATTTGCTTCTTTTCCTGCCAGGATGAGGCAGATCCTGGGTCCATCTTTCCATCTTCCCATCTTCTGGGAGACAGGCAAATCAGCCAGGTTTGAATTTTATTCTTCTGTGCCCCCATCATTCTCTGACGCCACCATTCAGCCTATCAGCATCTCAGCCTCCCTGAGCAGTGACATCTCCATGATTCCCAGATACTGCTTTGACTCAAGCCTTGAATCACTCTCCTGTGAAGTAGCTTGTTCCTCTCACATGTCAAAACTTGATTCATTATCACTTCCTCCAGGAAGTCTTCCCTGAGGTCTTAGCCTTTCTGCCTCATATTCTCAATCTCATTCTCTCTCTCTCTCTCTCTCACTCTCTCTCTCTCTTTCTCTGCACAGCACTCATGCATATTGATATCAATTCTGTGCATACCTCCAGAGTTGAGCTCCTTCTTAGTCCAAGATCCGCCGCTTATCAGCCATTAATAAACATTTGTTGAATGGATATGTGAATGCATGGCTGAAGAAGTGGATCCTATTCATTATTCAGTAAATTATTAATTCACTGAATGGATAAATGAACAATTGAGTGCTAATCGTTTCCAGCCAACTGTAGTAGCAACTGCTGGCTGTTAGTAACCCTGAGCACACATTTTCCACCTTCTCTTTTGGTTAATGGTAGCTGAGGGGCATGAAAGTAAGTCCTGGGAGCAATGTCTAGTTTGATGGGTAACAGAGCCCTCCCTACTGATAGACTTTACATGACTGAGAAAAAAATATCAATTTTATGAACTCACTAAGACATAGGGGTTTGTCTGTTACAATGGCTGCTTATTGGCTCAGCTAGCACAGACAGTCCTTCTATCCAAGATGTGTTCGTCTGGCTGATGTCCCTCTATGTGATCCTGAAGGGTGGACACAGTGCCCATACTGGACAGGTCTCTTTTCCTCTGTAAGAAATTGTGAGACATAAGGCCAGTTTGCTTGGTATCTCACTCTGTAATAGCAGGGATTAGTGGGTTTTAGCTTTTACTGTGTATAGAACCCTTGAGGGCTTTGTTAGAATACGGATTCTGATTCAGTGGTTCTGAATTGTGGCCTGAGAATCTGCATCTCTGACCATCTCCGGTTGAAACATTTTTCAATAAAATTGAAACATTTTTCAATAAAAAAGACCACATACCCAGAGCCAACGGTATCACATCTCAAAGTATGAACTTGGGACCCATCTCAGCTGGCTTTCTACCTGACCAGGCACTTACAACTCCATCCTCTTGAATAAAGTTATTTTACCTGCTAGTGCCTCATCAATGAAATGGAGATGATGTTAGGGGTGGTCTACATCTTAGAGTATTGCTGTAAGGATGACATTAATGTATGTGATTCCATTCTTGGCACAAAACTGTTCTCTGTAATGTCAGCTATAAGTACTGCACTATCATAGTTTGTATGACAAACTATAGTGGTTGACACTGGGAGAGAGATGAAGATTGAATCCTAACTTGTCTCTTAATACCTCTGTCCCAGTTTCTTATTGGCTCTTAGTTCCATTATCTCTAATTGTTTCATGGAAATCAAAGTATTAGCTTCAAAGAATGATGTGCAGATTAAGCAAGAAAATGCCTAGAAAGTTCCACATGACTTAAAAGGTAACTACTGTTAAAATTAAAAACAGCAAGCCTGACTTCAGGCAGATTTGTTCATATTTTTGCCCTGTTATGAAACAACACCAAGACTGTGGAAACCTTAGAAGCTACTGAGACAAGTAGTCAGCAAGCACTACCCTGACCTGATATTTTTGGTCTTCAGGGAGGCAGAAGGTCAAGCCAGCCCTGTTCGTGGGGTACCCATGCAAATTAGCTTACCCCATCAATTTAGCTGTGCAAGGGAGATTTTCTTTTGTGTCAAGATCTTTGGGGTTGAACATTTTAGCACCTGCATCCAATTGCATTTCTCTTATCAGCTCGGAGGGACAGCTCTGTGAATAAAAGTAAAGCCAACTCCTTGAGGCTGGAGCATGCCCAGGCTTCTCTCCACCCAGGAGTACTAGACTTCTCCAGAAGGCTTCCTCCTTGGGCTTTTCCTAACTTCTGTGTCTTGAAGGTGCATGAGTGGGACTCTCCTCCTAGAAGTTAATCCACACAGAACCCTTCCTCAGTGGCAGAGTGTGTACCTATGCTAGAAATTTCATCAGCCACTTAGAATCTTCTAGAATCCAGGGAGCAGGGAGGGGGTGGGGCCTCTAAGCAGTTCTGGAGCTGAAGTTTAAGTAGCATCATTGATCTAAATACAAAAGTATTAATGCCACGCTGTCCTATCCTGAATGCAAGCTTGATGGTCACAAAGGTTTGTTGATTTCTAAATGGACAGTTTTCAGTTTTCACTCTGTTCCTTCACACTGACAGAAGCACGTTCTTTCCTTTCTTTTTCTTTTGATGGAGCCGTGGATCAAACCCAGAGCCTTCTGCAATGCTCAGTGTCTTAGTAACTTTTCTCCTCACTGTGAGTGAATATCTGACACGAAACAGCTTAACTGAAGAAGGTCTTATTTTGGCACAGTTTAAGAAGTAAGAGTCCATCAAGGTGGGGAAGACAAGGCAGCATGAGCCCGAGGCAGCTGACTGCATTGCATCCTCGTTGAGGAAGTAGAGGATAGACAAGAAGTAGACTCAGCCTACACAACCTCAAGGCCTGTCCCGGTGACCCAGTTCTTCCAGGAGGACTTCACCTCTTAAGGGTTCTACAGTCTTCTGAAACAGCACTGCCAGCTGGAGAGCAAGTGTTCAAACTGAGCCATTTTATTACAATACAGAATACAACCCATTTGTTCTTCCCCTCTCTTAGGCGGATTGGGAGAGTTCTTTCAAATGCTACAGAGACCTGGGTTTCAGGCAAATATCTGACACAAAGCCCCCAAGTTCACACCAGTGTTTCCCTAAAACCAACACATTAGTAGTCTCTGGGAACAGACTACTGAACTGTCTCATGGTCAGACAGCACAAAACCCTCACTCAGAGGCTCTTGGCTGCTTTATTAAAGTTTAATGAAGCCAATCAGTGTGATCTAGTGAGACCAGGGTCAGGAGACCTACCTGTGTTAGAGTCCCTAATTGCTCCCAAACTCATTTTGTAATTCTCTCCATCCATCTATCAGTCTACTCATCTATTCATCCATCAATCCATTCATCCATCTATCCATCTACCAATGTATGATCATTAGTTTTAACTGTCAGCTTGACACAATCTAGAATCACCTAGGTAGAAAGTTTCAATAAGGTATTGCTGAGATCAGGTTGGCCTGTGGGCTTGTCTGTGAGGGATTGTATTAATTATATTAATTGATGTGAGAAAGCATTCTCATGCCATTCTCTGAGTCTGGGTCCTGAATTGTATGAGCAGAGAAAGCAAGCTGAGTACCTCTCTGCTCTTGACCTGTGGATATGATGTGACAAGTTGTTTCAAGTTCTTGCCTTGACTTCCCCCAGAATGATGGATTGTAAGGAAATGATGGCGTTGTGAACTAAAACAAATCCTTAAGTCCTTTTTCCTTCCAGGATGTTTTGGTCAAGGTATCTTATCACAGCAACAGAAATGAAACTAAAGCACTATTGTATTTTTGAGACAGTCTTGCTATATAGTCTCAGCTACCCTAGAACTTACTCTATAGCCAGTTTAGCCTTTAATTCTTGGCAGTCTTCCTGCTCTACCGCCCCCAGTACTGGCTTTACAGTCGTGCTACCATCCCTGTGATTATTAGACACAAGAATTCCAGTCCTGGATTACTGAATGCTTCATCAGTGTCAGGTACTGTAGGATGATTCAGGCCAAGCCAGGTAGGCTCCGGGCCTGCTGGCCCAAAATGGGTAGAACTGGTATTGAGCATGCATGGGCAGTGAACACTTCCTGGGACCTAACCTGGGGCAGTTCTCAGACCCTCGCAGCCATCCAGGACCAATGGGAGTGACATACGTCAGATCATCAGAAGAGTTCAGGGCCTACCAAAATGAAGCATGTCAGATGACCAAATAAAGACCTTCCCTAAGCCTGGCAAAAGTACAAAAGTCTCTTCCTTTTTAAAAATAGATTGTTGGTTCCACGTTCTCCCAGGGTCTGTGTCGTTGACTCTGCGCCTCCTTGTCCCCTCCCCCAAGGGACCCACCAATGCCAGCCAACAAGGTACTATGATTATTGCTTGAGCTATAAATTGCCCTGAAAAGCAGCTATGATTATCCACATTTCACAGAGGAACAAATTGAGGCCCAGATAGAATTAAGTGGCTTCACCAGTAATAAGCGATAAAGCCAAGATTTTAATCCTTGGTTGACTGACCTCCATACAGGACGCTTTCAAATAGGAAGCACCTGTTCTTTCCTGGATTCCTTTAGTTTCAATTGTGTGTTCATTTTTGGTGGCCCAAGGATCCCCCAAATACTATGTTCACTGTATTTGCGGAAGGACAGGGAGAGGAGACTTGGAGCTTTCTCGGATCACATGTAGTTTTCAGAGCAAGGGGCGTGAAGATCCATGTAGAGCTGTTACCCCGATCCCCTTCACAAATGAGGTTGAAGAAAGTATGGTTAATGAAGCAACTCAGCTATGACCAGGAATGCAATAGAAGTAATTAAGTCTGGGGCCAGGAGACAATTGCCACAACACTGCAGAGTGTGTACCATGATCACCATCTATGAATATCCCCCTCCTTGACTGATAGTGAGTTGACTCTCTTCCCTTGTAAGCAAATATGATAACAATATTAAACAATTACAAATAATGTCCACCAGCTGCTTCTCCATTGCTTTGGAAATACTTTCTTAGATCTGCCAAAATAATTGCTAATCTATTAACAAAGAAGAAGGGATTATCTACTCCTGCCTTCCTGAATAGCATATTCACTGAAACATAAAAGATAAGGAGACTCAAATTTGTAGTTACCCTCATTAACAACCTGAGCCTTACACAGGTCCAATTTTGTTCCTATGAAGTTCTCTGGGGGCCAGTAAGATGGCTCAATAGGTAAAAGTAAAAGTGCTAACCTCACAAGCTTGACAACCTGAGTTTAATCACTGGAATCCACGGTGGAAAGAGAGAACCAAGTTATCCTCTAACCTCCACTAGTGTGCTGTGGCATTTGCACACACACACACACAACTAGCAATAAAATGATAAGCTTATTGATTGGATTAACTCTTCAAACTTGCAATCACTAAAACCAAGCAAAATACAAACAAGAAAACAAAGGCACAATCAGGGTAAGGGGAGCTGAAAATGGGCATTTTGTCTGCTTTAAGATTCAAATGCAACTTTCCCCCAAGTATGGCTATCTGACCTTCACAATGCACAGCCCCATCACCCAACATTTGCTATGGGCAAAACAATAATCTGAAATAGGAAATGCAATTACACATACCTCATCTACATGGCAAAGGTTCAACACAGCACTACCATCTCAGATTTGTACACTGGTGAAAAGCAAGCATAAACGGGAGTTAATAAGCCTGCTACAAGGTGGACTGCGATAAGCAGGACAAACAGCATCCAACACAGTGGGACAGGGGCAAACATGAGCAGAGATGAATTCTGAACCACTTTAGTTTATGGACTGAGGCACATGGAATAAATAATGAATGAAAGATTAGCTGGGAAGAATCTCATTTCTTCCAGTGTTTTCTATTCCAGTGATGGGAACCTCCATGTATCCACATCGTTGTTTAAGCCAGAAAGTTAGATCTTGAGACCATCCATCTTCTTCCTTATCCTTTTCATAATATCCACACTCACCAAGGCCTGTTTGCTCATACCTACTTTCCCTCCAGTCTCTCTGCCCTTCCATCCATTCCACCCATACCTCAACTACAAGATGGCCTCCAGTGGCCTTGATTAACTCTGGGAAGCTTCTCCGTTCTGCATAGAATATGTCTCCACTCAGGATATTTGTACATTAGATTGTGGGCCACTCTTACGCCAACAGCTATTGCCAGAGAAATGCTTCCAGGTGGATGAACAGCCACAATTTTCTGGAACAAGGCATTGTGTGGTGATTAGTACAGGATGTATGTTACAGGAAGGACAAAGAGGCAGATGTGCTAAGAAATCCATGTTCCCTGCCTTGAGGAGAAGGCACCAGAGGAGAGCGAGTCACCAGCAGAAATGTCGTATCATATTTGTTGTGGTTCTCAGAGTTCTCCCACTTTAGCACTAATGCTCCAGTGATGAGCAACAATGCATAGAATTCTTTTGTTCACAATGCACAGAGTCCAGCAGGAGTGGCATTGACCACAGGAGGCCAGCATGTGCTGCAAGGAGCTAGCTCAGAGTACTGTGAGAGCCTCGGGAAGGGAACTTGACGTTGTGTGGGAGTCAGGGAGGGATGACTGCTCTAAGCAAGTGACACCTAAACTGACTGTAGAAGGTGTTTGGGCAGAGGGGGCAGGGAGACAGCATCCAGCTGCTGGTGGAAGATGCCCTGGGGTATCCTAGGAGTAGAGAGATGGAGGAAAACTTTCCGCTTATTGGTAGGCTCTGGACAGACTTACAGAGGAAAACTCTTGTGAGGTCATACATTTTTGTTGTCATCTATAATAGTTTCAGAGAGGCTCTGTAACAACCAAAACAAGCTGTGTTTAAGCTTCTCTTAGTCCTAGACTATAGGGAGGAGCTCTTGTTTTTGATAGGGAAGCTATAGAGAAAGGTTTTAGAGGGCTCCATGAAAGGTCCTACTACCGGCAGATATGTCCAAACCTTTGACATTGCAACACAACACTGTCATCTACAAAATCCATGCTTTAAAACTGTGCAGTCAAGTTACAACAATTTCAAACAAATATGGTGTTTTAAGTAAATTTACAGTTTTGTGTTGGAACACATTAATAGCTATCCTGAGAAATACACAGCCTGTGAACAATGGGTTAGCCACTCCTGACAGAGTCTGAGGAGAGCTCTGGGGCCAGACACTTGGACTCACTTTCTGGCCCTCTGGCCTTGGCTTCTCTGAGTCTCTATTTTCCCATCCAAAAAACTGTCTCCAAAGTTCTTTACCCTCGAACCAGCTACCTTTTAGCCTTTTCTTCTGGAACCCTCTTCGCATGTTTTCTGCCATATTCTGATAGCACCATCCACTGTTTCTTGAGAGCCATTCTCTCTTTCACGTTTCTTCCCAATAAGAATAGCACTGAGCTCCTGCTATCAATCTATCTTCTAAAAACCAGTTCAAATTCTGTCTCTAAAAAGCCTTCTTCAATGCCAGGCCAGTGGTGCACACCTTTAATCTCAACACTCGGGAGGCAGAGGCAGTCAGATCTGCATGAGATCAAGGCCAATGTGGGATACACAGTGAGTTCTATGCAAACTAGGGCTACAAAGAACCCGTTTCAAAAAACCAAAAAGAAAAGAAAAAAATGAAAGCCTTCTTTAGGGCTTTTCATTAATTTTAAAGATTTGTTTATGTATTTATTACATATATGTAGTTAGGAGTGCTTACTGCCCTTGCAGAAGACCTAGGTTCCATTCTTAGCACCTCCAAGACAGCTTACAACCAATTGCAGAGGATCTGACGCCCTCTTCTGGCATCTGTGGACACCAGCATGTGCATGGCGCATATATACTCATGCAGGCATACACACACACACACATTACATGTAATAAATATATGAATAAATCCCTTAAAAGTAATGAAAAGCCTTTAATTCACACCTGTCATTGCACTTGGGGCATTTTTCCCGTCACTTTGTTCCTTGCTTTCTTGTTATATGTGGTTAAAGGGAGATTCGATTTTTTCCTTCCATTCCAAGAAGTTGTTGAGCATAAGTCTCACTTGTCATCATATCCCTAGGGTTCAGGGCTCTCAAACGAGATGCAAATTTTAGTGTGTTTCTCCTGTGACAATAAACTAAATTTGCTTGTTTGCACATGGCTTTACATAGCCTATTATAGCCTAGCAAATGTACACTAGAAGACTTTCTGTCTTTGAACACAGTGGCCTGTGCACTGTTGCAGATAAGTCTGCTATCTGAACGATGAGAGAATATGCATGGTGCTGTGTGTGGACTACAGGCATCTTAAGTACTCCCATTACGATAGCATTCACCATAACTGCCGTCATCACTGGGGTCACTGCCGACACTGTCTGTTGTCCTCACCGGCCTCCTGTTCTTCACATTCTGGCACATTTGTTCAGCCACAGTGGAGACAGATGCTTCCTTGAAGGCCAAACTTCTCCTCCTCTCCATGGCTTCTCTGAGCCCAGGACTTGCATAACAAGAATCAACCTTGTCACTGAAACAGCCTCCATCTCAGGGACCTTTCATCTTCCTTTCACTTGCTCTCCAACATTTGTATGATAGTAAACTGGTTCATTACTGACATCTAGTTAACAATTCAAGGAACGAAAGAGAGCACAGAGGCATTCTTTTTTTCCTTTAATCATTTTATTTAAATCAGGAAAACAAAACAGCCCTCTCCGAGCCTCAGAAGGCACTTACTGATTAAAAATCACTAATAATTTATATCAACAGCATTATTATTACATGAACCATAGAACATGTTTTACAATTATTACTTTAAAAACTAGCTTAAGGCCGGTCAGGGACAATACCAGAGCTGAAGTAGCACCTAGGACACACAACTGACAATAGACAATACCTTGTTAGGAAGGAAGCTCCTTGATCTATCTGCTGGGCAGAAGATGGACCCTCGAAATGTTCACCAGGCTGGTCATCTACTGGGAATGAGCCATTGTGACACCTCTGCCAATGGACTTTTACAAGGTCCGACTGGGGTCATGAACTCTGTGTCCTATGGTTAGTTTGGGTTGACACATTCCTATTTTCTCCTCTTTTCAGCACTCTGGGAAAATATCCAAAGGAAAAAGTCGAAACTATGACCTCTGGATATTAATAGTCTTCATTAACACTCAATAGAAATAGGCCAGCCTTTGATATCTGAAGCTGGCAAAACTTCTTGCTTACATGCTGCCAAATTTTCCATCTTGCAGGCACCTGGCAGCTGGCTTCTCATGGCTGAGATGTGGGAAAACATTCTTTCATCTCCTTGTATGGAACAGCCTATCCCTTATTCTCTTGTGTGGCCCCAGAGTTGGCTTTGCCAATACCCCCTTAGTCTGGCCACCTGGAACCGTGGATCACTGTCCTCTTCCCTAAGAGCCTGGCCCTGACTGCACTTCTTTTTCTTTACTGCCCAGCACTGATACCTCTCATTCTTATCTCTCCTATAGCCAGTAGTCATCTTTCCTCCACCATACTGGAGAATTTTTCCTCTGTGAAGAATATTCTCTTCTAGTCTTTCTATTTCTTGACTTTTATTCATTCTATTCTATTCTATTCTATTCTATTCTATTCTTTATTGTGGTTTCACCTAGGGACTGAGCCTTGCATATGCTAAGCAAGTACTCTATCACCGAGTAACAACCTCAGATCTCTTTTCACTTTAAAAATATTTTATTTATTTTTATGTATACATATGTTTTGCCTGCATGTATGTAAGTGCATGTGTGTCATGCAATGTTCACGGAGGTCAGAAGAGGGCATCAGGTCCCCTGGAACTAGAGTTAGGACGGTTGTTAGCCTCCATATAGGTGCTGGGAATCAAACCCAGGTCCTCTGCAAGAGCAGCTACTGTTCTTAACTGCTGAGTCATCTCTCCAGCCCACCTCTTTTTGCTTTTAATTTTGAGACAGGATCTCACTAAGTTACCCAGGATGACTTTGAATTCATTCTGCAGCAGGCAGGCCTTGCACTTGTGATCCTGTCTCAAATTCTCCAGTAGCTGGGATTCCAGGCTTGCACCACTAGGACTATTCTTGTTTTCTCTTTAGAGATTAATTTTTGGATTTGAATTAAAGTGGCTCCCCAATGGCTCATGTTTTGTATAATTGGTGTCTAGCTAATAGCACTATTTGGAAGGTTTTGGAGGTTTTAGGCAGTAGGGCCCAGCTGGAGGATATACATCACTGTGGGTAGGTCCTTGAGAGTATATTATCCCTGGATGCTTCCTGTATCTTTTTTTCCTGCTCCTTGTCTACCATTATGTAAACACCTGTCATCTCCACAGCCTCCTGTAACCATAATGTCCTGCTCAAGAGCATACAGTCTAACAATCATGGGTTGAAATCTTTGTAATCATGAGCCAAAATAAGTCTTTCTTGACTTAGGTACTTTGGTCACAGAGATGTAAAAGTAACTAATACAGGGTTGATTGCCATGTTTGGCATGTAAACAGCAGTGTGAAGTGATATTAAGTACAAAATAACATAGGGTTGATGCTATAGTTTTGCATTTAAACTTAAAAATCAAGTCAATGGTTATAATAGCTAAATATGCATGTAGCTTGGGTAAGTGACAACCAGGCATTGCTCCCTATCTAAACGCACCCATTCACAAACACATGCACATTCATGTGACACAGAAAATGATCTCTAGACAGTAATTTCAACTTTTTAATTTCCAGTTCCAGTTAGGCACTGAAAACTATCAAAGTGAGTATCTGTTTTGAAGTTTTCCCGTGGGAGGTTCAGTCTTTCTAAGGTGGTCCTGATTTGACGTACCAAGGCATCCTTGGATTGTATGTGCCTGGCCCTGTGAAGAGGGAAGTAACAGGGAGTATTCAGTTCTCCTGTGTCATCTCTAAGTTCCTCTTTAACTGGTCCTGATACACCAGAAGCTCCTAACTGCAGCATGAGTAAAATGGATTAGAACCACACAAATCTCCAAATTTTGCTTTTGGTAGAACAAAGGAAATCGATGACTTCCAAAGTTCATAAATATCCCTCTAATTAGCACACACCAAGAATACCAAGATGAATAAAACTACTGGAAAGATGGGAGGTCAAGAGATCTGGAGGTAAAGCTTCATCTGCGGGTGGAAGTTGAAAGACGAGCAGGAGCAGAGGAAACCTGGTAGCTTTGGTCAGTTTGCTCAAACTGCTGCCCGCCGCCACTCTGCCATCTCCTATATGTGGTGGCTCCCCTGGGTTGCCTTGGTTCAATATTCAGCCTTGATGATGAAATCTAGCTAAGCATGCCTTTGTGACATAGATCTCAACCATGTACAAACAGCCTCACTTAGGTTAGTGATTGTCTCCAGCTCTGCCGACTTCACTTCCCCTACTTGACACACCTGAGGCTCTCAGCTGAAACTCTAACCCACTTGTCAGTCTTCTGTAAGAAATTGGGGCATAAGAGTAAGCACAGTTCAAAATCTTTGCTAAGGAGACAGAAATGAAGATGATACTGCACCATTATCAGTGGACATAGGACATCTCCACTGACCCAAGATGCCTGGCCCCAACTTTCCTGCAGAGTCTGTAAGAAGCCACCCTGGCTTGAAACAGGGTATTGAAACCATGTACCTCTGGCCTTTCCTTTAAATCACTATAATAACCTCTTCACTCCTGCTCTAAACACCCTCTCCTTTACAGAGCCAACTGAAGACCTCTACTTGGTTGTGGTTAACCTTTGATCTTTAGTCACACAAGGGAACTGGGGTCATAAAACCCAAACATATCATCAAGGTGGTAGTTCCCAGAGGGTCACACAATTCTTTACAAGTTATTCACCAATGAGACTAGGAAAACTGAGGAGAAAGGAAACTAGGAAAAGGCAAGTAGAGCAAGTGTGCTGGGAGTAGGAGAAGGAAACAGATGCAAGCTGAGTTCACTTCTTAATACCATTGTCTCCGCAGAGGCTGCCTACCAGCCTTGCTGGCCTCCCTACAGGCAGCTTCTGAGTTTATGAAATCCATGTCAGGGAAAGGGTAGGAAGAAAACAGCAGAAGTGGTAGGTCTGGACTACTTTCCCCATTCTGCTTTGAGGCTGTGGGTCATTTATATGTACACATAGGCCAGGAGGCTTGTGGCTGTTGGGGAATCTAGTGGCAGGCCACATCATGACTGGTGTGAGCCTCATATGTACACCCAGCTGAACTAGGACCTTCTCTAGGGATGCCTCTCTGGGGATATGCACTCCACACCCCAGTCTTGCCCTCTGAGTCGCATCCTGTCTTAGGCCCCACAGCAGCCTGCTCAACAGAGCCAAGGTCTGTCATGGTTTTAAGGTGACTCAGCACTAATGTTTCCTTGTACCCTTAGAGTATTCCAAACTGGACAGCTGTCCTGGTCCTTTCTTTTGAAGAGGTAATCCTATTTTACCCTCTGGTCATCATCAGTAAGATTGGGATAAGAAGGAGAAAAATTAGTGTAATTTTTCGTGAATTTTTATCAAACCAGATTTGATTCAAGATGTGGTGGTAAAAGGAAGAACTTTGCTGACAACTTAGCAGATGGAGCAGGCTGAGGTTGAATTAACAGGAAAAGATGATCTAGTCAAGGAGTCCTTCAGACATTGTACTTTCAGCCTGAGGCATCCAAACAAGCATTGCTTTTTATTTTTAAGCCCATGAATTTTAAATATAAAGCTAGCATCTGAAAACTGCAGAAAGAATAAAGTAACCAAAGCAATGTTTGAGAATGTAATAGTGATACTGGAGTTTTATCATGGTTTTAAGCACATGTGGGTTCCGCATGCCTTACAGCCGTCGCTCAAAGCTTGGGCATCTCTCCAAGAAACAGGCCACGCTACTCTCTCTCTAGCTGAAGGAAGAAAAACCTAGGTCCTTTGGGTAACCACTATGTATTCCCTACTCCCTCTGGTGTGGCACGCCAGTGCTCACATGGGGAAACAGGGACCATAATCTTTACTTGCCTCTTCCTAGGAGTTGCCTCCTTCATCCCCACTGAGCCCATCTTTCATAGGACACAGGATACAGCTCTAGGACCACATCTGGAATTGAAAGTTAAGTTTTTTATAACACATTCAGGTAGGAAAATAGTCTGAAGAAAGTGGTGGTTGGCAATGGGGAGGAAATGGGGTACAGTTCCGATAATTTTGACTTTAATTGCTAGAAAATGTAGAGGCATGTAAGTGATCTACCTTTTGATAGCTTCTCTAAAGTTTCTGGTAAATATTTGTGAGGACTAATTTTATTTGGAGCAGTCTTTTACCATTTCTCTTCATCTTCATTATTCCATTTCTGTTTCGTAAGATGTTTTGAAATCTTTTTGGAATGAAGCTTGGAAAAAATAAATGGTGTTAGAATCCAGATCAGATTGCTGCTCAGAACATGGTGCCTGCAGTGGCCTCCATCCCCTTTTCTCTACCACTACAGCTAATGGAAAGTCCTCTGCCTAGAGTCTGCTGGTAATTCTGTAAAGTCCTTACAGACTCCTGGGTGCCCAGATCTCCCAGTTTCCAAAGTGAGTTTGAAGACTTGGGCACACTGAATATATCAAAAAGATACCATTTGTGATTATCAGTGGTGACACCCTCTTCCTTGTTATCTGCTAGAAAGTAACCAAGCACCCTGGCTATAACTCTCAAAGATCTATAAGAAGCTGTCACTTTGCTTCATTGGCCTGAACTCTGTTCAGATCCCCTGCTGCCATGCTGTTCATTTCTGGTGTTGGGGTCTGAACTCCTCATAGTCTGTTTCATGCTGTTGTCTGTCTGCCTGCTTGTTCATGGTCCTTGTCCATCTAATAAACTTCCTGTTCAGAGAAAGACTCTGTCATGGTGACCCCCCTTTTGAGACCTTTCAGAAGGATGGATGGATAAGTGAGTAAATAGATAGTGGGTGTACAGATGGATGGATAGATGGGCAAATGGATGGATGGGTAAATGTGTAAATGAATAGATGGATGGATGGATGAAGAGGGTGTGTGTATGGGCAAATGGATGGGTAATCATCGGGGACAGAAAAAAAATGAGGTGGGGGTAGGTGTACAGACTTAGGGAGAAGGGAAAAGATGTAAAACACTACTGTCTAGCAGTTAATAGGGAAACAAAAAACTTAAAGAATGGGGATTCAAGTAAGGGTTAAAATAAATGATCATAAACTAGTGTAGTAGGTATCAAAATACAGTGTTTTTCAATCATTTAAAAAGAAAAGTCAAGAGATTATAAGGGAGTAATTAAAAAATTCAAGATACAGGTTTCACAGAAAAACCATCATTCATTTTCATTAAAATTCTCATGAGAAAAGATTTTCAAAATAAGAAATAAACATCCTATCTTCATCAGCATTGAACATCCAGCCTACTGATACATACCTTGAAGCTCTCAGAGAAGTGGTGTCGGAGATGAATTGTAAGCACCTTCACCACCGTAGGCCCCAAACCTCTCACTGCTCTCTTTCCTCAGGTTGTTCAAGGATTTCATGATGTCTTATTTTAATTAATCCCTAGCAACCAGTATATTTCAAATACTCATGATTAACATTATACATTTTTGCAGGCGTGAGACAGTGAAGAGGAAATCAGGTATTGTCACCGAGACAATGCCAACATCTTGTGACTATCCCTTGGAGGCACATGTCTATGTCCCTGCCAGGTAACTTCCTCATTATATCACTGACATACTTCCTTCAAAAACTGTCACTTACTGATCATTACAACTCAATAAGAGCAAGAGGTCATCCTCCCAAGCCACCACACAAGAACACACATTTCCATCATCACTCCTCCAGGAAAAACATCATTATTTTTGTCTTTATTTCCCATCAACTAGAATAAAATGTATATATATGGACCTTTACCCATTAAAAATTATCTCCTCTGAGCCTTGGTGGTGAAGCTTGTGAAACAGATGTCCTTTTAGGGCTGAGCACTCTGCTGTCTCTTATTTTCTGTACATTGTCCAGTTGCCAGTCTCTGCATTAATTGCTTTCTACTGCAAGAAGCTTCTCTGATGAGAGTTGAGAGATGCACTAATCTATGGGTGTAACAATAAGTCAGGAATTGGTTTAATACTGTGTCCACTTAGTAGAATTAGTAAGAGTTCCCCCAGGGTCTTCAGCCTGTCTAGCCACTGGTTGTTGACGCTGGTGATGGTGCTGGGTATGGCTTCTACACTGTGGAATGGGTCTTAAATTCAGTGAGAAAGTGGTTACTCCCTTAAAATTCAATTCCATTATTGCACCAATGGGTATGGATGGGCAGAGAGATTGTAAAAGCAAGATGTGGTAGATGAAATACAAAGAAACAGTGTTTTCTGGACATAACAGGGTAGATGCACATATGAACTCACAGCAGTTGTAATAGCATGCAAAAGACTGGCTCAAACTCAAGCCAAATAAAATCCCAGTATAGAGGAGGAAGTCTCCAGTTAAGTAAATACTGGCAACTGGTAGTTGATAGGAGAGGAGAAGCTATTTTCTTTAATGGTGTGACCCATCCAGGGGATGAACCCATTCCCAAGAGTATTTGGCCAGCACAGATTAGACTCTGTGGGATTTTAAAAAGAGGTTGGGTGTGGTGCTATATGCCTTTAATCCTAGTACTCAAGAGGCAGAGGATCTCTGTGAGATCAAAGCCTGGCTGGTCTACATAGCAGGTTCCAGGCCAGCTGGGGCTACAAGGAGACCCTGTCTCAAAAAAGAAAATGTAGGGCTATGGAGATGGCTCAGTAGTTAAGAGCAGTGACTGCTCTTGCAGAGGACCGTGTTCAATTCCCAGCATATATGTGGTTGCCAGGGAGCCCAACGCCCTCTTCTGACCTCCATGGGCATTGCACAACATGGGTGCCCTTACATTCATGTAGGCAATATACTCATACATATACAATAAAAATAAGAAATAAAATATTTTTCAAAATGCAAACAACCATAACAACAAAAGAGTACAGTGGAGAGGGATGAATATGATCTAAATACCTTGTATCACATTCTCCAAGAATTAATAAAACATTATTTTAAAAAAAATCTTCTCTATTGGGAGAACTCCCCTGTTCTCTGGGGAAGGATTCATTCCAACTCTGAGGCAAGACATGTGGTCTGCATGTGAGCACATGAGCTATTTGAGCTGGGCTTTTAATTCTACCTTGGAATATGTGTATTTTAAAGCCATGAGGAGAGTCAAAAAACTGTTGCGTTTGACTGAACAGAAGCTTTGGGTTCACTTGGCATCTTCCCTCCTTTATTCCTTTCCCACTGAGACTTCTACCTTTTGAATTTTGCCTTGTGACTGGAGAGCTATCAGCACATACTGATTTAAACATCAAGAAATTGTTTGCTGTGTATGAGCGAAGTGATTGAAGCTGAGTAGAGAGACATGCTAAAAATTCATGCTTTGCAGTCCAGGAAAACCTATTCTCACTGAACAGAAATGCCTCACAGTTGCTCCCCGCCCCGGCTGTGTATGCATTCTTTCCCATCTCTGAATACACAAGAAAGATACCTGCTTTTTTCCTCCTCAATTCTCCAGTTTTAATTCTATCTGAACATCTGTTCATGTTGCCTCTTTCTATCCTTTACTCCTTTCCCTTCCGTGAGGTGGATTTATTTCAGCCTGAGGGCTCCTTTCTCTTGCAGCTGGGCAGCCCAGCAAACTGTGACCAGAGCTGCTCTGCACTCACCCTGCCAACAAGCAAGATTGGGTACACTTCTCAAGACAAGAAGCCAGTTGTGGGCTAGGGAGATAGCTCAGTAAGTGCTGGCCAAGCCCGTCAATCCCCAGCACCACACAGAAATCCAGGAGGTGGTACACACAGAATGCCAGCACTGAGAGAGTGGAGACAGGTGGACCCTGTCTTTGCTGGCCACGCAGCCTTGCTGAACTGGTAAGCTCCAAGTCAGTGAGAGAGCTGTGTTCAAAAACAAGGTTGGCCTCTGGCTTCCACATGCACATGCATGCATGTACACCCACATACACATGAACATACCCACACACAAAGAAAAAAGAAGCAACCAATTGACAGATACAAAGACCATGTCAGCACCCAACCAAGCAGATAAGCTGAGACACCAAAAGATTCAGAATTTCTACCCTGAAATATGGAAAATGGTTGTGTTTTCAGCTAGCACAGGGAACTGAAACCAAAGTTGCTTGTTCATTCATTCAAGAACATGTATTGGTTACTTTCCCTGTGCCTAGCCTGGGGCCATATGGTGGCAAAACCTTACCTTTGTTTCAGAGATTTCATAGTATGGTAGAAAGGAGAAAGCAGCTGAATTCAACTGTATACAAGATAAAGATTTATTTATAACAAGATAATAAATGTCTGATAGCCATTAATTCAGCCTGCTTCTGTACAATGGACCAATAGGAAACTGGAGGCTAAAGAATTTTAACCTATTTACTAGCATCAAACATACTCAACTATAACAACTACAGAGAGGTTGTTAAATACTGGAACCCTTTCCTACTGGATGTAGATACACACTGTGTTTGAACCCTGTGAACAACCTTGTGTCCATAGCCCAGCAAAACGTTCCTGCCCTTTCTCCAGGATCTCTGAACCTGCCCGGGAGCCAGTGTAGCTGGGAATCTCCAGGATCTTTCTCCAGGGCCATGGCCATGAACAGCCTCTATTCTGAGTGGTATTTATAGTTTTTTTGTTGGTTAATATTTTTGTAATTATCTTGTTGATATTGTCATTATGCAGAAAATAGCAGAAACAGGAAGAAACAAGCAAATAGTGTTTCTTTAGCCAAAGGACGTTTAGAGTTTGTTAGTCAAAAAATAGCTGCCATTGCAGTAGGAAATCAGAGATGTATCTTCCATGAGATAAACAGCATCATTTCAGTTCTAAAACAGTTCACATTAAAGGTGGTTAAAGTGGTAGACTGAGCAATATTATTTTTATTGGTAAAAATAATTCTGTCAAAATCGTCTTACTACTCTTGGCTCCCTGGCCAGTGGTGTTGGTTCAGTTCTCTTAGAACATCCTAAAACATTAACTTTTAGGATTTTACGACACATACTTTAATTATTTTTCTTTATCTCTTACATGTGTTCGTGCTCTACTAAGCAACTTAGAAACAGCATCCATTGAAGAGAGCATCTACAAGATGAATTGTTTTCCTTGTTGTTCCTATTAAATGGTATGGCTCTATATTTGAGGACACTTAAATTTAAGATTCCAGAATGTATATTTAGCATGAGAAAAATTTGTTTCAATCACAGATAAGGCATCTACCATTCACCAGGTATTTTTATAGGTATTATATGGTACTCACCACAACCTGCTGAGATGGATGCCATCATTGTCCTTAATACTAGAGAGGATTTTGAAGATTTGAGCTATTGAATTTTACACATCCCTCATCTCTAATGTCTGAAGCTAAACACCAAGCCCTTCTCCTTCAGACTCTCTTCCTCGGCACCACTGTTCTCCTGAGCTAATTTCCTCTAGGCCCTCTTAAAGGTTTTCAATGGTCTACTTTCCTCTATATGTCCATAACTCAAAAGTATACTGGGATGGGCAGGAATACCCATTGCTTGGCCTTTCTTAGCTTTTCCAGAACTATGCCTTAAAACAAAAAACAAAGGTAGGATGATGCCATTGCTCCATCCAACATCCTTCAGATCCCCATAAGCTACAAAATGAGAACTGAACCTGCCAAGGAATAAGGAATTCTTCATCATCTCTCTCAGATAAAGGGTAGATGGAGGAGGGCTGAGATCTGGCCAGGAGCCTGGACCAGGCAACATGGCAGGTAAATGGCTGGCACTTGTTCCTGGATGGCAGGGACTCAGTCACCTAGAGAAATGGGAAAGACAATGACTGTCCACTCCCAGAAGAACTATACTCAGAGTGAGAACACAAGTTCTGTTACAATGATACATACCCTAGAAAGATAAGATTCAAGAAGGAGTGAGGAGATGGAAATTTAGAAAAGATTTCTGAGTTTAAGAGATGGTAATTTTATCAGGAGTCTATGACCTTGAAGATGGGTAGAGAAAGTACCTTGAAAAGTCTCCACCCAGAGAATATAAAGGATGATATGGAAACACAGCGTGCTTAACACATGCTCAAACTGTATGGTCACTTTGGATATAGCATCTAAATTCTATAGCAACAAAGGGAGGAGAAGAAACGGGGACGAGGAGGAGGAAGAAAAGGAAGAGGAGCAGCAGCAGTTACTGTTTATCACCACTATATAAGAGAATGAGGCCCACACAGGGCTTGTTCATCGACTCTACCATGGGACTTGGGTCAGCCTGTCCTTGATTGCTTCCTGCCGGTTATGTCCAGGGGAAACATCCTGAAACATGCTGAGCATTTTCACTCTGCTTTGTATTCTGTCCCCAAAGCCCTTTCTCCCATCTCCACCCAGTCCTTTAATGTATGGCATGCTGTTTCTCCCTGAAGTTACTTGTCCACTGGAGCCTCCTCTGGTTACCATCCCAGCTTTTCATCCCACTGTCACCTGCAGGTGACTGCTACTGCTTCCTTCCTCTTCTCAGTTTTAACATAGTTGCTTCTACTTTCTTCCCTACAATGTGTCTCACTATGTGGTTGGTTTGGTTTTGAGTCTGGAGTGTGTGTGCCTGTTAGAGAGAGAGAGGAAGGCGGGGGGAGACTGGGTGTGTATCTGTGTTTCACACATACTACTTGTATCTTCTGACTCTGGCATAGAATTCAATAAAGGTTTGTTGACCAAAAAATAAATCTCATTTCCATTTGCATATCACAAAACATGCATTTGCTCTAACACAACATGTATGTTGTCATAACAGAAAGTTCATGAAAAGGACTAGGTGACAATTTTTATCAAGATTGCTATATGAGAAAGGATGTATTTTAGATGATAGCATTACAAGGAATAAAAATGCTTTTGCTTTAAAACAAAAGTGCTACAAACAGAAAAGATTTTAGTATTTTCTTAAGCTGGAAATTTCCAGCTTTCTTCTCTGAAAACCCCTTGAGCGTGCTTTCTCTCCATCTGCAATAATGGTTATTCAAGATGTATGCATCATTCATGTATGGGGGCCGGTGGTAGTCTATAAACCGTGGAGCATGCATTTTCTAAGCAGAGTGTGCTGTTTTACTATTAAGAGTTACTGTGCAGTGAGTTAAGCAGAAATCCGGCTGAGTAAGATGCTGAACCCTTAGAAGGCGTTGTACCATGGTAATTCCCTCTTAGAGTGTAGATACTGTCACACTCCATCAAATACCTAAAAGAACTAAAAGAAATATAAGCACCTTAACTGGAAATCCACCCTGGTATGTGAATCTGAAGAGTCTGCATCTTATATACATTCAAAAAGAAATACTTGGATTCTAAACATCCAGGTCTTTTTATGACCTGGAAGTAATCTTGAAAATGCCAATCTACCATCCTCATTTACCAACAAGGAAAACTGAGTCCAGGTAGGTAAAAATAAGTACACAGCCAGGTGGTATTTGAATAGGAAGTTGTTAAAAACCAGGCCTTCCAAAATATGTAGGCTTATATCTTCCCATACACCTGGCTACCTAAACAGTGTTTCTGTAACAAAAATGGTGCTCAGGGCTGAGGAGATGACTCCATCCATAATGTGCTTACTGTGTAAACATGAGGCTTTGAGTTGAGATCTGCAGGCATGGAGGCATACACTTAAAACTCTGTGCTAGGGGTCAGAGACAGGAGGATGTCTAGCACACTGGCCAGCCAGTTTAACCAAATCAGTGAGCTTCAAGATTCAGTCAGACCCTTCATCTCAAGGGTAATTGAAGAGTAATTGAGGATGATGTTGATCTCTAGCCTCTATTCACAGGTACACACACATGTGTACACACACACATTTAAAAACCTGGAGCCAATTACAAAATGGACACAGGGTCTGGAGAGATGGCTCAGCAGTTAAGAGCACTGGCTGCTCTTCTAGAGGACCAAATTTGGTTTCCAGCACCCATATGGTAGCTCACAACCATCCATAACTCCAGTTTCATGGGATCTGAAGCATTCTTTGAGCCTCCACGAGTATCGCACACATGCTATGCACTTACATACGTACAGGCAAAACACCCGTACACATGAAATAAAAAATAATTAATTAAATTTAAAAATGGACACAAGACTTGAGTAGCCACTTATCCAAAGGAGATAGACAGATGACTAATATACATGTGAAAAGATATGCGACATCACTAATAACTGGGGAAATGCAACCCAAACCAGAATGAAATAGTACTTCATAGCCATAGGTTGCTATAAAGAAGAAGAAGAAAGAAAAAAACATGCCACAGGGAGAAGGGAAAATTGGAATATATGTGCACTCTTTGTAGGAATACAAACCAGTGTGGTTACTGTGGAGAGTATGAATGGTGGTTAACCAAAATAGAATTTCCTTATAATATGGCAACTTTATGTATATATACACTCCTCAAAATCATCCTGAAAGCAGGGACTTTCTTGAGACTTATAGAGATATTTGTAAATGCAGGTTCATAGCAGCACTATAGCCAAAAGTTGGAAGCAACCCATGATGATGGATAAGCAATCCTTGATGATGGATCTAAGCAAACAAAAATGGAATACATATATGATAGAATGTCCTTAACGAGGAAAGTAATTTAGACATACACCACCAAGCAGATGTCCTGAAGATATAATGCTAAGTAGAATAAGCTATTCAGAAAGTTCAAACACAGTGTGATTCCACTTTCATGAAGTACCTAGAGAAGCCAAATTCATAAAGTCAGAAAGTAGAAAGGTGGTTGCCTATGGGTAAGGGGAGGAGAAACTCTGAATCAGAAATTGTTCAGAGCTTTGGGTTTTGCTAAATTGATATGATGATAATGCCAGCTAATGTGAACAAGTTGTCCTCTTGACACATGCACACACACAATAAATAAACATGCCACAATATTTTTAAAATAATAAAATAAAAATTTTAAACAATAAAATGGAACAAAAGTGTATGTGAGATGGCTACTCTTGATTGTCAGTTTGGCTGTATTTAGAATCACATAGAGTCAAATCTCAGGGTGTGTTTATGATGATATTTCCAGGAAGATTAGCTTCTCAGATCAAAAACATAATTCTCTTCCCTGTATTAAGATAGTAACTCTCAGGAGTTTAAGACCTGACTTTTATTTGTATATTATTAGAAGGCTACATCTCAGAACTACTTCCAAGTACTGCCCTTTGAGAAGGTCAAAGACATTGAACAATGACAACATATGTCTAGAGGATGGCCCAGGGCTGAGCAAGGTTCAGCAATAACAGTATACCTACTTGCATGAGTCCAGGCTGTTTTATGTACATGAACAGTTTTATATTTTTATTTATTATTTTTATGTGTATGAGTGTATTGCCTGCATGTATGTAATTGCACCCATGTCATGCAGTACCCATAGAGGTCAGAAAAGGATGTCAGATCTCCTGGAACTGGAGTTATGAATGGTTGTTAGTTGCAACACGGGTGTTGGGAATGGAACCCGGTTCTTCTGCAAGAACAGCCAGCGCTTTTAACCATGGAGCCATGCCTCCAGCCTCACATGAACACTTTTTTGAGGCAGTGTCTTATGCGTCCCTGGCTGGACATGAATGCTCAGTATAGCACAGGCTAAGCTTGAACTTAGAATCTTCCTGTCTAAGCCTCTCACATACTAGAACTGCATCATGAACCATCATGCCCATCTGTCCACAATCATTTTGACAAAGCTATTTGCAGATAGTATTAAAATATATTATATTACAAAAATTATGTTTACTATTATTATTATAGCCTAGAAGACAGGCATAGAGAAGTTAAACAATAACCCCCGAGTCCTAAAGCTGAAGGCTGGCTGGACCTGAACTGTCTAGATGCAGAAAATACGTTTTTAATGTGTCACGTTTTAATGTGCTGAGAGATAGAAACTGACCAAAAATTGGGTGTATACATTCACATTCTTTAGATCAAGAATGTAGGGTATCTGATATGAGGTAGAGGGCACTTTCTTTCAAAGAGTCAGCTCATTTTGTATTCATTGGGCAATAAATTAGAATCAATATATCACAAGCTCTTGAAGGTAAATTTGTGATGAAGCTTAAATATTTTCCTAACAACCCAATTCGGAAATGCTAGAACCATTGAGTGGTTAAGAGTTCTGCTACCTGCTTATCTTTGTGAGCTTGAGGAAATTATTGAGCATCTCTACTTGAATTTCTTCATCTCTGTGATAAGTACAGTAAGGACCTACTTAATAGAGTTTCTATAAAGAATAAGTTGTTTGATGTGCAGGCTCACAGTAGATGCTAAATAAATATTAGCTCTAAAATTTGTCACCAATCATCTACTGTACTGAAAGTTGCAGCCAGATCAGGGTTGCAGAAAGAAACTGATCCATCCACATTTTAGAGAATATTCAGGATCACTATTTTCCATTAACATTTGTGAATCCAGAAATATGACAGGATATGATTAGACATCATAGGCTATGGTACACAATGAAATAATATTTAAGTTTGGTGTATGTGTACAATTGTGTAGATGTCAGAGGATGACATCAGGTGTCTTCCCCAGTCACTTGTCCACCCTGTTTTTTGAGACAGTCTTTAATTAAACCTGGAGTCCACCAGCTGGGCAAGGCTGGCTGGTCAGCAAGCCCCAGGGGCCCTCTGTCTCCTCTTCCCCTGTCTGGGATTGCAGATGTTCCCTGTCAGGCCCAGCTTTTACATGGGAACTAGGGATTGAACTCTTGTACTCATGCTTGTGTATGAAGTGCTCGGCTAACTGAACCATCTCCAAACCCACATATGTAGCTTTCCAAACAGTTCTCTTCCTCTTGCAGTTGTTGACTTCATCTTAACTACAATTATTAAAGAGATCACTGATGTACATTGGAATCTTGGAAGTCTAGTGGTTTGTACCCAAGAACTGCCTGGATTTGTACCCTCCAGAACCCTTACTTATAATACTAACAACCCAACATAGGTCTGGGTTCTTCATGGTCTAGCTCTCAGTTACTGGCTCATGTGGGTTAGGCTTTCCCAAGGACAAGTTACCAGCCCTTCGGTGACAGACACAATCATATTTCATACACCTTTGTCCCATCCGAGCTACATAGCACTTGTCAGGCACCTCAGTTGAAAAAACTGCAGTACTATATATAATCAGTACAGGCAAATGACAGAGTGACAACTGAATGTAGAGCTTAATGGCAGTAAATATTTAATCATCCATTTGCTTCATTTCCGCCTCCCATTTGCAACATTCTATCTTTACTTTAATACACATTAGGTACACATCTCTTTATTATAAATAACTTTAGCATCTATTGGACAGAATTCATTAAAGAGAAATATACAAATGTCAGGGGGAGAGGGGTTCCTCAAAAGATGACCTTATTTTATACCCACAGGATGTATTGTTTCCTGAAATAGATGAAAGCTTTGAGTTCCTCATGCTGGCTTATAGCTAGAGAATAATATCGGAGTCGAATTGGGTGAGATGCTGAAGTCCAGGTGTGGATCAGACATCCCAGAGCCATGCCTGATTGGTGATCATTTTGCTCTTAAGAGCAGTTCAGCTACATTACATGCTGGGGCCAAAATGTAATTTGAGACCAGACATTCCATACAACCTCAAGAAGCCTGTGGGCTCTAGATCCACAACTGCCTCTGAACAAATACTGACTCTTTTACTCCCTGTGAGATTGGAGGACAGCTACTCAATGTTTCTGTGCCTTCATTTCCTTATTTTTAAAGAAATGGATGATTTACATAATTCCTACCTCCAGATATTTGGGGGTAATATATTTTCAGTGACAACTCTGGTCCTTGTCCAGAGTAGCACAATCAATGAAGTTGGCTGTTATCCCTCCCTAAAGATGGGTAGACGTGTGTTAAGCTGTAGGTATAGCACTTCCCAGAAGGTGTTGGAGAAAAGTCAGTCCCATGAAACATTCCATGGTCACTTGAACCTTATTATCATTTCAGAGTCTGCGAGACGGGTCAGACATAGAAAAGAAAGTGTTTTCATTGTCCTTCTGTTTACAGGCTCAACAGCTGTAGGCAGTTCACATGGAATAATCATTTTTATTGTTTTCATCTCTTATAGGAACTTTTATTTCAATCTGCTAACAAGGTGGTCTGAAATAAGACCATCATGCTATTGATCAGGGCTTTCCTTTGCAAAGAGTTCATGAGCAGAGAAGACAAAGGATTAAGTATCACTATGAGGATGCTGCTGCTGCTGCTGATGATGATGATAATGATGCTGATTTTTCAGTGCTGGGTCTCAGGCCTAGAATCTCGTGCCTGCTATGCAAACTCTCTATCATTGATCTGTCTCTTTAGCTCTTCTTCATTACTTTTTAAAGAAACAATAAAAGTCCCTTCTAAATTTTATGAGGACTTCTAGATTCATGAACACACAGCTTTAAAAAATCCTGGGCAAGATCTTGTAGCATTGATGTGATTTTTAAATTATTAGGTTTCCACTAAGATTTTACTTCTTACATACATACTCAGGCATATAATATGGACTGGGCCACACACACTTGCAATTACAAATTATATATATGTCGCTGAAAACAAACCTAATTCACACTGGAGCACAGAAGTGTCAAATACTGATCAAGGTGTTTCTAGGAACCCATAAACACTATGTGAAAACTAAAAGCTATGTTTTGTTTGTTTATTTGCAATGCTGGGGATTTAACCCAGGGCCTTATACACAGTAGGCAAGTAAGTAACACACTAAGTAACACCCAAGTTCCAAACACTAAGTGCTTTAAAACTCACCAAACTTTACCTACTCACAGTTAAACTGTACACTTTCAGGAACTTTTGCTTGGACCATGCACTCATGTCACAGAAGTACATGGATTTTAATAAAAAAATGAAATTACAAATCTATCAGTTGACTAGATATCTCCTGTAATATGTTTAATACTGTATTTACAGTGTTGTTAGAAAGAAGGAAATACATCTTTTAAATATTCCCTCTTCTGACTAGTTTTAGCTGTCAGTTGGCTCAATATAGAATTACTTGAGAAGAGAATCTTAATTAGGAATTATCTAGATGAGGTTGGCCTTTGTTTGTAGGGATTGTCTTGATTATTAATTGATATAGGAAGACCCAGCCCACTGTGGGTGGTATAACTCCTGAGGGTGGGCCTTGAACTGTATAAGATGAAAAGAGCAAGAAAGCAGCCAACGTACACAGTCATTTCCCCCCGCTCTTGAGTGTGGTTGTGAGGCACCTGCTTCAAGTTCCTGCCTTGACTTCCCTACTATCACAGATTGTAACCTGTTATTTTAAGCACAATCAACCCTCTCTTGCCTCAGTTGCCTTTTTTCTGAGTATTTTTATCACAATAACAGAGATGGAACCAAAATAGCCTTTCATTCTCTTAATCACATACTGCACTCTGTCTAGTCCATCAGCGCTTTATTTCTTATCCCCAGGAAGGAGCAGAGAGATGCTGTGATGATCAGAGGTCACAGGGAGAGTTACATGAACAGGCATCACAGCTCTATGGCACCCCCACCCTGCCAGCTCTCTCCTTTAGGTCCCAAGTTTGTGTTCTTGATCACTGAAGGAAATGATGAAGCTGTGTGGGCAGAACCACATGCTGCTGTAAAGAAACCCTAGCCTGCGACCTCCTGAGGGTGAGTGGCTTCACTTCTATTCTAAGAGGGGAATTTGACTGTCAGTCTCATGCCTACTGTCAAGCTGACAGGGACTGATATTTTTATTTCATTTATTCATCGCTTATTTTTGCATATTAATTAGGCTAAACTGTGCTAGATAATTTTCCTGTTTAACCAATGCACATTGTATGTCCCCCCACCACATGCCCTGCCTTAGCCTCATCAGCAATTTCAAGATATTTCATGAGAATAGCATACGTTCTTCATTAATTAAAGACCTTGGGGCTCCACCATTGATTTATTTTTCCCTTTCCCTGAACACTTTAACTTTCATAATCCCCCTCTTCCATGTCTCAGAGCCGACTACACTTGATCGCGGTGGTTACCCACTCACAGCCAGGACCCCCAAACTGCACATTTCCATTTCCAAAACTACCTCCCCTTCCAATAGGCACTGAATAATGAAACATGGTAGAAACACATCGGCACTTTTAGACATTACTCCACAAAGGCAGGTTACCAATTCCATTCATGGAAAGACCATGCAATTTGCAGATGATGGGCTTTTATCTACAGAAATCTCAGTTTAGAATTGTAGCTACCAGCCTCAATACTGAATTTGTCACATGCCTGTGAATGGTACACTCTCCTCAGACACTAAAATGGAGTAATTCCTTGATGTCCCAGTTCTAAGTCCCACAAGGAAGCTGTGACAACTCCTATTTACTGCTGCCTCCTGAGCCTGGATGGTATTATGGTTTAAATCTGAAATGTCCCCCACTGGCTTATGAATTGAATGTTTGGTCCCTAGCTTGTGGTATAATTTTGAAGGCTGTGGAGCCTTCAGGATGTAGATAAGAGGGAGTTATCTCTAGTGGGTGGCCTTTGAAGTATACACTACCCCAATCCCTGCCAAGTTCTCTGCTTCTTGCTCAGCACCAAGTGAATAGCTGGCCAGCCTCACATTCTAGCAGTCTTGGATTATACCACTGTCCCAGACTTTACTCACCATGTGCACTGCAACTCAGGGAACTCATAAGCCAAAATAATCTTCTCCTCCCTCACTTAAACTGTTTCTGTCCAGTAAATTGATTCTAGTGACACAAAAAAAAGATTAATAAAGCTGGTCTCTGCTCTTTGAGAAGAAAGGAAAGCCTGAAGGAAGGTCTGAAGGGAGAAAACAGCTCCGGGTTGTGAAGTTAGTCTGTCCTTCCTCCTTCCTCCGTCCCTCCGTCTCTCCCTCATTCCCTATCATTCCCAGGGCAGAGTTCTTAGCACAGCTGTAAGGTTACGATTTGGAGATGTTCAATTCCTTTCTTTATTCCCTATCTTCTCCTTTGTTTTAAGAAAACATTAAGTCCCAGTCCCCCTCAGTTGAGGGATGTTTACACTGTTATATAAAAGCATCACTTTCTACGTCAGCTACAGGTTTCCAGAAAACAGGCTCACTGCAAAGATGTTGGACTTCCTGGATGGAGCACAGAGCAGGGATGCATTGCAGAGTAGCAGGAAGGGAAGGTTACAGAATACTTTGTATTCTCTTTGTTTCTCCCAATATGCTAGCATTAGCTTGAAAAAATAAATGAACATACGGCCAAACCAGGACATATTCATGTACTTCCATTGGAAAAAAATCTAAAGATCATCAAGAATATTAAAAAAAAAAAAAAAAGCTGACTAACAGTTGAGGAGATGGTTCTGCAGTTAAAGAGACTTGCTGTGCAGGTGTGTGGACAAGAAGAGTTGAGATCCCCAAACCCCATGCCAAAGCTGGGTGAGTATACCATCCCACCAGTAATTCCAGCACTAGGAAAATGGAGGCGGGGAATCCTTGGAGAAAGCTGGCTAGCCAGACTAGACACATGCAAACACCCACAGCACACCATTCACACATAAACATAAGGAGAAAAAAAAACTATCCAACTGACTAATTCCTTTTTTGGCAAACACCCACCACCTCCAGGCTCTGGTCACTATCATTCTGCTTCGGTGGGGTTAATTTCTGTAGAGTGAATTGATTCTCTGAGGGACTAGCAGGAGGAGCTGTGGACAAACACCGCCCTCCCAGGCCCGGTGGTATTTACCTAGGAAAGATGAGGATCTGGGAAAGTCCTATGCCCCTCCCAGCCAGTCCATCGGCCTTGGATGTGGGAAGAGGAGAGCTAAAGGCATTGAAACTGAGGGCGCCACCAGGCTGGCCCTTTTTTTCCTTCCCTCCTGGCCATTTTGTATCGACAGGGAAGTCGTGGCGTCCAAGCCTCATTGTGGATTTCTTAATGTAATTTACGGAGGGGAGGGAGGGCACCTGTGTTCTGTAAGTAACTGCCTACCCACTGATCTGTTAGTAAGCCCAGTAAACTAGCTGGAATTTGCCTAACTGTGAGTTGGGAAATTTGTATCATTTCATTGTAGGACCTGGAGAGGGAGGGACTAAGCCCCTTCTGAGAGGAATTTTAGCTACAATTTTTATATTCTACATGTAGTATTTGTCTTTGAAAAATGAAATTAAAAACAGGCAAGCAAATAAAAACTACAAAAAATATCTGACAGATGTCATAGTTATACTGATAAAAAAAGGACATCAGGGAACACCTATCTATTTCTGATTCCCTTTGAAAGGAGACTCAATCAACCCGGAAAGACGGTGTGATCAGCAAAGTTCTATAACCCTCAAAGCATCAGGAAGAAAACAAGAACCAAGGGAAGATAAGATGGTAGCATGAGGATCCTGGGACTACTGGAGCCTAGGCGCAGGGGTCTCAGGCCTTTGTAAAGATTCAAGGGCAGGGAGAAAGAGAGCCACCCAACTTCCATCATGCAGAGTTGACAATGAGCTGTCAGTGAAGACCATGGGGAATTGCAGAATAAAGATCCACCCCCCCCCCCATTTTCAATGCATCCTATGAGAAGAGTGAAGAAATTAACATGCCTGCTAGGGCAGAGTTGAAGACTTAGATGCAAATTAATTCACTTTGAAATGATAACGAAAGGGAAATCTTGCATACCTAGGTTTATGGGTAGATTAAAATTCATATCTGCTCCACACACATTCTATCTTCTGTGTGTGTTTCCTTCTAAATGATTTTCTGATGAAGCAGAAGATAGGGATGTATATAGCAAATTTGAATACTGAAGTCAAACCCATTCTGCACTCATGACAATATTAATCAGTCAGTCATTCTACCATTCTTTCTTAACTACACACACACACACACACACACACACACACACACACACACCCACACACACACACACCCACAGCCCAGGCAAATACAGCATTTAATCAGAACTAGTGCAGAACAGGAATTCTGTTTGCCTTTCCTGGCACTGGGTGAACTACCAGGGAATAGAGTTTGGAACTATGCCTAAGTGGTCAGTTCCATGTGAATTATCTGAGAGAAGAGGGTCACCAGAGGAGAAAACAATATTTGAGAAACTGTCTTCCAGTGTGTGTTTCTCCTCTCTCCCTAGCTCTTCTCCACATCACAAGGAACATCTCAGACTCTTGCTAACTGGCTTTGAGAGCAGAAAGTTCTCTCAGAAGGTTGAAGAACCAGAGAAGGAAGAGTCTTTGCTTCCAACAGTGCTGAATACTGTTTGGACAGACTTAGCTCCTACCAGGTATCCCTCCTGTGATTCTAGCTTCTGACAGATGCTCTGGCTTCTGTCTTAGGTAGCCTCTTACCCCCACTTCTTGGCTATGTCCATACAGCTTTCTGCCATCACGTCACCATTCTCTGCATAGTCTCTTTGCACTTCTTGGACCTGGGTAACTAACAACTGCATTAAAGAATCTGGGTGTGAAATACTTGTCTGAAAAATATCATCTTAGAGAGGCTGGGCAGGGAGGTTATCTCTCTTGATGTCAAGCTTTTGAACACTGCATGTTACAGGGCTGTTACAGGGCAGTGAAGGAAGGCGGGGATCTCTGCCCAAGATTAACAGTGGATCACGGAAGTTCACAACACTGATGAGTGACTTATCTCTCACAATCAGGATGGTCACTACATAGCTGTGTGCAAGAGAGAGGCATCTTACAATGCCCCATCTGGGTCTCAGCTCTACTAAGAAGTCTGATTCAGTTCAGAACAATATGGATCCCTTTCAAGGACAACCAATAGCCAGACCCTCTATATTCATTATTTTAAAGTCTTAATTAAAGCTCCTTAAATACTGACAACCATTGAAGAGTATTCTCTCAGGGGCTAGAAAGATGGCTCAGTGGTTAAGAGCACTGACGGCTCTTGCAGAGGACCTGGGTTTGATTCCCAGCACCCAAATGGTGGCTAACAGCTGTCTGTAACTCCAGTTCCAGGAGATCTGATTCCCTCTTCTGACCTCTGTGGGCACTGCACAACACAGGTGCACTTATACATATGCAGGCAATATACTCATACACATAAAATAAAAATAAAGTATTTTTTAAAAATCTTATAGCTAAAGTTCACATATATATAGTCCAATAAAGATTTTATAAATATTGCTCATATATATATATATATATATATATAAACAGTTCAATAAAGTTTAAGCACACAAAAACACATGAATTGAATATAATTCAAATGAATAGCACTGATGCACCCTAGCGATGGTGGGAACGTGCTGCTGTTCACATGCGTCCGCATCTGGCTCCCATCGTATGGGTTATTTGAGGGGGCTGTTTCTGTGTTACCATGTCCTGGGTAGGGTATGACTTCTCTTATCCTTTTTTTCCTATTCAAACTTTTACCAAACTTTGGGTAATACAGAGTCTATGTTCATCAGCTAGTTCACAATGCTTTCGTACTCTTTTAGTCTAAAAAATGCACTTTATTTATTTTGTGTCTCTGTGTTTGCAAATCAGTTCTCTCCCTCTATCATGTAGGTCCTGGGGATCAAACTCAGATAGTTAAGACTTGGCTGCAAGTGCTCTTACCTACTGAGCCATCCTGCTGGCCCTCTTTATGTTTTTTGTTGGTTTTTTGTTTTGTTTTAACTTATGGAGGCCAGAAAGGGGCATTAGAATTCCTGGAACTAGCTGTAAGCTGCCATGTGGGTGTTAGGAGCCAAACCCAGGTCCTCTGCAAAAGCAGCTAGTGCTCTTAACTGATGAGCCATCTCTCCAGCCCCAGCCTCTTTATGATTTTAAGATTGTGCTGAAAACATAAATTATCAATTCTTATACAGGTGCCTTGAGAGACAATATAAATAATACCTTAGTAATACTCTTGAGCCCAGTCTAGCAGAGTCAGCAAGTGACCTCCAATCAGATCCTGCTGATTAATGCACAGACAGTGCAGTGCACACTTGTAAACTGTTATAATGATGACACTGTCAGCAAATGCTAGAGAAGAATGCCAGTGGACAGGTGGCCTTGTGGGAGGTAATTGGTCTGAGTCATCACCTTTATTTTCAGGACACAGTAAGCTAAGTACAATAATGTACTGCATAGAAACAAAAGTCTTTATATTTGCCATGGGAAGTATGTGTGTATAGGTGGTATATGCGTATGTGTATGTTGAAGGGGTGAGGTTGTCCATGTGTGCACAAGTAATAACCAGAGGTTGATGTCAGGTGTCTTCTTCTATTGTTTACATTAATTAATTAATCTATCCACTCATTCACTCACTCATTCGGAGATAGGTTCACCTACTGAACCTGGAACTTACCAACTGGCTAGTGACTCCCTAGATTGGTCTATATGTGTATCTGTCTAACATCATAACCCCAGAACTGGGGTTACAAATACATGACATTGCACTTAGCTTTTCATGGGTGCTGAGAATCTGAACTTAGTCTCTCAGGCTTGTGTAGTGCTCACTTCTTTGCCCACCTCAGTACCTCTTTTTCTGAGTTTTTATATCATCTTAATTTCACAGATGCACCTGCCACAAAACACAGTGAAGAGAAAGCTGTACAAGAGGAAGATAAAACATACTAGAATCATCAATTTCTTTGGAAAGCAATTTAGTAGGTGTTGGGGTGCCAAACCTGGCAAATTCCTCTCCCAAGTATACCCACTGGAAGACTTTTTTTCCTGAACTCAAGGAAGTATATAAATGTATCTCACAGCAGTGATGTTATAATGTTTTCTTTTTTAATGGAAATATCTACCCATTGAGAATGGATCTATGATTTGTGGCAATATTGTACTCAAGTAATTTGTTCAGCAGGGAAAATGGACTGCAGCTACATATATATCTATATTAGTGACTCTTATACAAAAACTACTAAGATGAGTAAGTTGCAGAAGATTCATATACTGGGATACATACAGTATCATTTCTTGAAATCACTGAAAAATATACAATTTTATTTTTATGACAAACATTTATAATAAAATACCTATAAGAAATGACAAATACAAATTCAGGATGTGTTACCTCTAGGAGGAGAAAGGAGAGGTCTCTTAGACCATCAACAATGCCTTATTTCTTAAACTGACTGATTCCTATTAAGTTTAAAGCCTTTCTATGTTTTTTTGTTTATTATAAACAAGGGATGATAAATAAAACAATTAAGCAAATTAGTCATTTTACATAAAGTCCAACTCTGCTTAGAAAACATTTTAGCAGAGCCTTGATACTTCACTAGAATCCACAGATGTTTCTGGAACACAGCTCATAAAACTGAACATAACCTTTGCTTAATGACTTTATTGGCATCCTCCAATAAAGCATTACCCCAACAGACTGTCTTCATGAAATACATTAGTCAGAAAGATGAAATGGACTTTTTAGCCATTTAGATGGGTGTTTTCTTAGGGCAGAGGCATCTTGTAAAAGGGCTGCTATTATTGTATTGGTGGCTCATTGACTTGATGGAAGAGATACTGCTTCCAGGGACAGACAAGTCAAACACACAGTTTCACTGATACTTGCCATCCCTGGAGCATACATGTTCAGGTCTGAAAGCTGCAGCCATCTAAACAGAATCAAAAGTGAAGTTGTAAAACTCTACTGCTGGCTTGGGAGATAGTTCAGTTAGTAAAGTGGTGGGCCTTGTAAACATGAGGACCTAAGTTAGATTCCCAGAACCCATGTAAAAAAAAAAAGCTCAATGTGGTTGAGCAATCTCAAAGCTGTGGAGACAGGAGCAAACAGATGCCCAAGCAGGCCTTAAACTTGCAGTCCTTTTACCTCATATTCCCAAATAGCTGAGATTACAGGCTGTCACCCAGGCTGGGTCACTTTTACATTTTAAGCCTCAGTTTGCTCAACTTTAAAATGGAGATAATGTCACCCAACCCATGCACTAAAAACAGTGATAGGCACTCAATAGATGACATCATGTCCCCATTACCTGGAATCCAAGAAGTATTCTCACAGATACTGCCTTATAGGCCCATTGATATGGTTGAAGTGGGGACCTCCTAGCTCTATGCACTAGGCCCCCATAACATCTGAAGGTAACAGTAGCTTTCTACTGTTTAGCATGCACAAGACAGATGACATTTTAGCTCCTCAGCTGGCCAAACTTACTGTACACTTGAGACTGGTCAGAGAGCTTAACTTTTAGGGTATCCAACATTTTGACATTGTAACATGACATTGATATCTACAAATGGGTTGAGCTACACAGATATCCTGGGATGTGTGTTGCCCACAAGTCACAGGTAGGACATGTCTGCTAGGTGATGATTTTGCCTTCTTAACACTTATCTGTTCAATGCCTGGGAAGCAGGTACCATGTGTAGACAGAGGGTGACTGGCACAAGAGTGAGCCACAGAAAGGAAACCCTGTGTCTACCCTCCACATCAGGGAAGGACTAACTGGAGAAATGATGCTTGATCAGTCTTGTGGAATTTTCAGGGAGACAGGAAGAGAGGAATCTAAGCCTAAGACTCCTCAAGGGAAAGGCACAGGACAAGGGCATCAGGAAGCTCTGATAACATCTGAGAAACACATCCATGAAGGGAATATCAGCCAATGAAAGTCAACAGACAGGCAAGGGGCTGAGCACATTGGACCATAAGTGTCATAACAGGGAGAAATATTTCCTTCCATGGCTAAGGGGCTCAGTGGGAAAAGAGCCCAATCATATTTGTTCTTAAGAACTGTGGCTGTAATGGTAATGGCTTCATAGATGAGAGGGAGGGAGCCTTGGAGGCAAGCTGCCAAGTTGGGAGACAGCATAAAAATGGCAGCTTGCTCCATGTGGATGAAGAAAAAAGAAGAGACAGAACACGCAGAAGAGATGAAGTAGAAGGACATGGAAACTGACTGGGGATGGTGATGAATAAGGGGAAAAAGAATGTGGGAAGATCAAGTATGTGGCCTGATGCACAGGCTGCATTCAGGAGGCAGGAATTACAGGGGTGAGGGACAGGCTACATTCTGTAAGCAGGGATCGTTACAGGTGAAGGACAAGAGCTTGAAGGACTTGAGAGGGTCACTCTAATGCTCAGTTAAAAACGTCTCTGAAGATTATTACCAACTTCCATAACTGGTCAAAATGCAAAGAACAAGTGACTCCGAGGGGCCCAGCTCTAACTGATATATCTGTTAATGCAGTCTAAGTCTCAGGGAACCCTGCAAAAGAGGAGACAGAAAGACCAGGAGAGCCAGAAGAGCAGGACGTTTGCTGCTAGATAATAAATTCTAGACATGACAGGGTAGCTGCACACACACACCACACACACACACACACACACACATACACACACACATACACACACACATTCACACCCCCACACCCTCCCCCACACACACCACACACATTCATACACATAACCCCCTCACACACACACACATGCAACACACATGCACCCCTCACACCCACACACACCACATACATGCACCCACCCCCCACATTACACACACCACGCCCCTATACCCCACACACACCTTCCCACATACACACACCCCACACCACACACACACACACACACACTCATACACACACACCACACACATACATCCCCCCCATGCATCCACCCACCTCCACACAACCCCCACACTCACACACGCACACGCTCACTCATGCAAGCCAGTTTGACATGCCAACGTGGCCGGGGAGAATTTCACAGGATCCCACCTCTCCATGAAGCACTACAGGCGATTAACGGATGCTGAGGGACAGAGAGTCAGTTTTCTTCAGGGACGAGCTTCCTGATTAGTTATGTAATCCCAATTGGTCAGCCCTTAACACATGCACACACAAGCACAGCTAAATGTATATATACATGGATGGAAGAGGACAAGAAACTGAAAGCATGAGGAGAAACAAACCAAAACCTACTTGAGCTACACCTACTTGAGTCCACATGGCTAGGAACACTTTAAAAATGTTCCCTAGCTTGAAGCTGTGCAGTGCAAACAGAACTCTAGGACATTGTGCAGAATAGGAATTAGACATTATTTCCTTAATGCCCATTTGGAACATGCCAACCACAATACAAATTTGGGAGACACAAGTAACTCTGATACTATATTTTGTTCCACTAAATATATCCAATATTGTATGATTTCTCCATGTGATCAATATCATTATTAATGAGGTATTTTATGTTATTAACACTAAGGGTTCAAATTTAGTGTGTATTTTATGCTAACAACACATCTTGATTCAGACGGGTCATATGTCAAGTTATCAGTGGTCATCGGTGGTTACTGGCCACCATGTAAGAGACAGAGAGCTCTGATTTATTGATCCAAGTATAGAAGCCACAAAGTTGAGATTTGTCTTATCTAGATAAAGTGAAATTGCTACTTTAGTTGTTTATTTGGGCAATGTAGGAGATCTCCAGGACAATTTTGTGTTCGTGATTTGGCATAGCCTAGGGCCTTTGGTGGGGTGAGCACCTGTTTATATTCTGACCTCAGCAATGAAAATTCATGGTTTTGTACATTTTCCTATTGGTCAGTTTTAACATGAATCTCACCTCTCTCTCTCTCTCTCTCTCTCTCTCTCTCTCTCTCTCTCTCTCTCTCTCTCTCTCTCTCCCTCTCTGCCACTATAGCTGGTGATCTAGAACTTATCCCTTCACTGAACTGCATTTCTGGCAGAATTTTCTTAAGCTAATTGCTACAGGTACAAGGACATGAGGTAAAAATATGTTCAGCTTAGTCTAAATGCTAATATCTTTTGTTTGGGTTTTTCCTGTCTTTTTTTGAGACAGCGTCTCCCTGTAAACTCAATTAATCTGAATCTCACTATGCAGACCTTGATCTCACATCAGAGATCTGTCTCTGTCTCCTGAATGCTGAGATTAAAGGTATGTCAGTACACCTGGCAAGTGCTAATATCTTTTAAATCTATCCATGAGATATATGCCCAAGGGCTATTTTATGTACTAAAGAGCTATCTTATATACTCAGCCTGTAGTCTAGTCTCCCCTTACCTTTGAAGGTATGTTCCGAGACCTCCAATGGATGCCTGAACATTTAGATAGTTCCTTCCATGATATACAGGCACTGTGATGTCACTACAGTTGAAATGATAACTGGAACACCTACTAAATAACTAACAAATGGGCAGTATATATGGTACAGATATCCTGGACAAAGGGATAACTAGTGCTCTGGACAAGACAGAGTAGGATGGTGCAGAATGTTGTGTGAACTTTTTGTTAGGGGATTTTTTATTTAGTGTTTTCAGAACACTAAGATATTGACTGCAAACGTTTGAAACCTTGGAGAGTGAAAACAGATAAGGGCAATTTTCATTATAAAAATTGTTACTTAACTAGGCTAGGTGGCACATGCCTATAACCCTAGTACTCAGGAGGAGAGGTAGCTAGATCATTTGAGCCTAGGATTTTGAGGTCAGCTTGGGTAAGACAGTGAGATTCCTGACTCAAAAACAAAACCTCCACCATGGGGTGGAGGTGGGGGTGGGGTGAGGGTGTGGGCAGGGGTGGAGGTAAAACTCTAGCTAAAAATATAAAGAGACTAAAGAATAATACAATGTCCAGAAGGCTAGTCTAGTTCTCAAAGACTTATTTTTTTCTTCAAGTCAAGACTTTAATCTTGGTCAAGGTCCACTGTGGTATCCTGACCTGTGTTTTCTAAACTGTCATTAAGTACAGGATGCTGCTTTGAAATCTTTTGAGAAATGCAAAATTTCAATTTTCCCATTTATGAAACACATCCAAGTCTCCATTCTTTGTTTAAGATAAAGAAGACCTTCTGAGATTAATAGAATCCTCCTGAAGGCATTTTCATTCCTTTGAAGACACTAAGTTATTACTATTAACATAATTCCCTTTGAATATCAATGTGGAGTTAATTTTCTCAATTGCTATCATCCACTCATATTAAAATCATCACACTTACTGAGAAGTATTGTGGCTTGGGGGTGGGAGACTCTTCAGATTTCAGCCTCTAGAACTTGTGCTCCCATTTGTCTTGCTGTGGTCTCCTTGTGAATACTTTCCCTTTTGTTTGTGCCATCTTGACAGAAGGAAATGTGTTGTTGACTGTCTGACATTCAGTAGGAGCATTTCATAAGTCCTGGGGCAGATAAATAAATGAGCTACAAGAATGGCCAGCTTCCCTTTTCTTTCTCAGTAGCTTTACTGTCTCTCCCCTTGCTTGGGATGTGCCCAACAGATCTGACCTGAAGACAAATAGAATTACGACAAGTAATCGACACCTCAATTTCTGAAACATCAGGAAGCCTCATTTTCTCCTCTTCTCTGCTTTGATGCATGCCATTTCCCAGTCAAGTTCATGTTCCAGTTTGTACAATAAGCATGATGTCAGTGGGGACAATCCTGTCTTCTCTTTCTTGATCTACCAGACTATGAAAGTACCCCTGGAAGTGTCCCCCAGGGCCCTCCTGTCATCTCTGATGAAGGCCACTACCACCAGACCCCACCCAAATCCAACAGTCCTACAGAAGTATACTACAATGAGAACCAAGCAGAAGAATCTAAGGATGCATAATTTAAAAAGAATTATAAACATGTTCAAATAATTCAATGACTGTAAAGAACACACAAACAACTCAAAGAGGAAAGGAATAAACTCTGAACTGAAGCTCAAGAAAATCTGGTTGAATAAAATGATGAAGACAATTCAGGACTTGAAAAGTGAATTCACAAAAGATATAGAAACATTGAAGAAAACTCAAGCCAAAATGAAGGTGGAATTGGAAAATTCAGTAAGTTAATTTGACATGACAGCAGAAAGCCTCACAAGTAGAATGAATTAAATAGAAAACAGAATATCAAGACCTGACAATAAAGTTGAAGAACTGAACCACTCAAGCAAAGAATATGAGTTTTAAAAACAAACAAACATGGGAATGGAATATGCAGGAAATGTGGGACATTATGAAAAGACCAAATCTATGCATCATAGGCATAGAGGAAGGAGAAGAAACTCGGGTCAATGGTATTAATGAGACCTTCAATTACAGTAGAAAACTACTCTAAATTAAAGGAAAGAGATACCTATGCAGACACAAGAAGAACATAGATCATCAATTAGACAGGATCAGAACAGAAACTACTCACAGCATATCACAGTAAAACAGTAAATATACAGAACAAAAAAGAGAGTATTGAAAGTTGCTAGAGAAAAACAGCAAGATCCAATAGCTGCATTCAGGGCGATCTCAGGCAGGAAGATCAAGAGAGGACCAGGGCCAAAAGCAGAGTAGGGTCATTGCAGGGAGAATCTAACTAGCGAGACAGAGTAGATGTGGACTCTGGAGCAGGAGAATGTAGCTCATCTAGGTGCATGGGGATTAAGATGCAATGCGTGAGGTCTCAAGCAGGACATACAGGAGGTGGCCTAGGCCCAAGGCTGGAATAGGGACAGTGTTGGAAAGTTGCTAGAGAAAAACATACATACAAAGAAAAACCCACCAGAATTACAGATGACTTTTCAATGCAAGCTATAAAACCCAGAAGAGCCTGGACCAATGTATTCCTGGTTCTGCATGAGCATAAATACAAACCGAGAATACTTTACCTGGAGAAAGTGTCCACTATAGTTTAAGGGAAAGAAAAATCTTTCATTATACAAACAGGCTGAAAGAATTCATGCCCACCAAACCAGCCCTACAGAGACTATTCAAAGCAATACAAAGAACTGAAGAAAGAAATATTCAAATGCAAGAGGTTACAGAAAGAAAACAAATGAGGGTATAAAGTACCAAAACACAAAATAACAACACAAAGAAAAAAGTGACTGCAACCTATCCACACTTTTCAATAATAACTCTAAATATCAATGATCTCAAATCCCTAGTCAAAATTCATGTTTGAATCATTAGGAAACAAAATCAATCTAGCTATTGTTTGCAAGAAACTCCCTTTACCTTCAAGGCTAGGCACTATCTTAGGGTGAAATATTCCAAGAAAATGGCACTAAGAAACAAGCAGGACTTGCTATTCTAATATCTGATAAAATAGACTTCAAGTTTAAAAAATAAGAAGAGATAAAGAAGGTCACTACATTCTGATCAAAGAAACAATTGACAAGTAGACATAACAATCATGAATATATATGCACCAAGCTCTGGTACAACCATTTCATAAAAACAGTACTATTGGACTTTAAGACACAGATTAACCCCAACTCAGTAACAGTAGATGACTTCAATACCCCACTTCCTCCAAAAGGTTATCTAGTCAAAGAATAAAGAGTGAAACATCCAAATTAAATGATATCATATATCAAATTGACCTAACAGACATCTACAGAATATTCCATCCAAGCACCAAAGAAAACATATTGTACTCAACAACCCATGGACGTTTCTCTAAAATAGACAATATACTGGGGCACAAAACAAGCCTCAACAAATACAAAAATATTAGAATAATTTCATGTATTCAACCAGTTCACAATGCAACAAAACTTAAAGTCAATAGCTATGAGGCTTTAGTAAGAACACAAACACATGGAGACTAAAAAAAAATACTCTTGGATGACAAACAGGTCAGAGAAGAAATCAAGAAAGAAATAAAATTGTTCCTGGAACTAAATGAAAATTATAATATAACACAAGAAAACCTCCAAGACACATTAAAAGCAGTTCTAAGAGGGAAATTCATTGGTCTAAGTCTCTACATTAAACAATCAGACAGAGCACACATAAATGCCTTAATGGTACAACTCAAGAATTGGGAAAATCAAATATGAACCAAGCCCAAGATGAGCAGATAAGAAGAAATAATAAAAATCAGAGCAGAAATCAGTGAAATACAAATAAAGAAAATAATGCAAAGAATTATTGAATCTAAAAGCTCATTCTTATGGTTAGTCTGGTTAACCATAAGAAAGAAAGAAAGAAAGAGCAAATCAACAAAATCCAAAATGAAAGGCCAAACATCACAGCACACACATAAAAATCCAGAACATTATAAGGGAATACTTTAAAAACCTGTACTCTATTACATTTGAAAATATAAAAAAGAGGATGAATTTTTACATTCAATGAATCCACCAACATTAAATCCCGAAGAGACCAACATTTTAGACAGACCTCTCACGAAAAGAAAATCAAAATTGTAATGCAAAGCTCCCAATTAAAATAAGCTCAGGCCAGACTGACTCAGCAGAATTTTAACAGTCCTTCAAAGAAGATCTACAACCAGTATTCTTTAAATGACTCCAAAATAGGAGAACTCCCAAACCCCTATGAAGCCAGAACTACTCTAATACCCCAAACAGTTAAAGACACAACAGAAAAAAAGAAAACTATAGGCCCATCTCTTTAATGAACATAGATGTAAAGATTCTCAACAAAATACTGACAAACCACGTATAGACACACATCAGAAAGATCATCCACCATGATCAAGTTGGATTTATTCCAGAAATTCAAGGATGGTTGGATAAACGTAAGTAAATATCTGTCATATAGAATATAAATGGACTTAAAGACGAAAAAACTCACAAGATCATCTCAATATAGGCGGTAAAGGTCTTTGACAAAATCCAATATACACTTATGTTAAAAATCCTAGAGGGAACTAGACTGCAGGGAACACAGCTCAACATAACTTAGAGCAACAAACCCACATCCAACATCACTCTAAATGGAGAAAAACTGGAAGAATCCTCATTAAAGCCAGGAACCAGACATGACTGTCTACTATCCCCACTCCTTTGCAATGCTAGTCAGCGCAATCAGACAAGAGAAGGAAATCAAAGAAGTATTAACAGGAAAAGAAGTCAAATTATTCCTCTTTGCTGATGATGACATAAGAGATACCAAAAATTCCACCAGAAATGATCAACACTTTTAGAAAATAGGAAGGATATAAAATCAATTCACAAAAATCAGTAACCTTTCCATATACCAATAACAAGCAACTGGAGAAAGAGTACAAGGAATCCCTCCTACTCACAGCTGCAAAAAAATCTAGCAATAAACCTAACCAAAGACATTAAAGATCTCCGCAATGAAAGTTTTATAATTTTGAAGAAAGAGATTGAGGAAGACACAAGGGGATGTAAAGAGCTCCTGTGCTTATAGACTGGAAAATATTGTGAAAACGACCAGCCTACCCAAAGCAATGCAAACCCAATCAAAATCCTCATGACATTCCTTACAGAATTAGAGGAAAAAAAATCCTACAATTCACATGGAATCACCAAAGAGTCACGATGGTCAAAGAGTAGTGCTGGGGCTATGAACATTCCAGACCTCAAACTATATTACAAAGTTACAGTCATAAAAGTAGCAAGGTACTGGCACAAAACAAACATGTAGATCAATGAAATAAAATAGAAAATCAAACATGAGTGAAAGCAATTTCAGCTACCTGATATTTGACAAAGGTTCCAAGAACACACATTGGAGGAAAGACAGCATCTTCAACAAATGGTGCTCATAAAACTGGATCTTCACCTGTACAGGAATGAAATTAGACCCCTATCTATCACCCTGCACAAAAGTCAACTCCAAATGGATCAAAGACTTCAATGTGAAACCTAAAACTCTGAAACTGTTAGAAGAAAATATGGGCAGGACCCTGTAAGACATGAGTGCAGGAAAGAACTTTCTAAATCGGATATTAGTGCTCAGCAATTAAGGGCAACAGCTGAGGAGTGGAATCTCAGTAAACTAAAAAGCTTCTGTCCAGCAAAGGAAATAATACATGAGGTAAAGACGAAACACACAAGGTGGAGAAAATCTTCATCATTTCAGCTCTGACAGAGGGTTAATATCCAGAAGACAAAAAAAACAAAGATTCAAGAAAACAAATGGCCCAATTAAAAGATGGGCTATGAATCTGAATAGAGAGCTCTCAAAAGAAGAATAAAAATGATTAAGAAACACCCTAAAAAGTGTTCAACATCCTTAGTAGTTGGGGAATGCAAATCCCACTTTGAGATTTAATCTTACCTCAATCAAAATGGATAAGGTCAAGAGACCAAGTGATATTAAAGGCTGGTGAGGATGTGGGGAAAGGAGAATAGTCATTCACCAGTGGTGGAACTGGTGCACCCCTATGGAAAGCAGTGTTGAGGACTCAACAAACTAAAAATAAATCTACCATGTGATCTGGTTGATCTGGTTATAGCACTCCTTGGCATACACCCAAAGAACACATCCTACTGCAGGGGTACTTGTACATCCATGCTTGTTGCTGCTCTTTTCACAATAGCTAAGAGATGGAAACAATCTAACTGACTCCCTCAACTGACGAATGGATAATGAAAACATGGTACATTTACACAATACAGTTCTACTCAGTGGTAAAGAAATAGATGTGGATGGAACTAGACACTGTTATTTATACTAAGTAAAGTAACACAGGCTCAGGAAAAACAAGCAATGTATGTTCTCTCTCATTTGTGAATCTTAGCTCCAAATCCTTATATGAGAAAATATGTCCTGATATAATCATAGGAACCAGGAAAATGGAAAGGATCCATGGGGTTAAGGGGAAAGAAGGATCCCAAGAGAGGGGGACAGTAGGAGACAGGTGCTACCAAGATGGAAATTGGATAAATGGGGGTATTTAACTGGGAAGGGATGAGGGAGAGTTATACAAGGACTATGGAGTAAATAGGAAGAAGGAGCTCTGAGAGGAGGATACTGAGAGACAGGTATCAAGGGGGAAATGTGAAAATTTGGGGTATTTTAACTAAGGAGTGAGGAGGAAGGTTTAGACAGGAGAGAGGTAGTGCGAAAAACCAGAGGGAAATATTTCAGTTCAAAAGCCTACTGAACTCCCAAAATAACACAAGTTATTGCCATGGCCATTGATTTCCTCCAAGACAGTGAAAGTAAGATCTTATTGCTGAAAACAGGGAATAATTTGGACACAGAACTTGAAGCAATAGACCTGGAACTGATCTGGACGCCTCCTTCCTGAATTCTAGCTCTTATAGTTTTAGAGGACACTATGTAAGCGGCTAATGGAGAAAATAAATCAGTGATCCAATCCCAGCTTTAAAGCCTAACAATGACCTACATCGCATACTACTTGTATTGGTGCATTAGTAGCACTTTTATCTTAGGGAAAATCAACAGCTATCTCTTTGGACTTAAAGCCCATTCCATGGGAGGGAACTCATGTGTTGTACTGTAAGCACAGCCAAACACACAGGGCTAGAGAGGCAATAGATCCTAGAGAAAAACCTACATCTGTCACATTCCTAGATAAACCTAATTTCTTACTGTATGCTAAATATGTATCTTTATATTTACAGTAATCCTGTACCACCCATCAAAAAGCTTTCCTTTGCAATAGATGGAGACTATTACAGGATTCCACAACTGGTCAAACCCAGCAACTCAGTGTCTATGTGGTGCCCAGAGCTAGCTGACACATCTACAATGCAACTGCTATATCTAAGGCTCGGGGAACATAGGGAAACGGGACAGGGAGAATATTAATGTGTCTCCCAACTCTCACTAGCAAGGATTCCTCATACATCAGAGGGCAATGCACACAGAAGGCCATAACTGGACAAAATCTGGGTAATCAGAGACTGCAGTCCCTGGATAGGACTCTCATGTTAAACCTCATCTACTCAGGGTTCAAGGATCATTGTGGGAGAGGGGTTGAAAGATTATAATAGCCAGGGATGGTGGATGACCACAAAGAAACAGAGTATTCCAGGCTTCTGGGAACTTGCTCATGTGAACTTACAGCAATGGTGATATCATGCACAAGGCCCACCCAAACTCAATCAGACAAAAACCCAGCATAGAACTGAGGAAATGGGCAGGAGGCCCCAACCTTATGGAAGGAATTATTGGCAGCTGATCACTACTTGGGGAGGGAGAGTTGATCTTTTTTAAGGGAGTGTCCAGTGAATAAACTTATACTGAAGGACATCCGGGAACACAACCTTGAGTTGATAGGTCTTACCATATATGACAGAATGCATGAAATACTCTGGACAGGCTATAGGGGTACAGAGAGGCAAGGGAGTCTGAACATGATTAAGACGTAATGGATGAAATCCACAGAAATTTAATTTAAAATGTATATTGAAAAAAAAATCCAGATGCCAAAACCACCTTCAGGAAGTTCTAGTTTCTTTTTTTTTTTTTTTCTGTTTCTTATTTCTCCCCTTGCACCTACATCATTGAAACAAAGCTTCTTAAAACTAAAATGTGATTTAAGAAAAGCCATATTTTTACATCATTATTATAAAAAATTTTCATTTTTGATTTCTAAAACCAAATTACCAATACATCTGTTTATTTCTATATTATCTCTTTCAGTCACTTTGATCACACACCTCTCTTTGGCACTTGTCCCCTGAAGCGCATTAAAGACATTCTATTATAAAAACAGGAGATGATTTAAAAAGTGATTTCAACTTCCCTATTAGCAAAATATAGCTGTGCAGATTCTTTAGGAGAGGAACTAAGCAGCCCTTCTGTTGAATGACTACTGGATACTGTGTTTCCTTTCATCCACAATCACACACTGCTCAACATCAATTCTTAAGCTGAATCAAATTCAATGAAGACAGTAGATTGGGAAACTTCTATAAATTGTACTTATTTTAAGCTTGGCAGACAAACCATCTTTCTTTAATATGTATCGACCTCTGTAATGGTAAGGCAGTCACATGAAATAAGCAAACACATGGCCATGGCTTTTCCAAATAGCACTTTGGGAAGGCTATCAACCATAGGCTTAAAATGTCACCATTTGATCATTTCTATTGAGATGTCTTCCACTAGATCAATCTCATCTTCAGTGATTAGAGTCTAACTGGAGCAATGTGATCTGGTCTTCTTCTTATTTATTTAATTAGGAAGAATCCTTCTCTGTCAAATGTTTTTCTTTGTTGTCATAGCCAAAAATAAAATAAATTAAATTAAAAATTTAAAAACCTCAGCCCATGTTAATCATTACTACTACCCTGAAATGAAAAGATAAGGAAAGGATCTGAAAATTCTGTACCAGGGTTCCCATACTATAGAATTTACTCATGCTACGGAGAGATGGCTCTGGACCAGTTACTATGGTGGCACAAGATCTGCTCAATACTTGATATTTACCACATCCCCAGGAATCCTTAGAGGAGCTATAGAAACTCTGTTTTCATGCATTTGTCAATAAATATACATCAAGCGCTTATGGTTCTTTTGCACTGCACTGTGTATCTGCATACAAGGAGAGGAAGCAAGATGCAATGAGATCTGCTGTCCAGAGGCTTCTGGTCCGTGGCAGAGGGTAGCAAATGAGCATGAGGTTACCTAGAGTACACAGAAGGCTGAGACAGAGGGAAACGGAGCATACTTGGGCACTTACCAGGAGGAAGTAACATCTGACTTGTAAACCTAAAAAGTGAATTTGAGTCAGCAGGTAGATAGGGAACGAAATGTAATGCCTAAGCTGGAGAGAACAGCCTTTAATGTCTGGAGGGTGGAGGGTCTCAAAATACTCTGTTTCTTCTACCTGATGAAAGGACATTTGATAAAAATGCAGTTTCCTCTGCCGTACCTCACACTCTCGGAATCAAGATCACTGGAAGAAAGACCTAGGAACCTGCACTTTGAAACATTCTTGCGTAATTTGCTAGGTCACCTGAAGCCTGAACTTGAGAGGGAAGAATGAAGAATGAAGTGGGATGAGAGAGTAGCTGAGCAAGGAGCCCGGAACCTCCGGTGAGATACCAACTCTCTCATGAGGCTCCAGGGCAATGGTGTGGTGCTAACTTCTGGGTTGTATATACTTTAGGAAAGGTTGCATGAAATAACGCATATTCAACTTTCTAAGACTAAAAGCATGAAAAAGTTGTCATTCTTTTATTACCTGGAAACCTCCTGACGGACTGATTCTGCAGGCTTTTAAACAATCATTGTAAGCATTTGTTGTGAAGGGGCCTATTGTAATGAAAACTGATTTATACTACCAAGGCAACTGGTTTCCTCTGAGCACATCAAGCTGCACCTTGACAGGTAACAGGTGAAGACCCTACTTGGCAGACAGCTTGCTGGCAGGGAGCTTGCATTTCAATTACATCATCCGAACGATAGATTGCCTGCTTTAACAACTTATACTCATAAGGACAATTTGTTCCAAACACATCATGAGATTTGCACTTTCATACATATTTCATCATGTATATTTTTACATTCATATTAGTAATAGCTAACATTTATTATGGTATGCTGAAACCTATCAAGCTTGAACTGGTTTGCTTCTCACAATGACCTGTGATATAGATCTTATTATCTGGAGCTGGAGAGCCAGCTCAGTGATTAAGAGTGCTCACTGATCTTGCAGTGGACCCAGGTTTGGTCCCAGCCCCCTACATGGTTCATAACCATTTGTAATTCCAGTTCCAGGAGATCTGATGCCCTCTTCTGCCCTCAGCTGGAACCTGCTTGTACAAACTCATGTACATACATATGACTAAATAAAGAATGATGCTCTAGTATCACATTCATTTTATATGTGAGGAAATGGAGACTCAGAAAAGGTACTGTAGGAGGTGGAGCTCGAAGCCAGGCAGTCTGACTGGAATAGGCTATAACACCCAGCCCATAACTTTTTAAAGAACTGCTATGTGTGGCTTTGAACTGCTCCACAATGGTCTGTGTGTCAAAGGCTTGGTTCCTAGTTTAGTGCTATTGGAAGTAATAGAACCTTGAAGAGCTGGGGCCTAATTAATGGGAGATTTTATGTCACCTGAAGGGTGACATAAAAGGGACTTAAAGGGACAGTTGATAGGACCTCATTCTTTTCCTCTTTGTATTCTGGCAACAAGGTGAAGAGCTTCACTCCACCATGCCCTCCACTGTGATATGCTGCCTTGGCATGGGCCCAAAAGAAGCAGGGCCAGGAGACCATAGAACCTCATAGAATTCATGAGCCAAAATAAATATTTTCTCTTAAGAAGTTGTAAACTTTTTCTTTTAGGAAGTTGATCATTTCAAGTCTCTGCTACAGTAGCAGAAAGCTGACTAACATAGAAATATCTAATCAAATAGGTAGTCTGATAGCCCCAAGTTCTTTTCCATAATTCGCAGATGTCTTTAACAAGGTCACTTTAAAAGAGAATGAGATTGTTTCTTGCTTGGTGAACTGAACACAACAGTTCAACAAACACTGTGTAGCAGTTCTTGGTGAGGAAATGTGATGCACACTTTACACACAAACTCATTTCTAGTTTTATTGGCTTTATGGTAAAAATGACACAGCACCATAAAGCACACAATTCCTTCCAGGACCCTCCCCTCTCTGGTAAGGAGATTCCTGACCTGCCTCAGAAGCCTCTATTTTTAAGGCTGTTTCAACCTTTCTTAGGAAAATATTTTGCTATTAAGAAGTATCTTCAGGAATTTACTAAACCTGTCATTCTTTAGTTGTAGCAAGTCCCCTTTAATTTAAGTCCTCATTAAGATAAAACAGAGGCTATCATTAGCACGTACTTGATTTTGTTCACAGTGGCATTTAGTAGATTTGAAAGTGATTGTCACGACCTCCTTCATCTTACCTTACACAGGCTAAACCATCCCTTAGCTCTTAAGTGATTTCTGGCTCATAGAATTCTTTGAAGGAGAGGGTCCAATAGTGTATCTGAATCGTTTTATCAAGTAGGGAGACAGTGGGTCATTCAGGAAGGGTTCTCGACAGAATCTTGGCAAAATTTCAAGCAGAGTTAGCATAATCCTAAGTGACTTTAAGTGTTTCATACACTGTATGATAATTGGTCTAAAGAGCCATTAAGATTTTGACTGTACTTTTTCGATTCTTTGGCTGTCTATTTTGTCTATAATTTTAGAATTTTTGCCATCTTACATCTATTAGCTAATGCATTTTCAAAACTGCAGTGTGGATTGAAGCAATAATTACTGAGCAGACACCAACTTCTGTGTAGTGTTTACCCTTGGGAGCATAAGAGCTGGACTAGCGAAACAGAGTCCTTACACTGATTTCAGTGTGCGTGTGTGTGTGTGTGTGTGTGTGTGTGTGTGTGTGTGTGATGCTGGGGATTAAACCTAGACCCTGAGCAAGCTGTGCAAGGCCTCCTTCACTGAGTTACATCCTCAGTCCTTCAGATGCTTGTTCTATAAACTCAGCTGTCATGTCCCTTCAAGTAGCCATTTCACCAAAAGGATGATCTTCTCAGATGGTATTCTTTAGAAAGTTACATTATGCCACAGATAAAAGGCCATTCCTTTTTTAAAAAGTGACCTTAACGTAGGAATGACACAATGTCTTAATGTCTTGGAGGCAGAAACGAGACAGGTCCAGACACATCAAGATGTGCTATCCCTGGGGAAGCAGAGAGTTACAAACTATGAACAGATATTACAAGTGGCAGTATTGGGAGGATTCTTAAAAATTCCAATGAACTTGAAATAGTTGTGAAACTTTTTAAGAATTAAAAATCTCTCCTTTCTAGAGAGGTTAACGTGGATTGAGTAAGCACTGATATTTACTGCGTAAGCACTGATAAAAACATTGCTGTAATAGTTTGGATATAAAAATAACCCCACCTTTCTGTGTCCCCTCACCCCCTCTTCCCCTCCTCCCCATCTGCTTCCCCTTCCCCTCCTCCCCACCCTGCTTCCCCTTCCCCTCCTCCCCATCCTGCTTCCTCTTTCCCTCCTCCCCACCCTGCTTCCTCTTCCCCTCCTCCCCATCCTGCTTCCTCTTCCCCTCCTCCCCATCCTGCTTCTTCTTCTCCTCCTCCCCACCCTGCTTCCTCTTCCCCTCCTCCCCACCCTGCTTCCTCCTCCTCATCCTGCTTCCTCTTCCCCTCCTCTCCACCCTGCTTCCTCTTCCCCTCCTCCCCATCCTGCTTCCTCTTCCCCTCCTCCCCACCCTGCTTCCTCTTCCCCTCCTCCCCATCCTGCTTCCTCTTCCCTCTACTGTCTTAGCCTTTTTCCTTCCTCTAACCCAACTCCCTTAGCATTTTCATTTCCCCTCCACTTCTTTCTGACTTCCTCTTTTTCTCTCTCCTCCCGTTCCCATCCCTTCCTTTTCCCTAGCTTCATCTCCTTCTTTCCACTCTCCATTTCTTCCTCTCATACCCTCTTCCTTCTTACGTCCCCCTCCTCCCAGACCCTCCTTCCCTCCTCTCTTTTCCCCTCGCTTCACGCCTCCTCCTAGATCTTCTTTAGATACCACCTTTTCTTCAGAACAGACTCTTTGCATTCTCAAAGGTCAGGCTTGGCCCAAGTTTCTTTCCCTGACCAGGTTTGCACTGCAAATTTTGTAGGAAGCATTGGCAAACAGGAACCTCAAAAAGCTAAAGGCAAGGGAATGTTTTTTTCTGCCTCATTCACTGGAAGCTGTATTCAGAGGCTTAAAGAGAGCTGGGGAGGGTGGAAGACTAAGAATGGACCTCAAGAAGGATGCATTTTAAAAGTACACGAAGATGGTAAACTATAAAATTATTTCCTTTCCCTCATGGGAGACCCAACTCAGTCAGCTTCTCTCTTTCTTTCTCCACACCTTTCCTTTGCAATTATCATTTTTTATGGTCTGAGTCCTGAGGTCTCTGCCATGGCCTGCCTGGAGGCCAGTCAGAAGTATATTCATCAGCCTAGTGCACTACAATAAATAAAAGGAAGGATTAGTGGTGGGCCCAAGTCAACACAGCCAAAGACCAGAGTTGTGCTTGGGCCCTCCATGGCTGACAATATACTGACTGTGATTAGGGTAAGCCAGCTGTCACCCTGTCCTTTTCAAGGTATGTCAACTGTGACCACTCACCCAGGAGACAGAGAAAGCTCAGGTGCCCTCCCGGAAATGGCCCTGATTTCAACTCGCATGAACATTTGCCCACTCTCTTTTGCCACTTCCAGTTAATCTCATGCATATTTATATGCCAATTATGCAAATCCCAAGATAAAAATGCATTAAGCACCCATGATTTAGACTGGTTAAGTCTATTACATGGCATAATGAAATTACTGTATGATGTCCAATTTACCTCAACACTTGCTTTAAACTATCAGTAAGTTATTAAGTAACCATAACACACTGAAATTTAGCTGGAGGAGGCTTCCTTTGTCTGCCCCACCATGATACCAGGAAATCAGAAGCTTCAAGCTAAAGACTCATCAAGGAGCAAAAACATTCCAGAATAGAGTTAACAAGGCAAAAAGCTTAAGAAAGACAATATGTTGGTATGTCTCTGGTAAATTAAAAACAAAATCACTGGATCATCTCAACAACACAGTACACAGAGATTTAGGAACTGAAGTCAAGACTCCTAAGTCAGATTTTTACTTGTAGCTTGACACAGGTCTTGTTCCCTGAGTCAGCATGATAGTGTAGGCTACCAATTCAAATATGAGTTGAATTTTCAATAGGGACATATCAATTTCCAGTGTTAGAAACAAAGAGGTTAAAAATGGGTTCACAGAAGCAATTTAAAACACATGTGCAAATCCCCTATAACTTGGAAACTGGAAGGTCATAAGGAGAATGACTTTTGCTATATATTGATGCAAGGCTTGAACTTTGGAAGCAACTGAACCTTCACAGTTTCAACGCTTACTAGACATGATGATCAAGGAACAAGCCATGATGTGAAGTCATCCAGTAAACATAATTAATATATGTACAATCTGACCCACTGACATCTATTTCTCCCCCTACCCTAGTATACCATTTTAATAGGCTTATTTTCTGATATGCACAGTGCATAGGTCCTGGCTCATTTACATCAGGAACTCCTCTTGAAGCCTGTGAGAGCTGGACTTCTGTGGGGTTACATGCTCACATCTATAGATGTGTTCAGCTCCAGGTAGTGCACAATTCCAGGACTATTTGCCTGAGGCAGTAATTCCAAAATCTGGTCAAATTAACAGATTATACAACCATTCCCTAAAGCATCAGGATCTCAGTTTGCCAATAAAGAGGAATAAGAAGCCAAGGGCATTTGCCATTTTTTCTGCTATGGTAAAAGCTCTGTTTCCCAAGTGCTACATCCACAGCCTTGCAGTTGTGTGCTGCCTCCAAGTAACCTGACCTCACCTAGCCACAGGGGTCTGCAAGGAGATCAACCAGCCAGCCAGCCAAGGGGCTGGAATTAGAACCTTCTTAAGCAATTGTCACTTGAGGCTGTCCTTCTAATGAAGGACTGTCAAAGGATGGGAAAGCATAGCAGATACAGAATTCCCCCAAAGGATGAGGCACTTTCAAGCATAAGACCCTCTTTCCGTTCTAATGTTCTCTCAGAATGTCATGGTTATGGTTATTAACTAGAAGAAGAAAAATATACAAACCACACTGGCAAATGGATCCGTTTTTGTCCAAATCACTAGCCAAGCATCAAAGAAACAAGTTAAATCAAAGCCCTAGCTAACTGATTTCACTGCTGCTGTATGCTTAGAGCACTATATGCCTCTGGATTTTTTTTATTAAGAAAAGTAATATAGATAGTATTATTTAAGACTTTTAATATTCATTTAAAGTTATGCATGGATTCAGTAGTTAGCTAACAGCCTTTCATCATCTGAGTTTTCCGTGGGAAATCCCATGTTCAAGGTATCCTTTTTTTCCAGTAAAAAGCAAATTCCAGCCGAGGAGAATAAGTGTTTGGTGTCTCCAGGAAGCTAAGATCAGTCTCCAGTAGCATTCCACCGACTGTGGGACTAAGTTCAAGGTGTTAGATCAGTGCGCAGCTCTGAAATCTTTTCTGCAGGTCGTTTAGTTTTCAGAGAACATAGTGGCTTCCAGAATGCATTAACCTACTTTCCACAGAAAGGATTCCCCATCCTCCTGCTCTGAACAACAGGAGGAGGAGATAGGATATTTCGAGTGTGAGCTGGGCATGCTCTTTGCCTTAAACGTGCTAAACAGCGCAGCTGGAGAAATCCGTACTTCCTGTAAACCAACAGCTGGTAGGGCAGCTCCTGCCCCAAAACAGAAATGATTGGAAATCCTGCTAAAATATGGCTGTCTAATCAACCGAGAGGCAAAGTCACTCCCTAAGATTCCCATTGTCCGCGTTAACAGATGGCTCTCTTCCCCCTGCTCTTCCCTCCCCACCGATGACAATCACGCTACATCGGAGGCAAAGCTATTCTTTGAGATATACAGTTGCATTCGCCAACCTAGTTCTGAAATAAGACAAAAGCTCGCCGAGTCTTCCCATTCACCAAGCCTTTCCTGAACCGCCAAAGAGCATTGAAAAAAAAAAAAAACAAAAAACCCAAACCGGGATTCAGTCCCCCATTACCTTTGTCCTCATCGGAGACAGGAGCCCTTCCATTTTGGAGGAATCCTCATGCCAGTTTCTTCACTAAGTTACTCTGTCCTGTCGGTGTGCAGTCCTTAAGCATCCCACACGAAAAGAGCCATGCTGAGCCGCCAGCAGCTCCGCTCTCCAGGGTGGCTCCGCAGCGCCGGCGCACCGCCAGCGGTCTAACTCGAATCCCCAGTGCCTCAGAAGCGCTGCGCCTGGAGAAGTCTGCTCGGCTCCTCGCCCTTGTCCCTCTCTTTCTTCTCTTGATGCTCTCTCCTCCTCTCTCCTCCCTCTCTCTTTCCATAATCTACCCACTGCTCTCTGTGTACCATGCTCACTTGACAAATGATCTCTGTCTCAGGCATGGCATTTGAGCCAAGAAAAGTGGTATGAACCAAGCCACAGGACAGTTTACCCAAACAGGAGGCGAACCTGGCTGAGCCTTTGCCTGCCGGTTCGGGGTGTCCCAGCTTCAGGTTTGGGGTGGGCAGCTTGCTTTCTCAGCAGTGAAGGTATTTCTGTAGCCATTCATCCATTCACCCACCCCTCCACCCCTTTTTTCTTTTTGTGTTTTTGAGACAGGATCTGCCTGTATCCCCACCTGGACTGGAATTCTCTATGTAGACTAGGCTGGCTTCGATCTCACAGAGTTCCGCCTGCCTCTCTCGTAAGTGTGCGGGATTAAAGGTATGATCTTCTTTTTGAAGAAATAGAACCCTGACAGGAATGGAACCAGGTGATACCATTACTCAGCTATTTTTCTTGTCTGTGTTCAGTAAACAGGAAAATACATCACCTTTGATATTTTAAAATAACTATTTGCTTAGCCAAGGGTGGATATATCATCTGGACAGTTAACTTGGACTTTTGTGGTTTGACCAGATGTTTGGACACATGTTGGGGAAAGTTTCAGAGACAAATGTATGCATTCTGTTCCTGAAGAGCTGAACATTAAAGTGTGTGTGCATGTGTGTGTATGTGTTTGTGTGGTTGTGTGTGTGTGTGTGTGTGTGTGCTGTCTAGGACTTCAAATAAATCAGGATTGGCTGACTTATTTAGCATTGCTTGTCACTTGGGAAAAGTAGACAATGAAAGAAACATGGCAAAGACCTGAAATGAATATAATGACTTTGACATTAAAACGGACTACCACATCTATGTGGTCACAATTCAACACTCATATCTCAGTTGGTGACTCCTGCATTGTAGCTAAGAACGTTTATGGCATTGCAAGAGCCTGATAGCACATTCCTATCACATATCTGATACACGCAACAGATGTGAACTCACTTAGAATGTTTAAGGCTGGTGTTACCTGTGTCTTGTCCCTGGAATGGAACATTTCCCTCTTTTCACCAGCTCCTCTCATGCCCAATTCTCAACTCACCTCCCTGAGAGGTGTAGGCAAACCTTCTCACCCTGCCTCTGACACTTTTAAAAAATGTATGTACGTGTGTACTGCCTGCATGAACATAAGTGCACCCTGTTGTGCAATGCCGGTGGAGTTCAGAAGTGGCATAGTTCTGAGTTCCGTAACTCCTGGAACTGGAGTTATGAGTGGTTGTTAGCCACCATGTGGGTGCTGGGGATCAAACTTGGGTCCTCTGCAAGAGCAGTCAGTGTTCTCAACCGCTGAGCCATCTCTCCAGCCCCTCACTGATACCTTTAGTCCTCGATTAACCCACCTTTTCTCCTCTAGTTTCCAAAGCCCTCTGTTAAAGAACTTCCAGAATCTGTATCCATGATTGAATTCTTTGCCTGCCATGGTGGTTTGAATAAGAATGTCCCCAAGTATTCGGACATTTTGTCCCCGGCTAGTGGAGCTGTTTTGGGAGGTCTTAGAAGGTGTGGCCATGCTGGAGGAAGCACATCACTGGGGGTGGGCTTCGAGAGTTCTTAAACCTTGCTGGATCTCCAGGCACTCTCTGCTTCCTGTGCCTTGTTTGAATGTGTGAGCACTTAGCTTCTGCTCCTGCTCCAGCCACCTCTGCCATCACACCTTCCCCCGATGATGGACTCTTACCCCACTGTAAGCATAAACAAATCATCATGATAGATACACTGGGTACAATACCTTGTCCAGATGTAAGATTCCTGCCATTTCTGGGACTTCCAGGCCTTATTTCTCTTATTACTGCCTCAATCATTACTTGGTATTATTAAATATCCTAGTATTTGGAGTCTCCTGGTAATTCTTTTAGTCATCCAGGAAATAACTGTAATGTACCTACTACAGACCTCTTTGAGTTCCTGATACTGTGGCGAGCAGGAGAGATCAAGGCCTGGTCTCCATGGTGCTGTACCAGGTCTGACACAAAACTCATCGACCCATCAAGCCCTTCCACATGTCCTCTCTTCTTGTATACTAACCTCTCCCGATGTTGTTGAGTCTCTCTGGGGGATTATAGATGTGTTCACATACTCTCTACTTGCATTCTAGGACTGTGCGGCTTTCCTCCTTTCTGGATATCCTTTATTAACTTTCTCTGAGGAAACCAAATCTAACTTGTTTCCACAAGAGTTCTATTCCCTTAACTCCATTATTAATTGTATTTACTCTTCACCAAATCCATCCTCTATCTGCCAATGTTGGGGAAACTCTGGAGAGGAACTCCGTCTCCTTTAAAACAAAGGTTCTGTTCATCATTTCTTGACCCCAGAACATGGACTTGGCCTTGTTTGTCCCTTCCATCACTCATTCCACATGTCACATTGAGCATTCATTATGTTTCATTCCTCAATGACTAGAACAAACTACATCTATTACTTGCTTCTTGACTCTAAAAAAATCTATTCTAGAACTTTCTACTTTGTTCTGTGTCCCTTCCTAATCCCAAAAACCCTCTGAGCAACATTCTAGTCATGCACACATCTCCAGAGTTCTTTCTTTGACCCATTATGTCTTTGCTTCCTGTTACTCTCTCTGGCCTGAAACTTCTCAAAGTGTTCTCAGGGATAGAACTGAGTTGAACTGTGTCAAGGTTTTAAAAAGTTAGACTGATCCTGTTTCGGGATGGTTAGTGTCTGACAGACTCCACATGTAGCTTTGGGAACCAGAACAGATTTTGAAAGCCAGAGGAAGGGACTTCAGGAGAGAATTTTGAAACTTTCTCTATAGCACCTGTTAAGAAAAGTGGACCTTTTTTGACTGTTTACATTTGAGCCTTCCAACACTCAGTTCCTGGATCTGGAGTTGTTCAGCATGGTTTCTTATTTCTCTTTTGTGTGCATCAGAGGTTGATATTTGATGTTTTCCTCAATCATCCTCTACCTAAATTTTTGAGATAAGTTCTTTAACTGAACCTTGAACTCATCAAGCCCCAGGGATCCTCTTGCTCTGTTTCTACCTCCTCATCACGTTACAGTCTCAATCTATAGCACTTGGTGCTTTTTTTTTAACGTGGGTACTAGAGATTGAACTCAGATCCTTGTACCTGTGAAGAAAGGATTTACTAGCTTTACCTCCCTAGTTCCTGCTCATCATGTTGTCCTTGTGATCTGTGAAGCAGAGAACATCAACCTGCAGGAATTGAAAGGACACAAAACCTGTTGCTTAGTTCATGAGATGTGTTTCTGCTGGTGGTGGTCGGGGCTATTTACCTTGGGTTAGGCACTACACTGCGGACCTTTCCTTACAGATTCCCAATTCTCTCTGCCCCTTTAAAGGAGATATTATTCTCAGTACTACTTTGTAGAAATTTTAGCTAAGTCATTTATCCACCTAATGGAACTGTTCTTAGCTCAGTAAGGCTAATCTAGCATACTGTCTCCGTATCATTTTATTCCATTAAAATCGCTTGTATCAATCTAAGACATAGAAAGTGTTAAAAGCACATTTACTTTCTATTCTTTATTAGTTGAAAGTTGCAAAGTAAGCATGGGACAATATTATTTTAGGCCAATGCTTTGACATTCAGTACCTTGTTCACTTATTTGTTCATGAAACCAATATTCATTGACAGTCTACAATAAGCTAGGGTACTTATCAAGCAAAAGGTCTTATCTTTATCAAGTGAGGCAGTTATTTATAAAATTAAATGCCTCTGTCAATTTATTACTTATCATTCTTAAGTCCTTTAATTATCTGTGATCGCTGCTTCTGTGCATTCATAAAGTAACTGCACTTTTGAAGAGGGGAGGGACATCAGGAAAGGTCACAATTCTATCTAGCCTGGACATAAGCACACAGTGTCAATGACCAATCATCACCAGCTCTTTGGACATCCAGCTGATCTTCACGATCATCATGTTTCTCAAAGTGTTGGGAAGTGAGAATAACAATTTTTGCAGTTATACCTCAGATTTCTTTGAATTAGGAGTGAGTCCTGATTGTAACTTTATTATCCAAAAGAGATCCTTTAAGGGCAAGATTTACAACCTAAGATAGACCCAGTCTTAGGAGAAAAAGTTAATGAATATCAGATATGTTGAAACCAATAAAATAGCAGTTAAATTGGTGCTTCAGTGAAAGAGAATTTTAGCTGAAATCTGGCTAAAGAAATTCCAATGGTGACATGTAAGGACTTCTTAATCTACAGAGGGAACATCCCTGCACCCAGGAACTCTGAGCCAATGGCTTTGTCTTTTGAGTCATTCTTCATTTCTATTTGGATGTTAAAAATGCACAGAGAGAAATGACAGTTTCAAAATACACTTCTCTTAGACCTGAGCATTTGTAAGTGTCATGAAGACCATTAGGGATATCATTTCACTGTCAGAGGTCAGGCTTCCCATCTTTCACATACTTAAACATAGACTCTTTGTTCCTCAGATCTGTGCTATCTTCGAGGTTAATTTCTTTAAGGCCCTTGGAGTCTCTGGGGAATCACAGCCTGCTGTACAATTAGGGTTCATTATGTGAGGATTGTATTGCCCTGTCCCCAAAACAGTCTTCCAATCACTAAGTTAAAAGGATTGCAACCTGACAAACATTCAGGTTTTATCTTCTCTGACCTGCCCATCAGTCTTTACTTCTTATATACAAACATCGTCATTAAGACTTAAGTTTTAGGGTGACAAAGGATTTGAAAAGAATTCACAGGATGAGTTCCAGATACCTTGAATAATACTGAGCAAGTTACTCTCCAAATTTCCTTCTCCCTTTCCCTGCCTCCTCCTGACCTTCATACCTCCACCACATACATATGCTTAGATTTATGCTACAAACTGTAGTATGTGTCAGAGAGAATTTCCACCTACTACATGCTAAGGTACTCAGTGAAAACTGTGACATAATATTAAGCCCTTGAATTTATCTGTGACTACATAAGGGTAAACATTTAAAAAGTTATTCCAATATAAAAATTATATAACATTGAGATTCTTTGGAAGTGCTTTTACAGGTTATCTTTTAAAGAACCCCACAATAAATAATCCCAGTCAGTGTGGGAGTATTAATTTGTTTTTTTAAATGAGGGTGGAGAGGTGAACTGAAAGAAGATATTTATTGAACTTTAACTTTTTTTCCAGGACTTGCGCTGAATACTGTTTAAGTGGCATCTCATTTATGTTCGCAATATCCATCACTTCCATTTAACTGATGATGAGCAGAGATGGAGAGAATAAAGGCTGGTGATAAATGGCATCATTTGGTACCAGTTATTCATGCATTTTTTTGCTATCAGTGCCATTTGCTGTATAACTTTGCCACATTCTTTTTGCTATCTATGAGTGTGACTGTGGCTTGCCTTAGCCCATAGGATGTTAACTAATGTGGTACATAAGAAAGCTTCAGAATTTCCATAATGAAAACACAACTAGGCTAGACTGCTGATTTCCAGGGGGATGTTCAACACACAGACTCTTGAGCAGGCCAGCGACTCATAAGAGAACATCATCAAGACTGGCAAGGGCAGCTGACCCAGCCTTGCTCGGCAGCACTGCAAACTTCTGAAGACAGTGTCTATTATCATGTGGCCCCAAGTGTTGTGCTTGTATTCATCTCACAGATACAGTGTCCAGCCCTAGATCACAGAGCTCCTAAGGAGCTTATCTAGGACACTGGAGAGGTGAATCAGTAGCAGGCCAAGTAATGAGCTGAGTTTGGATCCCCAGCTCCCACACAAAAATGTTATGTATGGTGGTGTGTGCCTATTATATTGGTACATTGGAGAAGAGGGAGGAAGATACTGGGGACTGGTGGCCAGTCAGTCTAATTGAATCAGTAAGTTCCAGGTTCAGTGAGAGATCCTGTGTCAAAAATTAAGGTGAAGGATCACGTGGTATGAAAAATCAGAGAGAAATAAATTAGTTCAAAAGCCAGCAATAAATACACATACTGTGTGTGTGTGTGTGTGTGTGTGTGTGTAAGCTATATAACAAAAATCACAGGGCCAGGAAAGGGAAACTTTGTTTATCAGGCAGTGTAAGAGATTCCCAAAATAACACAGGTTATTGCCACAGCTGTTGATGTATGTATTTATATGTAACAATAGTAATAATCCAGGAAGGGGATAGGAAATTGAGAATGAATGTCAGGGACATGGGAGGCACTGGAGGGGTAGTGGAGGGATGAAAATGGTATGAACACTATATTCATGTGTGATGTCCACAAGATAAATAAATAAAAAGGAGTATTGAAAATAAATTAAAGTGAAGAAACTGTACACACACAGAGAGACAGAGACAGAGACAGAGAGAAAGATCCAGAATAGAAACCCCAAATGCAGGTCTTCTAACTCACAATTTCAAGTTTTATCTTTCTATTCCCTTAGAACTAGAAAGTTCACTATGCCGAATGATAGGTGATGTAATTATTAAGGTATTTTACAAACCTGAATTCTTAAACACACATTCTAGCACTTGCTTGCTACTGACAACCACAGATAAGGATTTGTTTAGCATTCTCTATAGTTGTGGCCAGCTAGGGAAAATAGTGGAATTAGACACAGTTCTGGGTCTTGGTTAATCAGTCATCCTGTCTTTATGATCTTTTAGATTCTCTGCCCCACTTTCTAAAGAACAGTGATTGCCTAAAGTTATCAGCAATTGGTACAGAAGTTAATTGGAGTCCAGCTCTGGGAGATGTCCTTCTTCAGTGGTTTTCGCCTTTCTGAAAAAGTGCCACACAGCAGAGAAAATAGAGCTGCTTATTTTTCATTACCATAATAACTTTAGCTGGAAACGGGCCTTTATCTCCTCTTGTGTTTTATGAAAATACACAAAGGACAGAATGCTCATTTTGAAGCATTTGAAAAGATATATTTACATTCCTTTTTCTTTAAGACTTTCCACTTAAGTGCCTTTGTTAGGAGGAAGAAATGAGCAGCTGCTGCCTCTCCAGATCACTGCTTCAGAGTTTCCTCAAAGACATTTGGGAGAACTGATGGAGGAGGAAGTTGAGAGATGGCATCCGGCATACCAGGAGCAGTTGCATGCTCAGCGCCATGCAAAGACACCATACAGAAAGCACTATCTGAGACCTCTATTTCTTTTGAGGTGAATATTTCAAAGCTCCAAACAAGGACTTCTTCTCAAGGATAACAAATAAGATAGCATTTTCTTTGAGGGTAAATGAAAATTAGTTTTTTGTACTTGTGAATGGTGGGCTGTAGTTACAGTCTGAGCCTGTTGAAGACAGACTCAAGTATATGATGAATATTAGTCCGCAGTTGGAGGTGCTGTCTTGGGAGGTTGTGAAACCTTTGAGACTATGACCTGTAGAGCAGCAGCAGGTAGCTAGGACAGGACTCGAAGGTGGTAACGTCTATCTTATGGCTCCTGCCTGAGCTCTATGCTTCTCAATCTGCTAAGAGGTGAAGAGCCTCTGCCATCATTCTCACCGCCATGTTTGCTTGCCTCTGATGAACTGATCTCCTCTCTGACCATAGGCCAAAATAAATCTTTCTTCCCTTAAATTGTTTCCATCTGTCATAAAAGATCATCGATACAAGGCTCTAAATGAGATGTTTTCTGACATGCATATGCTATGAAATGGTGAGCATGGAACTTCTTTCTTAAGAACTCTCTCAAAATGTTCAGGACCAGTCAGGTCTTAAATAAATTATTTTTAACATTTTATTTGCTTATCTGGATTTCTTTTCCCTCTATACAGCAAGCCTAACACTTGTTTCAAATTGCCCCTTCTTTATCAAAACATGACTAGGAGGAGAAAAAAAAATGATATTGATCAGAGGCAGTGAAAATCCACACACTTTTGGCTTCTAAGATATCTTTGAAACTTCATACTGTATAAACAGAACAAGAACTTTTTTCTCCAATGAGCCTATCCTAGACTCAAGATATGAAAAACACCCCAATCAGCCACTTAGCTTCCCTAAATCTGGTGTTGAGGTGTAGGGGGTTTCCCAAAAGCCACATTAATGTGTGGACCACCTACAACTGCATGTCAGACTCAGCCAGAGTCTCTGTCCTGAGGACACCAGAATGAAGAACAGGGGTTTCAGCTTTTGAAGAACTCCAGGCACTGGAACTGACAGCTGCTTAGAATGGTTAGAATTCTGTTGGGTGGAAACAAGCAGAGCAGAGGGAATTTGATAACTAAAGTAGAACCAAAGGTTGAAAAACACCAGTTTCACTGGAGATTACCATCTCAAACAGAATCATCCTTTTGTGATAGAAGGGTGTTGAGGATTGAACCCAATTCCTCAGCAGACTATGCACATCCTCTGCTTCCAAGCTAGAGTCACACCCCTATCATTGAAGCTGACTTTACCATGTTAGGATATAGGACTGTCAAGTTGTGAGGGTGGGCTGAGGAAACACAGGCTGAGAGAGTTTCAGGAGCAAGGACCAACTAAAGAAGTACAGAAGCCCAAAACATCATGTGGAAGGACAACAGGAAGCAGCAAAGTGTACGAGAGCCAGTGAGTGCTCTGTAGGTCATACGACTTTAGACTCTATTTTTCTTTCCTTTTCAATGTATATTTTTAATTGAATTTTTGTGGATTTCATACAATGTCTTAATCATATTTAGACCCCCTTGCCTCTCTGTACGCCCCTATAACCTGCCCAAAGGATTTCATGCATCTTGTCATATATGGTAAGGCATGTTGAGTCAAGTTTGTGTCCTCAGATGTGACTCGGTATAAGTTCATCCACTGGAGCCTGGTCAGCCTATCTAGCATCACTCCATTAAAGAAGATTAACTCTTCCTCCCCCAGCAGTGATCAGCTGTCAAAAGTTTCTTGGATAAAGTTGGAGCCTCCTTCCCATTTCCCCAAATTCTCTGCTAGTCTTTGTCTGATTGAGTTTGGGTGGGCCTTTTACATGCTGTCACCATTGTTGTAAGTTCACATGAGCAAATTCCCAGAAGCCTGGAAGACTCTGTTTCCTTATGGTCATGCATTACCCCTGACTCTTACAATCTTTTCCATCTCCTGTTCTGCAATGGTTCCTGAGCTGTGGGTGGGTAAGTTTTAATGCAGGAGTCCTACCCAGAGACACAAATTCTGCAGTCTCATATTCTCTACACTTTGGCCAGTTGTGGTCTTCTGTTTTCATTGCCCTCTGTAGACTGAAGAAGCTTTACTGGTGAGAATTGAGAGACACATTAGTCATCTCTCTATCCCCAGCCCACTGTGATGCATAAGCCTTACATGAAGAACATTCATTGTAGATGTGTCACTTATGGCTGGGCTCTCACAGACACTTAGTCTCTGTGTTTGACCATTTGTGGAATCTTGTAATAATCTCCATCTGTTGCAAAAAGAAGCTTGTTTGATGAGTAGTGACTGGTATAATTGTCTGTAAATATAAGGATATGTATTTGGTGTACAGTAAGAAATTATGTTTGTCTAGGGATATGACAGATAATAGGGCTTTCTTTGGGCTCTGTGACCTCTCTAGCCATGTGTATGCAGCTCTGTTTACAGTGCCACACACGAGTTACCTGCCAGTAAGTGGGCTTTAAGTCCAATTAGATAGCTGTTGTTGATTACCCCCAGGATAAAAGTGTTTATTAGGCTTTAAAGCTGGGGTTAGACCACTGATTGATGTGGGTAAAGGGGAGGAAAGAGCTAAAGAGGGGAGATAACAGGAGACAAGTATTATCAAGGGGAAAATGGGGGTGCTTTAACTGGGGACAGAGGAGGGAGGGTTAGATTGGAAGAGAGAGATGAGAGACAAGCAATGCTCAGGTTGTGTGAAAAACTAGAGGGGAATGTGTTAGTTCAAAAGACTGCTGAAAAATGTACATGCAATGTCTGTACATGAGTGTGTGTATAGACAAAGGCTGTGTAACAAGAAGCACAGACAAAAGAACCCTCCCTCTGAGTTGTTGGTCAGGGCAGTCCAAGAGATTCCCAAAATAGGTAATTGCCACAGTCCTTGGTTGCCACCCAGAGCTTGAAGGTCAGACTCTATTGGTGATAACAGGACATATTTCCAAACACAGGAGTTGAAACAGTGAAGCTGGAACTGATCTAGAAGCCTCCTCCCTAAAGCCTAGCTTTCATAGTTTTAGAGGACACTATACAAACTGCTAAGGGAGAAAATCAATCAGTGGTCCAACCCAGCTTTACACTCTATTTTTCTTAATTTAAAGCCTTATTTTTACCTCACTCTATCTGAAATCATTTTTATGACATGTGTGAATGAAATAACACAGGGACTCGGTTCCCTTACTGCTGTTAGTAGTCTCTTTAAAAATCGTGCATTAATTAACTTTAAAATCTGTGGAAAATTATTTTACATTTTGAAAACTTATTTTCTAGGTTGTTTAGTTTTCGAAGTTGAAATAAAATAAAACATGTGCATCATATTTTATGAATCCTTTTATTAATAGTACTGGGATTGCCTAATAGAATTTGATTTAGATTATGATTCTTCATTCAATAAATGTACCTTTCATACATTATTTTAAGCTCTGATCCTACAAATTTAGGATCCAAACAAATCCTAGATTTTAAAACTTTATTTATTTATTCTCTTATTTATTTGTGTATGTTCCTGTGTGTGTGGTGTGTGTGTGTGCACATGTGTGCCTGAATGAGTTTTATGTGAACCATATGCATACAGGAGCCCATGGAGACCAGAAGACGGTACCAGATTTCCTGGAACTGGAGTTCCAGGTGGCTTCAAGCCACTGTGTAGGTTCTAGAAACCAAACAGAATCTTTTCCAGTACCAGTAAGTGCTCTTAACTGATGAGTCATCTCTCTTGCCCCTGAATCCTGAATCTTAAATTTTCTTGGTCAGTTTCAAATGGAGGCACAAAAGAATATAATTATTTGATTAAATTTCTTACTGTGTCAACAGAATGAGATTAATAGTAGATACTGATGGGCAACAATATTAATCACCTTTTTTATTGTGCCCAAAAACCCGACAGGAAGCAACATGAAAAAGAAGAGGTTTGTTTTGAGTTATAGTTTCAGAGCATAGTCTATTGCAGCTAAGAAGGCATAGTGGCTTGCCCAATCTTGGCTATGGGGTCAGAAATCTAAAGCTGCTTGGTCACATCCTGCTAGAGCAGGAAGCAGAGAAACAGGATGCTGGTAGGTGCTTAGCTGCCTTTCTCTTCTTCCTTCTTATTTAGTTCTGGACCCAGCTTTTAGAACAGTGCCATCCACAGCCAGCGTGGGTCTTCCCTTCTTACTACACCTATCTAGAAACATCCTCAAAGACAAATGGAGAAGTGTGATTCCAAATCCGTTCACATTGTCAATTAAGATTAACCATCACAGCATCTTATATTCAAAAACAGAATGAATTCTATTTTGTGAAGTGTATCTTTACCTTGGTATCTAAGTATGTCTGTTAAACTTGAAACTACTTGTTTTTTATATTTCCTATAAGCAGAAAAATAAATTCCAGTGCCTGAGGCTACAAAACTGACTGGACTATAGTCAGTCATGAGCAATATATATATTTCTACCTCCATTATAATAAGAAAAAAATTTTCTAACTCAGAGCCACAGCCTGAACTTGAAGAACCAGACTTAGAATGTGAATTGTATTGACTTTAAATATAATGATAATTAATCATAAAACCAAGAAAAAATATTAGTATGGATTATAGCCACAGGGGGAAAAAACATCTATTTTAAAATGTCACTCTGGTTTCCAAGCATGATTTACCTAGTCATAGTCTGGGGAAAAGGAAGCTCACAAAATGTTCTTATGTAAATGTGTTTGTGTCTGTGTATATGTCTGTGTGGGTGCAGGTGCCTTTGGAGGTCAGAGGCATCAGATTCCTCTGAAACAGGAGTTATGGCAGTTATGAGCTACCTGACATGGGTGCTGGGAGCTGAACTAGGGTTTTCTGTATGTTGCAAGAGTAGGATATGTTTTAACCACTCAGCCACTTCTCCAGCCCTAATTTTGTATCTATATGTCACATATATGTATGTCATATATATGAGAATTCACTTACTTAATGAATATTAAAGAAAGTTCTACAAGGTACCATGCCCGTCTCCTAAAGGGTGCTCTGAACATTGGCAGGAATGCATTGGCCCAAGTCTGGCAAGACAGCTTTCCTCTTTGTCTCCCAGCGAAAGAATTCCGGACACTTTCATTCCAAGTGCACATGAGCTACATGTTAGAAATAAAAAGGAGATGTCTGGTGAGGAAAGGCTGGTTTCCTTTCTCTTTTTCTGGTTTTGAAGGAAATGCTGGATTTCCTTATAGCATCCTTACACAAGGATACCAGGATGCAACTGTGTGGGCACAAACAAACTTGACCCCTAAAGGAGTTCAGGGCATTTCTCTTTCTTGTCTGAATATGTTTAGACAGTTATACAACCAGAAAGCTTGTAATAAAAGAAAACAAGGCCCAGGAGAAAGGAATGCTTTAAATCTGGGAACTAGGGGCCCTGATTTTGCTTTTTCTTTGTTAAAATGACTCAAGGCCATTCTACATGTTGATCATCCTTTGCCAGAGCCCTGGTCCGGACAGGTTTTTCCTAGGTACATAGTTCAGAAATGGCCTTTCATCTTACTTTCCTATTGTGTGTGTAATTTGCTATAATTCAATGCCATTGTAGAGTATAATCTGCATGCTTATTTCAAGAATCCAGGAAGACCCATTTACTTAAGACGTATGCACCCGAGAGACCCCAGAAGGATTTAGAGATGAATGCATTTCATTCTTTTCTTTAGTCCCAGACATCTTCCAGAGACATATGAGGCACTAAAACGAATATCTATAGAGTAGTTTGGGAAACAAAAGTAGCCTCCTGGGCTCAGGGGATGGCTCAATGGATAAAACATTTGCTAGACACATGTGAATACCAGAATTTGGATTCACAAGAATCTATGCAAATGCTAGGTGGGCATGGTGAGCCCCACCCCACCCTACCCCCACCCCTGTGATTGTAGCACTTAGAAGACTGAGTCAGGGAGCAAACTGCCTAGCTAGACTAACCTATATCACTCTATTAGTTACTTTTTGTTGCTGTGAAAAAAAATGTCATGACCAAGGCAACTTATAGAAGAAAGAGGTTTTTTTTGGCTTATGGTTCCAGAGGGAGAGTCCATAATGGCAGGGGAAGGATAGAGACAGGAGACAGCCTGAGCAGAGAGCTGAGAGCTCATATCTCCAAAGAAGCAGAGAGAAACTGGAAGTGGGACCAGGCTATGGTCTCTAAAAGTCAGCCTCCAGTGATGCACTTTCTCCAGCATCTCTGCAAACAGCACCACCAGCTACGAACCATGTATTCAAATATATGAGCCTATTCAAACCAACATGATTGATGAGCTCTGGGTTCAACTGAGAGACCCTGTCTCAATGAATATGGTGGAGAATGATCAAGAAAGACTCTGGTTGTCAACATCAGGCTTCCACATCTACATGAACATATGAGCATGCACACATATGTGTGCCCACACACATGAGAACATGCATGCATAAAATCAAGTACCCTCCTGAGCTAGGTTGTCACACATGCCTGTAAAACAGTGATAGGGAGATTACTGCATTTAAAACTGTATACATTGAGAAGTGTCTCAGGAAAAGAAGAGGGGGGAAGACCAGAATATTGTGGCAAAGACAGGATCCAAGAACACTGGCAAGTTTGGTCACATTGCGCACATTTTTCAATCCACACTTATCGCTGGAGGTTAGTCTAAGTCCACAAAAACGTAAAACTACATAAATGAAAAACTCAAAGACAATTTCTAATGAGAAAAATACAGGTACAATGTTTGGAGTAAGAAGCTTCAGGGACAGATGTTAGTATTACAGGCGGCAGCCATGGCCTCGATGTTCTAGTGTCTATCAGTGAGGTTCTCTACAAGAAGATGCTGAGGTGAGGGGAGGGGCAGAGCCAAAGCTGAGGTCTGGAGATGAATGGCAGCATCAGCAGGCAGCCATGGTGAGTAGCTCTACCAGTGCTAGCAACAACAGGGAGTGATGTCTGCTGCAGTTCTAAAAAATGGTGATGCCAAGGGTAGAGGAGGCTAGTACCTGCCCAACCAGCAGGGATGCAGAGTCCAGTTATTTCAAAGGCACAAGCAAGGTCCAGCAGGAGAAGCAGTGGCCAGGTTCTGCATAGAGCCTGGTAGAGATTGTGGAACCTTTAAGAGACAGAGCTTGGTAGATGAGGGGGGTCGTTAAGAGTGTGCCTTGGAGTCTGATGTCCTGGCCCTGCATCTTGCTTGTCTTCTCTTCCTGACTGCAGATACAATGTCCCTGTGGTCCCTGCCGTGATGCATTATATTCCCGCAAACTGTCAGACAACTTAAGTCCTTCACCCCTTAAGTAGCTTCTTGTGGGGTTTTTGGTCACAACAATGAGAAAAGTAACTGATGTGTGTCATTAGCTTTGAATGTTGTGTGTTTCTCAGCTTTCTCCCCGAAGAAAATGAGAGGAATGTATCCAAGAAGCCCCCATGGGGCAATTCTCTCCTTGCAAATTCTGTAGCAAAGATCTCTGCCTTGTAGTCTTTTAAAATTTAATATAGGCAAAACTCAGTTCTAACATTCTTTTCTTTGAGATTCTTCCTTACATTATCCAAATGCTGTTCTTCATGGTATTCATTCTTCTAGTTGGCTCTTTACTGACACTTGGCTTCTGCCTCTTAGACTAATGCCTGGTTTTATTTCAGTGGTCATATTGCGTACCCAGTCTTCAATGTTTCCCTTTTAAGCCACATGGTTAAGTATACAGAATTCTCTACTAAAATATGTTTCATGGCTTTCCATTGTACCTGAAGTCCTGATTCAGGCATTTGGAATCATCTAGAATCTTTTTTATGATCACCACCCCTCTGGCAAATTCATTATACAACTCTTCCTACTTCTTAGATACTAATGTGCATTCCATGTGCATTCCATTATTGAGAATCCACCCTTCAATCAATGCAGAAAAGCAGGTAAAGGGTCCAACATCCATTACTTAATAAGCACTCAGTAAATAGTAGTTCTCTTCCAAGTGCACATCAACTCTCTCTTCCAGGAACTTTCTCCACCTAACCAGCTCCCATCTATTCGTCTGTCCTGCGTATTTGACATTTAGCTTAGGTTACCTTGTGTTATTGTCATCTTTTAAACTTCAACTACATTTTAGCCCTTAAACTCAAGGTCATGTAGTTCTATTTCTCTGTCACTCTGTGAAGTGTCCTGTAGATAAGAACTTGATAAGAACTTCATGGATGCTGCTGCTCTAGAACTGTGAGAACGTCCTCAGCTCCAAGTATGCCTAGGTCACTGCCTCACCTTTTAAACCCCACAGCAACATACCAGGAATACAACATTGTGGGATGAAGCAAAAGGCAGGTTAGAGAAAGAACAGAGACTCATAGACTGCCTCCTCTGTACAAGGTCTCACACTTTGTCCTTTTGTAAGTGTCCTCTGGTATACAGCAAAAGATAAAACAAAGGAGGAATTGGTTCAGACAGTAACAAGTGTTAACATCATCACCTAAGACCAGAGTCCATAAACTTCTGAATCCACTGAAGAACAGCCAATGGCAAGGCAGGTTTACATGGATTTTAACTCAGCCTAAAGTTGGTAAAAGCATTGGGAATTTGAGTTCTTCTCTTTAAGAAAATCTTTAGAACTTTAATGAGTACTCAGAGGAGATTCCTCTCTGTCTTATTTATGCATAGCATGCAATTCCTAACTCCAAGTTGAGACATGTAGCATCTTGGTACCTTTTACACATGAAGCTAAGGTGATTGGTTCTTTCAGACAGGTTCAAAATGCATTTGACATAACTTGCCTAAATGCTGTATATAACTTCTCCTTTGAGTAAGAAAAAGGTTTTGGCTATTGCTTTTGTTTCATAGACAGGAACTCAAGAAACGGGGTCATTACAGTGCTATTCCCACACTTCATGGTATACCTCTGACCTAGTAGAGGAGTCTCTTGATTGTCCCAAAGTGGAGCTGGTAGGCTCTTGTTGGCTAACTTGATGCATTGGTGACAATCTCTAATATAACTGGGCAACCCAAGTAAAAGCTTGAGAGAATCTTACCTAACTGGACATTATTCATAAACCACATCACTGTTCATCTAGAGCAGCAGCTAATGATGGCCAATGTTAACACCCAGGTAAGTGCCAACTCCCAGAAAAAGGTCACCAAGGGAAACTGTAGTTTATTTTTTGAAGTTTTTACACTTTTATTTGTATGTGTGTATGGGCATGTGTCCCATAGTATGCAGATGGAAGTCAGAGGACAACTTGCAGGAGCTAGTTCTTGCCTTTTACCATGTGGGTCTCCGAGACTGAACTGAGGTCTTCAGACTTGGAAATACCCACTGAGCCATCTCAACAGATGATTTGACAACTGTAGTCTATAGGGCCCAAGAAATGTCCTCCACAGTGGCCCATGCTGTCTATGTCATTAGGAAAAACAATCGATTGCTTTGCTTTTTTCCTAGGTGTCACATCACACAACTACACAGAACAAAAAGGAGCATCTGGCTGCAGCTGTGGAGACAAAAAGCATCTGAATTGCTATGGCATCGTAGAAGCAAGATTCCATTCATCAGTCTTTAACTATAGGGCTCCTGAACTCTATATCATATTTTTAGAATGTTTGACATTTAACACATTGATGAATATTTCCTGCTTCAATACACATTCCGTGATTTCATGTTTAGATGGAGTTTTCCAACTCAATTGGCTGGATTTTTTCCCCTTTCTAGTAAATGTTGCATCCCCCTTACGAGTATGTGCAATTTTTCCTATATGTCTTTTATTCCCTTCACACTGCTTTATTTTTGTTACCTGTTTCCTCTTTATTCTACAGTCAAAATCGTTTTCTCACTGTACTGTGTGCACTTCCACCAGATTCTTTTGACGGTCCTAGGTATAAATGCATGCAGTTCTTAAGCTCTGCTGGTCTTAAATGATTAAATATGTTAACCCATGTTTCTGCATTCTCCACCAAAGGTGCATGCTTTCCTGGCATTTTCTTTGTCTTTGAGGTTATTATCCTCTTTACCATGCAAGATGATTCCCATTTATTGACTTTTCCAAGCTCTATATGAAACCACTCTTCTAGATCTGGAATTGAAGAGATCTCATTCTTTACTTTTACGAAAACTGCTGACAGGGTTTTGTTCAGTTCTGTACTAACTACCATTTTGTACCCTCCCCCTTTTTTATGAGTTAGGGATGAAGTCCAAGACCTCATCCATCCTAGGGAAGCACTGTACCATATCATTGAGCTACATCCTTAGCAAATATTAACTTTTTAATACTTCTTAACTTTTCCCATTGGTGCTGCAGATAGAACCCATGATGTTCTTGTGCATGCCATGCAAATAAACACTCTTCCATTGATCTGCGTACACCCCTATCCTTTCACACTACCAAAAACCTTCTATCTATACACATACTCAAAAATATCAACATGCTGTTTATCTTATTTGAAAGATGTTTAAAGATATTGATTAGCTTGTCAAAGCAGCAATTTGTATAGCTCATTTAGTTTTGAAGAAAAAAATGAAGAACCATAGATAGGAAATAAAAATTCACACAACAAAGTTCTACTAAAAGTTACCCACTAAGGTTGCTGCTGCTGTGTGACAGGCTCCACTTTGCTTTCATCCATTCCATTTCCTCAAAACTTCCTTGAACCTTTCCCTTAAAAGAGTTCTGGAATCCCTCAGACTTGGCTATTTTCTTCTCTTTAAACTCTCTATAGAAGAGCCATTTTGCTCTCTTTACAGTATTAGAAATAAGTTCAAGTACTTGGGTGAATATGACATTACTAAGGTGTGACTCTTATTCTGTGAGTTCCCAGGATCCTGTCTATATCTCTCCTTCAGGTAATTCAATTTGAAAACATAATGAGCTCCTTGAAAGAGATTTGAAACATTTTTTGCTCCACATCCTTCTTCCCGGGGTCACCAAAGCATAATTTGTTCACATTACATTTGTGATCACCACAGTAGGCCACAGTTGTCAGCATTGTGTACATAGCAATGTGAACTAAATGTATTTGCATAGACAGTGATGACACAGAAATGAAGAAAAATACCCTTATTTAACAACTCCAGCATCAAGGACTACACTCTTATCCTTGTCAATATCTAGGTCAAGTTAAATATTGTTTTCAGAAATTCTACTGAGGACCAACCATGGGTAGCTTTGTTTTTTGTTTGAATAAGATTCTTGGCACTCATGATCTGTGGAAGAACATGAACAGCATGTTCCTACTGCAGATGACTTTTAAGCACATTCTGATTGTAAGTCAATGAAACAGTATGTTGCTTTTCCTCTGATAGGCTGCCTCTTAATCAATTCATCCATCAGTCAAGAATAATGTACCAAGTTGATGGCCTCACACTGAAACTGTACTGTGGAGGTTCTAAACATTTTATTTTGCAGTCTCACCTGAAGACCTTATCATATCACCAAGAAACTAAACTCCAGAATACTTAAATATACTGTTATTTTTATAATTGTTTTTCTAATTTATTTTTAAAATTTGTATTGAATTTTTGCTAATTTCATACAATATGTTTTGCTCATATTTAGACGCCCTCCCTTTTCGGGCCCCTCTCACAGGTGCCCCCACCAGAGTCCATGTGCTCCATATATATATATGACCTATTGAGTCAAATTTGTGTTCTTGAATGCCTTTCAGTGTCAGATGAGACGATACTATATACTGTATAGATGATGGACTTGTTGGGTAGAAAGGGATCATTGGGCAGATTTCATGACTTCCAAGACATGTGGTCTGGATTTTTGAAAATGGGCAGAATCTATAGGTATGGAATAGAGACCAAACAATGAAAGGGGTTAGAGATGGCATTGAAGGCCAATGCCATGTGAGCAAGAACAATGGCAACTAAACTAGAACCAAGCACCAGTGTAGAGGTGTTGCTTGCCTCTGTTACTCAGCTCTTGATGCTCCTATCTTGCCTCTTTAATCATAGATAAAGCAATTCTTAGTGCCTGAGGCTTTATAAAAGCTAAAGAATTCATAAGGAAAAAAAGGGACATCATGGAATGGGCACTGTAAACCTTAACCAGTCATGTGAAACACAGGCACACTAGCACGAAACAAAAATGATATATGCATATACTTACAGAGTTACAGATGACTGCTTCATTTGTAGTTTGTTTTGTTTTCGTTTGGGGGGGTCAATTCCAGGTCATTTTATCAAGCCACTGCCTTATTTCTCAGCTTGATGAAATTGAAGGAAATGCGTTATTCCCTTTCCAAGACTTTGTAGTTCTTTTTCTTGATTAGCTCTGCTGCAAGTTGTGACCCACTCCAACCTGTGTTCCATGCCTATCTCAAGCTCTGCCCCTCTCAAGGCTGATACAACCTAGGAAAATCACAATCTATCTCTGTAGTAGTTCCCTGAAGATGGGGCTTTAAAAAATAGAATATCTAGTGTTATATATATATATATTCACACAGATGCACACACACACACACACACACACACAGCTAGGCAACACATGTTGGTAAAGACAGAAACCTGTAAATGGAGACTTTGGGGACTTTCCTGAACAACCCCATTCCAGCCACTCTGTAGAGTCATATGCTGGAGGTACTGCCCATGATACATGGGACTGGCTTCTGATCATTATTCCACTACTGACACATGGAGTTGTGTGTGAGTGTGTGTGTGTGGTGTGTGTGTGTGGTGTGTGTGTGTAGAGGGAGGACTTGAAGATTCTTTAAGATCCTGCTGGGGAATGAATACAGGGTCTGGATCATCCCACAATATTTGCTACCATTATTCACAAAGATACTGTTCCTTGTCAGTTTTTTTACTTGTCCTGTTCTCAGTCCCCTGTGTGTGCCCTCCACCCTGACCAGCTGCCCCAAGCTCACACTGTGCTCTCATGCTGTACCTTAGGAGTGCACCCTATGCTACAGTGGGTACCTTAGTCTTCAATGCTGATACCTAAAGTACTCTACACAAGGTACTCTAGCTCTCTTATGGTGACTTTCACATGAGCATTTGGATTTGCTTTTGATTTATTATTTATTTATTTATTTTTATTTTATGTGTTTGAATGTTCTGCTTCCATATATATATAAGTGCACCCATGCCATGAAATGACCACAGGGGCAGAAGAGGGCATTGGATTCCCTGGAAATGGAATTGTAGATGGTTGTTAGCTATTGTGAAGAGTACCACATTAAACATGCAGTATAGATATTTCTAGGATAGCAATTTTATGTCCTTTGGATATATACCGAAGAGTTGGATTGACAGATCATATGGCAGTTCTATTTTTAATTTTCTGAGGAATATCTATACTGTTTTCCATAATGGTTGTACTAAATTGCATTCTTACTAACAGTGTAGGAGAGCTCCCTTTCTCCATTTCTTTGTTAGCATATATTATTTCTTTTTGTATTTTTGATTAATGGTCATTATCAAAGAAGATAAGGTGATGTCTGAGGACTGGGAAGAAGCTCACTCATTATAAGCATGAGGAACTCAGTTGGGCCCCCAGAATCCAGGCAGGGTGGCAAGCATCTGTAATCCCAGAGCTAGGGAGACAGAGTCAGATTCCTTGGAATTAATAGAGAGCCAGCCTAGCCTAACTAGGGAGCCCCAGGCCAGTGAGAGAGCTAGTCTCCTGAAGAATGACACCTGAAGAAGATCTGTGGCCTCTACATGTACTTGCACATATGTGCATATGTACCTACACATATGTATGCACCTGCATACACATGTACACACACACAAAATGAGGTCTCATTGTGGTTTTGATTTGTATCTCCCTGATGGTTAGTGATGTTCAGTACTTTTTCATATACGTAATTGGTCATTTTCATGTCTTTGGGAAATGTTTATTGGAGATATCTGCCCATTTTAATTAGACTGCTATTACTATTTCTGTTGCGTTTTTAAAGTTGTTTTTATGTTTTGGATATTATTCCATTGACAGATGGACAATTTGCAGACACTTTCCTATTCTGTAAGTTGTCTTTTAACTCTGTTGTTCTTTTACCTCATAAAGTATTTAGTATGATGTCATCTTACTTGGCCATTTTTACTTTCTTGCTTGTGCTATATACATATTTGCTCAAACAATCCCCTGAAGCATCTTCCCTGTATTTTCTTCTTGAATAAAATGAAAGGGTTCCAGTTGTATTTTTCTACATAAGGGTAGCCAGTTTTCCTTGCACTATTTATTGATGAGATTTCTGTTCCTAATGTATGTGCTTGCTGATTTGTTATCATTGTTGGAAACGTAAATATGTGGTCATAATTCCGAGTTCTCTGTTCTATTTCACTCGCCCCTGTGTTTGTAGCTCAGAAATGTGTGTTGAACTTAAGTGTTATAAAGCCTCCAGCTTCATTCTTTGTGCTGAAGATTGCTTTGATTATTCAGTCTTTAGTGGTTTCATATAAATTTCAAGTTCTTTTCTGTTTCTCTGAATAATAATCATTCATCCTTGATGGCGGTTGCATTAACTCTTTAGATCAATCTGGGTAGTATAAACAGTTTAACAATATTAATTATCCTATAAAATGAAATATATTTCTAATTTTGTATATTCTCATTAACTTCTTTCATTAGTGTTTGGTAAGCTTCATTGCAGATATAATTCACATCCTTAGTTAACTTTATTTCAATAGATTGTTTGTTGTGGTTTTCACTAGTCCAAGATTGCTTTCTCAGGAATTTTACTATTGATATATACAAATACCACCCATTTTTGATGTTGATATTGTGTAATGCAACCTTCTGAACTGGCTAATCAGTTTAAACATTTTCGTTGGAATCTTTAGGCGTTCTCATTGTATGAACTAATTGTGTCTATAAAAGGGATAGCTTTGACCTCCTACTCTTCTATTTGGTTGCCTTTCTTTCTTTTTCTTGGCTTACTACTCTGGATCAGCCCTGGGACATTATGTTCAGTAAGAGTACAGAATGATGACAACCTTTTTATTGTTTCTCATCTCATGTAAATGATTTCAGCTTTACCCTCTGGTATGATGTTGACTGTGTATTTGTCATATGTAGCCTTTATTATATTGATATACATCCTTCCTTTAACTTTTTTTCAGTATTTTATTTTTATATGAGGGTAGGATATAGAGTCTTTAACATGCTGGGCAAATGCTCTTTCAGATAACTATATCACAGCTCCATTTCTTTCCTTTAAAAAATTATCAGAGAAGATTTCATCGTATTGTCCATACAAGTTTTGACCTTACTTTGCAGCCTAAGCAAGTTTTGAATTTGCAATCTTCCTGCCTTCTCTTCCCAGGTAGTTGGGATTATAGATCCGTGTCACAAGGCCAGGTTGAGTTTTATTCTTACTCTTTTTTTTAATCTTGAATTTTGTTGAATGATTTCTCTGCAACTATTGAAATTATCATATTTTTTGTCCTTCATTATTTTTGTCTATGAGTCTTATATTTATTGATTTGTACATGTTGAACCATTCTTATAGCCCTGGAATAATAATTATATTACCAAGTGTATAGTCCTTCTGATGTGCTGTTGAAATTGGTTTGCTTGTATTTTATTGAAAATTTGTGGATCTTTGTTCTTTATGGATATTGGTCTATAGTCTTCTCTTGTTGTATTCTTGTCTGATTTGAGCACAAAAGAAAAACTGGCCTCATAGGGTGAGTTTGGGAGAGTTCTTTGCTTTTAAGTGTTTAAAATGAACTGAAAATAATTGGTAGTAGTTCTTTAAAAGTTAAGTAAAATTCAGCAACAAAACCATTAGCCTTGGAATTCTCTTTTTGGGAGATATTTTGTTACTCTTCTTTATATATTATCTTACATCAATTTCTACATGCTTTTTCCTCTTCTTGTTTCTCTTCTACTGAGTAGGCTTCCCTCGCTATATCCAGCTGTTTGTGCCTCCTGATAAAACAGGCAAGCTTTGCATATAAGTAAAACATGCACTCATAAACAGAGGGCACAAACAAGCAAAAAATAAAAAGTGCAAGAGATTGATGAATATATGGCAAAGAGAATGAAGAGCTTGAAGACTGGCCTTCCCTCCTATTTCTAAGAAATCAGTCTAAGGAAGTCATTTTAGGCAGTAAATTCACCTGCAAGCATGTCCAACCAGCTGATTTTGTAGCACTACACTGTCACAGAAAAAGTTCACATTCATGAACTGCACAATTGACTTACCCATAATATTTTAAGTAAGTTTATAATTTTGTGTTAGGCTGCACTTATCTGTGGTCACACACACCCTTCAGGCTGCAGGCTACAGACGTCTGACATGGAAATAATTCCAGAGTTACTTTTTAAAACAAAAGACTTAAACATTCACATTCTATAAGAAAAATTATTATATAACAGTACATACAGCCCTATCTTTGTCATTTTTCCCTGACAAAATATTCACAATAGAATATTAATTGAAATAGTTAATTATAACTATTTTGTTGCAAAATTTTTGTTGTAGACCTATGTATAAACCCTCCATGTGCACGTACATAGGCATGTATGTCTGTGTACATTGAGACAGAAGTAAATACGCCTATTCTAGTTTGCTTTCAATTGCTGTGACAAAGCATTCTGCTCAATACCAACTTGGGGAGGAAAGGGTTTATTTGCCTTACATTTCCAGTTCTTCATGGAGAGAACCCAAGATAGGAACTTGTTGGGCATAATGCAGGATGGGCCTAACCAGGCCACCTGCTAGGAGGAATAAAGGAATGGCTCCTGTGGGCGTGGCATTCTGCTCTGGCTAGTCATGAGACCAGCTTCTGTCCAGCACCTGGAAAGAACCTGCCTACCTGGGGACAAACTTACTATTGGCTGTATTCAGGACCTCACCCTATAAGGTCATTGGCTATCCAGACCTGTAAGAGTTTTTGCACCTATTCAATAAACGAGCTTGCTGTGCCATCCGCCTGGCCTGCTTCCTGTCCAGCTCCCAGAGTTTGTGTCTTAACTCTGCGTCTACTTGTCCCCTCCCCCCATGATGGGGGTCCCCTCAGTCCCCTTGGGCTGGAAGTGCTGAGACCCTCAGTAGGAACTCAGGGCAGGAATCTGGAGGCAGGGCAGGAGGAACGCTGCTTACTGACGTGCTCCTCTGACCCATGCTCAGCCTGCTTTCTTATACAATACACACCAACCTGCCCAGGGGTGGCACTTCCCACAGTGGGCTGAGCCCTCCCACATCACTCAACAATCAAGAAAACACTTCACAGACATGGCCACAGTCCAGTCTAGTGGAGGAAATTCCCTAATGGAGACTCCCTCAATTCAGGTGTGTCACATTGATACTACTGTTATCCAGCACAATGCCACAATATTTACAGTGAGAAAGAATTTTCATTTTTATAGTTATCCTTATTTTATAAGTTCCCTGCAATGAACTCCCATGACAAAAGAAAAAAAAAAAAAACAGACAGCCTAGCACTTTGGTAATACCAGGGTATTCACCTTTAATCAGCCCATCCATAGTTACGCTCCCTCATCAGTGATACACTGAGTCCTTCTTACTCTTACATCACTCTGCTAGGCATTGTGGGGACAAAGTAACACAGTACAAGGATACCTGCCTTCAGGGGATTTTAATTTCTGAGATGTTAACAAATGGAGTTTCTAAAATCTCACATTTCATGATTCTCTTGTATTTCCTTAAATGAAAATTACACTTCCTTTTGATCTAAGAAACGTCCTTCTATGTCTACTTCAAATGTTTTTGGAAAAGTACTGACTCTGATGTTCAGGTTCTATGGGCTGAAAAGCACGAAGGACAGCCAGGTCTTGAAGTGCTCACTTCCCTTCAGTTGATCAAAGCATTAAAAGTCATCACTTCTCTCTGCACTAGAATCTGCCCTCATTCTTTAAAAGTGAAATAGTGACTCTTATCTCTGGTCATGTTCTAAAAGAATAATGAAAATTATTATTAGCATAGCATATGTGATTTTTTTCCTCCATAACATCAAATATAATCTACTCCAGTCCCTTGACATTACTTTTCAAATAGGCTACATGTCTTTACTTTCCACTTATGTGGAATCAGGCCAAAAGGGGTTATTGTCCAGTAAATTAGAGGTAGAGAAAGAACCAGAAACTATTTTTCTAGAATCTGACCCAGGATATCAATGAAATTTAACAAGGAAATCATACCTGGAAGAGAATCACATTGACATGAGGTAGTAAACCTTTCTGACAAAAATAAAATGTCTCTTTGTGTTTCTTTGCATAAAAAAATCAATTACTATCAGGAAACAGGTGAGAGCCTCGTTGGGTGGCAGCATGAGACTGAATACTACCTGTAAAAGTTATTTCCCTAAGGTTCCCCATTATCCAACTCTCTCTCTCTTCAGATAATAAATAAACTTGCTCGATTTTGAACATCCAGCCTGACTCTTCATGCAGCAAGACCTCCAGGTGTGCACTGTAGCAGGAGTCAAGCTGGGTCTAATCAATTCCTACATGATTACCAGCAGGAAGTGGGTAATATTCATGGCCAGAAAGCCCAGAATGAAATCAACTCTTTTTTTTTTTTTGAGGACATGTTCCATGATAAAGTTAATTGTACCTTCACCGATTCAGTGCATCAAGCCTGCATCAAGTCTCCTGCATGCAGATAGCCCAGGGAAGGTCATTCACAAGGTGGTCATTGCATAAACTGTCATAGCTGCTCATACCCACATCGAACACATACAAACTAAGAATATGAACCCTGGGTGGAGAATATTTAGCTTCTCACTTTCTCACTGTGACCAATACTGAACAAGAAGCAACCTACGGGAGGAGGGGTTTGTTTCATGGCCAGGAAGCCCTAGTAGATGGAGCTCTGTTCATGCTGGTGAGAGCTTCCAGTGTGACCTATTTATTCCATCTCTGTGGATCAGGAAGGAGAGAAGAATCAAGCCAGAGCTGGGGTGGCTACAACCTTCTAGGGCACCCATACAGCTCCATGTTTGTCAACTAGGCCCCATGTCCAAAAGATTTCACAACACCCTAAACCAGTGCCACCAGCTAGGGACCAAGCATTCAGACACAGAAGCCTGGGTGAGACATTTCATATTCAAACCATAAAAACATCCATCCATGTAGAAGAAATACAGGAGATGCCATTTTGTATTGAGCTTTCTCTTCTAAGAATAAGAGCTTCAGAATTTGATTTAAATCCAATTTTAAACTCTAGTTCAAACCATTCAAGTATGAAACTGTCAAATATTAATATTTAAAAATTGAAAAAAAGAATCCTAGGTAAAACAGAAGGGTATATCTCTGCAAGGACTGAACCTCTTGGGTCAGTGTGAGCTTTTGGGTTTTAGAGCCAAAGAGGTAGGGAATTCGTGCTAACATGATCTTGTTTGGAGCTACAGGGTGGGGTGGTCTGAGATAACGAGGCCACTGGCCATGGGAGTACCAGCAAGCAGAGGGTCTGCCTTTGGCCAGGCCAGATGGAGGCAAGGTCTGATTGAAGCCTCCATCGTACATGAAATCTGAAACAAAGGACAGAGACAATATTCCCTTGCAAGACCAGGGGAGACAGAACAGGAAGAGGAAGTGCTCTGGGGTGTGCGCTTGTCACAGGGGGCTTTCTTAACTCCCCACACCCTCGTGCTTTGTGCTCTCCCATTTCTTCTTATTCTTTTGGGGGACCTGATTTTGTTTTTCCTTTTTTTTTCTGATTACAGATATGCTCTGTTGAATATGTCAGGATTTCAGTGTAACTCTGGGAGCTCCCCATGTACTAGTTATCTTGAATTGGCCTTTCCTGTTTTCACAGGGTATTGATTGGAAACATTCCAGTAATATTGATTTAAATTCCAGCTCCACATTTTTATAAGCTGTGAGAATACTCCTGGTCTTCATTTTTCCCTCCATGTAATACGGGGATGATGGTACTATCTGCCTGTTGTGGCTGTTCTGAGTTTAAATGAGACACTACACTGCAAGCACTTAGCACAATTGTTCTCTTCCACCCTCCAAACAACTAACACTTGCTAGTGATTCTTATTTGCTATTACACACAAGCTCTTTGTGTCTTCTCTCCCTATGTTTTCTCTTATCTAAACTTAACTCAAAATTGATTTCTTTTCTTTTCCAAAACTAATATAATTCTATTTTATTAGTTTGATTTTAAAGTATTGTGGACTGATTTCTGTTTTTCTTGTGTTATGTTTATTTTTAGAACTTCAAATTCCATTTTTTGTAGCTGCCAGTTCACTGCTCATTTATTTTGTTTATCCTTAATCTTTTTCATTAACTCATATATTCAATTTTCTAATTTTAATATTTCTCTGTTTTCATTTTCTCTCATGTTCAATTTTAATCCTAAAAACCTTTTTTCCTTTTTTCGTATACGGTCTTGTGTATTCCAGGCTAACCTCAAAGTAACCCATGTAGTTGAGGATGGCCCTGAACTTCTGACTCTCTCCATTCCACTCCTGATGACTAGTATGATTAGTGCACACCACCATCCTGTTATGTGCAATGCGGGGTCAGAACCCAGACCTTTGTACGTAGTAGGAAAATGCTCTGCCAACTGAGCTATGTCATTATTTTAAATTTTTTAGAGTACTCTTTTATTTTTAAATTTAATTTTTTTATTTATGCATATGTGTGTATGCTTGTCTCTATGTGCATCATGTGCATGCAGTGCCTTTGGAAGCCAGAAGAGGGCATCAGATCCCCTAGAACTGGAGGTACAAGCAGTTGTAAGCTGCCTGATGCGGGTGCTGAAAACCAAACCCAGGTCCAACACAAGAGCAACAAGTGCTCTTCACCACTAAGTCATGTCTCTAGCCCTAAGAGTATTCTTCTTTTATCATGGTGTGAATAAAAAATATTGGTTTTGGAGATGGGGAGGTGGAGAAAGGAAAGTGAAGACACCGAAGCAAACAGACCATGAAGCAGCCAGTTGATGTTTAATTAACCATTATATTTCTGCATGTGATGGAATTGTCAGGCATAAACTGCACTCAAAAATAGCAGTGCATAGAGATAACATCCAGTTAGCCATAAGATTAGAATTAACCCAGTGTTTGGGATGGGGACAACTATTCCTATTCCTACACTGGGATCCTCAATGGTATTTTCTCCAATCTGAGGGGACTTCTCAGCTTTCCACTTCCACACCATCACCCAGCCAGGCCCCAACAAGAAGGCTCTTCCCTGGGTCTACATTCATGGTCTCTATGGTCCTACCATACAACACCACTGACTTGGTGGCCCCGAGACTAATGACTGTCCCTAGATTTTATAAGAATAGAGGTCCTCACTTGTGGGATACTCACATGAGATGGTGGAAAGCAGCCAATTGCAGTAAAGATGCGTATTGGAGAGAATCATGGCTTTGAGGAAGCAGTAACCCACAGCTGTCTAATTTCTCAGAATGAGAAGCTTTGAAAAGAGAGTTCTTTAACAGCTTGGGGTAAGAGGAGCAGCTTCTTCAGGCTGAAAGGGATTCGCTCCCCTCTGACCATGCTTTTTGATGGGCATTATGAAAAATAAATCAGAAGGTAAAAGACACTAAAGGGAATGAAGAAGGGTGTTGCTCATTAGTACACCTCGGGGATAGCTGTTCTCTCAGGTACAGCCTCTACTATTTTCTTTCAAGTTAACCCTGAAGCAGTACTCAGAAGTTCTGTCAATTCCTTCTAGAAGAAAGTCTGCTTTCCAAGCATTAGCAAGCTTAGTAGTCATGGTCCAGTGAGGAGTCAGAACTCATACAGATTATTTTAAAAATATATTTTATTATTTTTTTATTTTATGTGTATGCATGTATTGGCTACATGTATATAAGTGCACCCATGTCATGCAATACCCTTGCAAGTCAGAAGATGTTGGATCCCCTGGAACTGGAACTGTGGACAATTGTTGGCTGCCATGTGGATGCTGGGAATCAAATCCAGGTCCTCTGCAAAAGTAGCCAGTCTCTTTTGCTGAGCCATCTGTCCAGTCCCTCATACAGGTTACTTTAACTGGCAGAATTTGATGTGAAGTCATGAATTAGTAAATTAGGTTACTAGTAATTTAGTTAAGTAGGTGACAGGCAAAAGGACAGGCATGGCAGGAAGTAGCCAGCCCTCCTGTAAGGGCTGGGGGAACACAAGGAACAGGCTGGATTAGGAAAATCAAGAAACTAGGCGGGAGGGCCCACAAAGCTCCGGACAGCACAGCTGACCTAGATTAAGTATCCTGGGCCCAGAGGAAGGGCCTGGCCCTGAGCAATGGGGAGTGGATTCCAGCTCTTGAGGCTGGAGTCTCCGGGTGTGATGAAGTTGCCTCTGCTGTTCCTGCTGCTGCCAGAGCTAAATGTCCTGTCAGACCCTGTAATCAGGCTGTGTGGAAGGAGAAATGTCCTAAAGGAACCACAGGTCGATAGGAAGAATTAGGTTCCTGCCTCATGGTCTTCCTCCGGCATCCCCTATCCCTACTGGTAGAGCCTGAAAGAGAAGCTAAGGGCCACACTTCCATGGAAACCAGGCTGGCATCAGGAAAAAGATTCTGTAGTCTCCTAAATGCTGGGATACAGGCAGGCATACCCTGTTTGTTCCATACTAGGGACAGAACCCAGGATTTCATGCTGCTACAATCCTAGTCCCAGTCTCTTTATTTTCTTAGTTAAATCTTTGCCTTACCATACATACACAAGGTAAATGACCAAGTTCTTTGAACCCAGGGTAGAGTGGTGCATATCTGCAAGTCTAGCAATCAAGAGGCTGAGACAAAAGTCTGTCTCAGAAAATTAAGGGCTAAAGATATAGATCAGTGACAGAGTATGTCTAGCATGTACAAGGTCCTGGGTTTGATCCCCAGCACCACAAGAGAGAAAGAGAAGGGTGGGAGCAGGAGGAGGGGAGGAAGAAAAAGAGGAGGAGGAAAAGGAAGAAAGCATTTTCCTTGGATATCTGACGTACACAGGAGTACTTGACATTATTTTCCCATGTCATAGTTTGTCTCTCTTAGCTACAGTCTGATTATTTCCCAGACTGTCTTCCTGTACTCGATGTAGACTATGTCTGCGGTATCACATGCTCAGTGTGGAGATTTGTGGGAGGAAGGCATAAGACCGTTAGACTAAAGATCACACTAGATTCTAGGACATGTCATGTCTAAACCCTAGGGAAAGATCAAGTAACTTCATTAACAATATCGTTTGGCCTTGCCCTTTCTACTACACATAAAGAGGAAAGAGTAACTCAGTGAAATTTTCTTTTCTTTTCCTGTTTTCTTCATGGCTTTTTCTTTGAGTCAACTGGTTTGTTTTCTTTGAGTCAACTGGTTTGTCCTCTGGTCATTTGGCTCTGTTCCATCTTGAAAGAAACATTTGATGTTCTGTTTCCTTACCTCCCACGTCTACATTTAGTGAAGTAGAATTCCATGAATGGGAACACCTACCATATCTTGACTTGCCATTTAATCAGAATCTCCTTTGATTTTCCTTCTGAGAAGATTCGCTCTTTTATCCAAAACGATTACAGTTATCTTCAAGTATTATCTTAGAGACTCTTTCTTCCTCTAAAGCAAGAGCCACTTGCCCATAGCCCTTCCTGCAGCTCCCACACACTTGTCAGTAGCAAGGGGTCTAGTAGCATTTGAAGGGTCATAGAAGTAGAACAAAGATTTCTATTGTCTTAAGAAACCTTAGGAAAACTAGACAACTTTCTTGTTGAAATAGGTACCTTTTTTTCCAAAAAGTTACTGAAAATGAAAGTAGTGATTCAGATACCTTTTATCTATTCAAAAATAATTATTAAGTAGGATAGTTTATGCAAGAGGGGAAGTTCAGAAAATGCTAAATCACCTTAAACCAAGGTTAATTGCCATACCTAGGGTTAATTCTTCAGTGTGTGTGTGTGTGTGTGTGTGTGTGTGTGTGTATGTGTGTGTGTATGTGTGTGTTTCTGAGGTTGAACTTAGGACCACACACATACTCACATACTAGGGAAATGTTCTATCACTGAGCTATAACCCCAATTCTCATTCTAGTTTTAATTTTGGGACAGGGTCTCAGTGACTCTTTCAGGCTGGTCTTGAACTCATGCTAGACCCCAGTCAGGCCTTAAACTTTCAATTATCTTGTCCCAACTTTAGTAGCTGGGAATACAGGCTTGTTCTGCCAGGCCCACTTTAATTCCTCTACTTAAACAACTGCAAAATGAATAAACCAGGACCCACTTGATCAGGGAATAAGAAAGTTAAACTGAACTTGGGAGAATCAGATGCCTTTTGAAAGACACTCTATGTGGACTTTTTTCTCCATAAAGTGGCAAATTATTTATTGCTATACATGGGCACATCATAAAAATTGTTTTACTTGATCAGCACCTAAAGATAGAGAGCAGTGAGGGGCACTCAGGCATCACTCACACGTGTGCCGCATGAGTGCGGGCTTTCACACCCAAGATAAACAAGTATGGAAAAGCAAGTAAGTCTATTGAGCATAAAAGCAAAGAACCACCAAACTAACTGCTTCAACCAGGGAGAAGAGGCACCAGTGCCCCGTGGAGCAGAGGGGGCCTTGCAAACACTGATAAACTTCAAACAGATTCACTGCTTCTGCTCCTTCCCTGAATTAAGAGCCTCTGCTGCAATCCTCCGTATCAAAGTTCTCCTTGCTCATTCTTTTGGGGATTTGAATTCTTTGAGACAATATATGGGTGAAAATAATTACCTAAATGGCTTTTTAAAATATCAGCCATGGAGTCTTTATCTCTGTGCTGTACATTGCAGCAATCAATAGCCACAAGTAAGTCTGAAAATAAAAATTAATTAGAACAAAATTGAAAGCTCAGTTGTTTAGGCAACAGATCAAGTACTTTGGGATTCCATGTGGCTACAGGCTACTATACTGGTCAGCACTGACTAACCATAGAAAGTCCTCAGATAAAGGCCATAAAAGGGAAGCTGTGGTGATGGCTCAGTCTGTAAAGTGCTTGCCTGGTACCTATGAGTACCTGAGTTCAGATCTCCACCATCTTTAGAAAAAGCTAGATGTGGTGACTTGTACCTGTAATCTCAGCCCTGGGAGGCAGAGACAAGAGCATACGTGGGACTCTATTTACTAAGGGGATACCAAAATGGGTCTTTTTCCTACTCTTTAGAGGATCCTTCCAAGACCCCATTTCACTTTTCATTCTTCACTGGAAAGAGCATGGAGAAAAGTGAATTCATAATCTTACTTGATCCTGTTTGAATTTTCTGAAATTTCTGCTTCATGATGTACATGTAGGTCAGGACTTCCTTTCATGGCACAAAGACCAACTGATGCCTCACAATGCAAGGCTCACACTTTTGGCCTTTTAAATGCAACAAGGATAATGCCACCCCACTGGGAAGAAGGATGACAATAAATCAAGACTCCTTGGGGCAATCAAGCCTCCTGCTGGATTACCCTGGGAATGGAAGGAATGCTTGCTCTTGCCTGTTCTGGTCTTGACTCTACATCACCTGTGTGCTCATTTAAAAGAACAATGACTAGTCATTGTCACTAGTCATTAGAGCTTGTCACTTCCTGCAGTTTATTGTATATTCTGAGTAAATGAATTCAGAAGAAAAGCTAGGTCTTCACTGATCTTCCCAGGGGACGTTCCTCCTGCTCATTTTACCGCATGTCTTACTACCAATGACACAAGCCCAACAGTTGATTGACTGTCAGGTTGTTCTCAAAACTTCACTTCCATGAGAATATAATGAATGTTCACATAACCAAAAGGACAGACACAGCTCTCACAATCTTCTCAACAGAGATTCACAGTTCTCGCGATCCCACAATTACTTAACTAGAACTAACCATCTATCAGTAAAAAATAAAAACAACTTACAGTTACAACTGTCTTCATACTAGAAGCCTGTTTTGAATTTTAATGCATATTAATCTATTTTCTGCTCTGTTGGTTCTTTTAATGCTCGTTTCTTTGCACTGTCTCTCACTGGCAGATTGAAATGCCCCATATTAATCACATATCTCACAAACCAATCTTTCAAAAGGGAAGTACAAAGCAATTATTTTTTGCTTTTTGTTGTTGTTTCAGGTGCTAGAGATCAAAATAAGAGCTTCTCATGCTTGCTAGGCAAGCACTCTATAAGAAAACTAAACTCCCCAACTCCAAAACATTTTTAAAACCCAAACAATACTGTGGGTGGGTGTGGGTGTGGGTATGTGTGGGCATGTGATGATCAATGCCCCATTAATAATAATACAAAATGGAGTTGACCATCTGTAAGTCAATGCTTCCAGGCCAAATCAATGACTTTAAAAATATTCATAACTTTAGGTTTAATCCTATATTTGCAGGGAGTTAGCTTATGAAGACCTATGCACAAGTCATCCCAGTAGTCATCACTATATAATTTATAGCGATAAAAACCTAGAGGAAAGACCTGAAATGTCAAGAGAAGAAAATGGTTGATAAAGAATATATTTATTCTCAGAAAGGTGATAGAATCGTTGGGAATCATGTTTCTGAAGAAAGGGTGATAGCACAGTTTATGGTGATGTTACAGTTTGTTAAAAACCCAGCAGAAAACAGGATATAAAATGTGACTCCAACTTAGACCCTATTCCGTCTGTAAATAATGTTAACTATACATATTATCTTCTCCCCTCTTTTGATTTTCTGTAGGGATTAAATGAAATAAAATTTGTAAATTGCTTAGCGCAATGCATGATACAGGTAAATGACACTCATAAATGTCAACTCTTGTCATATATGACAGAACATACATATACATATACAAAGACACATAAGAACACACATACACAGAGAGAGAGAGAGAGAGAGAGGAACAGAGACAGAGACAGAGAATAAAGAAGAGGATGTAACACGTAAGAAATCAAGCAGGGAGATTACTAGTGGTTCCTATTTTCTTCTTTTAACATTTCCTCCATTTAAAAAAATATATTTATTTTTCTGTATGTTTATGTGTGTGCCTGCATAACTTTATGTGTATCATGATCCCTGCATGCAGGTCTTTGTAAAGGCTAGCAGAGGTTGTCAGATCCCCTGAATCTGAAGTTACATGTAGGAGACTTCTGATATGGGTGCTGGGAACTGAACTGGGGTCCTTGGCAAAAGCAGTGTAGTGCTCTTAACCACTGTGTCGTCAATCTAGTCTCAAAACTTCCTTCTTTATACTGTTTGGATTTTTAGTGTCATAAGTGTCAGTACCCCAAGCCAAAGATCCAGAACCCAAAGTGCTCCAAAATATGCAAAATTTTGAATGCAGTGTGATGTCACAACTGGACAATTTCCCATCTGAGCTCATTTGAAGTTAAAACACATGCAAATTAAAAATTGTATAAAATTAATTATGCTGTGTGAAAATAAAGCTATATGCTTTATATGAAACATAAGTGAAAGCTATGCTAAGGTTTGATTTGAACTTCATTCCCAGAATCTCATTAAGTGTGTGCAAATGTTCTCTTCTTGTAATGATCAGGAGCCAGTATAGATCTCAACTTAACATAATTAAATCAAAGCTAGTCCATGCTCTCTTAGAGAGTTCAGAGTCCAGGGTTGTGGTCATGCACCTGAGGGAGGGTGCTCAGGCTGCTCACAGGTTGTGTCTACCATTCTCCAGGTCCTTAGTGAAAGATGTCATCTCCATAACAGAGAAAAGAGTTCATTCATATCCTCTCTCTCTCTCTCTCTCTCTCTCTCTCTCTCTCACACACACACACACACATACACACACACACACACACACACACACACACACACCAGCCTCTATGGCAAGTGCTATAACTACACACAGAGAAACCCGTACATTCATGTTTGAGCATTGGTTGTGTGCACTTTATGGAGATTTTAGATTATAGAGGGAAGAAAACGATATTTTAGAATAACTGACAGTCCAATAAGAGGGCTTAGCAGGTAAAAGCACATGCCTCAAAATCTTACTTCAGTTTGATCTCTGAGACTGTCACACACACACACATACACACATACACTCCAAGAAATAAATAAATGTATGTTTTAAATAAAGGAAATGAGTTTCTGAGTTTCTGTCCCCTCCACAGATCCTTGGTTCATCAGTCTCACCACTATGGAAACAAATAGTGCTAGAAATAAAACTGGATCCAGAGGGACAGAGACAAGGATTTTAAGATTTTTTTTTTCTTGAATCATGGTGCATTTCTTACAGAACATCTCAACCAATTTAGTCATCTTTATACCCCTTCCTCTCCGGCACCCCCCCCCCCATCCCATAGTGCCCTAACTGAAATCCTTACATTCTTTTATCTGTGTTAAGGTTTATTCTGTCAAGTCAGTGTCCACAAATAACCTCAGTGTAGGTTCATCCACTGAGGTCTAGTCAGCTACCCAGAGTCCCCTTGGTTTAGGAAGACTAGCTCATCAGTAAGCAACTGATTACTGTTGGGGTAAAGGGTGGGGTCTGCGACCCACATCCCCTCCTCAGTTCCACATTGGGCTTTTGTCTGCTTGCATTTGCATGGGTCTTGAGACTAACACAAAGTACCACAGTTGGTCACACACAGACATTGTCTGTGAATTGCCCATGCCTAAGTCGCACATCTACAATGCAGCTTCTACACCCAAGGTTCATGCAATGTAGAACAAAGGGAAAAGAAGACACTAATGAATCTCTCAGTTCTCATTAATGAAGCTCCCACATGCAACAAAGAACCAGAAACATAAAAGGTCGAAAATGGCTAAATCATGGAGATTAGGAATCTGCAGATTTTGGGTCCCTGGACAGGACTTCTATATTAAACTTTACTCACCCAAGGCTTTTTATTAGACTGACTGCTAGAGCTGAATGGAAGACACAGCTGTGGCCACCAGCAAATCAGGCTGCAGCTCCCAGGTAAAGGAAAGGGGGTAGCTAATACACACAGAGTTCCTGTCAAAAGTCTGCTCAGATTCTTTATGGAAATAGGGAATTCAAGCTTGGAGTTTGCACAGTCCTAATTGGTCAATTCTCATTTGCATTACCTAATTGGTTGGCCTGGGCTATAGGAAAGCAGGTTTTTCAGGAGGCTGACCTTGCTTGAGTCTGTGTGAGTATAACATGTCTGAAGCTGTTTGTTGCATTTTTAATTCTAGGACTACACTAGCCCTGAACCCTCATTTACATCCTTGTTTGGATGTTCTCTTCAAGTGTAAAGCAGTGATGGTCTTTGTTGGGCCCTTTCCCAGCATCTGGGTATTTTATTTCCCTTTTCGAGTGGTTCATATCTTATTAGGAGTTAGTCAAATGAATTAATTGAAAATGCTTCAGAATATGAAGCATTTCATTATTGCTGAAAGCTTACATCCAGGACTCAAATTGGCTTGATTCACAGCAAAGCCCTTAGCAATCTGTGATCCATCTACATGAACTATACACATTCCTCTCCAAACAAATCAATCAGGCTACTTCTAACTATGATTCCCTACAACTTTTACTAACTCCCTTTTTGTGGATGTAGACATCCTGGAATTAGGGGCACTAGGACAATCCAGCCTAGACTAGTTTCAGGTGCATGTGCAGTAAGGCAAATTGTTTCCTCTAAGGAACTTTTAGGGAAAATGCCCTGTTTACTAACACATGCCTATATGTGATGGACTGTGCAAATGATTAAAATCATATGCATCATGGGAAAGGACATGTACAGTGATCAAAGCCTTACATAATCCACGTCTGTCAATAAAAATAGAAAACCACCCATGCTCCATCCCTAGAAAACAATTCCTGCTCCTCCTGGATCCATAAAAGAGACTCCAAACACTAATCAGGTGCTCCCTGAAAGCATATCTAACTGGTACTTCCACTTTGCCTTTGAATAAAACTTCTTAATACTTTCGTCTTTGTGTTTGCTTCTTCATTTCTTGGAACAAAATGCCAACAGCCTGGAAATACCCTGCCTGCACAAAAACCACTGGAATTACAGACACATGAATCTGGGGGGGGGTGCATTTTACATTAAAAGCATAATCTTGCATGAGCAGAGACAGGTCAGATACTTCTAGAGGGCTGCATCTGTAACCAAATCAAATTATGCCTGTTTGTAAAGATCTACTTATTATTTCTCCTAAGCCCTTTCCCCTTTTCTTATGAGAGATCTGAGGAGGCAAAGGTTAAATTTTGCTCTCAGGTTCCCCTGAATTTTCATTCTCATCCGCAACACAGAAAATGGCAAGTGTCTACTTATAGTCAGCTGAATTACAGAGAATTTCAAAGTAGTTTTAAAAATTGTGTGCGTGTGTGTGTGTTCACATGTATGCATGCAGGTGAACACATGCATGCTTGTGAAGGTCAGAGTATAATCTCAGGCATGTGTCCTCACCTCCCACTTATTTTTGAGACAGGGTTTCATCGCTGCTGCATATGCTGCGCAAACTGGCCCGTGAGGTTTGGGGACTCCCGTCTCCCCCTCCCATCTCTAGATGGGAGACTGATTGTGCTACTCTGTCTGGCTTTAAATGACTTCTGAAGTTACAAACTCAAGTTCTCATACTCACATGGCAATCTCTTTACCAACTGAGCCATCTTTCCCAGTTGAGCTTTTAAAGATCTAAAGTATTTAGGACTATAATCTAAGAGTTAAGTAAAAATCCCAAGAATGATTCCAATTAAGTAACTTGAAATACTGTCACCCATTATAACACATTATAAACCAATTTCCTAATGGAAGCTAGAGGGGGGCTGCCAAAGGGAGATTTACATTTGAAGGGCTTAAAAGCCTGGAGTCTCTCCACTGAAACCTTTGCACAGGGAAAAGATGGGTGTTTCTAGTCCTGCTTTACTGGAAAACTGTGATGTGATGAGGTAGCATCAAGCTCTAAAATGATGCCTGGGATATAACTAGACTTAGCCTTTGATGTTTGGACACAGTTAAATCTTTGTTTTGACTGAAGGAAATGTGTCCTGGACAGCTTCAAATAGGGCCTTCTTAATCCCAGGAAATGAAGGGGCCGGAGCCTCCTTAGCATACACCTGTGGCTTCCTTGTGGAATTTTCAATAACAAGGCACTGCTCAGCAGTGCCCACACTACTGTTAGGGGTACCATGCCTTTGAATTAGCAGCACCATATAAAAGCCAGGAGGAATATTAATGATTATAGATGGCACATCATTATCCTTTTGCCTATTTGGACCCATTGTTTCTAGCATGAGGTAGGACGACTCCAGCCATTTTCATCTAAACAACTTCTCTACCCAGCTATATCAAATGTTAGCCCTGAGCTCCTGACACCCAGGATCTTATTTCCCAGCTAATGGAAAAACATATCTACACTCCTGAGAGTAAAAACCATCTTATCCCTGTGACTCAGTCACAAGCCCAGTTCTGCTACTCTGGACAATCGATACTGGGAAAAAGATGTGTATAAGATGCTGCTGAACTTAGGATGGGGTTACACCCCAATACCGTATTGTCAATTGGAAATATTGCAAACAGAAAGCATATTTAATCCACCTAACCTAGCCAACACCAGGGCTTGGAAACATAGCACACTGTAGCACTGGCTAACCCTCTTGATTGCACAGCCAAAGCCCAGCATCACAAGAAAATATTGTGCACACAGTAAATATGGCTAATATGGGAAAAGATCACAGTTCAGGATCTGGAGTTTTGCTGCTACTGATTACTCATTGCTTTCCTACCACCATAACGCTGCACAATCACAGATGGAGCCACTGTGTGTTGGCGACCATCTATATAGTCTTCAGTAAGCAAAGATATCTTGAAGCCTGATTGGGTAATCAAGATGATGACTGTGGGGGATTTTGTGACTACTACTTCTCAGGGGCAAGAGAATATTCTTTCAAATTTTCAGAACTGTGATTGCCTTAATGCTGTTGAGTGAATTATTTAGTGGCTCCTTACCTCCAAGGCAGAGCTGCCAGAGGGCTTTGCTCATGAATGTGGTTTTTACTGTGGCCTGAGTGTATGTTTTCTCTGCATTAATTTTGCTCTCCTGAAGATGGTGGAGTAGTTTTTCACTATGTTGTCAGAATTTCTCAAGGTAAACCAAGGGTTGAAACTCAGGAATCAGATAGGTCAGAACACTCCTGGTTAAAATAGTGAACAATTATGTCACATGCACAATAACCAGATCCTCTTGGAAATGTTTTATGATCTCATTTAGCTTTATTTTATGTGCATGTTCACATGTGTAGTTTGTGTATGCAGGTGTGCGTGCATGAGTGTGTGTGTGTGTGTGTGTGTGTGTGTGTGTGTGTGTGTGCATAGGCCAGAGATCAACTTTCAGTGTTGGTTGTCGGGTGCTATCTATTTTTTCTTTTCTTTGAGATAAGACTCTCTCATTTGCCTAGAGCTGACTATTTTAGCTAGGCTTGGTGGCCTTAGGGCCCTAGGCATATGCCTGCCTTTATCTCCCTAGTGCTGGAATTACAAGGGATGTCACCCCATCCAGAGTTTTAGGATTAAACTCAGATCCTCATGCTCGCATGCAAGTACTTTACTGAGTCATCTCCTCTCTTCTGGCCTCAGCTAACTTTTCAGAATAACCTTGTAAAGTGGGTGCTAGAATACTTTTGAGCTCAGAAAGACCAAGTAGCTTACCTAAGACCATGAAAGTAGTAAACTGTGGGCCAGTTTTCAAGTCCTGGTCAATCTTTTGGCAATACCAGATTCCAATCCTAACAAAAGGAGCTAACTCCTCTAGAATACTCTGAGCTTAAGTGGTCTTAGGGACTCCTCGGGGACTAAGAGAGCCAGAGAGGGTTAAAGCACCCTAGCACATCAGCCTCTCATGTTCTCTGTCTGTATAGATCTGACTCCCAGCAGCGAGTCTTCCTCCCTAAGTGGTGCTCATCAGAGCCTATGGACATGGCACCTTCTAAAGATGGACAACCTGCATAGCTCTGCATGGAGGTTCTGAATGTAGTTCTTCAAAGCCCAACTTAGATCCAGTGTCTGGGTAGTAATGTTCTACAGGAGCTCTGCTTGGGCTTCTCTACACACAAGCTGAATAACCTTAGACAAATCACATCACTTTTCTGAGCCTCTGCTTACTCTTTGGAAAATAAGAGGCAAGTTTAAGGTGTCTGTGAGCTCTAAAATTCTGTAGCATCTTGTTCTAACTCAAAATATTTAAACCTTAGTACTTAATAATATATTTTTTAACAACATTGTTGCCTTCACATATTTATCCCTACTGGATTTTTCTGAAAATTGTGATGTTGGGCCTCCACACAGGTCTCACAGTGGCTCAGAGCACTCCACACAATAGCTGGTGGCTGGGGCGTTATCTAACCAACTGTCACCAACTGTCACAACCTACTTCTAACCAACCATTTAGAATGCAGCTGTCAGAGCCTCACCCTAGTCTGGTGGCCTGTCAAAATGGCCTTTGCCTGGCTGCACCTTACGTAACAAAAAACGATTGGTCCTTCACTCCCTTTTAGCCCCACCCCTACCCTATATAAGTCATTCTGTAAGCTTCAATAAACGAGATCCTGCTTGGACAGTCTCCCAGCTCGGTGTGGTGTTTTCTCCAGAGTGGAAAGGGTCCGAGTCGTAGACACTCACCATCCCGTTCAGCCCCTGGAGGAGGCTGGCTGCACCAGCTTCTCCACTGCCCTACCTGCTGGCGATCCCAGCAGACTGGTGCCCCCTGTGAGGAAATGGAAGAACACTGACGGGCCAATTGGTCTGTGGGTGAGTGTAGCCCCATAAATTATGGGGCAGTCTTTTTTTAAACCCAACCCTTCACTGGTCTCAGGAAGGAGTTTTTCCCCAAAGCCTCCCTACACCAGACTGGACGCTAATTCCTTCCGGGCTCCCTCGGCCCCCCAACCTTATGGGGGGGAGGTAGCCCCCCCTCGGGAACCCTGCTAACCTTTTTCCCATCATCACCCCAAATTTTATTGCTTACAGAGCTCTGTACTTTCCAAATGCCGCAGTACTGTGGCTGCAGTTCTTCATCTGCTGGGTCCAGGGGCAGCCTGGGTCCATGCAAATAGCTGCACAGAGGCTACCCTGGCCCATCAACATGGCCCCTGGTATAGTGGCCTCTAAGGATGTAGGGTCCTTGTCCCACCAAACCCGAGCTATGACGGCTGCCCTACAATTAAACAGACAAGAGGAGATGACTACCCTGGCAAATGCCCTCCATCAGGTCTCAATAGGTAAAGGACAAACAGGTTTTGGTTATGGCAGAGAAGGGCACTTTAAGAGGAAATGCCCCAACCTTCTAAAAAGAGCCCCACCTGTGCCTAGTGATACCCCTCCACTCCGTGCCCTCTGTAATATTATTTTAGTATTTTTGGCTTTGATGAGGTTTATTTTGTGCCCCAGTATATGGTCAACTTTAAAGAAAGTTCCAACAGGTATAATAAGTTGTGATCTCTTTTCCTCTCTCATTTTCTTCTTCTTACCTAATAAAAAAATAAAATCTTTCCTAGAGTTGGTAACAGGTAGCAAGAAATTAGTCCACAACTGATCTGTTTTCACAGTTGTGTCCTATCCCACAGGGTTCATATCCTGATGAGGAAAGGGCAGAATCTTACCCTGAGGGCCACTGCTCGTCATATTCCCACACCTCAAATCCAGTGGCTACCCAGGGAGCCTATCTGGATTGAGCAGTGTCCACTCCCTACCCCCAAGTTAAAACACCTAGAAATATTAGTGCTACAGCAACTTTCTCTTGGACATGTTAGACCATCCACTAGTCCCTGGAATTCTCCTGTTTTTGTAATAAAAAAGGCCAATGGTTCCTGGAGACTTTTACATGATCTGAGGAAGATCAGTGAGAGGATGATCCCATTTGGAACTCCACAGAGGGGACTCCCTTGGATTCCCGCTATTCCCAGTTCCTATCATCTTGTCACTATTGACATTAGGGATTGCTTCTTCTCCATACCGTTACACCCTCAGGACATGGAAAAGTTTGCCTTTTCATTGCTCTCACTAAACTTTCAGGGACCAGATAAAAGGTTTGAGTGGACTGTTCTACCTCAGGGAATGGCTAATAGCCCTCCTATTTGCTAACATTTTATGTCTCACCTATTTTCCTCCTTACAAAATATACCAAATACTATTTTTTATATTTACATGGATGACATTATCCTAGGCAGTTCCAGTCCCACTAGTATAAAGAACCTCACAAAGAAGTGCCTGGATGTCCTCCAAGCCAATAATTTTAGGTTGGCCTCTGAAAAAATTCAAATTGTCCCTCCTTTTAAAATCTTGGGTTCCATCTTGTCCTTGAACTCTGCTTCTCCAGTTAAACCCCAGTTACACATCCAGGACTCCTATACCCTACCTCAACTTCAAAAGGTTTTGGGAGAAATTAATTGGATGAGACTGTGGATCCCCATTTCCACTGAACAGTTGTCTCCATTGTTTGACCTTTTAAAAGGCCCTGATTTGTCTCCCCCTATTATTTTATCTTCCCGCCACAGACAGATATTACACCAAGTCCAACAAGCCATTGATAATACATCATTAAAAAGATATGATACCAGCCTACCAATTTTTCTATATATCTTCCCTGGGGAGACATTATACACCGTACTGTTGGCTCAAGAAGGAGAGCCCATCCATTGGATCTGCCTCTCAGTGGGTGGAGCACCCCGGGTCTATCCCATGACTAATCAAATTGCTGATTGCATCATCAAATGTTGAGATACCTCTATTAGGATATTTGGCACAGAGCCTCATTTTCTTATCATCCCCCTTAAAATTCCTGATTTTATTTGGCTTCAGAGAAATAATTCCTGGGTGGCCATGGCCCTTGAAGGATTTTTGGGAAAAATTGATTGCCATTAAGGTCCCCACAAGTGGATGAGCTTCTTCCCCCACTTAGAGTGGTGTCCCCCTAAGCTCTTTTCGTCCCAACCTGATCCCAACTTCCTTACTATTTTCACAGATGGAGGATGTATGGGGCCTCCATGGTGGTATATCCTCCCTTTAATCAGGTCAACAACCAGTCCCCATTCAGACCATTATTCAAAAAATTGAGGGTTCACCTCAGTTTAAAGAATTATTTGCTATTGTTCTTGCATTAGACAAGATTAAAGAACCTTTTAAACTGTTCTCTGACAGCCTTTACATGGTTAACCTTCTACCTGGCTTAGTTGAATCCTATATTAAACTTGATTCCAATCCCATCACTCCATTGATGATCCAAGCCCGGACTCTACTTAAACGTAGAGTTAATTCCATCTTCCTTCAACATCTTAGAGGACACCAAAACCTGCCAGGACTCCTGTCTGAGGGAAATAAACTTGCTGATAACTTGGCCTCAGACTGTCAGTGCAACACTGTCACTGAGGCCACACAGTTCCACTCATTAACCCATGTTAATTGGAGAGGCCTTAAAAATGAATTTCCACATATTTTGGATAAAGACCTTAAGAAAATATTTAAAACCTGTGAATCTTGCCAGCCCTTCCTCCAAATACCCCCACTGCAAACATCTGGAACTAATTCCAGGGGACTCCGTCCCAACAACCTGTGGCAAATAGATGTTACCCACTATTCCCCCTTTGGGAAACTCAAATATATTTTCCTCTCAGTTGATACCTTCTACCATGCCTGTTGGGCATCAGCACATGCTGGGGAAAAGGCAAAACATGCTGTTAGTCACATGCTTCAATGCTTTGCCATCCTCGGACTGCGGACCAGGTAAAAACAGACAATGGCCTGTGCTTTGTAAGCAAAGCCTTCACCAATTTCCTCCAAAATTGGAAAATTTCATATGCTACAGGCATCCCATATAATCCTCGAGGTTAGGCAATTTTTGAAAGATATAACCAAACACTTAAATCTCAATTACAAAAACAACAGGAGGAATCTCTACCCCCACATGATCAGCTAAAAAAGGCATTATTTACCCTAAATATTTTAAATTTTTCTAAGGAAGACACACATTTATCTGCTTTTCAAAAACATTGGTCCTCATCTGTTACATACAGCTCCATCTGGGTCAAATGGAGAGCTCCATTAACTGGAGCTTGGAGACAACCAGACCTGCTTCTCACAGCAGGAAGAGGGTTCGGATGTGCCTTCCCTCAAAATGAAAAGAGACCCATTTGGGTGCCTGCAAGAGATTTAAAACACCTGCTTCTGTCAGAGGATAATGATAATCACCCTTCCAGGGAGTGTCTCACAACTGAGGACTAGGTTTTGATTTACTAACTGCCGAAAAGGGAGGCATCTGTTTGTTTTCACAGGAAAAGTGCTGTTTTCATGATTCGGGATGATCTGGAGGAGAAGGTGGCAAGAACGTCAAGATAATTTTTTATGGGCTAGTTTTAATGATGTTTCATCTTTTCTGTTCCCTTGCTTGACCCCTTCCTTGTTCTCCTTTTCTTCCTGACTGAACCAATGTCTTGAAGCAATTAAACCAGGTCGAGGTCCAGTACCAGAGGCTTGCTACTCAGAGTGATTGGCTATCTTCTAATGAACAGCCCTCCCCTACCCTCCATTTGGCCAATGACGGGTAAGATCTCAGATGAACTGAGGCAACCTAAGACAGGTCATGGAGTGGATCCATCATAAGCATGATGCGTGACACCCAATGACGGGTAAGATCTCCAAGTAGGGGACAACCTAAGACAGGGCTCACGCGTCTCTGCTATTTATTTTAAAATAGAAGGGGGAGATGTTGGGCCTCCACACAGGTCTCACACAGTGGCTCAGAGCACTCCACACAATAGCTGGTGGCTGGGGGCATTATCTAACCAACTGTCACCAACTGTCACAACCTACTTCTAACCAACCGTTTAGAATGCACCTGTCTGAGCCTCACCCAAGTCTGGTGGCCTGTCAAAATGGCCTTTGCCTGACTGCACCTTACGTAACAAAAAACGATTGGTCCTTCACTCCCTTTTAGCCCCGCCCCTACCCTATATAAGTCATTCTGTAAGCTTCAATAAATGACATCCTGCTTGGACAGACTCCCGGCTTGGTGTGGTGTTTTCTCCAGAGTGGGGAGGGTCCGAGTCATCGACACTCACCATCCCGTTCAGCCCCTGGAGGAGGCTGGCTGGACCAGCTTCTCCACTGCCCTACCTGCCAGCGATCCCAGCGTTGTGAGTCTTTTTCAGACAAGAACTCTAGCTCCTCAATCAATACACACTGATTTTTTTTTAATGTTCAGGGCCCTATTGTTCATTGACAATCATGTGTATTAGCCTGTTCTATATTGCTATAACAAAAATGCTCAAGGCATGGTTTGTTCAGATCACTGCTTTGGAGGCTGGCCTTGCTCTGACAAGTGCTCCCTACCTGTGTCATATCATGGTAGATGGTATAAGAGAGAAAATACATGCTAGAGTGATCACACAGAAAAATAGAGAGCCAGAAAGGGGACTTATTCTTTTATGACAGTCTCTTTCACAAAAACTTACTTTGGTCTCATAAAAAATATTATGCTGGTTGATTTTTGTCAGTTTGGCACAAACCTAGGCACACCTAAGAAGAGGGACCCTTAGTTGAGAAATATTCTCCAGATTGTCACATGGACATGTCTGTGGGGCATTTCCTGACGGTTAGTTGATACAGGAGAGCCCTCTGTGGATGGTATCATCTCTGGGCAGTGGTCCTGGTCTATATAAGAAAGGCAGCTGAGAAGGAGCCTCTGATCGAGGCAGAAAGCAGTGTTCTCAGTGGTCTCTGGGCCTGTCTGTACCCGCCTCAGCTTCTTTCCAACATTTTTCTCCCCAAGTTGGTCTCAGTCATACTGTTTAGGATAGCAACAGAAACCGAACTAGGACGATCAATACATGAGTCCTCGGGGACCACTCTTCACTTACATCCGACTCACAGTACCTTGTTGCAGCATGCTTCCCACGTACCTAGAAGTGCAATATCATGGTATTACATACACACAACAAAAACTGTAACATTCTGAGAAAAAGAAGAAGCAAATGAACTGTGATTCTCAAAATGTGCTTTGTGTTTGTCTAAATGTAAACAAAGACCCGTATAAGCACTAACTCTTTTACCAAACCACCCTTGGCTATCATATATAATATATAATATCATAATATTGCAATGACTATCATAATATATAAAATGAATTGCAAGTGTTAAAAATGATTTGTACCAATAAAGCTAACAGGTACATACAAAGACATCACATTATCCCATTTTCCAGTTTATTACTGCTCCCAAATTAAAGCAAGTTTGACAAACTATGCCAATTTATATTTAAGACAAAACCTAGAAATTTAAGGCTAAGGGGTTGAGCATGTGCCTCAGTGAGGAAGAGTGTTTTTTGTGTAAGCATGAGGACTTGAGTTTAAACTCCCAGCACCCATGTAAAAGGGAGAAGTGGCTTCATATGACTGTAACTCAGCACTCTTGGGGATGCAAACAGGCAGATTGCTGAGGCTTATGGGCTGTCAGCCTAGCCCTGGGTTCAGTGATAGACCTGTCTGAAAGGAATACAGTAGATGGTGATAGAACAGGTCACCTGACATCCTACTTTGGCCTCCAGTAAGTGTACATACACCTGCATATACTCATGAACTCCCCCTGCTCTTCTCTCTCTCTCTCTCTCTCTCTCTCTCTCTCTCTCTCTCTCTCACACACACACACACACACACACACACACGCATGCATGTACACACCAAAGCTGACCTTTTGAAATGGCATGGTAACAGATAGTTGACTTGACAGTAATGGAAAACTCATGGAAAATAAATCCTTTGCAGGGGTTCAAAAGTTATTTTAAATTCCATATGCACATTTAAGCAAAAAACAAGCCAGGCCCTACAATAATTAAAGTCATCAATATGTACCACTCAAAGTTGAAAGGACCCAATACTTCTTACTAACAAAACATAAAATAATGTGTGCTGTTTGGTTTCTGTGCTGTCTGCCACTTAAATTGCAGGGCATTGTTAAAAAGTTAATGATCTCCAGAATATAATTATTAGGACCACAGACTCCCTAATCTTTGCCAAAGCATTAAAGAATGGCTTTCCTTTTTTAATGGTAATTTTTAAACTTCATAAATTAAAAGTAACAAAGTGATTTTATAGTTTTGAGGCTTTCTCTCTCTGAGAGGAAAAAGTGCATAAAACCAGTAGGGGATCCAAAGCAAATGTAACCAAATTGAATGTAATCACAAACTTCTCAAGGAATACAAGGTAAGGCAGTCAAAGGTTTCTCCTGCTCATGTGGGAGGCTTTTCTTAGGGTTCTATTTGCAAATCTTGGAGAAAGTTTAAAAGAATACTGCAAACATATGAGTGAAGGTGAATATTAACTAATCAGTCAGGAGATTCATTGAATTCTACCAAAGAAGAAGGAAAGTCTCCTATGAAATTCACTATTTCATGCTCTTTAAAACACCGATTATGGGAGTCTCGGTGACCATCCTTGTTTCCCAGCTGCCTTGCATCTCCTAGTGAGAATAACATTGCTATCCTGTGAAGGGCATTCTCCTTCTTGAATGGAGAAAGATGCTCTGATTTCTTTTCCTTCTGACAAACCTGTGATCTAAAATTTCAACCCCATTTGAAAATGCACACCAGGTGAGACTGACACCCACTGAGGTCACCGGAGGAACCATACTATGCACCATGCTGGCTCCAGTGAGAAGCAGGTAGCTCCAGGAAAGAACCTGACCCAACAAATGGTGCAAGACTTGAGCTCAGGGGAAATAAGGTGCATATCCAGGTACCTTGCTGGGTAGCACAGAAGTGAAGATAATCTGTCACCATAGCTCTCGTCTTTTTGATGGGAGATAAGATATGTTACCTTGACCAGGTCACAACTGTAGGAAGAGTTAGGGTCAGGGTTTGTCTTGAATGGGTCTGGGTTGACTGCTCCATCTCTAGGAGTGCAGAGGTTGTGGAGAACAGAGCCAAATCTGGGGCTAGTTTCATTTTCTGAATAACTATGGAGAAGACAGACTGGGGAGTCTGGCTGGGATATGGTAAGAGAGGTCCTGGGAGAACAAATACCCAGGTTAAGTGCTCTATATGTCTGTTAGGGCTTACTCATGTGGTGAGATCTTGGGGAAAAAAATGAATACTTTCTTTTTCCCCTTTTATTTCATTAACACATTTAATTATTAATATTTTATTAATGTCTATTAATGGAATTCATAGTGATATTTCCATTCATGCATACCACGTGTACTGATTGATCATGTCTAACCATCCTTCTTCCCAGTTCTTAGTAACCACCATTCTAATTTCAGGCCAGTTAGTTTTAACCTCTGCATATGAGAGACTATGAAACGTAGCACTTGTCTTTCTGTTTCTGACTTATCTCCCTTTTGTAAAGCCAGTCCAGCAAGAGGATGTCATTCCTTTCTATGACTGAATAATATTCCATTGTGTATATGTATCATATTTTTAATCAATTCCATATCCACAAATCCATCCAGAAGTAGAATAGCTGATTTATATGGCAAACGTAGTTTTAGCTTTTCTGAGGCACCTCCATACTGTTTTCCATAGTAGCTAGAATAAGTTACACTCTTTTGGCTAAAACTAGATTGGTAGGCTATAGTCCTAACATCTTTTAAGATTAGAGAAGATTCCAACTATATTTGTAATTCTTAACATAAGGAATTTGTATGTAAGAGATTTGTTACTGAATCTGTCTGTGTCACCAAAGGCACTGCAATTCTGTATTGACTGAGTAGTGTGACCAGCTTTATTTTTCTAGATAGCAGTCTTTAAAATGACCATCCTTTCTCTTGAAGGTAGGTAAGTACCCCTCATGGGTTTTTGCCATCCCTGTCTTCCTATGAGGGAGAATGATCATTCAGTTACCTGTCAGCACATATATGCCATCTGAGTACAATGTCTCAATTTTAGTTCATCAGCCGAGTATGAAATTATTTTAAAATAACATAGTTTTTGATATTCAAATGCGACTCAATCTGGCAAGGAAAATTACATGATGCTAATCATTCTTTGTGCATATAAATCAGCTGTGAGATCATTTGAAACTCTTGTATGTTTGGGTTCTTTATTGGCAGTGCAGAATAATTATCAACAAGCCTCAGTGAGCCTCTCTTAGCAAAAGGTCTCATTACTCGATGTGAGCGTAGCTTTGAACTTGGAAGCAGAGGTGCTTTCCAGCATGTGAACATAGCTAATCTTGGGCTCCCCACTGATCATACCTACCAAAGGTAATGATAGCTATCCAGGAGCCTTAGAGTCCAGATCTTCTTTGAAATGCAAGAAGGAAAAGAAAGAGAGGGGTCAGGAAGAAACAGAGAGGTTCAGAGAGAATCCAAGCTTTCGGGGCTTCCTAGAAAGTTTCATTATGGAAAGCATCAGACTATAATGCCATTAGAGCTCATGTATATTCTTTAGGATTCTTGGCTTATGAAGAGCCAAAGATATTATATGGGCAGAGGCAGCTGTGACAAGAAAGGCACAAGCCAACAGTCCGTCTACTACCTCTTTGACTGTACAGACACCTGCAGCATGAATTCTCCACCATCTCCACACCCACGTTAATGTATCCCTGCTAATAGTCTGACTGAAAGATTTGAGGAGACCTCAGAACAAAATCAGTCATCTACAGAAGGTAGCTTGGTCCTGTGTTCCCTCAAATCACTGCATGTGACAAGATGCATTCGTGCTAGAAGACTCATCATCCATTTCTCAGACCAGGTAAAAAGTTTATCCATATAACAGAACAAATAGAGATATTCCGCTCCTCCAAGAAAAAGACCTAAATCTATGTTTCCTTCCTTCAAAAATGTGTATAGAAAGTCAACTCCATACAATAGCCCTGTTTCTAATGAATAGTTTAAGAATAAAGGTCATTGTTTCTAAACACTCTGCAGTCATCTGAAGTACCACCTCCATTCTTGGAGAGGATGTCCCTTCACACTGTATTCTGTGGTCTTTTTTAGATCTTAGAGCACTTGACACAGTATGGTTATTACCTGCCTATGTGTCAATATTTCCATTAGATGGGGAGAGCCCAGTTGAAAGTTTATTTTCTTCGGCTTCTCCTCAAATCTACTCCCAAGAAGAAAGACTATGTTTCTAGCTATTTAAATTTTTGTTTAATACCCAGGCATGATGATACATACCTATAAGATTGTCAGGAGTTTGAAGCCAGTCTTGGCTACATAGTAACATTCAGAAGAAGCTGGGTTACAAAGTAAGAACCTGTCTCAAACAAACAAACAAATCCCAAAGGTGTCACACACTTCAAATTCTAGCACTTGGGAAATTCCAGCACTTGGGAAGCTGAGGCAGGAAAGTCAGAAAATCAAGGTCTTTCTTAGCTACTTAAGCAAGGCCAGCCTGATATGCTATTTCAGTAAAAGAAAGAAAGGAAGGAAGAAAGAAAGACAATTCAAAGACCAAGACAGGTTAATATTTTGGTAAGAATAGCAAAAGTAAACCTTATGCAAGACAGTTAATAATATTTTACAAGTTGACATCTAAAAATATTTAGCCTAAATAATTATCATCAAAATAAATATTTTGAAAATATTAAATTTATATCTAGTTTAGAAATTCAAGGGACACCAGAATGAAGTCTCATTTTCAGTTTCCATTCCCATGCCCCACCCCTGGTCAAAATTGTGGAAATCAAATACAAAGAAACCTTAAAATCAGCAAAGAATAAAGAAGGAAAGTCAGGCATGGTGGCTTACACTAGTAGCCAACTAGACCTCAGCCAATGGGCTGAAGCTGTGTTATCACCACTCATCACAGTGTACCCCTTTGCCTTGCCCCATAAACTTGGAGATTTAAATCACAGAAATCTACCATATCTCTGTTCTGGAACCTGGGAGCCCAAGCTCAAGGAGTCAATATAGTTGATCCTGCTGCAAACAATGTGAAAGACAGTGTCTTAGGCCTCTCTAGTTGGTGTCAAGATGAACACGTTTATCCTGCATCTTCATACTTTCTTTCCAGATCTGTGTCTAAATTTCCTCTTGTTATAAGGACAGAAGGGGCTAGAATCCCAACAAAGGAATGTTGGGGGCGGGATGAAATTCAACCCAGAGTGCTATCCCTAATGCCCTGTTTCGCAAACTGGCAACCACTTCAAAGCCATCACTCCACATCCACAAGCCAGTGGACTCCACATCCCAGTATCTCTTTATCACTGTAATTATTCTCATCTAGGCTCCCCATCTTCTTCCTTTTTGTTTCCTGGTTGGCTTTTCTTCCCTCCTGCCCACCTCCAGACTTGAATCTGTTTTTCAAATGCAAACACAGAGAGCATCCTCTAAAACACCCCTGTAGCTTTTAATGAATTACAGTGGTGACCATGACCATGAGTACAAAGACAAAATTCCTTACAGGTTCCAAGGCCTTTCACGATCTGGTGCCCACTTACCCAGTCTCACTGCCCAGCCGCTCACCTGGCACTACTGCACACCCAGTGAAACTGATCTCCTGTGTCTAATGTTTCAAAGCCAGGTTTTCTGCTGCACCTGGGCCTTTGAACATACTCCTTCCCAGCTTGGACTCCCTTGGCGCGTGTCTGTGTCTACCTTCTTGCCCCTCCTCTTTTTAAGCTCTCAGTTGAGTGTCATTTAACTCAGACTGTAGAAACTGTTCTCATCCGATTTTCACATGACATCTCTTCTTTGCCATGTGGTGCATTTTTTTCATGGATTTCTTCACAAAATTAGAAATTCTGGGATGGGTCAGACTATTTCTACCCATTACCCCATTACATCCCTAGTCCCTCACACCGGCTGCTCCATCATGGGTGGTATTGAACAGCATTGGTAAGTATTTCTTGAAAACGATGACTTCCTATTTTTTTTTAATCTAACAAAGCTTTCTGACTAGAAATGTTAATCAAATCATGTTTTAATCAAACTAGTTTATACTCAATGATCTTGATAATATTCAATAAAGGCATTGTTTTATTGCAAAATGGATGGGCAAGGAATTTAAATGTTATTAATATATTCATAGAAAGTACACAATGACAATATTTTCACAGAAGCACAGTGACCATATGGTCCTGTTTGATAGGAACCATCCAGTTTAAGCCTATTGTCTGAGCATAATTGTTAGTAATGCTTCCATTTAGTCTTACGAGTACTCTGGTTTGCACAATTAATTATGTATGCACCAACTCATAAGCCAGTTTACAAATGTTTAATTTTTGCAGATGAAAATAGTGCTTGTGTAGCCTTGAGTTCATAAGAGAAAGTAGAGAGCTGTGGTCCAAAATGAACAATGAGGTTAATTTGAGAAAATGAGGTTAGAACAAGAGAGAGAAAGTAGTGAAGGTTTTTGTAAAATGTAGATATTTTTAAAGAGTTATTTTATTTTTAATTATGCATATGTTTCTGCTGGGGGTATATGCATGTGAGCGTAGCTGTCCCTGGAACCAGAGGAATACTTAGATTACCTAGAGCTGGAGTCACAGACTGTTGTAAGTTGCCTGACTTGGGTGCTGAGAATTGAACTCAGGTCCTCTGTAAGAGTAGCAAGTGTTCTCAACCACTGAGCCATCTAGCTAATCCAAAGATACAGATTTTTAAACCATAGCAAAGAGTAAAAACCTCATTTAAGTCAACTTGTAATCAACCCAACAGAAAATTCATGCATCAAAGTAATTGAGTTAAAACAGATTAAATTCTGAATTAAAACAAATCACCAATTTCCATTTTTTTAGTAATTGGAAAACATATTCAATTAATTTATTTATATTAAGAAAATTTATGACCACACTGTTACACTTTGAAAATGGGAAGGGAGGGATATGAATCAGCTTAGCTTAATAGGTCTAGTGGGAAGGGAGGGAATGTGGATCAGTTTAGCTTACTAGGTCTCATCTACTCATGGCTGCTCTGTTAGTTTCCACTGCTAAGTACTCCACAGTACCATTTTAACCAGGGTGTAACATAAGCATGAAACTATGCCTCGTGGTCTAACATAAGCACTTCTGGGGTTGCCTGTTAACATAGATTTTCCTTTTTTTCATACGTATTGCTTTAAGTGATTTCCCTTTTCAAACTGAAAATCAGATATGGAGATAGAACAAAAAGAATTTTATATTCTTACATGAATGCATTTTAATCTTCTCATTTTTCTAATTTCAGTACTGAGGATTGAACATAGGACCTCGCACATGCAAAGCAAACACTCTACCACTAAACTAAGCCCTCCTGTTTTTATTTTTAATCAAGTCAGTTACACATGATTATCCTAATAGAACACACACATTTTTTATTCAAAAATTAAGCAATTTAAAGTCAACAAGTTCTATATAAAACAGAAATGAAATTCCAACTCCCTGGAGCTACTGAAACAAAACTGAAAGCTTTCACAATCTAGCTAGCTTGACCTCTCTATATGAGGTCATTCTGTCCCAAATCAAAATTTGAATTGTCCTCTGAACTATAAAAGTTGAGTTCATATCCTCTGAGAATTGGTGTAAAATCCAATTTGCTTCATTCCAACCTTGCCTATAGAAAAACAAGCTGGTCTAATTGTCCAAGAGGTTTCCAATCTCAACAACTCAGCGCTTCTTATAAACATGTCCAGGCCCTTCCTTCTAATTACAGCATTGACACACAGCTTAGCAGTTTTTGCAGTCAGAGGTGCCGCACCTCCTCCTTACAGTCCCTAACTGGTCACTGCAATGGCTAATTTCTAAGTCAGAAACATGGCATTCTACTTCCCCAGGCGTTATGGCCAAAGCTACATTGTATTTAGAGATGCTTTCATCAGTTGTCACCACTGAGGAATGGTTAAGGTGTGGTCTGGATACTGCAGACCTGGGTCTAAAGCACAACTCTATTCATTATCAGCTGTATATAGTAAGCATATTTTCTGAATTCTTGTAGGATATAGCCACCTCACTTGCAAAATAGGAACAAGAATTCTTGAAATCACAAAATCACTGTAAGGATTACAAGGTGCCGGTGTCCAGCAGGTGCTTCATAATCAGATGTTGTTGTTATTTGTTTGGTTGCCACTATTACAATTGCTATTCATAAGACCCACCACTGATTTTCCTAAATCCAGACTTTTGCTGTGCAGACAGACTTATATAGTAGGAAAAATAATGTAACTTTTTTTTTCTGTAGTGTTAGTGACTGAACCCAGGCTCTCCCACATGCTAGGCAAGCACTCTACTGCCCAGGCTATATTCTCTGCCCCAAATATAAACTTATGAGTAGACAGGTATATGCCCCAACCTAATCCTGACACATACTAGTTGCATGATTCTCAGGTACTCTCTAAACCCCTCTGAGACTCCTTATCAGTAGAGTGGGAATAATACTTACTCCCAGAGGATTATTGCTAGCTGCAGGCAATGTAGATAGAAATACCTGGGACAAAGGAAGTAGCCACTAAACATTTACTATAAATATTGTTCACTCCTCTACCTCTACTGAGGAGTAAAAATACACATACTCAGAATCACTTGACTTCATGGAATCCCCATCACACAAAATCAATCATCTCAGGTCTTAAACTGGTCAGTTTAAGAGATAAGAGAGCTTCACAAACCCACAAGAAAAAGAACAGACTAGAAGAAAATAAAAATAGGAGAACTGAAAGGCTAACTGGTTTGCTTCCCTACAAAAGAATGCAATTAGCTCAGCCAGAAGCCAGGGAGAAGTCAGGCTGCTACAGTCAAATGGCATGCCAGGCAGCCCTGCTGGCTTCTGGGATGAGGAGAACGGGCACCAGAATCAAATTCTGGTTGTGTGTATGGTGTGTCTGTCTGTGTGGTACCTGTCTGTCTCTGTCTCTGTCTCTGCGTTCTCGTGTACCTGTGCATGTGAGCGTGCATATGCATGCATGTGGAGTTCAGTGGGTGACCTCAGGTGTTCTCCTCAGTAGCTTTCCACCTTCCGTTTTAAAACAGAGCCTCTCACTGAACCTGGAATTCCCTGATTCAGCTACGTTGGTTGACCATGGAGTTCCAGGGATTTACCTCTCTCTGCCTCTGCAGTGCTGGGTTCACAGACTCACTCTCTTAGGTCAGGCTTTTTCCATGAGTTCTGGGAATGCAAACTCAGGTCTTCATGATTGCACAGCAAGCACTTTACCCACTGAGCTATCTCCTCAGTCCCTCTGCTTCAGGTTTTAAGCCAGTAATTAAAAGATCAGAGAAATGTGTTTGAAAGTGATTCTGTAATCACACAGGCACCAGACATAAGGAAGAGATTCTAAGAAGCCAATGTTTCCCCATTATTGAAAATCTAAACATCTTTCTCTGTGGCTATTGAACATAAAGAGCTAAGAAACAACTCCCAAGATGATGGTATAGAAAACGAATCGCCTCTTCTCTCCCCTAGCTCTCCTGAAATACAACATGACCTCACTGTGCTTAGCAGTAGACAAGCAGATAAATGAAATGCACTGTTCATGACTCAATGATTGACATCACATCTTTTGGGATATTGGTATGTATTCTCTGGGACTTTAGAGAAGGGGAAAAACCAAGGGCTGCTTGAACGGGCCACCACAATCTTGCGGACTGCTTGGTGTTAGTGCGCGGTGACACTACCTCTACAAGGTCGGAGGCAGCGCATCAAATGGCTCAAAACATCACATAAAGCTTTTATTTGCAGCTAGCTCTCCTCTGCTGCCTTCTAGACCCCTCAGAGGGATTCTCAGGTTGATAAAAAATTAGGTATAAAGGGACCCCTCAGAATTAGCAATCAACACACCATTTGCAGGAGTACTCTGACTTGTTGCCTCAAAATAGAGCCTCAGAAGGACTAGGATTGGGTTAGCATTCTAAAAGCACATCCAATGTCAAATTAAGTCTTTCTATTTTGTAACACAGGCCACAGTCTCACAGGGGCCCTAGTCTTATTCTAAAAAGAAAACTTGATGTTTCCAACTTGAGCTTCTTGGTAAAGGCCAATTCTGTCTTATTAACATGGCTGTGACTTTGAGCCAAATGTAGCTGGAGAAGTGCCTGTGCTGGGCATCGAACTCTTCTTCTTTCACCCTTCCTGGTCTCATGTCCACTCATACCCTGCGGCTCTATGTTAGATCAGTCATTCTATATTTCATTCAACATCAGTGGATTAGAGAGAAATGTTAGCATCACACACACATTGCTCCAAGCTTAGTCTTTAAAGCATTTATCTTTAGCAGCTGTACTTTCACAAGTCTATTGTTTCCTGCTTGCTGCTACAAAGATACATGGCAAGAGTGGAAGAGATATTTCTCTCCCTGTTCCTGCTCCTTTGTGAAGTGGGGTCTGTGTACTCCAGCCTGGCCAAGTGCAGGGGTTACAGATGTGCATCCCCATGTTTAGCTCATTCCTGGATCTGTAATTATCCCACCTGTAGCTTGTGCTAAAATGCATCTTTTCTCAGCCTGTGCTGCAACAGTGTGTGTGTGGGGCGGGGGAGGGTAAACTCTCCTATCTTTTGGCAGCACCATACCTGTCACCATCCCATAGCCCCAACCTCTGAATTTCTGGGAAGAGTTTTTTGGTTAGTTATATACATACATATGCACACACACGCGCACACACACACACACACACACACACACATACACACACATACATATCCCTATATATGATCTGGAATACAATTTCTATAACAATGTTATCACCATTCCATTTTTATTCAATAGGGTGTAGTCACTGAGCATTTGCTATATCTGCTAATGTAAGTGTTACAGAAGCAGCCACTGCCACATTTTCTGCTGTTGTTGAACCTCCTACCAAAGACTCTCCAGCCTGCTCAAGACAGCTGTAGTGTTGCAGCAGTCAAAGAAATGATTAAAGAATCCCACAGACAGTATGGAATCTTCTGTCCTTGGGAATACATGCTGGTTTTGCCATCTGGTAGGTGAAGGAAGTCATTAGAATTGAGCTGCCATGATTTTCTACACACCATAATCTCTACATCAAAGAATACTTATCCATGATCTTTCCAAGAATATCATGTCTTGGGGGACTGAGGAGATAGCTCAGTTGGTAAAGTCCTTGCCATGCAAGCAGGAGGACATGAGTTGAATTCCTAGAAGCTACATTTAAAAAGCTGAGTATGATCAGCAATCCCGAGCTGGGGAAGCAGAGACTGGCAGATCTCTGGGTCTTCCTAGTCAGCCAGCAACTTGCTGACTTGCCTGCTACAGACCAGTGAGAGACTCTGTCTTTAAAAAAAAATAAAAGGTGAATGGCACCTGAAGAAAGATAGTTATGGTTGTTCTTTGACCTCCATATGCAGATATACACATGTGCACTCACAGGAACATGTACACACACATGCATATAAAAAATCCAACCTTTGTCATTTAAAGATGCAACAAACAGCACTGTGGATATGGCTCAGCGTTAGAGCACATACCTAGCATACATCAGGCCTTGAGTTCAATTCCTAGCACTGCACAAACAAGCAAATCTCCTTAAGGACTAGGGATGGAGTTCAGTGGTATAGCATTTGCTCAGTATGCATAAGGTCCTGGTTCTACCACTAGAACTAAAGGAAGGAAGGAAGGAAAGAAAGAAGGAAGGAAGGAAGGAAGGAAGGAAATACTCCAGACAAAGAGAGAATCCGAGTCTCACCAAATCCCAGTAAAAATCTGAAGACTTGGGAAGAACTTGGAACCAGGAAGAACTCCATCGAGACTCCTGCATGATCAGCCTCTGTGTACTCCCTGTGAGACTTTCTTACATATTCTTGAGGGTATTCTACAAAGAATGGTGTTTAGATGCCCATGCCTTTAATCTGATGGCAACAAAGAGCAAATTAAAACCTATTTCTGGTTCCATTTCATTCCAGCTTCACCCAGATCTTTAGCAGGGGTATATTTTCCCAGGTACAAGGCCCAATCCCTGGATTGTGGGCTGCATTTCTCAGCAGCATGGATAAAATGCTCTTAGTTATTCAAGAAAGTGATTCTTGCTGATTTAAGCAAAAGAGTTTGAAAGTTCTAGGGAGCTCACTGAAATGAGAGGGGGACTAGAATACAAGTCTGAGGATGAGTGAGGGGTGGAGTCCAAGTGGCAATATGGACAACTACAGTCAGGACAGTGCTGCTAGTCCCACAACACTGAAAAATTGATGTTATCACTGAAACCAGGGTGACCCCTTCTATTCTCTAACTATTCCATGGTGTTATTTGTGAGGAAGACCAGGCAGGGCCATGGAATTGGCTCAGTCTCTTTCATAAGTCTGTATCTAGGCCAGCCTGTACAATAGAAGTCTGCCATTCACACTGTGAGGAAGATTCCTCTAAGTCTGCAAGGGGTTCAGAAGACTGTCAGCCAAGAAGTAAATGGACAAATAATCCAATAAGCAAACATCAGAACAGAGATTTCAGCATAAGGATAGCTAATGCTTTGAGGAAAATGCACTTGCCCTGCATGTGACCTGGACCTTGTAAAGCATAGATAAGACCAACTTTGTTACAGGTTCACAAAAATGTCTTAGTCTGGGATCTCCTGAGTTCAGGGAATGAGTATTTGCAGCGTGAGGAAATCCCAGTTCTTGACTAAGGGAGGATAGGAAAGACGGAAAAACACCACAAAACTGTCATCACCAAGATAATTACTAAGACAAGACAGGTAGGACACAGGCTCACTGGGAGTCTCTAAAGAGACTTGTAGAATGTGTTTCAAAATAACTTCTTCCATCTTGTGATGCATGCCTTAAATGCAATTAGAAGGTAGTTGGCTGCTCCCATAACATTTGCATCGCTATTGCAATAGTGAGCATATCATCACAGGCCAACTGTTATTGTAGCTCACCGGGTTCACAGCTAGGTAAAGATGATGGTTATTCTTCTCTTCTAGTAGCATTCATAGAAGCTTCTAGCATGCTAAAGCCAGTACAGATGAAGCTTCAAGTTCAGCACCAGGTTCATTTTCTTGTGGCTTGCTCTACAACTCATGTATGTAGTATTTTCATCAATAGGGTTTTACCATCAAGTTCTGGTGGGTAGCCAAGAGCAATGGCAATAGCCAATATTGTTTGATAATCTATAGAAACCCCCTGGTCAACAACCCTCAAAGAGGATTCTGTTCCTGGCACTCGGCTTTTTATTTGTTATTCTATAGTATTTGGTAGGTCCATTGAACTCCTGTTATAGGATAACTACATTTAAACTCTTTTTATATTGTATGTGTATATATATTTAAGAAGCATCTAGAGTACTAGATTTCCCTCTGACTTTTTCAACAGGCCTTTATTGTTAGTCATCCCTTCCCCTTACTTCCTCTTCTGCCCTTCCCTCCCATCTCCCAGCCTTTAACCCTTCTTATATCACTACCTGAGCTGTTATCAGAGCCAGAACCTGAGGCTAGACAGGTCCCAGACTATGAACCTACTACTATTATTTTTCCAAATAGACATAGTATTAAAGTGACTACTAATAACATCATTATGCCCATAGATTTCTTAACACTCATTAGAAAAGCTTCTTCTTGTAACAGATGGTGATTAATATGGAGACCCACAGTGGGTCACTATGCAGATAAGAGACTAAGGAGTGCCCAGCCCTGAATGGGACACTTTGATCATATCCTCTTTTCCCAAGGCATAGAGATGATTGAAGAAGAGAAGGATGAAAGACTTCAAGAGTCAGAGGTTGTAGATAAATAAAAGAAACCATATTGCTTGGACACAACAAGGCAGTGGTACATATTAACCCACAGCATTTGTGACAACATGCCCAAGTGAGACAAAAGTCCAACATCATGGGGAGGAAGGCAAGAATCCCAGCCCTAGCTGAGGGTCGAATGACAATTAATATCTTCTGGGGGAGGGCAACTAATTTTTCTTTAAGGGTGTGACACATGGTAGGTTGACCAGACTCTAGGGGATGGACCCACAGTGAAGAGCTTATGGGAAACACAATTTAGATTCAACAGGCATTTAAGAAAAAAGAATAGGAGACATGAAGTCAGGGGAACGGGTGGTAGGGTGAGGAAAGAGGGAGAGGAGGGGTCTGAACACAGTCAGAATACTTTTACATGAAATTCTCAGAGAAGCAAAAGAAAATATAACTGCCTTTTACAAGATGGGGAGCTGGAATTTTCTCCCTGGTTCCTATCCAACTGACTAGAAAATTGTCCTCAAGAGTCACTATTCCTAGTTCAGGGTCAGCAGGCTTGGGGGAAACCAGGGAACACCAAGATATTGTTCTTGAAATGAGCTTTTGGGCACACATGAGGTTCTGTCCTCATAAATCTCTGAAGTCCACCAAAGTAGGAATGACCTTGGGCAGAACAGCATCGGCACAGTAAGCCACAATTCTAGAATTAAGATTTGAGGTCAAAAGATGTGTCCTAAGCCATGTTTCTTACACTTCTTGTGCTAACCCACTTCATCGGGGTAAGGCAAACACTTTGAGCATTCATTTTCTTCTTTGTTAGAAACAGAAAGAAAAAGAAAAAGAAGAGAACGAACACTGGGTCTCTGTATGCTTTATGGTTGTTTCCAGAACCTGATGGGATAATGTGAGGAATTCTCGAGTGGGAGTCAAATGCTTGCTATTCATTATGTTGACCATTTTATGTCCCTTCTGGGAATCCATATTTCCCCTCAGCCTATTGAAGCTGAAGCTGCTGGCATAGGTCCTCCCTTGAAAGCTTCTAGTGACAAGGCAACACAGCACTGATTTCTCATTTGCTTGCAGTAGCATTCACACCCAGCTCCATCCGTGTCTTTCCAAGGTACTACAATAGGACCCACTGGCAGGATTTTGCATCCCACCTCTCCACAAAGCGCCTTCCCTATCTTGGGCCAGGCAGCAAGCACTGCTCTCATGGTCAAGTCAACTCCTTCCTTCTCCCTCCTGAAGTTGTGCCCAAGAACTTTCCCAGCCACTTAGCCTTAACAATAAAATGCAAACTGCACTGCACTAGCATCTGTTGCCAGCTTTCTGTGGGCCAAGCATGTTGTAAACCCTTCTTTACCCCATCAGCTGATTCTCACACTCGCTCTGTGAGGGAGCTAAAATGATTATGTCTCACATTTACAGGAGAAGCAGAAGTTTTTCTAGATCAAATGTCTATCATTATATGGCTTAACAGTAAGTGGTAGAAACAACAGGTGAGTTGAGACCCGATCCAGAGCCAGGGACTTAACCACTGTGGGCTATTCTGCAAGTAATTGGATCCTAATTCTTTTTATTTCTTCCTTAGGAAAATAATTCTGTACCCTGCCCCATCATCTCTCTAAAGAACCTCCTAAATATCTGTTTCTTGTCTCCCTTTTAGTTTCACAGTAAAATACAATCCCCCTACTGATTTATTTCTATTCTTCCTTGCAACCTGCAAAAGTGTCATATAAGTGTGATTCTAATATTGCAAATGCAGAAAGGCAGGCTTGACATCTTTCCCCATAGCTGCTGTCTTTTTAATTATTGGGCACATTCATACAAAAACATTCTAGAAACACCTTTCTTTTCTGTTCCTTTGGTTGGCATAACAGGATCATTCAGGAGTTGGAATGTCTGAAACGGAAATGCAGTTTACATTGTGTAACATTACAGAGATTAATAAATTCTCCAAGTTCTTAACTTGTTCTAATTAAAGACTTTATACTTAGTTTAAAAAATGTTTTGTTGAGGATTGTTCCTTTAGGTCTGACAAAGACAGGGTGGAGTCTGGGCATTTTTTTATTGATTTGTAATCTAAATTCTTACATCACATGAATCTCCAGCTCAGCTGCTGAGACTGCACAGCCTAGACCAGTGTAAAGGAAAACGTGAGGAAAAAAAGAAGTTTGAGCATGGACTCTTCTCAAACAGTGGTTTGACTTTCAGAATATTCATTTGGGTTCCAATGATGCTCGGCCAATCTGCTCAATGAGCAGTGATGAATTAGTGCAACATCTTTTAGAAAGCAGATAGTCCCCAAAGCAGGTGTGGTAGCTTTGCTTTTCATTTCACGACTGGGACAGAGGCAACAGGCAAATGCCCAGGGCTCTATGGCCAACCAGCCTAGCTTACTTGGCAATTACTAAGCCAATAAGAGACCTTGTCTCAAAAAACAAAGTGGACAATAGTTAAAGAGCAAAACTCGAGGTTGTGCTCTAACCCATGTGCACACACACAAATGCACACCCACTTACACACGTGTGCACTTTTACACACATGAACACTCACACACATGTATACACCAAAATAGGATCTTGTCTATAATGGCATTCTTTGTACCTCAGATAGAGAATCACACCATGAAATTCAGTGTAGATTATGTTATCTGGTGATCTAATCCATGCTGTGTATTGGTCATCTGTTAGTTATGACAGCTGTGGGTACAGCCACAATTCCACTACCAACACACAATGACATATTTTCTCCCCCTCTTCCTTTGCCCTTCCCATCTGAACCTCCCGTAGAAGAGGCAGGATGATCACACAGCAAATCTAATCCCATCCTATAACTGTAAAACCACAATGGAAGTTTCACTCAGAAATCACAGGCAAAGGTGTGACAACTATTCATGATTTTCTTGGACTTTTCCTTAACACTCTCCTCTTCTACCATGCATAGGGCATTCTTATCATGTGGTAACTCAGCATGTGCATCAGACCTTTCCTTCAACAAGACTACTGGTGTATGATGATAAACAGAGCCATGATCAGCAATGCTTCCCACTCCTCTACATGCTGACAAAGGTCGCCTAGCAACTGTTGTTATGGGCAACACTAGCATGTTTAGTTTAATTCAGTGAAAACAGGACATCTTTGGATTCCTAAAGAAGGTTCAAGTTTATTCCCTGGCGATCAGGAGCTCCTCATATCAGTTATAATCTTACTACATTCTACTTAAGATTTAACCATTACTGTTAAATCTGCTCACTTAGTAAAATAGCCATTCTTGAAGCAACCACACCTTCTATGCAGGCAGTGGTAAAGAGTTAGTGTCTGATTTTTATTATGAGGTAACAGCTTGCCTCATTCCCCTCCCTACTTAATATTCACAAGACTAACTTCAAAAATGATTTCCAAACTATAAAGCTTGTTGCAAGAATAAAAAGTCAAAGGCAAGTAAGGAGAAAAGTCCTTTATTAAGCCCCTGCTGGGATACGTTCCTCTTTAATGCACTTGAAAAAATATCCTGGACCATTTTGCATTCAAATGCATCAACCGAACTATGTAGAAAATGCATCTGCTGGTGGATTACACCACCCCCTACTGATTGATCCCCTTAACGGCTTGGCATTTTGCAAAGACAGCCTCCATAATAATTCAGCCTCCATATCTGTTTGCTGCTGTAATGAGAGCAGAGTAGCTTCTTCCAAAATGCAGTGCTTTCAAGTGTTGCATGATAAAACAGCTCTATAGAACAACCCACATTAAAAATATCCCATAAAATAACAATAAAATAGCCCAGTTAGTGTAAGATTTTATGTCATGTCACTATATTTGTAAAATAAACAGTCCCCTATCACAGGAGAAGAGGATACAGTGTGGATCAGGTATCTCTGATCTAAACTCTTTCTATAAAAGCACAATAGTAACTTGGTTGGAACTGTTACCTGACAATTATATCCATAAATCTGCCCCTTCGGTTGGTTTCTCTGTATTCCAAATAAATTAGGGCACAGAAAGTAGAAGAGCAAAGTGGATTTATTTACAGTCTGGTCAAATGGGGAGAGAGAAGTCTGATTCTCTCCTCATGGTGCCCATGCCCACTCTGTGATTTATAGAAAGTCAGGAGGCAAAGCTAAAAATACATGCAAATTTACCTGTAAGGTAAATTTTTTCCTGGGGAAAAGTGAACTGAAGCACTGGATTGCCTCTGTTCTCTACTACAGAGAGAGCCTTTTAATCCAAGCTCAGTGGAGGAAAATATGGTGGCAACTAACCCCCACTCCTATTTTTTTTTTTTGAGAGATGGTCTCCCTGTAGCTCCAGCTGGCCTGGAACTTGGTATGTAGACCAGGCTGGCTTTGATTTCACAGAGATGCACCTACCTCCCGAGAGTTGGGACTGAAGGTGTATGCCATCATGCCTTGCTAATTACTGAAAGAGAAGAGTTGGGGTAAGAGTCCCACCTTTTGGAGGTCTGATGGAGTTCTTTAGCTGTTTCACCCCATTGATAGGTACAAAGCAGAAGCTTTTATATTTTTTCTTTGGAATCTGTCTGTTCTAAGGTGTATAAGGAATGGGGACATAACAATAAAAAAGCCAGGTGTGATGGAACACACTTGTAATCAATCCCAGCTCTGGGGTCACAGAGACAGGCAGATCTCTGGGACTTCCTAGACAACTAGCCTAGCCTAATCAGTGAGGTCCAGGCCAGTAAAGGCCCTGTCTCAAGAAAACTAACTAGATGAGTTGTTCCTGAGGAATAGGTCCCAGACTTGACCTCTGGGCTCCACACACATGTGCACAAACACACACACACACACACACACACACACACACACACATACACACACACAGAGAAAATAGTATAAAAATGTAGTTAGAGAAATGATTCCTTTGGCCATTGTCCACTCTTATCCCTTGAGACTATGGTCTATTCAATGGCTGCTGTCCTTTCTCACTCCTCAGAGTATACTCCACATAATGGTCTCTCTGGCCATTGTCCACACTCATCCTTTAAGGGGTTTTTCCTATAAATTGTCCATTTCTGATCCTTGCCCATGCTGCTCTTGACAGTGCCCCATTTTAGAGTAAATTCTACCTGCCTTCCAGAAGACCAGAGTGAGGTTCTGATAGCAAAATAACAAAAACAAAACAAAACTCAAAACAAAATATTCTGTTTTTGAAAACTAGTTCTATAGTGGCTTGAGGACACCTGTAAATTCAGATCACTATCCTCAAAACTTAAATAATTCACATTAAAATTACTTAATTTATCCAGCACAAAATTTCACGGTGATCTTGTTAGAGTAGCGATAAAGGTCCATTAAGGGAAAATTTCTGGTCAAGAGGATAGAATCTCTGGCCTGGGTAGAGACCTCATGCTAAAGAGGTAGGTGGAAAAAATATTCCTTTAATGAGATATTGTACTCTTCCCTCCCAGAATTTCCACCATTCATCTCAGTCCCTAAGAGCAGAGCAGCTATGAAGCTCTGATAAGTCTATCTACCCTTCTGAGTCCTCATTTAGAAAGGTTTTCTTTTCTTTGTGCTGTCTCTTCCTTTTGGATGCCAGCCAGAGAGTAAGTCTGCTTTTTGCTTTGGGCTTCCTTGATCTCCCTTAAAGCTCCTTTCCCTGTGGCTGATCTCCATGCTGGTAACTCAAGCAGTGTGACTCCTTTCCTTTTTTCCTACATTCTCCTTTCCCAAGAAGTTGCTGAGAATTAAAGTTTACCTGCCCGAGGGTGTTTTTATTTCAAACCGTAACAGAATACTTCCTGAGCTTCCATTTGAGTTCATTCTTAAATTCTTTTTTTAATGAGATAAGAATCCCAAGAGAGGATGCTGGTTCAGTAATATCTGGTGATCACGGAGGGTCTCCAATATTTCAGTAGCTATATGATCAGGAACACAAGTTACAAAAATAAAGTGTAAATAACAAAAGAACCACCAATTTTGAAAGTTCTTCTCTGGTTGAGAGCAAAGGAGAGTGGCTTTCAGAGAACCCAATAGCACCCATGGGCTGTGGTACTGTTTGGTTATAAATGTCACCATAGGCTCATAGGCTTGATCCTGAGCTAGTGGCAATATTTTGGAATATTGTGGAAACTTTGAACATGGAACTTAGACGACAGAAGTAGGGTCCTCCGGGCAGAGTTTGAAAGTTAGAGGTCGAATGACTTCACTTCCTGCCTAAGCTTTTTGCTTCCTGTTGGTGATCATCAATTCCCACCATGATGTTCTAAGCCCTCTGCCATGCCTTTGATGGATTTTAATCTCCTGTGTTAAAATAAATCCTTCTTCTCTTAAGTTTGAGTCTGTCTGGTAGTTAGCAACAACAAAAGGTAACCAACACAGAAGTTAGAGGGATTTCTGTGAATAGAAGTAACACGTGTCATTATAAATGGAAGCATTTCATTGCTGGTGAAAGATCATGGGGTGAAACAGGTAGAGGAACCCATCCACAGGGTATCTTTTGTTTTTCTAAGTAGATGTCACATTGAGCTGCTTTGTTTAGAATGAAACACACAAGTAAGAGGTAACCTTGTTATTGTCGTCTGCTCAGACAACAGAACTGAGAGTGGTCAGCCCTAATTAATAGCTACCAGACTACGGTAGAATTTACTGCTGTTATCGCCACACCCAGCTCTCAAAGTGTCTGTACTTGGTGACTACCATAAGAAGTCAGAATCTTCTCAGGGTTGAGAGTCAAGAAAGGTATAAAAAGTCCCCATTTCAGATAGGAAAGGGGCAGATAATAGTGAGAAGACAGATACAATTCTAAGAATAATATTCTTATTTCCATCAAGTCACATAGAGGACAGGGAAGAGTGGACAAGCTTCTAAAAATCAGGCTCTAATCTTCCCCGAGTGTTCTTTATTCCTGTTCTTTTCTGCTATCAGAAACATGTAGAACACCAAAAGTCAGGACCTAATTGAAATCAAAAGAATTTCTCAAATTAATTTTATTCTTTTAATTCTCTGTGGGTCTTGATTTTCTATATTAAGTCTTGCAGGTATTTCTTGCATGCCATTACCAAGGATCTTGGAGAAGTTTAGCGATAGCCTGTAGGTGTAGGTAGTATATTAATGGTAATAAAAAATGACAAAAGTCCAATAAAGACATACAAAGGATAATATCTCAGGCAATGTTCTTGGTAAGGATTTAAGGTGTAATCCATGCCTCTAGCCACGACCTCTGAAGAAAATTACAAAGTAAAGCAAGGAGAAGGGAGCAATAAATGCCAAATTAAGCCATGATCGATGGGATGCCAGAGAGACCCTGTTCTTTGCACAAATAACATGAAACAAAGCAACGAATACTCCCTGCCTCTTCCTGGAGAGGGCAGGCATGGAGTTAAAAGTCAAAGGGATACAGAAAACAGTACAGTAGAACTTCAAAAGCTAAGACTAGAAGGACTGTGTGTGGGTCTCTCTGATGGTTAACCTTCACTGTCAACTTGATTGGACCTAGGCTCATCATAGAAACATATCTCTCAGTGTGTACATGAGGATGTTTCCGGAAAGGTTTAACTAAAGAGGGAAGATCTACTCTACACGTGGATGGCACCATCTTATCGGTTGAGGGCACAGACTGAGTGAAATGAAAAAGGAGGACTAGCATTTATCCCTCTCTACTTCCTGACTAGGGACATACTGTGACCAGCCACCTCCCACTCCCTCCCCCATCCCTTCCCCATGAAGATGAACTGTATTCCTGAACTGCAAGTTTCTTCTTGTCAAGTGTTCAGTCACAGCAATGATAAAAGTAACCAATAACACAAAAGAGTCTACTCAGAACTACACAGGCAACTCAGAGAACAACGATGACCTTGTTGGGATGTTTGGAGAGCATTTTCTCCAAGAGTAAGCGGGCAAAAGGACATGTGACTACTTCAGTTAGTCCACCTAGTTAGACTTAATTATGTATTGATTAAAGGAGAACAAGTGGATTCGAATACAACTGCTTTGAGAAAAGGTAAGGTGAGCATTGAGGACTCAGGGCTCCCACTTATAGGCTCTGGGATGCCATATGTGTTTGCAAGCCTTGGTTAAAAGAGCAAGTGAGATGGAACAGCAATAATGGCCCTACCATTTACTACTATATGCCTACTTGGTGCTAGGGCACTGTTGCCACAGCTGACTGCCATGGACTCAGGCCTCCTATCTTCTAGGGACTGGCATGTCCTAGGTGTCTATGTGTCTCCATGTCATAGCTTTTCCCTTTCAAACTGAAGTATTTCATTGCTGATATAAGGTCTTCCATTCATATCTGGTGACTGGCAATGTTTCAGATGGTGGCTTTTATACCAGAGTAAGGAGCCATGGGCCATATATGGAACAATATATAAATAATTGTACCACAGCACCAAGATTGAGAGTCACTTGCTACTGCAGCATAGCCTAGCATATTCTTACTATAAAATAAAAGTGTACACTGAGACACCTTATCTATACAATTTACAATCTTGTAATGGTTCTGCAAAGAGATATCATATACCAATTTTTAACATGGAGTAATTGCATCCAAAACATTATTCAAGAGGCTGGGGAAATGGTGCAGTAGATCAAGTGTCAGTACCTGAAAGTAAGCACAGGTACCTGAGTTTAGGTCACCCACACTCTGCTGGTTAGTTTAACTGTCAACTTTACACAACCCACAATAACCTGGAAAAAGAGTCTTAATGAGGAATTATCTAGATGAAGTTGGCCTCTGGGGTACTGTTTTGATTGTTAATTGATATAGGAAGACCCAGTCTACAGTTCCATAGGCAGGGATCCTGAACAGTATAAGAAAGGGGAAAGCTAGCTGAGACTAAGCAAAGAACCATGTATTTATTTTTTCTCTGCTCTTGACAGTGAATATGATGTTTTGAGTTTCTGCCTTGACTTCCCCACAATAATAGACTATAACCTGGGATTGTTAGCTAAATAAGCCCTTTCTTTGCTTATTTTGCTTTTTAACAGGATATTTTATTACAGCAACAGAAATGAAAGTAGAATACACATGAAAATTCAAACAAGGTGGCACATGTATCCAACTCCAGCAACTAAGTGGGGTGGGGCACACACAGGCAGGTCCCAGGGGCTCACTGACCTCTACCCTGCACTCATGAGTGAGCACACCCACATGCACCCATAGCCCCTCCCCAGCCCACATATACCAAGTTTTAACATTTAGGAGAGTAGCACTTAACAATCAAATGAAAACACATCAAATTTCAAAGATTGTGTTTGTTGTACTCCCTCTAATAGTTGAGTTTAGTTGAACATAAACACCCATAGTGAATCATTATCTATCACCTTTGCATGGCTCTGTTACTTCCAAAGGACAGAAGGTGGTTTCTTTGACTCTCTTTATCTACTTCTACATAGGCACAGTCTTTGTAGAATGATTCTGTTTGGTAAGCAGAGGTCTTCTGAGCTCGTGTATTACTTGAATATAGAATCTGCAGAAGAGCTCACCCTCCCAGTACCCATGATGTGAAACGTGAGCACTGTGTATCCAGGGCTCCTTCTTGTCACAAGCTTGCTCACAACACCATACAGCCAGAGCTTGGGCTTAAGCACTGGGGATCAATGAGTGCACCATCCCTTCCTGGGTTCCTGAAGTCAAGACTAGTAGATTGGTGGGCTGAGGCCAGAAGGCAGGTTAGGAAAAGAGCATGGGTGCTGGAGACACCCTGGGCTTATCCGTAGGATCGTCCCTGAGGCATGGGCAGGTAATCCTTCATCTGCTTCATTTTCCTCCAAAGTAAAATGGTGGCAGTACCCACCCCAATGGCTGCATGTGTGGAAGAAATGAGTTCATATCTATAACACACGAAACATAGGTCAGAAAGAAGCATGCAGAATCGAGTGTTCTGGATTAACATTATGAGGAGAGGGTTGGGGAGGTGGCTCGGTGGTTAAGAGCACTAGCTGCTCTTGTAGAGAACCTGGGTTCCATGCCCAGCACCCACATAGCAGCTAACAACTCTCAGTAACTCAAGTTCCAGGGGATTGATGCCTTCTTCTGATCTCTGTGGGCACTGCACGACATGGGTACACTTACATACAATACACTCATACACATAAAAAAAAAAAATAAAGGAAATTATGAGGAGAAATTTTGAGAAACTGCTTAAGTCCTGAGATGAACTGGATTATATTCTTTTGAAAATTGCCATGTTAAAGTTCCAATTCCCTGTACCTCAAAGTATAACTGTCTTTAGAGATAGGACCTTTAAAGAAGTAATTAAGTAAAATGAGGTCACTGGAAGAGCCCTAATCCAATTAACTACAGTCTTTATAAAAGAAGAAATGTAGACACAGACAGACACAGGAGGACCATAAGCTCACAACCATCTGCAAATCAAAGGAAGAAACCTCAGAAGGAGCCAGTCCTGCCAACTCCTTAGTCTGAATTTCTGGTTGACAGCACTTTGAGAAAATAGACTACTATTGTCTCATCCACCCAGTGTGAGATACTTTGTTATGGTAGCCTGAGTGTGTTAGTAACTTTTCTGTTACTGTGATAAAACACCATGACCAAGGAAACTTATTAAAGGAAGAGTTCATTTGAGTTTATGCTTACAATGGGGTAAGAGTCCATCATCGGGGGAAGGTGTGACGGCAGAGATGGCTGGAGCAGGAGCAGAAGCTAAGTGCTCACACATTCAAACAAGGCACAGGAAGCAAGGGGGGAGGGTCTAAAAAAAGGTTAGGTTTTCAATGTAGGAGTGTTACAGAGACAGAAGAAAATCAGTTTATCAGGATGAAACTTCAAATCACACAGAAACACAAAACCTAATTTATTAACATCAGGAAAGTATTTTTGAGTGTTAAGACAGATCCAAGATGTGCTGGTTCAAAAGCAACTAAGAAAACAGACTTATTCACACACACACACACACACACACACACACACATACACACAGCCTACATACCCTTCGTGCCTCTTATTCAATGAACTGTAAGTAAATTACTTGGCCAACATGCCAAGTACACTAGACAAATGTGTTTGATACCATTTCCACCAGACGCTATGGAACATAAAGTCAAAGAAGAAAGCAAGGACCATCTTCAAGGTACTAAAACATTGAAGGAGAAGAAGGGTTTTGGTAGCATAGGGTAGGAAGGGAGGTGTCAAGTACAGAGACAATGAGAAGGAGGAGGATGTGGTCAGCCAGTAAAACTCTGCAGAGAGAAAGCATAACTGTGCAGAATGGTTGAGTCCATGCTAGAGGAACTGGGTGGCCTTTAGGAGTGCCAGACCCTAGAATGTTTCTCCTCAAAAGAGGGATTCCTGCAGTCTGAATGCAGGTGCGATACATGAGCTCAACTGGTACAAGCGTGCCCATTATACCACACAGGCTGGATATCTCAAGTCAACCCTGTCCTTCCGGACCAAAGACACAAACTGCTAGCCACATAGAGAGGTGAAGCAAGGTCAGGGAAGCAGGGATAGTAACATCCAACCACACAGCTTTCTTTCTGCGGAAGTCAGTTTGCCCCTTGCATGGTTAGAGGGAACTTCTGAGAGCAGCTGTGTCGACTTATCTAAGTCCTAAATGGTCTCTTCTGCTGAACTGTTCCACTGAATATCAGGATTCAGGCCTCAGGCTCTGGAATACAGACATTTACAGTGCCCAGAACAGTGACAAACTGCAAATACAGCTCCTAGCATATGTTAGTGAATTAAGATTGCCTTAAATTCTTGCCATTTCCTTTTTCTGCTACAGTAGGTGGGTTAGCATGGAGATGGCACTTGCCCTTCCTCCTTTTCTCTTTCTCTCTCACATCCTTTGTTTCTACAAGGTTACTTTTCTGGACTGTGGCCCAAAGCATGTTATAACCGGGCAGAAGAAGTTAGTATGAAAAAACAAGTTCATTTTGTTCCTTTTAAATAGCTTAGGTCATCAGCTCCATTTAGGAAAGTTTCAGTTAAGAAAAGAGAAGGATGTGTGGGGTGAAGTCTCAGCCTCAGGTAGAATCCCCGACTCCACTCCCGACTCACATTTGTTTGGAAGAAATACAGTATCTTGACTTTATTTTGTCTAATTGTTTAGGCTTAGGCTCATCTACACTCTCTATGTTGCTGAGGATAAATCTGAACTCTGGATTTTGCTGCTTCTTCCATTTGAGTACTGGGATTGTATGCATGTATCATTATGCTCAGTTTATCTGGTGCTGGGGACTGAGTGCAGAGCCTCTTGCACTTTACTAACTGAGCAACTTCTCCAGGCCTCATTGTTATAATTTTACTTTTGATCTTAGCTAAAAATTCAAGAAGATATTAGTTGTAAATTTTAATGCTTCAAAGCATTGAATGAAATGTAGAGAGCTCTGGTGCATCTTCATACAAAATACCATGCTCACGAGTTTAAAAATGGGGAACAATGACTGTCCCTGGCCAACAGCGTCCTAAGCCAAGAGGTATGATCAGTGAAGCCTGCTCTCCCTTCCCCTTTCTCCTAAACCTTCACACTGTCTCCACTGACCCGGGATGTCAGTGGGGGTCATCTGTTGCTTTCCAACTACTGACCAATTCCCCATGTAACAAGGACCTAGCATTAACTGAACACTTCCTGTGTGCTATGCAGAAGGCATAGTGCCATAGAAGCTTTCCATTTAATCCTCACAAAATGGCACGAGTTACAGAATTCATAAATCTGCCCAGATATGAGGAGATCCATCCATCATTCCCAATGAAAAGACCCCCCTAATAATACTTTTATCAGATGATTTATAAACCCTTAGGGATATACATAAAGTAAATATGACTTAGAATATTCAATTTATCGACTCAGTTGCACATGCATATTTAAAACCACATACTCTAAATAATACATTAGTATAAAAATATTGCTTTTTCCAGCTTTACATTTCATCACATAATTTTATTCATAAACTGTGTTAGTTATCTCTAGAGCCAGCTTTTGAGTCATTCAGTTCCATTTTTCTAGGACACATCACCTTCATTTCCATCTCAGTTGTTTGGGATATGACACCCTGTCACTGGGAATTACACCACAAGAAGTGAGTGAGTATGCATTCATACAGCATCAGGAGAGTTGTTTTATTTATTCAAGACATATTGTGTGTTTATGAACTCTGCAATACAACCATCTACCTGATTGTCTTTTATTTATTTGTTTTGTTTTGTTTTTCTGAAACAGAGCCTTATTGTATAATTCAGGTTGGCCTCAAATGTTTAATCTTCTGGTCTTGATCTTCCTTAGTACTAGGATTACAGCCACAAGCCACTACATCTGGCTATGAGATTGCCTTTTAGTTTTAGATTTATTGACTTTCATTCTATGTGCTTGTGTTTGCTGCATCTGTGCAGCATGTGCACTGCATGTTCACTGCATGTATGCACTACCTGAGATCAGAAAAGGGCATCAGATCCCCTGGAACAAGCCTTACAGACAGTTGTGAGCCTCTACATGGGTGAGGGCAACCCAAATCCAGGGTCTTCAGCAAAAGCAACAAATGCTCTTAACCACTGAGCCAGGTCTCTAGCCCCCATATGACCTTTGAAAGGAATCTTTAGAAGGCTTATTTGCAGTGACATCTAATACACACATTCACACAGGCATTTTCCTAGAAATAGTAGTCATAAAATCTGTTTAACTAATTTATTCCCTTTGTGTCACTGATTATTAGAAGACCTTGGAATCTTGAACAAGCATTGATTGAAGTCTCTTCCAGTTGATGTGTATAATACACAATGCCATATGTATAAGTCAAAGTTCTCTAGAAGAACATAACTAATAGAATAGATAGATTTTAAATGGGGTTTATTGGACTAGCGTACATGACACAGGATAATCCAACAATGACTATCTTCACACCAAAGAGATGGAGAACCTGAGAGCTGCTCCACAGCTCTGAAGAGCCTCCACAGTCCCTACCTGGCACTGAAGGCATGGAGGAATTCTGAAGAACTGTAGGTCTTCAGTTCGAACTGGAAAGCCGAAGAGACTGAGTCATGTTGCCAGTGAAGGCTGGCAGCAGCAACAGCACAGAGCAGATGCACTTACGACCAAGAAGTTAAAGCATGTAGACAAAAAGCAACAGGTTTCCTCCATGGATCTCCTTATACCTGAGCTGCCACCAGGAGGTACCATCCACTCTGGGCTTCCCCTTCAGTTAATCATTCCAAGAAAGCCCTATACTGACAGTTACAACAGACCTTGAAGGTGTGTCTTAGTTGATTTCAGACCCAATCAAGTTGACAACCAAGATTAACCATTATATCGTGTTTTTCAGTTTAAGGTAAATGAAATGGCATCCCCAAATTTGAGACCCTTGGTAAGGACTATATTGTTTTCCAATAACTTCTTTTATATGGGATCATTTGGTAAAACCAGTTGGATCTATAGTTCCATTGTATGTGAACAATTAATCTCACTTTACAGATGATGAAGCTGAGGTTCACAAGTTGAGATAACTCTCCTAAGATCAAAGAACTAGTGTTTGAGAGAAATAAGGTTGGGACTGTCAGTCAGAACTTCCTAAGCACTGAGAAATAGACTACACCGCCCACATCTCTCTTAACTTCACTTCCACTGTGCAGCCAATCCCCTTCCCAGAACATTCTGGGCTCTTCTCAGCCTCTATTATGATGCCCGTGTCATCCTCTGACCTATATATTTGATGATAGGGATGTCACTGAAGGAAGCTCTCAGATATGTGCAGAATGATTTAGCACATAAATTGGCACATATTCATGATGATACTTTTATTTTTAAAAATTAATACGTTGAAAATGCACTAAGCATATACAATGGGTACTTGATATCAAACTGAGCTTTCTGTACTAGAACACACGGATGACATGCTTAGCATTCATGAAATAAAATATGAGAAAAAAACAGAAGTTGCACAAAATGATTCTAGTTTTACTTAACTTTTATGTGTAGTGTGTGTGTGTGTGTGTGTGTGTGTGTGTGTGTGTATTTGTCATTTTCTGTGTATTTGGTTTCCTATTCCTTTGCCCCTTTGGGATTTATTCCATGCAAATGTGAAGGCCAGAGATTGATGTCAGGTGTCTTCCATGATTACTCCCCCACCATATTTTTTGAGACAAGGTCTCCCACGGAACCTGGAACTTACCAGTTAGCTAGACCAGTGAACCCACTGTCTCTGGGGTCCTTCTGAATCTTCCCTCTGCTCAGTGCTGGAAGATGTGTGCCTGGTACCATACCTGGCTTTTACCTGGGTGCTGGGGATCTGAACTCAGGTCCTCACGCTCCCGTGGCAGGCACTTTACCAACTATGCAATTTCCCAGTCTTAATTTTATTAAATTTTTATTAAATGTGTATGAATATGTGTGTGTACATGTGTGTATTCAAAAGATCAACACGAAACATATTAATTTAGTTAATTTTTAGGAATACAATTAAGTATGATATTTTCCTATTTCTACTTTTCTGCTACTCCTGCTAAAAAATATTACATCTACTACAAATAAATAACTTCAACAGTGAGAAGTCAAGAGAAAAGAAAGAGGAAGCAGAAAATTAATGCTTGTCAGGAAATGGTGTCTACTTTTCTAAGCTGTTCCTTCCTCTACTTTTTTCAAAGGTGGTGCCCTGTGAAAGATTTTCCAACAAAGGGGAAAAGATTAAGGTTGTAATCCCGGAAAGTTATCAAATCTATAATCTGTCTGCTTTATCTATTACAACTGTCCATGTATGGTAATCTTGTTGTGGAACCAGATAAGTATGTGAGCTACTAGACCATATGTGAGACTTCTGCTAGGGACAGAAACCAATTGAGCTCTCCCAGAGAATTTGCCAGTTCTCTTTAACTTAGCTCCTGGCTCCAGAGTTATGCTAGATGAGAATTAATACACTTAGAAAAAAATAACACATTCTCTGCCTCCCAGGATGTCCCCAAGTGCGGGAGAGGTTTGTTGATGAAGACATAGGTCCAATGAGCAAAAAGGGAATGACATTCATTGGGGGGAAGACCAACAATCCCAGAGCACTGGCTGGTCTCTGGGAACAATGTCCAGCACTTAGAGGTCTCATGATACTAGACCTAAAAAGGTAATGTGAGGCTAATTGTATTGATGCCTAAGAAAAACCAAGTTCCCTCTTCAAAAATCAGTACCGAATACCATAGTCAGGTGACGTTAAATTGTATTCAAGAACTGACCTCTTTTCAGAGGTCATAGTTTTTAAAGAGAAAAGACAGAAACAGGCCTACAGGCTGATAATACTTAGACTCATAATAATTGGTAGCTTCTAGGATGCCTCCACCTCCTGGCACTTGCTCCCACACCCAATCCCTTCTCTTCCAGAGCAGGTGCATCTATTAATTTGTTTCTAATGAATAGAAGAGGAGGGAGTAAGGGTTAATCTTTCAGCTTGATGGGACTTATAATCACCATGGAAGCAAACATCTGAGTATGTCTGTGAGGAAGTTTCTAGATTGGGTTACTTGAAGTAGGAAGATCTACCCTGTGTGGGTGTCTCCATTCTATGGGCTGGGGTCCTTGACTGAATGAGAAAAAGAGACAGTAAACTGATCACTTGCTCTCTGATTCCCACTTCCAAGCTCAATGGGACAAACTGCTTCACACTCCTGCCACCATGACTCCCTGCCACGCTGGGCTCTACCTTCGAACCATGAGCCAAAATAAACCCTCCCTGGTATAAGCTGATTTTGTCAGGTATTTGTCAGTCACAGCAACAAGTTACTAATACAGATGACGTGGTACTGCAGAGACTCAGTCACACACACACACACACACACACACACACACCATATATATATATACACACACATACATATATGTATATACACATATACATCTATATCATCTATATCTATATCTCTATATATGGCTTCTATCCTAGTCATGATCTTTTGGTCTTTCTTGTTTTGATAACTTGGAGAAGCCAGCTGCTGGGTCTTGATGCAGCTCTGTAGGAGATCCGTGAGAAGAAGGACCTCTATCTGTCAAGAATCATGTGAGTGAACTTGGTATTAAATATCCCATAGTAGAAACACCCTGCTTAGCAGCACCCAAGTTATAACATGTTTATTAGAAGTCTGTTGTCTTAAGAAATTAAGCTTGAGAATGATGTGTTACAAAGAAACAGAAAACTAATATTGTTTTAGGAAAAACAACTTTCAAAAGCGGCTCCAGGTAGTATCAAAGAGTTTTGAAACAACTTCAGCTCTGTTAGTCCTTGCACAGTCTAGATTCAAACACCAAAGAGTTCACAACCTAGCTCCAAGATGGCTATCTTGAAACTAGAGGAAATCATCAATCTCTTTGTTCACCATTCCCAGGTTTGAAAGTGGGAAGGTGCCCATTCCATAGAGAAGACTAGCTGTGCATACAAACAACCACAAACATGCATGTACTTAGGTTTATATGTGCATATGAACAGTACCTGCAAGGAACAAATGTTACTATGTGCTCATCACAATGATTAACCATTATCATTAAACCAGGATACTAGAAAAGAGCAAATGGGAGCTGGAGAGATGGTTCGGGGCTAAGAGAACTGGCTGCTCTTACAGAGGACCCAGGTTCAGTGCTCAGCAGCCACATGGCAGCTAACAACTGTCTGTAACTCCAGTTCCAGAGGATCTGACGACCTCTTCTGATCTCCATGGTCATTGCATGACATGGGTACACTTACATGCATGTGGGCATTACACTCATACTCATAAAATAAAATAAGAAAAAAATATTTTTTAACAAAGAACAAAGCTTTGTACTTCGTATTTTCTAATTTTTCAACTTTTTTTTGAACAAACTTCAGATTTACAGAAAATTTCAAAAGACACAACCATTACTGACTCTCTTACTCTGGATTACTCTGGATTTCTCAGATGTTCCAATGACGGTATAACTGCTTTAACCTTCACTTTACTTTTATGTTTCCTACTTTCTTTTCAAGTCAATTTAGAGAAAAACATAGCCATAAAAACTTCAGTGTGTCTTTTCCAAAAATATTTTCCCAAATAAAATGTTCATATAAAACCACAAAAATTAGGCTGGTGGGATGACTTAGCAGGTAAAGGCAATTGCCACCAAGCCTGATATAGCCCGAGTTTTATCTTAGGTCCCACATGGTAGAAGGAGAGAACTGACTCCATCAAGTTTTTCTCTAACCTAAACACACACACACACACACACACACACACACACACACACACACACACTCACTCACAGAAATGTAATAAGTTAAAAAAATTGGGGGTATTTTATTTATTTTTTATTTTATGTGTATAGCTGTATTGCTATTGCCTACAGTATGTTGTATAGAGCCTGTGGAGGTCAGAAGAGGATCGAATTCCCGTGGAACTTGGAGTTATATATGGTTGTTAGCCAATACACGGGTGCTGGGTCCTCTGCAAGAGCAGTCGGTGCTCTTAACCACTGAACCATATCTCCAGCCCCATAAAATATTTTTAAAAGAAAAAAAAATGAAATGAACATTAAAGCAATGTTATCATCCAATCTACATATCTTCAGATTTGTGTTGTCTTAATAATGTCCTTTTCAGCAAAAAAATTCAAGATGAATGGGCATTGCATTCAGTCTTTTTGCTTTCTAGTCTCCTTATCCATAGCAGTTCTCTCTCTCTCTCCTCTCCCCCCGCCCCCCGGTGTGTGTGTGTGTGTGTGTGTGTGTGTGTGTGTTTTATGATGATATTTTTTAAGAGTTCAGGACATTTCTTTTGAGTTTCCCCACCATCTGTTTCATCATCATTAGATTTAGGACTACTGAAGAAGTGATGTTGAGTCTTTTAGCATCAAGTCAGACGCACACACGGGTGATGAGGCCATTTCCAGCAATGTTCATTCTGACCATTGGTTAAGGTGCTATGTGCTACGCATATGCACTGAATTGTTACTCTATACCTTTTATGACAAAACTAGTTTTTAGAGATGCATTGAGGGACTGGAGTAGTAACTCAGTGGGTCAAGTGCTGGCCTCGCATGCACAGAGCACTGAGTTCATTCCCCAGCACCATAAAAACTGTGTATGGCAGTGTGTGCCTGTGATCCTAGCATTTGGGAGGTGAAAACAAGATCACAATTTCAGTCAACTTTGGCTGCATAAGGAGTTTGAGGTCAGCCTAGAATACATGAAAATCTCATAAATTTAAAGACACCTTTGAGCATGCCGAAACCATTACCCTAGCCTCATATGAGCAGAGGCCCGCTTAAGACCCATGCAAGCTCAAGCAGACAAAAACCCATCACGAGAAATGATAGCAGAGCCCAATCTTTGCTGAAGAAATATTGGCAACTGATTAGGATTGGGTGAGGATGAGCTAGTCTTCCCAAAGTGAGGGACTCCAGACTGCCTGACTAGACCTCAGTGGATGAACCTGCACTGAGGAACATTTGGGGACACTAACTTGACACAAGAGACCTTAACACAGATGAAAGAATGTATGGACTCCAGTTGGGGGGCTGTGGGGGAAGGCAGTTGGGGAAGGGGTGTAAAGATTAAGACTGATTGAGATGTTCTGTATGAAATACACAATGAATCAATAAGAAAATAAAAAATAAAAAGACATTTTGAGATTCTTCTATTCCTCAAACTTTTATCTACTAGCTAATATCATGTACTGGTCCATTGAGTTGACAATGGTACTTTTACGAATTCCATCATTCATTCATTCTAATTTATTAGTTGACTTTCTACTCTAAGGAAAAGAGTTCCTCATTCATTTATTTTTGTTGTTATGTTGGTTATGTTGTTATACTGTGTTATGTTGGGGATTTTTATTTTATTCAATGAGTTATAATTTTTTACTATTGTAGATTTGTATCAAAAACAAATATAGGGCTGGAGAGACAGTTCAATGGGAAAAGTGCTTGTTGTGCAAGTCTGAGGGCGAGCTTGGATATCTAAGCACCATGTAAAAAGCCAGACATGGCAGCAAGAACCTCCAACCCCAACACTACAGTGGGAGCTGGAGGAGTGGAAGCAGGCAGATCTCCAGAGCTCCCTGGGCAGCCAGTGTATCAGCCATGAGCATCAGGTTCAATGAGAGAGCCTGTCTTAAAACAAGATGAAGAGAAATAGAAGAGCGTTCCCAACTTTAAGAAATAAATTTAAGAAATAAATATTAATCTGAATAGCCCAGCCTAGATTCTTGTGATAATATTTATTGACCAGGAAAGACAGACCTATCTCTACGTGGCAGGCAAAGCTTCTTTTAACAGAGCAGAGACTGTACTCAGGAGCTGCTCTTTGTTGGTGCCTGTGCTCTGGTCAAGGTTAGCAGCACTGAAGAATGAGAAACTTGTTGGCATAATTATTAATCATTCCTGTAGAACATGACAGCAAGGGGCAGCCAAGATAAATAGTGCGTATATCTCCTAACAATCTTAACTATCTGGTTTGCTCCCAATATGCTATCAGAAGTTTGACAAAGAATTTCAACATGGCTACTTTTTGAACATTTCTGTGCAAGTATAATTGGTAAAATAAAAATGGACTGAATTTATAGGGTATAAAATGGAACAACAGCTTTTCTTTGGAGAAACCATTTCCTTTAAATAGATTTGGTCTAATCTTTTTTTTTCCAGCCCTAAACAGGTCAGCTCCTGGGGTCCTCTTGTTCTTTCTTCCTTCAGTTTTTTCTTATTTATTTGTGTGTGTGTGTGTGTGTGTGTGTGTGTGTGTGTGTGTGTGTATGGGGGGAGGGGCTGCCACAATGCAGGAGTGGAAGTTTATGAACTATGTGCAGGAATTGGTTTTCTTCTTCCACCACGTGGGCTTTGAGGATTGAATTCAGAATTAGATCATCAGGCTGGGGGTAGGGTGGTGAGGACCTTTAATCACTGAGTCATCTCACTGGCCCGGAGTTAATTTTATGGTATTAAGAAATGAACCTTGCAAGTGCTCTAATACTTTTTAGTTTTGAGACAAAAATAAAAGTTGCATAGGATGGCCTTGAACTTACTTTGTAGCCTAGAACAGACCTTGGCCTTGCATTCCTCCTGTCTCAGCCTGCAGGGTAGTTGGGATTGCAGGCCTGCCACCATGTCCGGCTCCTAGTTCCTTCTAGAATCCAAAAGTCTAACTCCAATAATAGTAAACATTTCTATCTTTCAGGCAATGTAAAGCTTCTCTCCTTAGCTCCAGATAAACAACATGAGCTTCCCAGACCTACAGCAGAGTGTAAGGGAGGGGAAGGTGCCACATAATTTGTACTAAGTTGAATAGTACAAAGTTGATTCACAGCATCACAAAACAAATAAATAAATATGATCAAATAAAACAGGATACAAAGAACACAGATTATAAAAAATAAATCAATAGATTTGACTGAACCAAAATTTAAAATTTGTGCCTTTAAAAAACATTTTATAGGTAGAGAGATGGTTCAGTGGTTAAATGCACTGGTTCCTTTTGCAGAGGACCTGGGTTCAGTTCTCAGCACCCACACAGCAGCTAATGACCTTCTGTAACTCTAGTTCCAAAGGATCTGATGCTCTTCTGGTCTCCACAGACATTGTATAACATGAGTGCACTTACATAAATTCAGCCCAAAACTTATACACAGAAAATCTAGGTACATGAATATTAATAAACTGGGTAGAAGAATGTTAGTAATCAAGGTAAATGAATATTAGCAAAACAGGCAGAAGAATTTAGTAAACTAGGTAGATCAATGTTAATAAAACAAAAACACATAAAACAAAAATAAATTAAATTGAAAAATCATTTTATATAATAAAAGGCAAGACAGAGACCAGGAAAAATACTTTTGAAACTATCACACACCACACACACACACACACACACACACACACACACACCCACACACACCTCTCCACAAAGTCCAGGTGGAGTTACAAATGGTTGTGAATTGCCATGTGGATGGCAGGAGCAGAACCCACATCCTTTGCAAGAATAGTAAATACTCTCTACCTCTGAGCCATCTTTTTAATTTTGAATAGTTAATTCTGTGATAGATTCAGTAAGGTTGATATTCACATTCTTACAATGATAATATAATTAGAAAATTTTTCCAGACAAGTCATTTACTGATACCTTAAGATCTTTTTATCCCTAGGCACTGAGGTCTGTCTGGAGTCATTTTAATATTCTCCTTTGTATTATCCTCTAATTATACTTTTAACACTAATTTTTTAAACAGAAAAATATTCTCAAGGAGGAAAAGGTTTGAATGGACTTCATTTAGCAAATGTCTACGCACAAACACTAAGTTGCACCCTCCCTGTTAACTGCTGCTTTCCCACAGTGGGGAGGGGACCTAGGCGCACAAGTCATCTTGGAAGCTTCTGCATAGCGCATAGGATGGACATCAAGACTGGTCCGTAGCACCTCCCAGATCCATAATTCAGGTGTCTCCTTCCTACATTCCTCTGCCTCTTCGTAATACCTTGAAGACTCCTGACAGGGGATTTGAAATGTTTGAGAGAAGTAATACTAACTTCTCAAGGAAAAAATACCTTGACAAGTCTCTGATAAGCTCCAGCCATAGAAAGAAAAATCAGCCCCTCAGACTTAGAGAGAAGGTTTATTGCCTGATGTAATGCAGAAAGGGAGACACAGAAAAGTAAAGGGGAAGTGATACATTGGAGATCCCACAGCAGGTTGAGGGCAGCTCAAACCAGAGCATGCCAAATCCAACATCCACTCACAGCACCTCTTTCTTCTGTACGTTGCAGGCTTTCCTTTGCTTTCAGGGTAATCAGAATTCTGCATGAGACCTATTTATCTTTGACTGGGCTAATAAAGAGTTTCCATCCTCACAAGGAAACCATCTAGCAGAGGGAGGTTATCCACTTTGCAAATGTTGACACCAAATGGTGACTGTGTCAACAGGTCAAGTCACAGAGCAGCTGCGATAACACAGGGAAGGCTGATATGTCCTCCCAGGCTCACGGTCACATGCTGATCCAATCACACGGCTGTCAGCTGTCCTACATACTCATTAAGTCACAAGTAAAGAGTGTTTCCTTTCATGGCCACACACCTCAAAGGCTCTATGGACCAAGATGAGACTGGAGGCTAGCACATTCACCCTGCAATGCACATTCTGGCCTTAACCACTTAACTGACCACCCCACCTTCCTGTTTCATTGTGTGATGGAAAGATTCACAACCATACTCACAATCATCACCTTTGTTTTCAAAAGAAACATAGTCAGGAATTATAAGACATGGATTTTTGTTAGGGCAAATTATTTCCTGTGAATCACCCCAAAAGTGAAGTATAACCTCTTTTGAATCAGAACAGCTATGATCAGAAAGACTGAAGGTAACAAGTATTGATACAATGTGGAGAAAAGGACTACTCTATGGCCTTGGAGAAGGAGAATAAATAGAATTGTGTTTTAGGGATGGAGGGGCATCAAAACATATCAGTTGAGCATTTGAGAATGGTTTCATCATGATTTATGTTGTGATTTTCTTGAAAAACTCTGAGCTGTATCTTAATGTCACTAACCTTACTGCTCTTGTTTACCGAGGATTCAGCACCAACCATTAACCAAGAGAACACACATATACAAGTGAAGAAGAGCTCTTCAGCAGGCATTACTCATGGAACTGTACACAGAAAGCTCTTTGACACCATTATTGAATGAACACATTGAGAACTACAGAAGGAAGTAGGGTCATTGGGGTGGGAGTAGTAGTCATGGGACCATATGGTCGTTGGTCCTCTCCTTCCACCTTGTTTGAGGCGGGGTCTTTCTTCACAGCTACATACACCAGGCTAGCAGGCACATACACAGAGCCGCCTGTGATTCTCCCTTGTCAGAGTCCCATGTCACAGTACAGGTGTTGCCACAATAGACAAAGTACCATGTTTCTGGCTTTTTACTCGGCTTCCGGGAGTCCAAACTGGGATCCTCAGGCTTTCATGGCAAGCACTTTACCTACTGAGCCACCACCCAGCTCAAACAAGGTCTTTAAGAATAATGTGTAAGAGGGCTTCACACCTTTCTGGTTCCTAGAAATAAGAACACTGCCACTTGAATCAACTAGTTGTGTTTCTTTCATGATGCAAGTCAACATTAACGGATTGCTGGTTAGCAGCCAAGTTCTCTATCTAACCCATCCCAGTAAATGGTTACATGAAATAAGATAGTAGAGAAGACTTCTGTTAGAAAGAGGAGTAAAGGAGGCAGTTGGAACTGTTGGGAAAGATGGGACAAAATGAGGCTCTGGTATTTAGATTACTCATGCACACTGCAAAAGAGTGCATGTCTTTTCATGGTATGGCATGATACACGGCACACACATGGACCATGTTCAGTTTCTCTAGGAGAACCAAGAATTGTTACTGAGCAAAGTTTTGATCAGCTTTTCACTACTAACAATACCTCTGTATTTCTAAGTGGTTTTCAATCTCAAATTAAAAAAAATAGAAAATACATTTACTACTCATGTGCTGTATGTATCAGGAACTGCTTTCAATGTTTCATAGTGTTAACTCATCCTTATTAATAATCATAGGAGGCCAGCCCTATTTCAGTACTCATTTTACAGATGAAGGAAGTGAAATAAAAAGTCAAGATTAAATTTGTCTCACACAGAGTTAACAGCAGAGATTCAAATCAGAAACTCTGTCTTCTAAGTTCATGGTCATTAACCATGACACTAAAACTACAGAGTTGTTCTTTTCCTATGTATTTCTCTCTGTCTCGTAAGCCTTACTCTCCCTCTCATTTTACATATTTATTTAGGTATTTATTTTACGTTATTTATTCATTTGTCTTCTTGTTTTATGTGCCATGGTGTGCTTATAGAAGTCAAAAGACAACTTGAAGAAGTTGGTTCTCTTCTCCCACCACGTGGGTCACAGGGATTGAACTCAGGTCTTTGAACTTGGCAGCAAGCACCTGTACCCTCTTAGCTATCTTACTGCCTCCTTTAATTCTCTCTTTTTTTCTCCTTCCCTTCTCTTTTCCTACCCTTCTTTGCTCTCTCTCTCTCTCTCTCCCCCCTCTTTCATTCTTTTATGATACAGGGATCAAACCACTATTAACCTTTTAGAATGATAAGGAAAATGAAAAGAAACAAAAGTAGCTTCAAACTTCAAAACTGTGAGGCCCCCAGGGACTGTGAAATCCAAGTCTGACATTTAGAATTTCTTCAGTCATTATAGAAACTCCTTTCACAGTGATTACTTTTTTCCTATTACTGGAGTGGAAAGTACTCAGACAATGCCATTATGTTATGTGCTCAGAGTCAACCTTGCTGTAAAACTGATTGTCAAATTATGTCCCACTTATGCCTCTGTTCAGTTATTCCTGAACTGAAACTGATCCACCTACCTAATTCCACCTCTTCTCTTCCAGATATCCACATCAAAATTGCCACTTGTGTCATGGAATAAACTGTCAGAGAAGCAGGGTCCCTCCCGTGTTGCCTTCCTTAGAACAACATCCTTCCAAAGAGCAGGACATCACACTCACGTCTCACCCACTGTAGCTTGGCCCTCCTCAGCCCTCGGTGCTTTTCAGATTTCCCCAGTTAGTCTAGAAGATCTAAGCTCTTAAATGTTCTATAAATTTTACCCTAGTTAATCTTTACCAGTTGGTTGTGTGACCTTGGGCAATTTATACGGATGCATCTTCTTCATCTATAACCTGTCAGGAACAGACAAGAGGGACTTACTTATTTTTCTCAACACAAATGTAGACTGTGTATGGTTCTTTTAATTATCTAGAGGTTTTTTTATATTATTATAGCCAATGAGATACTGAGATAAAAACACATACACCATGCATTGAATCTTAAGGTGGTAGTTAACCCATCAGAGACTTTTGGGAAGCAGGTTCTTTCCCAACTATACCGCCACCCTCCTCATCTTCCCATTTTCCAGCTCTCTTTCTCTATCTATATGAGCACATACTCGTCTACATGAGGTAGACTTACATGTGTGTCTCTGTATGTGGAGGCCAGAGGACAGCCTCAGTGTCAGTCAATCCTCAGGCACCAGCCTTCTAATTTTTTTGAGAAAGAGCCTCTCACCAAGTGACTACTACTACTCACCAAGTAGGCTAGACTGGCTGACCAGTGTGTGTTAGGGACCAACCTGTGCTCACCTTCCCAGCAATGGGATTATAAAAATGTGCTACCATGCTGTTTCATAAATCCACTCTCCAAGCCTTAGTGGGGGTGGGGGGGTTCTGGTTAATCCAGCTGGATAAACGGAAAAGTGATCTTCCATTTAGAATGATTTATTTATCTACAAAGTTATAAAGTCTCTGGGGACGCACACTCCACTTGCCCGCTGGCGGCCGGCCCCATAGTTTACAATCGCTGTGCGCTGGGTGCTGGGCGCAGGCCTCTCAGTTCATTTCACTCACGAGATTCTCAGATGGCGGGGTGTGGCACACTGCTTCCTGGGTTCCTGGCTGTCTGTGTGGGCCTGGGACAGGACGGCCACGATGATTCCGCCTACTCCCCCCTGCCTCCTCCCTTATTGGTCAGAGGGTGGGACTTGCCATAGAATGAACCAATAAGAAATAAAAACTGCAGAGAAACAGTGTCTATGACTCTACAATCCACCCCTTCTCTCTGGAAAACAAACCAGACATAACAATATAGCAGTAGCCATAAGGAAAACAGTAACCTTCACATAGACCATCATAAACACAACTGTTTAGACAGTTATATCCATTTCACAAACAATCACAGTAGTTTCTCTGCTGGGGCCTATAACTTCCTCTAACACTATTGGGAGTCAACCTGCTTTTCCTTCCATATCAGGCATGTGTTCCATCCCTAAAGAGCGGGCTTTAAAGCCAATCACGAATAGGCTGGAGTTGCACTTCTCAGACGAGCCTCCATTATCCCTGCAGGGCATCTGACAATGAAGCACGCAAGATCAGTAGCTCTTTCAGGACCATTCCCTCATGGCGGTCTGCATAGTGCCCTCTAGCACTATGAATCCCAGCCATCCATTTGTAGGGAGTCTTTGGCTTAGTCCCAGCTAGATCTGTTTCTCCATGCTCAAGCCATGTCACATTTTCAGTAATGGGGCCTTACCGTCCCTTTCCAGTGCACAACCAGCATTATACTGTGGCAACTGCCTCTTGTTTGGTAGAGGGGACCTTCAAGCCCCCACTGGCCAACAGCTCATAGAGAGGGTCAACCCATGCCTGGTACTGGAATCATAAAGTATACCTTTACTCTTTGACATCTGGAGGCTTAGGCCCATAGAACTCACAGGATTCCATAGTTATACTTTACCCTGATACTCTGTATGAATATGAAAAATTTGGGTGGAAAAATCATGTTGAAGTGGCAAAAATCCCCACAAATGGAATGTCATATGCTTGTCTACAGCTTTTTCCAAAATTATATATATATCTTTCCCTGACCTACTTAGCATGCTGATTTCTTCTCCTAACTGTTAACACTAACTCTTGGACAGGGGCAAGTTGCCCACATTCTCTGAATCCTCATTATGTAAAATGGGTTAAAATACAGTTTTAGTGCTGGAGAGATGGTTCAGTATATATGATCAATGGCTGTGCAAGTATAAAGACCAAAGTTACAATCGCATCACCAAACAAACTGGGTGTTACAATCCCATCACCAAACAAACTGGGTGTAGCTATGTGCCAGTAACCCCAGTACTGTGAGGGGTAGAGATTGGAGGATCAGTGGGATGTGCTAGCTGCCAGCCAAGCTCCAAGTTCAGTGGCAGACTCTGTCTCAAAGGAATAAGGTAGGCAATAATACAGCAAGACACCCAACATCTTCTCCTGGCATTCACATGGGTGCATACATCATACACACACAAAATATCTATTTCATGAGTTTATATGTTTAAAAATTCAGTGCTTAGATTTCTCAAGATGGCTCATCAGGTAAAGACACTTGCTGCTGAGACTAGTAACTTGAGTTCTAGCCCCAGAACTCACATAGTAGGAGGAAAGAACTGACTTCCACAAATTGTCTTCTGACCTCCACACAAGCACACACTATGATATATGTTGCATGCATGCATGTACACACACATGCACACACACAGTAGATAAAATAAAAAAAAAAGAAAATACAATTTAATATAAAAAATAAATCCAGTGCTTGGCATAATGTTTCTTGCTATAAAATGATGAACTTCTTTTTGTGTAAGGAGGTCTATCTAGAAGGCTCTAGAAGGTGGGAATATAAGACTACAAAGTGCAAGCAGCGAGGCAACAGAAGCCAAAGCTGAGTGCCCTTCCTCCCGGGTCCCACTGCCCTCATCTTACTCTCCCTCCTCTGATTCTTGCCAGAGCTCATTTAAAGCCACACAAAGAGCTCCTGGTTGGTGAGGAGCAGGAGGAACTTGAAATGAGCCTGTTCCTCTCTTGGGGGAGTTTGGGCGACAAGTGCCAATGTTACAGTGGCGGAGAAAACCACAGGCAGAGCATCTTAGAGCCCAGGGTGGCCATGGGGTGGTACAGATCAGACAACCATGTTGGTTCTTCAGAATCTCAGGTGAGCACAGCATTATGATGAGAAGCCTTCTCATCTTAGAAGAATCTTTTCTTTCACAAGAAAGTTAAACAAGTGAACATACTGAATAGCTCTCTATTCATTAGAGAGACCCAAGGTCAAGCCCATTAAAACAGCACAGAGAAACCCACGTCTGTGCTGCTCCCATTCTGTCCATCAGGGTGGGCAAGGGGTTGCAAATAAACCAGCACAGTATTCCCCTGGCTTGGCAACCTTGCCGCCCTCACTCTCAGAAATAGCCTTTCAGGACAGGCAGCTGTGGAGGAAATCTGTGTGCAGACAGTGACCTAAATGTGAGTCTGACTTCATTATAGAAATCAGGAAACTAATGCCTACCATTGCCCACCATTAGGAGCTAGGATGGCATCCTGGTGACCTAGCTTTGCTCTCTCTGCCAGTCCTAAGTCAAGCTGCTGCTTGGTAGAGCCAAAGACCCTACACAGAAATAGGACACATGGCCTTGATTTCAGCCAGTATAAGAGTGGGGAGGGGAAGACACTTAGCTTGCAAGCACTTGCAAGGCTTGCTGCTAAGAATCGCCCCAAATTCCCATTGCTGTCCGTTGTTGCATGAACTGGTTTTGCTGTTTTTCAATTTTAATAGATGCAACTACTCCATATGTTTTGGAAACTCAAAATATCAAGGCTGTTCGTTGTAAAGCACATTTACCTATCATCACAAAGTCGCTCTGGCCCACAGTTAACTTTGGGTTCCCTGAACATGTTCTTCCCTCATAAATAGTACGCTTGCTGGCTCAAGAAGATGGCACAAGGAAATATAACTGGAGGTATATGGTAGGTTCCCATGGTTGGGCTCTTCGAATTACTTAATGCTGTGGAGTGCAGGTATAGGTAGAGAGGAAAGGATTTTCAAGGAGACATTCACAGGGGCTATGAAGTATTATTGTGACACACATCCTCAATAAGTTACTAGCAAACCTAATTAGGATATTCCAGAAGCCTGGTCTATTGTCAGTAAGGGCAACAGAGGGGAAGGCATTTGGGGGTATGCTGGCACTGGGGAGCCCACATCTAGAGCGTATCAAAAGGAAGCCATGGGCCAAAGCAGCACCAGGTTCTTCCCTCCTGTGAGCAAGTGCCACACTAACCACAGAGAGTGAGCAGCATTAATTATCTGTCTTCTTGCTAAGATCCACTCCCAGAGTGTCAAAAAAAACTAATGAGCACAATCACAGCATTGCTCAACTTCTCACCTGCCAAGCACTTTACAAGATTATTCGATTAATCCATCTGCCCTTCCATGACACTGGGAGTTATCACTGTGCCCAGTGCTGAGGTGGAGCAACCGATCAGGGAAGAAGCAACTGCCTGGAATCCCTGGCTGTATCATGACCCTTATTGTTCCACAAAGTAGAGCACAGGTTTCTGAGCTGTACCATTCCATCTTTCCTTTTATCCCAACTACCTGGGAATGCCAGTATCCATAAAGCAGGGGAGGAATAAATGGGTTAGATAGTCCATGTAATTACTGATTTATTTCCCTCCAAAGTAATCATTACTTTGAAAAGTCACTGCTTCAAAAATTAGGTATGCCTGGATCATAGCTTATGACCCACTTATATCCAAAACAATGAATTAATTTAACCACCAGATATTTATTAACTGCCTTCCATATTTCAAAGAGTACCCCCATTATAACAGCGTTAACTTACTATAAAAATAATGTGGGTATGGCTTCAGTTGTTTGTAATGCTATCTTATCTAAAAATCAGGAATTCCTACAGACCATTTAAGTAACTGAACATTCAGGCAAACCTGCCACAGGAGAGGAACTCTAGCCTTGATAAATGTCTCCAGCTGCCTCACAGCACAAGCTCTTCTCTCATCTCAGCACTGGACTGAACCTGGAAAGTACTGTTTCTTATAAATCATTCCTATATTAATATATATGTATGAAGTATTCTCTTCTTTTTATTAATCAATTACAATTTGACACATTAATACAAAACAAAGAATATCTAAACTTTGTCTTTAAGAAGAGTCTGTGTTAAGGTAATCAAATGTCATAAAAATGTGGGGTCACTGAATAGCTCTCGATTTTCATGTGTTTTGGACTCAGGATCTGGGAGGAGACAGAGGAGAGGAATGAATATGATCAAAATACATTGTATAAAACTGTATAAAATTCTCAAAGAATTATTTAAAATAAAATAGTGTTTCATATTCTTCCTTACCCCAACTCTTCTTTACTCTAAGTTTTAATGACCAAGAACTAACTGATCATTTGATACCATAATCCAACACTATCCCAAGTCTTAGAAGGTAAGGAAGCCCTGTGCCCAATACTGCCTCTGAACTTTTCTGCAGTCATCTCTGATGAGTATTGTAACACGTGACTGTTCCACAACTTGATACCCTAAGTCTAACAGTCATCCCTTAGCAAAATGTGATTCCTTGAGTCATTGTGGAAAAACCATAATACAACTACTTCCTTGATATCTGTTCTTAGCAAACACTTCATCAAGTAACATGAGCTAAAGTATATTGTTTAGCACTGGGGCAATAGCTCAGTTGGTAAAATGCTTGCCTTACAAGCAGGAGAACCTAAGTTAGATCCCCAGAACACACATAAAAGTATAGGCATGGGGGCCAGCAAGATGGCTCAGAGGCTAAAGTCTCTCTCCCTCATTTCAACAGGGTATTTATTCATGCAGGCTTATGATGAATAATGGACCTTTTAACATATGCAGTCATTGAGCAAGCATTACCCAGAACAGCAGCAGTGGCTTAGGATGGCGTGAGGAAAAGAGTGAAACTAGGTTTCAGTTTCCTTTGAAAATAAAGAATTAAACAGACTAGCTCAGGATCCCACCAGAGGCTGCCACCTCAGCACAAGAACGAAAAGGAGAATTTAAGACATCAATTTAGTCACCGTGGGTGGTCACCTGAACCAGCGAGAGGAAATGGCTGGAGGCTCTGAGCAGCTCTCCTAGTATTGATACATGGATAGTATGAATTTCTTAATTCTTTGTCTTGGGTCCTGTCCAATGCAGTGTAAAATCTGTGTGTGTGCACATGTGTAACTATAGGAAAACTTTGATTATTCTACATCTGCCATTCATCTGTCCATCTTTACTTTGAGACAAGATTTCTCACTGGTCTAGAGCTCACCAAATAAGCCAAGCAAGCTGGCTGATAACTGAGTCCTCCTATCTCTGCCTTTCCAATGTTGGGGTCACAGGCACATACCACCATAGCCAGACTTTCTGTGTGGATTAGGGGGACTAAACACAGGTCCTCATGTTTGTATGATATTCCTTTACCAATTGAGTCCTCTCCCCAGATTGCACTGTAGGATGTTAAATGACAGCCCTGCTCCCTTCTCACTAGAGACAAGTCACAATGTACCCTACCAATTTTGAAGACTCAAAATCTTTCCAGGTATTAACAAATGTTCCAGTTGGGAAGGATGAATAAAGTAGCCTCCAACTGCGAAACTCTGTTTATCCCTCCAGTACCTTTTGCCAAAGTCAAAAAAAGTTGGATGAGGGTCCTAAAGATTATTAGTAATCTTTTCTGGTAAAATGTGATTAAACTACTAAATGAAAGAATTTTATTGCTGTTTTATGGATGTTTAGAACTGCTGGTGTGTGCTGTGTTCTATATGTATGCTAACACTCAGAAGAGTCAAAAGCAGAAAAATCTGTTTGAAAATGCTCCCCCAAAGATTAATGATATAATTGACTACATTAATAATAGAGAAAATAAACAAAGGAGGAAAAATTCATATTTTCATACTTCAGAGTACACAATCATTTACTGCCTTTATTTTTTCTTATCATGAAGAGACTTCAAGAAATGTAATTGCAAATATAGTCAAAAGTTAATTATATTATTATAAATTATATCTTTTTACTACTCTCTAGAGAACACCAGGAATTTCAGGGTGAGTAGATGTGTATTAAAATTCATTTTGCAGTTAACATATGATTCATATAATAAAGCTAGCATAAATATAAATTCCCATCCTGTGTCAGGGAAATAACCAAGAACAAAATTATTTCTTCTTTGAAATGCCTAGGGAGCATTTGAGTTGGAGCATTGCTAGCTAGTGCTGTGTGTTGGCAAAACCCTTTGTATTTCAAAGGTTCAGTGTCTGGAGCAGTCAGACAGATGCAGTTAGGGGAACAAAGACATGCAAAAATGATGTAATCTACTCAAATTCTAGAAAGGCAGTCTGACTAGAGAAAGAAAGGAAGTCAACAGAGGTAAAAGAACAAGGACCTGACATATGAAAAATCGGTTTTAGGAATCTATCATTCATTAATGTAGGGACTTTTTGCATGTGCACGTGTGTGACATGTGCGCATGTGTATGTATGTATGTATTTACTTTGTGTCCGGATGCACGAGTGTATGGATGCATATGGCAGCCCAGAGTCAGCTATTTGCTGGACCTCTCTCGACTTTATTCATTGAGGCAGGTCTTTGGCTGAACCTGGAACCAGCCAGTTCCTGCCAGTCTAACTAACCAGCTTGCTCTGGAATATCCAATCTCCACCTTTACAGAACAGGGATTACAGACTGCTGTCACTCTTGATTGTTTTTAACTTTGGTTCTAGGTATCCAAACTGCAGTCGTCTTGCTTGCACAGCACACACTTTATCCACTCAGCCATCATTCCAACCCTAATTCAGCTTTGCTTTTAAAATGTATTTTTATTTTTAATTATGTACATGCACATGTGTCTGTACGTGCATGTGAATGCAGTGTGGGTGCAAGGAATGGATCTGAGTCCCTTGCAAGAGCAGTACATGCTCTCTACCACTGAGAAATCCCTCCCTCCAGCCCCCTAATTTAGTTTTGGAGACAAGATCTTGCTCTGAAGTTTGCTCTTCAACTCATTATGTAGCCCAGTCTGGCCTCAAACTCATGAGCCTCCCATCTCAACCTCCCAAGTGTTAAGAATAATGGCAAGTGCTGTAACACCTGGCTTGTAATTTTCTTTCAATCGATACATAATATGTGTACATATTCATACAGTACAGTATAATAACTCAATACAGATGTACAATGTGCAACAATCAGTTTAAGATAATTATCATTTCCATTTCTTGAATGTTTATCATTTGTCTATGTTTGAAGTCTTTTGGCTCTTCTCAAATTATTTTGCAATAGACAATAAACTGTTGCAAACTGTAATCACTTTATTGTGTCATAGAACGTGAAAATGTATTCTTCCTATTAAGCTGTATTTTGTTTCTGTTAATGAGTCTCTCTCTCTGGCTCCTCCCCTAACCTTATCTAGCCTCTACTAGCCATTACTCCACTATCTTTTATGATACCTCATTTTATAGCTTCCACATGAGTGAAAATGTGCACTGTTTGCATTTCTACTCCTGGCTTATTTTACATACCACTGGTCTCTTTCCAAGGGTGGAGCTGAGTAACTCCAACTACAGCTCTTGTGAACACATCTGGAGGGTCCAAAGAAAGAAGCACAGCAGCAAGAAAAAACAGATGCGGGGATGGGAGGACAGCTCAGCTGTGAAACACCTGCGGTGCAAGCATAAGGACTAGAGTTCAGACCCCATGGAAAAAGCTTGAACCCATAGTCCTAGAGCTATGGAAGTGGATCCCAGAACTTGCTGGCCAGTTAGCCTTGCCAAATCAGTTAAGCTTAGGTTCAATGAGAGAGCCTATCTCAAAAAATTAAGGTGAAAACTGACAGAGAAAGACACCTGATGCAAAACTCTGGTCTCTACATGCATGAATACCCAGGTGTAGGCATTCCCCACATAGGCATGTACACATGTATATACCACACACATGCATACAGACACAGTTCAAAGATGTATCTTTGTATGCAATTTTATCTTACCCCTATAGTGTCCTCGAGAAGGACACTAGAGTTCCAGTGATTAACTTGTCCATTCTCAACTGAGAAAGTAAAGACACCATGGCTTGCTTACACTTGGATCTACCCAATTCCAAGGTCCTCTTATTAATAATCTTGGTGGTAGCCTGTTTGGCTGGAATATGCATTTTTACATTCAGAACAGCAACACTTGGTTTTCTTTCTATATTGGCAGTTCAATCAACTAGGAATTCATTTAAGTTAATAACTTCCTCTGAAACTATGAATAACTTTTCATTTAATGTTTATAAACTATATATACATTAGTGTAACTAAATAAATTCAGGTAGATGATTAGACTTTCTGATTTTTAGATTTGAGTCTTATATCCTCTATCTTACAGGATGTTACTTAACTTAGAAAGCCTCAAATATCATATTATGATATAGATAGGCTTGATGACCCAGCCCAGATACCTAAATACTAGGCAGGGATATTTTAAAATAAATAATCCCTACTCAGGACTGGAGACATGGCTCAGTGATTAACAGCACTAGCTGCTCTTGCAGAGGAACCAGTTTTGATTCCCAGTACCCACATAGCAACTGACAGCCATCTATAACTCCAGTTCCAGAGGATCTGATGGCCTCATCTGACATCCATGGGCACTGCATGACATGGGTGCACTTACACACATGCAGACAATAGATTCATGCATTTATTATTTTATAAAATAAAAATAATAAATAAAATATTAAAAATAACCCAATATGGATTTCTAAAGATATATTGTGTGTGTGAGTGTTTTGTCTGCATATACATATGTGCACCATGTGCATGATGAAGTGCTTACAGAGGCCAAAGAGGGTGTCACATCCCCTGGAACTGGAGAGAGCTGCCATGTGGGTACTGGGAACGGAACTTATGTCCTGTGCAAGAGCAGCCAACTGTCTTAACTGCTGAGCCGTCACTCCACACACCCCTGGCCCTTCAGGATTTTGTATAACCAGTTTATGAATGTTAGAAGGTAATCTGACATTAACGGAGGAGAACTGCAATATGTACCTAGCTTTATTCAGTCATTGACAAGTGGGCAACAAATACAGGTTAACAATTTGTAAAGCAATGTCATTTCTCTTATGCCATGGCTCTGCTATGTCAAATGAGATCTGTCAGCACGTTTTAGAAAATGATCAGAAGTTTGCAGTATTGTACATAGTATTGTTACTCATATGAGTGCGTCTGCTTCCCAGATGAAAGCAGAACACCCTACTAATGTATACCTCTATGTGTATACAGGCGTCTACCACACTCTTATTACCGTCAATTCATCCATCTACTTTGTCTTTACTTTTTGCTTCATTCTAAAACAGATTCTCAGCTTACAGTACAGTTAACACTAAGAAACCAAAATTATTTTCAATAAAAATGTCACACAGCAAAGGGAGATTTCATTCAACAATAAAGGCCTCTTGTAGTACCCACAATTCATAACAGATCATTTTTTATGATTTCTTTCTATTGGTGCATTGAGTCTAATCAATGAACAACTTGGACACTCTTTATCTGTATTGCTTCAGCCTTAGATCTAGTTGCTTCTGCCAAGAGATCTAAGCACTGAAAATGTAATGCATTCTAAGACTCTCTTGGTTAATTTACTTTTTCATTCATCTTCATACAAAGAAATATGGCAAGGAAATAGCTGCAATTTTTCAAGAGCTACCTGCCTGCCAGGGTCTCCAACACAGTGAAGATTAACTAATATTTCACTGAAAGTTGGACCTCTGATGTACACTAAGAAGCAAACTTCTTTCTGTGAAATATTTGATGTATTACAAAATCTACTCAATATCCCTATGGAAATACCAAGTTTGCATGGGACAGGCGATGTTCTCCACAGTTAAGCCAGCAGCTATAGAGGCAAGTCAGTACTTTCTGCAACGACAAACCTCCTAGGGGGATGAGGTAATTTATTAGATTCTACAGAACTTGCAGTAGCCTAGTTTATAAACACTCCAAATCAAATGTCAATTGCCTTTAAAAATCATCATATTTGAATCAACAATTAGTAACAAATGTCTACTAAGCATACCCCTTTGGAATAAGTGCTATCATATTACCAATTACAAAACTTCCTGAGTTTTCTGTTAAATAACTGAAGGACAAGAATGGGGAGCCTCAGATATATTCCCATTTCTCTTCATGTTTATATTATTACATATGGAACTGTAAAGCCATGTAACATTAACTCTGGGATGCTGCAAGTTGGACAAGGCTGTGGTATAGGATGGCAAGTTCAGGAATATACACAGAATTAATTATGAGAATCTATGCTTAGGGAGATGGCTTAGTTGATAAAAATGCTATCTATTATACAAGGAACTATGGGGATAAAGGGAAAGAAGGAGCTCAAGAGAGGTGGGGCCATAGGAGACTGGTATTGTCAAGGGAGAAATGGGGAAAATGGGGACAATTTAAATGGGGAAGGCATGGAGGGAGAGTTAGACAGGGAGAGAAGGGAGAAATAAATAATGCCTAGCTAGGGTAAAACATCAGACAGAATCATATTAGTCTAACAACCTAATGACAAATTCCACATACAGTATCTCTACATGAGCCCATGTGCACAGCTGAAGGCTACTTACCAAGAAACAGTTCCAGACAGGAGAAACCTTCCTTTGAGTTGTTGACCAAGGTGGTCCAAAAGACTCCCCAAATTACACAGGCTATTACCACAGCCCTCGATTGCCTCCCAGAACTTGAAGGTAAGACCCTATTGCTGAGGACAGAACATACTTTAGAGACTGGATTTGGAGCAATGGAGCTGGACCTGACCTGAAGCCACTTCTCCTGAAGGCTAGCACTCATAACTCTGGAGTGCAGTACATAAGCTGCTAAGGGAGAACATCAATTGATGGTCCAACCCCAGCTTCATGACCAAATAATCACAACAATGACTAGCACAACATACAACACTGTTGCAGTAGTGGCACCTTTATCTTGGGGGCAATCAACGGTTTACTAATTGGAATTACAGCCCACTCACTGGGAAGGAAACTTATGTGTGGTAATGTAATCATAGCCAAATATACATGACTGAAGAGGTCATAGATCTTCGAGAAATCCCCAAGATTGTCACATCCCTAGACTAACTTCTTACTAAGTACAAAATACGTATCCTTATATTTACAGTCAAGTATTCCAGTCACCACTCATCAAAGAAGCTTTTTTTACACCAGACAGAGACTAACAGAGTACCGCAGCTGATCACACACAGACATTGTTTGTGAATCGCCCATGCCTAAGTGGCAAATCTACAAGGCAACTGTTACACCTAAGGCTCACACAACATAGAACAAGGGGTAAAGCGGATACCAATGAATCTTTCAATTCTCATTAATGAAGCTCCCTCATGCGACAGAGGACCAGTAACACAAAAGGACACAAATGGCCAAAATGTGGAGATTAGGAATCTTCAGAATGTGAGTTCCTGGACAAGACTCCTAGAGTAAGCTCCACTCATCCAGGGCTCAAGGAATGATTGCAGAAGAGGGGGTGGGAAGATTGTAAGAAACACAGAGGAGATAAATCACCATATGGAAATAGAAGCCTACAAGCTCCTGGGACCCTGCTTATATGAAACTATAGCACTGGTGTCGGCACGCTCAAGACCCGTGCAAGCTCAAGCAGACAAAAACCCAGCATGGAACTGGGGAAATGGGCAGCAGCCCCCGATCTTTGCTGAAGAAATATTGGCAGTTGGGTGAGGAAGAGTTAATCTTAACACAAGAGACTCTGGATAGGACTAGAACTCAGTGGATGAACTTGTACTGAGGAATAACCAGGGACACTAACTTGATACAATAAGCCTCAACACAAATGACAGAGTGAATGAATTCCAGAAGGATAGGGCTGTGGAAGGTGTCAGTGGGGAAGGAGGTATAAAGATGATTAAGATTGATTGAGATGTTCTGTATGAAATACACAAATATTCAATTAAAAATTCAATAAAAAATGCTTGCCATGCAAGCTAACAACCTAAATCTTCCAGAACCCATGTAGAAAAGCTTAGCATTGTATTAAGTGATTGTAATCACAGAGCTAGGGAGGCAGAGATGGGGGTATTCTTGGGGCTTGCTGCCTACCCAGTCAATTTTGCTAAAGTGGTGAGTGTCAGGTTCACTGAGAGACCCTGGAAAGTGACTGAGAAAGACACCTGGTGACTACCTCTGGCCTCTACATGAAACCACACACATGCAAGGACACAGCACAAGACACACCCACCCCAAAATGCCCTGCCATTTTATGACTCAGCAGACTGTGCTTGAAGTGGCAACATCAGAGGCTGGATATATCAAACTCTGACTGTTTTATAGAGATCCAACAAATCTTTTGTGATCATATTCTTTTTCAATTGCTATCACAGATTTAGAAGCCTAAAGACACACATTTATTATCTTACAGTTCCATAGACCTGAGCAGTCAGACCTAGGCTCAGGTGAAGGTATCACCTGGACTGTACCTTGTGAAGGTTTAAAGGGAGACAAACAGCTTTTACAGCCCCACATGGCTTGCCTTGTGGTTCCCTTTCTTATCTTCAAAACTAGTACTCAAGCATCTCGCTGACCCTACTTCCATTGTCATACCTCTGTGTGACCCAAAGTGGAAAACATCCTCTTCTTCTGAGATGATTCAACCAGTCTGATCTGTACAATGCAGGATATTCTTCTCATTCCAACTCACTGTGTCACTCATTGTCACCTTAAATTCATTCCTTTTCCTACCTCAGCATACCAAAGGCTGGGATTACAGGCATGAGCCAATATGCTCTGTCCTTAACCTTAAACACACAAAGTGTCTGTGAAGGTAGCTTTAGGATTCCAACTTGACTAAATGAAGGAATAACACTTATGGGCTAATAGGGATTAATTAATAATATTGAAGGGATCATCATTAAGGGAATCAATGGTCTATTCTCAATCTTTGTATTCATTAGTCTTAGTCTCTGTGCTTCAGCAGCCATTAAGCTGCTGCTCTCTATTCTCCTGAAAGGGAGATCCAGGTGGTTCAGCATGTAATTGAAATATATGGGTAGTCATAGGCATGTCTGGACAATTGGTTTGGGAATCTAGACTAGGTGGTCTTTGGATATCAGAATTCTGGGCGCTCCTGCCTCTGACACTGGTATAAGTCACTCATCAGCACTTTCTCTTGCCATCTCTTGGTCCTTTGTCCTGGCTGAAGGGTACACCATTAACTTAATTGATCATGATGCCTCTGAACTTGGACTGAGACATGTTATTGACTTTCTTGTTTCTATAGCTTCAGCTGTCTTGCAAGACTCGGCAGCTTCCATAACTACATGAGCCAATTCCTCAATTTCTTTTATTCTCTTTATCCTACTAGTCTATCTCTCTGAATAACCCAGGCCCAGCATTTCCTTTTGCCATATAAAATGACACACTCACAGTTTGGGATTAAGAAATATTTTGGGAAAGCCATTATCCTGTCTACTACAATAGTCTGTGATCTGAAAATTCCCATATCCTTTATCCCTGTACTTTAATGGGGAGATTCCCTCACATACCCCTCCCCACTGTGGTGAGCCATCTGGAGACAGTCAGATCAATGATGCAGAAGTTTGCATGCTGCATATTTACCCTAAAAACCCATCACTGTTTTGAACCACCGATGTAGCACACTCTCTAAGGTTGTCCTCATAGGTACCTATGTTCTATTACTGTTTACCTCTTCTTTCTTAACAACGATACATTTGAAAGTGATACTGGGCAACAGCTTACACTAAATAATCTTCTAACTTAATGATGAGCATCCATAAAACTTTAAATAAAAGTAATAAATAAAGTAATATTTTTTAGAATGTACTGGGGAAGTGTGAGCATTCTTAACTTGGTTTTTAACACAGCAGTTTAGGCACCACAAATGGTGTTTGTGCTGGTTACATTTGTTGTCACTGTGAACTGTGGAAGTAACATAAGGGAGGAGAGGCACATTTGGGTCAGGGTTTGAGAGGGTGCAGTCCATCACTGCAGTGGGAGATTCTTGGCTAGAGGCTGTGTTTGCAATGGACCTGGAAATAGGCAGTTTGGGCCAGAACTGGAAATAGGGTTAGTCTGTAAAGTGACAATCCTCTCAGTATCCAACCCCTCAGTGACCCACTTCCCCTATCTGAATGCCATTTTCTAAAGACTCCACAACCTCCCAGCACTCTAGTTGGTGGCCAAGTGTTCAAACACATGAACCCATGGGGGACATTTATATCCATGAAGTGGTGATTTGAATATTTTAAGTCTCTGAAAAATACTTCAGACAATATAACAAGCTGGGGTAATAAAAAGGGTGAGGCAATATTCCCAGAGCAGAGAATACGACCATACTGCATTTAAAATGACACTGACAATTTGGTTTCAGTTTGGTTTGAAGTTTAGCCTTTGTTTTGCATACAACCATAGCTTACTTAGATGATACAGGTGGTCAAATGAAAATATCACTGAACTTACGTAAAATTAATATTTTCCATCAGGAGTCCATTCCTGGACTTTATTATATAATAATAAGTATTATTATTAATGTTGGTATTATTGTTGTTGTTTTGTGGTGCTGGGGATCAAACCTAAGGCTTTGTGTATGCTAAGCAAATGTTCTACGACTGAGCTATATTCCCAGCCCCAGTCCTGGTCTTCAAAACCACAGAACAGCAGATAAGATGACCTAGCCCTTGTCTTGGCTCTGAGTGTCAGACATAGGCCAAATCACGTAACCACTAGGAGATGCTTCTCCTCGCTGGGAAAGAGTGCACTATATTAGTTAACCTCTCAGGACTGTTTTGGCTCTAAAATTGATGCTAAAATTGCTGAGTGTCATAACTATCAGCTTTAGCACACTGGCCATCCCCAGACACTGGGAGTCTGTGAAAGCTATAGATGAAGAGTAGAGAAGCTGTGACCAGCTTGACAATCAGATTGAGTTATAACTCATCATTAAGACTTCCTCTGAGTATTCTCCCAAAGACCACCACAAAAGCCACTTGGCACAAACCTTGGCACCCAACATTTGTTTTCCAGCAGCCTCTTTGGAAGTCTATTCAGAGGGAGGGAGCCCGTCAGAAGCCCTTAGTGAAGAGGCCATAGATGTGAGGCCTTTTAGCTCAGGAACTCCATGTCCAATTTCAGGGTACAAACTTACCACTTTGGCCCCCTGCCTCTAGCTCCCATTCTTGCCTCTGAAAGTCCAAACTAGGATTAAATTTTGTGAGAAGGGCCTGACCTTGTCTTGAGGTCCCACAGACTATAAGAAAAGGCCAAAGAGAGAGACTGTGCTGAGGGCCTTGCTTTCTCTTTACCACCTAATTGTCCAAGGTGTTAATCCTTGGCCTTTGGATGTTGTTGTCCCACTTTGATATCCCACAGTTCTCATCTCTGTAAACATGATGATTAGGTATATTCTCCAGAGAAGCCTTCAATGGTTGTCTGGGAGGACTCTCTGAATCTGAGCCTTGGGAAGGAATGAACGTTGGACTAAAGGTGTCCCTTTCTCCCAAGTCTACATGCTGAAGTCCTAACTCCAAAGTTTACTGTATTAGAAGATGGGACTTTGAGATTGTGTCCCTAAAAAAGATACCCTTACAGAGAGCTCCCTTGTTTCCTATACCATGTGCAAGGAAGAGAGCACCAACTAGACATGGAATGGTCCAGCTCCTTTCTTTCGTACTTACCAACCTCTAGAACTATGATAAATAAACACATGTTTTTTAAGTCACCCTGCTGACAGTACTTTACTAAAACAGCTTATGATAGTTTTGATTGTCAACTTGAGTGAACTGAGAGGTATCTAGGGAATTAATAAAGCACACTTCTGGGTATGTTTATGAGGGTGTTCCAGAGAGGACTGGTATGAGAGATGCAACCCGCTCTGACTGTGAGTAGCACTGCACAACAGGCTGTGAGCCTGGACAGAGCGGAAGTGGAAAGGAGGAAGCTGGCCGGTACACACAAGCTCCACTCTTCCTGAGCAAATGCATGCACTGCTGTTGGGCCACCACCTCTGGTGTAGATGCTAAACTCTTCAGTTATGTAACCCAGGCTCACACCAATTTCCTTCCAGATAGATTCCAGGCCTTCATCCTAGGATCATGATTGCATCATTGGTTTCCAAGATTCTAGCTCTCTGGACTGAGCACTAACCAGATTTTGTATCTCTCCAGCCTGCCAACAGCTGTTGTTAGACTACCCAGCCTTCAAGTGCATAAGCCAAGTTAGTAAAACTCCTTTATTGTATTCTACTGTTTCTGTTCCTACAGATAACCATGCTGGACACACAGCTAAGCAGACTGACACAAGGAAGTCAGGTTCTGAAAGGGAGAGGAAACAGGGAGGTAGCCCTTCCTCTAGTTCCTTTACCTTCTCCTTATGTTCCCTTCAAGCCTTTGTATCAGTGGGTTAACTGAGGACACTAATATTTGTTCTTAGGTGTATCGTCTGCTGGGAAAGGAGTTATCAGCCCAGCAGGACCCAGAAATAGGGGTGCTCAAGTATTCTCTGCCTACTCAAGCTTCCTTGCTCACTGTGGCCTGAATGCCTCTCTATGACTACTGTGCTTTGGCTATAAATATGGCAGCTGAAGTTCAAAGCAAAGACTCCATGACTTATTATTTTTGAATGGGTCTCAATTGTCCCAGTCTACAGTTGCTAACCTCTTGCTCAGCACTTAGCAGCAGGACCCACCACTATACAACATCTAGCACTTTCTCTGACATTCTAGATGTCTGATAAATTGGTTGCCCTTGTTTCAAATCCATTTGAAATCAGACCCCTTTTATCCCCCTCAAGGTGGAGAGCTACACTGCTGAGTTCCCATTCTGGGTCATTCAGTAACTAAATCCAGAGAGGTAGCCTTTACTTGAAACTTACTTTGTAGGAATTTAACAAATGAAGGCTTACTTTTTTATTGCTGTAAAAAATATTTGACAGAAGCAAGTTAAGAGAGGAAGGATTTACTTTGGCTTGAGGCTTATGGGGGATGCAGTCCATCCTATTGGGGAAGATGTAGTGGCTGGCACTGTGTCCTGCTGGCAGGAGTTTGTAATATAACCTCTTTATATCTGAAAAGATTAAGAAACAGCTCTAGAAGCAGAGCAGAAGTTGACCTTTGACCCTCAAGCTCCACCCTACAATTCTATTGCTAGGTCCAAGGCCCAGAATATTTCGCAACCTTGTAAAACAGCACAACAAGCTGACCACCAACTGTTCAAACACATGAGTCCATAGGAACCATTTCACATTAAACCATTAACAAGGACTAAATAGTTTATTTTTATATTACCGTTTCTATTATAATCCTGCTATTCTAACTAACAAATAATTTCTGAAAACAAGATTGAATTTCTTTACCAAACCACTGTCTCCAATAGTCGAATGGATCTCATGTTCCGTGTCTGGGCTATCGAGGCTTATGCTCTGAAGATTTACATGCAATTGGTCATTTTTGCTAGGATTATGAAAACCCCTTTCGAGGGTCATTGTAATGCAACATAAAAATCCTGAAATCTTCTCCTTATTTCTAAAAGTCTATTTGTGTGTGTGTGTGTGCACGCATGCACACACACACACATGCATGTGGAGGTCAGGGGTCAACATTGGGAGCTATCCACCTCGTTTTTGAGAAACAGTCTCTTATTGGCCTGGGACTCCTTAAACAGTCTAGGCTGCCTGGACAACAAGCCCCTGGGATTCACCTGCCTCTGCCTATCTCTGGGATTACAAACATGTATCACCATACCAGGCGTTTTTTGCCTGAGTTTTAGGAATCAAACTCAGGTCTTTGTTGTACAGCAAGCTCTTCACCAACTAAGCCAATTCCTCAACCAGAACTCTGTCTTTCAGCCACTCCTCTAAAATAGCTTTGCAAATATTATTTTGCTCAGAGTACTTATTAGAATAAATAAGTAAGACTAAGCTCCATTGATTTTTAGGAATGAAAGCAAAAACCAGAATTCAGTGGATCTATGGCTAAGAAAGGGAAAGATTCCTACTTGACCTTGGCCAGTGGTCATGCATTTTGCAGCTGATCTTGTAAAACAACAGTCTGCACACACTTGACCACCCAGAGCTTTGGGACTGGTCTAATGAAGCAATCGATTTCTTTTTGTTTGACAAATGCTATGAAGAGACCAGAAGCCAGGAGAGCAGGCCTGTGATCTTTTTTATTTTCTGCTATTTTGCTTTTAATACTGTGTTCTCAGAAGAGGTATGTGTGTTTCTGTCTTCTGGTTAATTGTGGTTTCACAACTGTTGGCCTTCCCTTCCTTTGAAGTATTTTGCTTCCTTTGCTCATTGAGGAGAATATGGGCACACCAGCATTTTAAGGTTACTGACCACATGGCCATTGCAGTGACCTTGCTGGCACTGATCTTTGGGTACTTAGAAAGCATGATGCAGGCTCAATCTAAATCCAAGCTACTTTAGTCTGTTTTATGTGGCTGTAACAAAATAACACAGAACAGCTTCTTTACAAAGAAAAGATACTCAGATCTGGGGAGAGAGCTCGCTCATTAAAGTGTTTGCTATGTAATTATGAGGACATGCATTTGCACCTTCCTCATACACATACGCCTTCCCACACAGGTACACACACACACACACACACACACACACACACACACACACGCAAGATGATATTCATTATTCATGTAGTTCACAATTCTAGAGGCTGGCAAGTCCAAGAGTATGTACCTGTACCTGGCGTGTTAGATTACAACAGGGCTAACTGAAAGGTGTATATGAGTCATAGAGAAAATGTGAGCATGAGAGCAGGCTACTCCAGTAACCATCCTCCCTCTCTTTCTCTCCCTCTCTCCCCCTCTTTCTCTTCCTCTCTCCCTCTCTCTCCCTCTCTCTCCCTCTCCTTCTCTCTCTCCCTCTCCCTCTCTCTCTTTCTCTCTCTCTCTCTCTAACTACCCCATCCCCACCACAATGACACTGACCCTGTAGAGTACTCTCCCTTCATCACTGAAGCTTCTTGGGTCCCAGCTCCCAGTACTGTGCACTGGAGCAACACTGTTCCTAAGCCATGAACATGCAGTTGATCAGGAATCTAAATGCAGTCAGGAGCCCTAGGCTGTTTAACTTACTCTACCACTGATCAGCATGGTGAACCTAAACAGTCTTCACTCTGTGGGCCTAATTTTCCTCTTGTTTGAGATGTGTGAAGCATACAAGATGGCAATGACACATAGCGGTTACAAACCTAGGCTTAAGCCAAGACTAGAAGACAGTGATATCTTTAATAAGTTCCTTCATTTTTGACCCTCAGTTTCTTCAAAGATGGAAAATTAATAGACCCTCCCTCATAAATTTGTTGTGTTATAAGGATTAAGTGAGATCTTCCATGGAAACTCTGGCAAGACATAAAGGGTTATCATTAATATTCCACCCAGTTCCTATTTGCATTCCAAATTCAGAGCATCCTAGATCCATGATTCTGAATTGTGATTAATTCAGTCTGATTAGATGATTAGATTCCTGGGAGAAGTATGAAGAGAGTAAATGCAGACTCTGCTTGTGTTTTATGAAAGTTGAAAAATACTGTGTCTTTCAGGAAATTGTTTGCTTTGATAATGGATACTTAGGTTTGGTAGATGATAAGCTGAGGTGAAGAGCAATCCTTGGCTACTTTGAGAACCATTCATCTCAATCAGGTCATAACGGAACATTCTTTTTTGTTGTTGAGATGGTAAAACAGTATCTGTATGTATTATCCAAATATCTGGCAACCAACTTACAGTGCTGGCACAATTTCAACCAACTCTAACAGATTATAGATTTTAATCAGTGTACAACATGATGCAGATTCTTAGTTTTAGTGAGTCTCCACCAAATATCTGCAAATTTCTCAAAAACCATAGTTGGTGTCCATAGATTCAATACAGGACAAGATAAGTCATTTCCAGAGCCAAAGGGAGAATAAAATGGTAGCAATTAAGAAATCATGATGGACAACGAACTGAGTATATCTTCATATTTACTCTGAGAACTGGTATAAAAAAAAAAGTACCACATATCCAGAATATCTTCTGTGACCTCCAGAAGTCTTCAAGAACTTTCTTAGGGATCATTTTGTGATCATGTATTAGGAAGAAGTCTCTCTCTTTTGAAGCTGTTGACCACCCATTTCTAAAGGACAATACTGGCTGGAGAAGGGATCTCAGTGTAGCGGGAAGGGGCAGGGCAGACAGGGAGCGGCCCACCTTCCTGCAGTCTCAGCTCGGTAGAAAGGTATCATGGTGATTCCTCCTACTATGTATTGGTTCCCTGACCTTGGCCACACACATTTATGAAACTCTCGAACCAATAGTAAAGGTACTGTGTAAGTGATCTGTGTGTATAAATAACACAACCTGTATCTGCACACTTAAGTCTATAGAATTAAACACAACTGTCATTTACAGATTCTGCTGACCCACAGCTTTGGGTTTTGCTGTTAAAGTGATTGGGTCTTCCTATCTTCTTCTCTTCCTATCCAGCCACACTTTGCTCCAATGGAATAATTTCAAAATACCCAGGTCTATGGGTCCAAATTCTAAAATCTCAAAGTAGATGAATTTTGACCAAAACTCATAGGTAACTCTCATGTTTCTTTTAAGAACTGTTATAAGTTCATATTTACTCCTTTGAATAAACCAATTTCATCGACATTTTATTGTTATGGACTGAACTGTGTACCTTCAAAATTTGCATGCTAAAGCCCTGGCTTCCCTATCAGCAACATGGCTTTATTCAGAGGTAAGGCCTTTACAGAGGTGATGGAGGTAATGAGGTTAAAATGGGGTTTATAGGTGGGCCTAATTCAATTTGACAGGTTTTGTTTAAAAAGGAGCACACTAGGACAGAGTCATCTGCAAAGGGGATACATCTGAAGACACCACAAAAGATGGCTTTCTGCAAGTCAAGGAAGATCACTGGAGGAAGTCCACCCTGCTGACACTTTGATCTCATTCTCTCAGACTTCAGAGCAGTGAAAAACAAATTTCTATTTAGCTTATAGTACTTTCTTATGACAGGTATAGAAAATGAAAAATACATTTTGGTAAAATGTAACAGCACAAAATTTGCCATTTTAAATATTTTAAGTGTGCAGCTCTGTGGTATTTCATATATATATATATTCATTGTTATCTAACTACCATCAACCTCCATCCTACAACTTTTTCTGCTTCCCCAGATTAAATGTTCACTTATCATTCTAATCTGCTCTTAACCATTACAAAATCCAGTTGTCTTTCTGTTCTGAGGCAATATAACCTCTTCTGGTTTGATTCCAACCTAGAGGAGTTGTCCCATATGGGGGACACAGAACAAACTAACCAATAAGTTAAAGAGGTTGTGCATGAGGACATTCACAAGGGAATAGCAAGTTTCCTTCTAAAGGTATTAGGAATTGGTCTGAACATGTGTAATCCTCTGACACTGTGAAATGGCATTATCATCTACAAATTTCATATTCAAGAACCATTACCAAACAAATTGGCAAAAAAAAATCAATATTCTTTTGAGATAGGGTCTCCCCGTAATCCAGCTGGTCTGGAATTCATGATATACACCAGGTTCACCTCAGTCTCACAGAGAACTGCCTGCCAAAGTCATGTGCCACTGTGCCTAGCACTCATGACGTTTTAAGTAAGCTTATGATTGTGTCTTGGGCCACAGTCATAACTAATGTTAGTTGCATGTGGCCCCATGGGCCACAGGTTGAACGTACTTGGTAGACTGCTACAGACTAAGATCAGAGCTGGCAGAGAAGATAAACTAGCAACTGTGATTTGTTCATCCTTCCAGAAGGCTCAGTAGTCTACGGGCAAGTCCTTTAATAAAATGAGTAACGGCCTTTGCCAAGGGGAAGCTGCAGATTAAGTAAAGGTGGGAGAGATAGGGAAAGCAATCAATTCTAATTCAGCCCTGGCACCAGCTTCTGAAGAGAACCTCTACTCACTGAACCCAAGGCTAACTGCAGTGAAGCACAGTCCAAAAAATTATGGGAAACTTCCAGCACGAAAAGCAAAATACACTTCAAGTACGAAAGTGAAATATCAATAGAGCTTAGAAGGCAGGTAACAGATGAGCCCTATTTCTGCAAAGGCTTGATGAGAACACAGGTAAAAGGACATCTTTACAAATTTGTTCACCATCTAATAGAGCATTTCACTGTGGCAAGAATTCAAAATAAAGGTCCTCCAAGCAGAACTGACATCAATAACCTTCTTCCTCATGCTGGCTGCTCCCAGACTGACACATCTTTCAGTGATCCTCTCCCCAGACTATTCAACCTGGAGACACGATTTAAGATGAAGCTACACCCAGAAAAAGAGGTTTCTTGGGGCGTAACACAACATCAAAGTGTGTCCCTCCAGAAAGGATGGTGAAAGCTGAAGTCCAAACACTGCTACTGGACACATAAGAGCTGTGTCTTCAAAGGATGCCATTGTTTCTAGTGAGTTCCAATTTGAGCTCAAACTGTAAACTCATAAAATCCAAAGGGATTATCACACAGCAGTTTTGGCAGATGCAGTATTTACTAAATTCACTCATGGTCTCAAATCATGGCTCTCAGCTAAATCTCCTATCCTTGGATTTGGATTTATATTAAGCACTAACTCTAACTGAGTAAGATCTCAGAGTTCAAGTGGCTTCAGATTAAAATGACTTCTACCGAAGGTCACAATTGTTAAAACAGCATTGTCAGTGGTAGAGAAGTTGATTGTTGATAACACAAGTCTAAAGATAAATGAGATTGCATAGCAGAGGGGCTGGAGAGATGGCTCAGTGGTTAATGATATGCCTATGAAAGGACCTGATTTCTGATTCCCAGAAACCAACATAAAGGTCAGTAGACAGAAAGGTCCACCTGTAATTCCAGCCTTGAGAAGCAGAGACAGAATCCACAGAGCAATTTGGCTAGCCAGACTAATCAATTGGCAAGCTCTGGGTTTGATTGAGAGACTCTGCCTTAGTGAATAAAAGAAAGATGTAGGATGATTCTCAGTGTCAACCCAGGCCTCTATATGCACATTCACATACATACATGTGTGCCTATACATGCAAACAAATGCATACACACATGAGAAATAAAAAAGAAATTGCACGGCAGATGGAATTACAAGCTTATTTTAGTTTATTTACTATATGTAACCCTGCATTCAGCTCAAAGATGAAACCAGATGAAGCAGATCATTAAAAAAATCCAAGAAGGGAGATTTTGTAGACTGGCTTCCTATATTTGTGTTCAGACTCTTGAGTGTCTGTTTTCTCTTGTGTTCTAGCCCATTCACTCACCACTTCCCAATTACAAGAATTCCCTTGACTGTGTGTAATGTTGACCTTCACTTGTTTATAGTTTTAACACATGGTGTTTCAATAGCCTGGTTGATTTTATAAATGTGCACAGTCATGGAATCTGGGCTGTTTTTATAACACCCACGTATATTTTGGAAACAGTTTAAACAAAACCTACTCCTAGGCAAGCTAATTCCTATGATAACTGTAACAAGTAAATATATGCATCCTTCACTGAGACTTCTAATGGAGCCACTGAGCCAAGGGATGGAGAAAGATCGTCTTGATTCATCCTTTGACAACTCTTTAATAAGTATACTATTAGACTGAATCCCACTTTGCAGCTGAAGAAATTGACATTGGGTTAGTTAAGTGACTAACTGGGTCAAGCAAATAGCTTGAGTATAGAGTTGATATTCAAGCCCAAAGAGCACAGCTGTATTTCACCTCTCAGTTTTCTTAACTGCAAAGCATGAGAAAAATGTTCAACTCATAGAACTGCTGTACAATATAAATGAGATTACATATGTAACCAACAGCAAAGAGGCTAGGGCACGCATACTAGGTACTCAAGAAATACTAGGTTGCTAAGTTGGCCTGTACTATCACAGTTTTACCACTGAGTGGGCCATTCTTATGGGAACTTAGAGCCAGATAACACTTTTAATAATGATGGAGGTAACTTAAATTTCTAACAGCAACAGATCAATGACAAAGTCTTGTCATGGGCTAAACACATCAGAATCTTCACAAGTAATATCAAAGTGTAGTGATGGCAATTTCTCATTGTTGTTTTGAGACAAAGCTTCACCTTATAGTCCAAGCTGGTTTAGAAGTCACAGTGGCCTAGGCTGACCTGGAGCTCATGGCAACCCTCCTATCTCGGCTTCCCAAGTGCTGGAATTACAGGAGTGAGCCACCACAGCCGGCATGCTACTAAATGAATTCATGAAGAAGTTGTGCTTATATGGAAGCAAAATCTCTCCAGTCCCTCCTTTTTTATTTGCCCTTCCTGGAAAGCTCTTATTTATTACACAACACATCCCCTCAAATGCTCTCCCCACGGGGAATCCCTTCATTACACCCAGAGGAGAAAGGGGCAACCCTCTCCAGTATCATATAGCAGCACAGCACTAGATGATAGTTGAGAATAGGAAACTCATCCTAGGAAACTAATCCCCTTGCCCAGCACAGAGCCAGATCAATAAAAGGGGGGCAATGACTATTTCTTTAATGGAAGAACATTCTCAAGGTGCTGATTTCAAGTTGTTCATAACCCAAATATTCGACATAGTGTGAAACAGAATTTAACCTTTAATATTGAGAAAATTAGGCTTTCCATGTTAGAATAGGTGACTGTGCTTTGCAATGTGTCCATAGTGAGTGTCAGACATGGAGCATACAGCAGGGACTATTGCAGATATCCCCCAATGAATACGTCAGTAGGATTCCTCCGGCCACCCCAATGAATACATCAGCAGAGTTCCTCTCCCAACCCCGCCAATGAATACATGAGCAGGGTTCCTCTCCTCTCCCCCCAGTGAATACATTAATTAAAGGTTAAATAACCTTAATTAAAGGTTAAATTCTGTTTCACACTATGTCGAATATTTGGGTTATGAACAACTTGAAATCAGCACCTTGAGAATGTTCTTAAAAGTCCATCTGGTTTGGAGGCAGAGATGAATCCTGAGAACAGGTGGAAGGGAGTCAGGGCACACTTGGAAATTTCCTGGTGAGGGAGGACTATTGAAGGACAAAGATCCACACTGGAGGACCATCTGAAGGTCTGAAATGGTGTTAGTCACACAGTTTCTGGTATAGTAGAAACAGCACATTTCTTCAAGTTATTCAAAGGTTCTGAACTGTCAGGGTCAGTGTTTATTAAAATTCCAAGCAGGCGAGGCTCATCTTCTATGCTCCCTTATCAGTGTCTCTGCCTTTCTTCTTACTGCCATCTTGTTCTCTTCCAGGCCTCCTGTGACCCGTTCATGCTTTTAAAGGTCATCAGATATAGACCTACTGTAAAACCGGACATGGTGATGGCCCTCTTTTTGTTTCCACAAGGAATGTGGGGGCAGAGGGCATATCTTCCTTATTGTACTGCACCAGCTTGCAGAGTCCTTAAGAGAGAAAGCTCTAGTCTCTCTCTGTTTATACCCCTGACTTCAGCATTGGGTTGGCACTTACAAGTCACCCACTACATATCTGAGTAAGTTAGTAGCTGACAATACCTTCAGCACATTTTCTCTGAAGACCTATAAATAACTTAAGAGATGGCAAAGAACCACCAAACCATTAGGATTCAAGGAGTGACACCTCTGCAGACCCAAGAAGAGTGATAGCACCACCAGTTCTTACACTATAAATCCTCTTATATTTTGTTAGTAAGGAAACAATCCCTCTCCTGCCCTGTCTCAGGCCCCTTTCTTGCTACTCACCCTCACCCCTCACCGTACTAGAGCAGTGTGCTGGATCTTCTTAACATCAGCCTTTCAAACATTTCTTGAGGTCATTTTTACAAAGACCTCAAGTAGGTAGGATGATAAACTCCAGGTTTGAGAGACACTGGGATTAAGACAATGATTCTGTAACATCAAAAATGAGAAAACAACTCTTATCCAAGAAGCTCAAAGTATCTCATAAACTAACTACATGAATTCTCCCTAGACTCCTGTGGAGAAGAGGGATGTATCTCTTCCATTTTCAAATGACATCAATTCTCTGAATAAAATGACTTTCTAAATGAACACATAGGGTGAAAGACAGAGCCCTAAGAAGAAACACTTAATGTTATTGCCTCACACAAGCCTTTTCATTTTGGCCATTATTCCCGAGAGATGTAAGGACGGCCTGGAGTGTTTAAAAGGTAGTTAAGAAGGGGGCACACCAGAGGCTTGTAGTCCAGCTTTGTCAACAGGAAGCTATACAGTGAAGCTTCCAAACAGAAATTGCAAAATATTACTGTAAAGTGATTCTCCAGTTCTCCCAAAATGTACTGCTGTGATTTCCATGAAATTAGGTTAAAAAGAAAAGGGGAAACAGATCTGTTCAAAACAACAGCACCACACAAAAGGAAATGCGCTGCATTCTACGGGAAGCGGGTGCTAGGTTTTCCAGTCTAAGCAAGCCAGCCTTGCATGGCTGTACCTTGAGGATTGTAAGCAATCACTCAGTCTAAATTTTACATTGCAGATTTTAAAAAAATAATTCTTTTATTATAGTAAGATGAAAACATATAAAATAAAATATCAGTGCATTTTTTTTTTAAATTTTGAGACAAGGACTTATTTTATGCCCAGGCTGACATTGAACTCACGATCCTCCTGCCTCAGCCTCCGAAGTTTTGAGAATACAAGTGAATACTACCATGCCCAATGACCAATTTTTAAAAATTTAATTAATTAGTCTTTGGAGGCTGTGAGTATAGACTCATGTATGCCACAGTGGGTGTGCAAAGGGCAGAGGACAACTTCCACTTTGTTGAAGCAGGGTCTCTTGTTTCTGCTGCTGTACTGTGAACTCCAAGAGCTTCCAGCCAGGATTCTTGTCTCAGCCCTCTCTCTCACCATAAGCGTGCTGGGATTACAGATGTGCTCCACTGCATCTGGCTTTTTATGCAGATTCTGGAGACTGAACTGAAATAATAAGACTAGCCTGGCAAGTATTTTTACCCACTGAGCCATTCACCAGCTCCAGTGTAAGATGTTTTTAAATGTTAATAGGACAGCTATTGTAACCTATTGAACAGAAACTTCCTATTTTATCCTTCCCCTGGCCCCTGAAAACTACCACTCTACTTTGTTTCTGAAAATTCAACTAGTTTAGATAACTTTTGAAAATGTTTCCATGTAACCTGATTTATTTCACTTACTGCAGTGTCCTTCAGATTCATCAGTGTTGCTATATATGACAGAATTTCCTTCTTTTTAAAGGCTAAATAATATTCCATTAAAGGCATATATCACAAGTTTTCTTTATTTGTTTATCTTTAAATGGACATTTGAATTGTTTCTATATTTTGACTACGGTGAATTATGTTGTAGTGAACGGAGAGTACATATAACCCTTTAAGGTCTTGATTTCGGTTCTTTTGGATAGACACCTAGAAGTAGTGCTATGGTGCTTGACATACAGTAATTCTATTTTTTAAGAATTTCTTGAGGACTTGCCAAGCTGTTTTTCATATAAGAAATATCACTTTATATTCATATGAACAGTGTACAAGAGTTCCAACTTCACATCTTTGCCAACACTTGCCTCTGTGTGTGTGTGTGTGTGTGTGTGTGTGTGCAGCCAGCCTCCACCACTGAGTACCGGCAGCCAGACTGGCTTGGCTCCACTCTTCCAGTGTGCTTCATTGTCTTGGCTCCCCAGTATTATTACTCGTCAAGACCTTAGTGAAGAATTTTATCAATATAGACATGTCAAGATTTGTCATAGTTAGCTTTCAATTGTTGTTATAAAAACACTGACCAAAAACCACTAACTTGGGGGGAAAGGGTTTATTTTTTTTTATATCTCCCAGGTCACAATTCATCCAAGGTGGGAACTCAAGGCAGGAATCTGGAGCACAAGCCATGGAAGATAGCTGTTTCCTGGCTTGCTCCTCTGATCTGTGCTCGGTCTGCTTTCTTTGGAGACAGTTTCTCAGTTGAGGTTCTCTGTAACCAGGAGTGTCAAGCTGACAACTAAAGAATCTAGCACAAGATTCTTATGTAGTAAAGAGGCCTGAGTCATGCTTCTAGGTCCTTGGGCAGGGATTCTGTCCTGCTTAGGCTGCACTGTCATTTTGGCTAACCGATTATTTTCTTTATTACTTGCTGCATCCTGGGTTCAGAATTAGAGATCACTGACGCTCTAGTGACATATGATTTATGTAAAACATAAATGGACTTTTTCATATGCAAAGAGAAGACACAAAGTCTGGAATGGGAGTTGAAGGGTACCCTCCACCCTCTGGACATAGAGAAGGAGGTCTGAATACAATGAACATTCATTGCATGAAATCCTTGAATCAATAAAATTTCTCCGAAAAAAGAAGAGTTAAAATATAAGGTGCCAAGTATAAATATTTGTTATTTATAACAAAGGATCAGTAACATAAATATACAGCAAACTGATACAATGAATAAGAAAAAAAGAGAACCTATTGACAAACATGCAAAAGACAGAAGTAGAAGAAATGCAAATATCTCATGAATGAAATGCTCTACTTACTGATAGGAGGCAAGTAACAAAACTCATTTTATTCTGAGAGTTAGATGAGCATCTACACTACCAGGGTGGCAAGCTTTGGGAAGATATAGGAAAATACAAACAAAACCCAAGTAGTGCTTGTTCTCTGCTGGTTAAACTAGCAGTGTTTATAAACATAGTGGTGTGTCTTGCTTCATTTTTCTAAGATCTAGCAATTCCACTCTTTGGTCTAAACCCTACAGAAAGTCCTGTAATTATGTATCAAAAAACACAATTCAAGAATGTTCTACTATTAAAATTCTGGAAACAGCACAGATGTTGATCAACGGTAGAATTAATGAATACATTTGTGGCACATTCATAATTAAACATTATTGTATTGATATGAAGGAACCTCAGTCTTAACATTAAGATAAAGAAGAAAGGAGACTTATCTGTTAGCAAAGCTCTTGCCTTGTAAACCCGAGGACTTGAATTGAATCCACAGAATCCATGTGAAAAAGTCAAGGTGTGGTGGCACATCCTTGTAATCCCAGTTCTAGGGGAAGCAGAGCCAGGTGAAGCCCTGGAGCCTTCTGCTCAGCCAGTTGAGACTCCTTACTGTGTTTGAGGTCAGTGAGCGAACCTATCTCAAAAAAATAAAAATAAGGTGGACCACACCTAAGGGATGACAACCAAGACTATCCTCTGACCTACACAAGCACACATACAAAGAAGAAAAAGAGGAATAATAAGGTGATTCTACTAATATAGAAACCAAAACCAAGCAACCTCAAATGTACTGCTTGGGGATGGATACACAGTACAATGATCATTCAAAGCAATGGCACAATTAACAGGACAGACAGTACACTTCCTGTGAAGCTATAGTAGCTTTAGGTGAAAAAGAAAGGATAATGTCAGGCAGGGATAACCACTAAGTGGTGCTCCTTAGCAGACTGGCTGGTGGCCTGATGTTTATATTATTCTTCTTTGAGCTGTGCACATATTTGATATATCCTTTAGTGTGTAGTATGCATTTCCTACTTTTTAATAAAAGAAATAGGTATGTTTTGCTTTAAGCTACCAGTGATACCAGAACCGGAGAACAGAGAAGCTAACAAACATATTAAGTGTCCTCCATGTCCACATGGCTGGAGCCAGATGAAATAATAAGGCCAGGCCTGTAGCTTGGCTGTGAGCGCAATATTTCTGCAGAGTATTGCAATCCATAGTTCACTGACCCTTCATATTGGCATCATGCTTCACACATAACAGAATCAAAGGAGTGAACCAATAAAAATGGATGCCTGTGGTATTCCTAACAGCAACAACAAAATGCTGAACAAAGAAATAAAGCTTATTTCTCCATAATAGCTAGCGTGTTCTCGCATTGTATTAACCCGCTGACACTGTTTGTAATGGTTTAGAAAGGTCACAGCAGCCTAAATCCACTTGGCAAGATTCGCTACCACAGTGTTCTCAAATGCATGAGCTATATTAAATATCAGCTCTCATCTGGTTCCCGAGAAGTCCACCCAAAGGTTACAGTGGGCTCAGGTGCGTCTAGCATGGTTCTGATTGAGTCTTGCATTTGCATAGCATCTGCCCTCTGCATAGGGTTTCCCTATGTGGGTTTCCTGTTGATCTACAATCTAGGCTGACAACATCCATGATGTGCTAATGGGATTCCTTGTCTTTTAGCAAATGCAGAAACTGAAGTTGGATATAGAGATACTGTTTTTAGCAATGAGGTTAATTCTTTCCTGTTCTGAAGTTCTGATATCAAGGAGGATCAGGCAATATATATTTGCCCTGGGTTTATACAGAGGTGAAAGGACAGGGTCTCCAATACCAACACAATGTTGGGTTGTGTAATATCTGGATGACATTTGGGAAAGTTGCCCCATGATTCCACCCCATTGTCCCTGTGGTACCCTGGTTTATAAGAAGGATGGTTTTTTTTAGAACTGCTAAACTATTCAACGTAAATCAGCTGCCAACTTCAATTATCCTATATTATCCACACTAGAACTCATCTAGTTCTAAATGTTTGCATGTGTTTAATATGTACCTACTTTATGTGAAAAACTTTTCTGTAAAGGTGTGGAGTAATATGTAAGAAAAGAACCCATATGGCACTGGGACCCACCTGCTGAAAGGCGAGAACTGGCTACTTTAAGCCGTGCTCTGACCTCCACACGCGCGGGGCAGCACACACACGGGGCGGCACACGCGTGTGCACAGGTACCAACAAATGTAACAAAAAAAAGTTACTACTTTTTTTTCTTTTTTAAAATTTTTCTTTTCTTTTATTATTTTTATTGAGTCATTGTGCATTTCATGCAGAACATCTCAATCAGTCTTAGTCATCTTTATACCCCCTTCCCCACCGGCCCCTCCCATAGCCCCATAAATAGATTCCATACATTTTACATCTGTATCAATGTCTACTGTGTCAAGTTAGTGTCCCCAAATAACCTCAATGGAGGTTCATCCACTGAGGTCTAGTCAGCTACAGAGAGTGCCTCAGTTTAGAAAGACTAGCTCATCATCACCCAACAGTAATCAATTGCTAATATTTCTTCAGCAAAAACTGGGGTCTGCTACCCATTTCTCCAGTTCCATGCTGGGTTTTTGTCTGCTTGAGTTTGCATGGGTCTTGAGCGTGCCAAAACGACTGCTGTAGATTTATATGAGGAGGATCCCAGGAGCTCATAGGATTCTATTTCCATATGGTCAGGAACCTCCTCCATGACTCTCACAATCTTTCTGCATCCTCTTCTACAATGGCCCCAGGGCCTTGGGTGAGTAAAACATAATGTAGGAGTCCTGTCCAGGGACCTACACTCTGCAATCTCCTAACATCCATGCTTTGGCCATTTGTGAACTTTTGTGTTATTGATCTCTGTTGCATCAGGACCATTCATTAATGAGAGTTGAGAGATTCACTGGTGTCCTCTTTACTCCCTTGTCTGATGTTGTGTGAGCCCTGGGTGTAGAGGTTGCACTGTAGATGTGTCACTTAGGCTTGGGCAATTCACAGGCAATGTCTGTGTGTGAACATTTGTTGTATTCTGTAGTAGTCTCAGTCTGATGCAACAGGAGTGAGCTTCTTTGATGAGTGGTAACAGGGGTACTTGACTGTATATATAAGGATACATATTTCGCATTTAGTAAGATGTTACATTAGCCTAGGAATGACATCCTTGGGTATCTCTCTAAGATCTATGGCCTCTTCAGCCCCGTGGCTATGATTACAGTACCATATATGAGTTTCCTCCCATTGAGTGGGCTCTAAGACCAATTAGGTAGCCATTGATTGGCCCCCAGATAAAAATGCCACTACTGCACCAGTGTTGAATGCTGTGCCAGTCACTGATATGGTTATTTGGTCAAGAAGCTGGTGTTGGACCATCAGTTGATATTCTCCCTTGCATAGTGCTTTCCAGAGTTATGAGAGCTAGCCTTCAGTGGAAGTGGCTTCCAGGTCAGATCTAGCTCCATTGCTCCAAATCCAGTCTCTGAAAAATGTCTTGTCTTCAGCAACAGGTTCTTACCTTCAAGTTCTGGGAGACAATCAAGGGCTGTGGTAATAGCCTGTGTAATTTGGGGAGTCTTTTGGACCACCTTGGTCAACAACTCAAAGGAAAGTTTCTCCTGTGTGGAACTGTTTCTTGGTAAGTAGCCTTCAGCTGTGCACATGGGCTCATGTAGAGATACTGTATGTGGAATTTGTCATTAGGTTGTTAGACTAATATGATTCTGTCTGATGTTTTACCCTAGCTAGGCATTATTTATTTCTCCCTTCTCTCCCTGTCTAACTCTCCCTCCATGCCTTCCCCATTTAAATTGTCCCCATTTTCCCCATTTCTCCCTTGACAATACCAGTCTCCTATGGCCCCACCTCTCTTGAGCTTCTTCTTTCCCTTTATCCCTATAGTTCCTTGTATAACCCTCCCTGATTCCATTTAAATACACCCCTTTTATCTATTTCTCCTTTAGTAACACCTGTGTCCTACTCTTCTTGTCTCTCAGGTTCTTTTATAACATTAAAAAAATTTATTATTGTTATTTTTGTGTATGAGGGTACTGCTTGCATGTAGGTAGGTACACCCACTTCATGCCCTACAGAGGTCACAAGAGGATGTAGCATCCCCAGAAATTAAAGTTATAGATGGTTGTTAGCTGCCATGTGAGTGCTCAGAATCAAACCTGGGTCCTCTGCAAGAGTTGCCAGGCTCTTAACTGCCAAGCCATCTCTCTAGGCCCTTAGTGGTTTTTCTTTTTATAAAACTACATTTAAGTTTCACATCTTGGGGAGCTGTACTTTTGAAAGTAGTCAGTTTTGCCTCCTTCAAATATGACAGCATTAACTGAATGATGTTAATTTTGCCAAAAGTCATTAGGCTTTGTAAAGGAAATAATCTGGTTTCATTGTGATTTTTATTATTATGGAAGCAAAGAAAACTCCCCTGTGTTCTGATAACTTCTGTTTTTTCCTAATTTAAAGCCAGGTTGGAGTAGGGGAATCCATTCCCAGTTCCTAAATCAAAGTGAGTTAACCCCTAAGTTGGAGCATTGTTATTTGCAAACAATGTTGCTATCATTTAAAAATATGTGCATTACCTAAGTTTTGCATATAAGGAAAACTATCTACCTATAAAAACTTGTTTTGATAAAGAAAGAAAAACTCAGAATCAACAGACTTATGATCTGGCAATACAGGAAGTTATAGAAGTCTATTTATGTATGAGTGAGTGGCCACATGAATGGGTTAGCAATGTACTCCTGGGATGTAAGGGAGAAAGAGCTTATGGAGCCTGGGGTAGAAATAAATGGGGACATGGGATGGTGGCATTTGTGAGGGGCTTTTACGAGTTGAAAAGCTGAGATCTTAGCCTCAGTTCTGCAATGAACTTGCAACTGATATAATCTCTCCGGGTCTTCTAACCTATAAAATGAGAGACATGCACTAAATCAGGAGCTGAGATGACCTGGGAGGAAGTCAAATAAAGCTGCAGTTGTTCTCACACTGCAGGGATAAAGTCGAGCAGCTGCAACAATAACCCTATGACCCGAAAATATTTACTACCTGACCCTTTGCATAAAAATATCCTGCAAACATGTACATTATAATCGCCATGTTCAGATTCGTATGTGAATCATCAAGTACCATACCAGTGGTGTAAACAGGTAGAAGGAAACCACTGAATCCCCGGTGCTAGTTTCCATTAGTCTTGACAGAAACCTTGATGAAAGGACTACTTCTCCACTGGAAGAAAGACACAAGAAAAGTGCAATTGGCCCTAACTGTCTGTGCGGGGTGAATTCTGTGCTGAATGGCCTGCCTAAGGGCAGCTGCCACTTGATCAGAAGGGAATATGGGTACACTATTGCCTACTCTTCCATGTACTTTTCCCTCCTTCTGGGCTTTGGATTGAACCTAGGGCCTTGTACAAGTCAAGCAGTTACTCTACCATTGGGCTATCCTCCCAGATCTACATGTAAATTTTGGGGTGATACCATCTAAAACATAATTTTTCATTCTAGCAACCAACAAGGCTATCTGCAAGAAGCATGTACCTTGGGATACCACTCTGTGACCTTTGTTATGTGGATCTATAGTGGTAGATTTTTATAGGGAAAAGTGTGTTGGAAAACAAGGGTGGTGGTAGGAAGAACAATAAAGGACTATCATGGAAGAACACATCAGAGGCCACGGGGGGGCTGTTAGGAGTAACGTGTTGGAAGGAAGACATTGAGATGAGCCCTAGGAAGCAAAAGGGAGCCATCTAGAAGAGGGCTTCAGATTCCAGATTAAAGCAAGAGGTAACCATGGGGTTATTCCAAGGATAAAATGGATTTTAGAGTTTTATTTTAGGGTGGAGTTACTTACCGCACTGGGGAGAAAGGCACCTCATTGTAGGATGATCAGAAGTCCCATGTTTCTCAGGACTGAGCTTTTCTTTGGTCTCAGGACATCCTCTGGCTGCACACTCTTAGACAAATGGTTTGATAAGCCTTATAGAAATGAGAATTGCCAAGACAGGAGTTCTATGATCCAGATACCCAAAGACAAGCTTCTAATTCTAAAGGGTCTTTATCCTATTCTGTTCTGACAGACAAATTCTTACCAAAAATATCATGGAAACAAATCACCAACATTGTTTTATTCTGAGTATATTTTAAAAGTGACCTTCCAGCTGTAAAACCTTATACCAAGGGACTTTACTGATTCAGTGGCATATGGCCAGCCTTGGAAGAACTATTGTATAGACGACCATATGGTGGAAAGAGAAATGCTTGCTGCCTACAATAATAGTAAAGGTTCCCAAAAAAGGAAAGCTTGTGATAGCCTAGTACTTCATGTAATATCTGTGATGACCCATTCTTATGAAACAGCCAAGTTTACATCCTCTTTTACATTAGATAGCTGAGAAAGTTGAATAACTTTGTCAGTGTCTTAAGACTATTAAGTGTGAGAGTCAGATTTTAAATCAAGCCTTCTAACTCCCCTTTCTGCATGATACCTTACTCCCCTGCCTCCTCAGGCATTCCTGCCATCTGTCCTCTTAAGGGCTTTGGCCCTAGGCATGGATGCCCACCTCCTGGGAAATAAATGAGCTGCTTCAGATGAAACAGTTGACTGCCACAAAGGAGCCAGTAGCCTGAAGGAAATTCAAGGGAAAGTCACATGAATAATTAAGACCCCAGAAGAACTGATCTGTCAGGGAAGATTAGAAGAATTCAGTATGTGTACTTTCGCTAAGCTGAGACCAGAGAGGAAGAAACTGCGGCGGCGGGGGGAGGAGGGGCGGTGATGAGGAGCAAGAGATCAAAGTCATTACAGGGTAGGTAGGCTTTCTGCAGGCTACATGAAGCACAAGGAAGCAAAGATGGAAGGAAAACATGAAGCAGAGGGGACACAAAGGCAAACCTGAAGATGGTTTCCAGATGTATTACCCCGGAACCAACAGAGGAGCACAGGCTATGTACCCTAAGTGAATAGCTAAAATCTCAGTAGTTTCCTTGCCCTCTTTCTATGTAGACAGTATTTCCTTAGCAGAAAGGCTTACTTTCAAAGGCCTTGCTAGGTCTTCTGCATCCAAGTCTGTCCAGGTAACTCATATCTGGAAAGGAATGGCTTTATTCCACCACAGTCAGTTCTAAGTTTCACAAAGAGTCCGCTTGGAAGTATGCTAGACTAACATGGTGCCGACTCTTTTAGATTCTGTTTCCACATATCACATAAGCATTCTGTCCTGTATTTGCTTATCCATGGTAATATACATGATCAGATACTCAGCAAGTAATTTTAAAATTCCAGGCCTTACTCTACCCTTATTTGTATCCTTGGTAATTCTACAAGCCAAGCACTAAGCTAAATGTCAGCCTACTGTGACGGCCAAGAGAGGCTCAGACCATGTCAGCATGAGGATGTGAAATCCAGTGATGGACATATACATTTAAGTGACATCTACAAAGGGCACAGATGGAAAATGGTGTTTGCACCATGAGGAAAGAAATGTTGTGTTAATTGTGCCACAAAACAAGAGAACAGCTCCATGCAAGGAGAGAAAATGGCCTTCTCATGGGAAAGACAGAAAAATTTAGGCCTGAATATCAGATAGAAGATGATATGCTGGGTAGAAAGAAACAAGTATCGCCAAAAGAGATGTCTCACCTTGTCCTCTGGTTATGGGGAGATAATCTCCAGTCCATTGACCTCAAGTTTGATAAGAATGCTTTTATTTGCTGAGGACTTTAGCCAATAAGTGATTTAGTAATATGATGATTACTGGACCTCTGCGTCATGCCATATAGATTCTCCATCCTCCAGAAAGGTTAGAATCCAAAGGCCATCCATATGTGAAGGATGTGGTCAAACACCCAATAAAAACACTGTAGCAAATAAAGACTGCAGTGAGCTTCTTGAGTGGTCTGAGCATATTGTCATATTCTGAAACTAGTGGGCTTGGGAAGAAATATACAAGTTGAAAGTCAAATTCATATATCCTACACAGAGTTCAGCTGGACTTAGCAAAAGGGATAAATGCTAAGCCTATTCTTCACATTTTGTGTCTAAGTAATTTTGCCCAAAGGTAGCATGATGGTTAGAAGCATGTGCTCTGAAGTCAGACTCCACATTCCATCTCTGCCTCAGACCAGCTGTGAGACCCTGAGCAGCTTACTGAACTTCTCAGTACTTCAGTTTCCTCTAGTGTATAATGTGAGATAATAATAAGGCTTACCTCATGAGGTTTTTGTGAGGCTTACATCAATCAATTGATAGAGACATCCTACAATCATGTCTACTTTATAATGCTTACTTAAAAATTGTTATTATTGTTGAGGGGGCTGGAAAGATGACTTAGTCTGTAAGCTGCTTGCCTTGTAAGCACAAGGATCTCAATTTGAGTCCTCAGAATCCATGTACTAAAGCTAGGCAAGATGGTAGATGCTTATTGTCCTAGCACAGGAGAGGCGGAGGCACACGTATACCTAGGGTTCACTGGCTAGCTGGTCCAATCTACTCTATAAGCTCCAGGCCAGTGAGAGAATTTGTCTAAAAAAAAATGGCACATACCTTTAATCTCAGCACTTGTGAGACTGGGGTCTAAGGAGTTCCAGGCCAACTAGAGCTACAGGGAGATCTTATCTTTTAAAAAAGTATCATTATCATTATAATTATTGACAGGGAATGATTGGCTAAAGGTAATATTAGATAGTTCCTAAACCCGAAAGCTGAAGTTATTCCAATGTTTAAATTTATATAACAGTTAAGATCATAAGTCTTCAACTTGTCATCATGTATGAATCCTACCTATGGGTGGGCATCACATCAGAACACTGGTGAGACTTTATCACTGTGGAATGGATTTAGGATTTTTATAGCACACCAGACAGCCTTTCTTCTAAAGTACTTTTCATGTGACAGAACACCATCAAGCATAAGCCCTACACTAAAGCTTCAAGTCCAAACACTCTGAAGAACACTTGACAAGATCCTTCAGAAAAAATGACTTTGGTCTTGGAGGAAAAAGTTAGAGGAATAGGGGACAGGGAAGTATATGTTTTAAATAAAAGTGTCTCAGATGGGAAGTCGATTCTTCAAATACGGCCAATCCAAAGAATCTAAACTTGTCCCACAGCAGTGGATCCTAGTAGAATCCCCTGGAGAACTCTTATGAAAGGCAATGGAAATGTCTGCACCCAGGCATCAGGCCACCCAATTGTAACTGAAGTGTTAGTAATTTGTAAAATCTTCCACCAAAGGACCTTATTGCCCTATTTTAACACATAAACTAGGATTGAAATCACTTCTCCAGAGTGCACCCAACTGCTTCATAAAGTTTAAAATGCCCAAGAATCAACTCATTCTTGCTGAAATATAGATTCTGTCATTTTTTTGAGATAGTCTCACTATGTAGAGCAAGCTGATCTTGAACTCGTAGAGATCCACCTACCTCTGTCTCCCAAGTGCTAAGATTAAAGATGTGGCCACCAGGCCCAGCCTGAAATATAGATTATGACTCACTTGGTCAGATTCTAATTTACCTAGCTGATGTGGCCATCCTGGTCAGTGGACAGTGGACTCAGGTCTGACAACATACACAATTTGTTTGGAAAAATGCTCAACATGAGTTCTTAGTACTAGCAGCTGGCTACTACATTCTTGCACTGAACATATCCCTCAGTCCTTAGCCTTATGTGAAAAGAAGAAAGAAGCAGTAAAATATATCATGTCTTTGTGTTCAATTTCAACACAGTGTCAAGACAAATAAATGAAATGGAAAGGATCTGTTTATTAACCCCTTGGTGGTTAGCTGTACCTTCATTAATACCTGATTCTTGACTTCTCTCCTTTTCAATATATGTGTGTGTGTATATATATATATATATATATATATATATATATATATATATATATATGTGTGTGTGTGTGTGTGTGCAACATATATATGTGCACATACACACAAAGCTACTGTTTCAGCAGAAACATTAAAGTTTAAAGTTCTTCCTCAGGAATGGAATTATACACTGTATCTAGAAGGAAAGTACAAATTAGTCAAGGTCAAATGGAAAATAGGGAAATTAAAAATGTTTTTCCCCAGCATACAAAGGACATCATCTCTGTCCTTGGAGGAAAGGGAGTTTCCCCAGGGAAAGTCCATAGACTGATATACACAGGAGCCAAAAACAGTAATTAGGTAAAGCTTATAATATCACAAGCAGATGAACAAGCCAAGATGATATTGAGCCAACACGTCCAATGCTATGTTTCAGGTCAATGGGCATTCCAGTAGCCATAGGAATGCCTAAGAACCATGAGTTTGGGGTTCAGAGGGCAGGGGCCTTCTCTACTGGGCATCTGAACATTTTCTATGGCATCTGAACATTTCTATGGAAGCTTTAGTGTAGGGCTTGCTTGATGGTGTTCTGTCACATGAAAAGTACTAACAGGTTTGACATTTTCAGACCATAATTGAAACGAATGCCCCTATGAGGGAAATGTGCTTGCTACAAGAAAAGAAGGCGAGCAGAGGTTAATCACTAAGTAAATATTCAGTAGTCTCCTCTGTTGAGGAGATACTCATTAAATTTCCTTAAAATTCTCTAGCTCTTGTGACATAATTTATCCATTATTCAAAAGGTACAGTTTAATTTTTTTACATCAGAAGCTCCAAACCCACAAAAATTTCAATCTATATATAGAGTCAAGGATGAAGGAAAGGAGGACCAGAGACTTTTTTTCACCTCCAGGAAGATTCTACTCCCATGTCTAACATAAGACCCAAGAAAATGAAAGATATGTGAAATGAAGCCATATTGGTCAAGTCAAATGTTTTTGCTATTAGCTATTAACAGTATATACTGCCAAATTGAGAACCTTTGATTCAAACAATGAAGAAAAATCCAGTCCTCGGTAAGCTGAAGCATGGTCTTTCAAGCAGAAGGTGACTTGTTCACTGAAGTTTCATTTCTAAGCTTTTAGCTATAAGAAAAAGCACCCACTTTGGAAGAGCCTTTAAGAAGCTATTGATCGCCAGACTATATGGATTGAGACCAATACAGACTCAGAACCTCCTATCCGAGCTTCTTTCCACGGTCTTGAATGGCAACGTTGGTTTCTGACTCCTGACACTTCTCTTTGCTGAGTGTTTTCCTCCTCTTGTCACAGTAATACGACAGACACTGGCAAAACTCCTCGCTGAGGACCCAGAATGAATCAGAGAAAGTTACACAGGGAGAAAAATCAACACACCAGAAAGAGGCAAGGACTTGGAGGAAGACCTGTTAGCCAGTCGAGGAGAATGTCCCCAAGTCAGGGATTACACTCTCTAAAAGTGAGCTGGGAGAAGGAGCCCAGCACATGGCATATGTGATGTGTCCTGGCTTGAGATTATCCCTGGGGATAATGCTTTGGAAATCTGTTTCAAGAAGGGCACACCAGGCATCTACTTCGACATCTATATATAAGTCCTCTTTTACCCACATAGCCCATATCTTCTGAGCCAGACTGTTGCAAACCTACACCTTATATAATCCACTGAAACAACTCTCTCACACGCTAACTGCATAAGGAAACTAAAGGGAAGCCCAGACATGGTCCCTTTGCAGGGTGACAACTTGGAAGACAGGCATAATTGACTCAGCTGAAAGGAGTGGAAACTGGAAAACCTCCATCAGCAGTGTGGTCTAGCGACATTCATTTGCCTTCTTCCTTATCCCTTCTCACTAAACTCCAGAGAATTCCAGGAAATTTGTCTTAATGGAGCCCATGCTGCAAGCACACTGAAGGAAACTGATGTTTGCCTGTGTCTTAGAATGACGCTATTCACAGGCCTACTTTACTAGAGTATTGACTCCAGTTCCCTCTCCCTGCCCTGGTAGCTTTTTGTCTTCCCTACTAGCTTCTTGATGGTCTATTGTTGAGAGCTGGAGGCCAAGGCACATCAGCCACATCTTCTCTTTGCCAAATTGACAACCTGTGATTCAGACAATGAAGGGAGAAATCTGTTTTTCAGTGTTTTTAGCTCACTCATTCAGACAAAAGAGGATGTACTCATTGAAACTTCATTTCTAATCCTCAGTCACTGTTAAACGCAGCCATTTTGGAAGAGCCTTTCAAAGTCTATTGATGGCCAAATTGCACAACTGATTGATACCAACTGTAAATTCAAAGCCTTCATTCCAAATCCCTTTAATTGGTCTTGAATGACATTCTTTTAAATGACTTTGGGCAAAGGAAGGAAAGAAATATGCCAAAGAAACTTGCACAAAGAAAATTAACACCTATCTTTGTTTCATTTTCCCTGGCATGTATACAGACTAACAAGTTATTATTTTTTCTTGAGGAAAAGTAGTGAAAACAAGAAGAGCATTTGGGACTTTTCTTGTTCTGTTACCATAATTAGAAAAATAGACTAAAATTATGCAGAAGCAGATTGAGGGGAAAAGACAGCCCTGCTTTCATATGAAATAGCACATTCTTGCTTTAATTCAAAGATGTTTCTCCCTCTGTACACGTCTTTCATCTCAGAGTAGTTACTGTACTGCTTTTACGTCTCCAGTTTAACAACCAGTGCCTACTTCAGAAAGGTGATGGGAAGTGTGTTCTTGGCCCTTGTCACTCTTTATTATGAGAGAGTGTTCTGAGGTTGGGAAGATGGCTCAGTCAATAAAGTCCTTGTCATGCAAGCATGAGGACCTTAGCAGTTCCTCAGAACCCACATAAATAAATCAGGCATGTGCCCGTAATCTCAGTGCTGCAAAAGCAGAGGGAGGAGGACACATGGCTAGCTGGCTGGTCAGCCTTGCAGAATCAGTGAGCTCCACACTCAGGCAGAGACCCCTGTCTCAGAAACTAAAGTGGAGAACTATTGAGGAAGACACCTGGTGTGGACCTCCAGCCTCCAAACAGAGTCGCATGCACATATGTGCACATGTATGCATGTGTGCACATACACACACATACACATATACACATACAAGAAACACAAAGAGAGAATGAGAATACTCTGCCTCCTACTGGAAAAGCCACAGAAATCCATTCATCAGACATGTTTTTTTAATGATCTGAAGAGCGACTCAAGGGTTTGGTAGCATTCTTCTCTGACATTCATCATTTTTTAAAGTACTCCTCTCCTCCTTAGAAAAAAAGGGGGCATCCTATGTAAGCCTCAATTCAGACAGAAGTCATTCTATACATAATGATGCTGAATCAGTGAATTTCTCTAAGTGCCACCTGTGGGCCAGGGAATCATCTGAATGGAAATCTTCTTGTTTCTAAATCACATATTTATGGAGCTGCTCCAGATTTAGAGAATTAAAATCCCATAGAGCAAGATACTGAAACTGGTATTTTTAATTAGTTTATTTATTTTTTTATTTATTTATTTTATGTGTATTAATGCTATGCCTGCATGGACCCATGCTGTGCAGTGCCTGTGAAGGACTGAGCAGGGCATTGGATCTTCTGGAACTGGAGTTTCAGATAGTTGTTAGCCATCATGTTTGTGCTGCAATTTGAACCTGGGTCTTCTGCAAGGACAGTCAGTACTCTTAAATGCTGAGCCATCTCTTCAGTTTCCATGAATCTGGTATTTTTAAGCAAATTCCCCTGTATTTAGGTCACTTAAGCTCTAAGAACAGTCCAGAATCCCAGGTTCAACTGCCATGAAGATTTTGCAAGCATTAGCTCTTTAGAGAGGGTGCAATGTTTTCAGGACTGTTTCCTTATGGTTTCCCAAACCCCTGTAATTATTTAACTGGTTGGCCCACCACTGTTTCCCTTTTCTAATAGAGCCTTTTCTGCCTTTACCTTTCTGTTCAAGAATCTATAATGGATCCTTGTTTGTTTCCTAATTCAAAACAAACTCAACATAGGCTGCAAAGGATGAAAAAAAAATCCCTTCTGCCCTTATTTCTTCTATCTTCCCTGTACTTGATGTGTCTAAAGGCTCAGTACAACTAGCTGTTCTTCCATTGCTCCCGTGGCATCCTCTGCCCTGACTCATCACTCTCAAAGCTCGTCTTGTGCAACCTATAAGTTAGGCTCCAGTACATCCTGGAGACCCACCATCCTATATGTCACCCTGAGTCCTCAGTCAGCTGAGACCTGTCTATTCTTTAAATCTCTACAACCTATCTCTCTTTGACTCTCCTATTATTTGGTCTTGTCCTTCTTCTCTTTATGTACTCAACCTGCCCACACTGCTGCCCCCACCCAGATAAAGAAGTGTGTCACTCCCCTCTAGTATTTAGCATGGGAATTTGACACAGTGAATCCCCAATTAGGAATTCACTGGATTACTGAGTAAATATATGCTCCTATTTTTCACATGTCTCCAACCTTGCATTCTACCAGCAGTGTCCCTCTCTACCTGTGAACTATGGATACAGCCCTTTGTGACCACACACCAGTCAGCTTCCCTGTGCTTCTTCCTCACTTTGGGCACCTCTTTTTACCATCCTACAATTCCTTGAAGCAGTATTATTAAGCATATATTCAGGGCCTGGAAAATAACTATCCAACTTCTACAGTCTCAACATATAAATAAATTCACAAGCTTTGGAATATAAGAAGGGTCATATCATATGTGTGACACTAGGTGTCAATTATAATTCTAATTGCTGCATGTGAGAGACTGAATATGAGTCATTTTAATTCTGCAGAACCATTCTTCATACATAGCATCTTCTTTCACTAAATGCCTAACGTTGAAATCACCCCCACCCACTCACTATGCCACTCTCCCTTCAGCCTGTGCCTTACCCAGTTCCATTTGTACACCCTTTGCTTCTTTAGGCCTGTCTTCTTCTTAGTCCTCAAACCCAGCCAACACCCATCTGGCTCCTGAGTCCCTGACAGCAGATCCTATGAAAAGCAATCATTTCCTTCTTTGTCTTTCCAAGTGTGAACAGTTAAATTGCAGAGCAGAGTATTCGCTCCTCTTCATCTGCTGTGTCATGATTTCATTTTCATACTCTGATTCTCAACCTAGATGATAAGGCCACTGAAGGCAGGGACCGTGTTTTGCAATATCACCCATACCTGTCTGTGGATTAAATACCAATCCTTGACACGTGCTTAGCAAGATATGCAAGATTGTTTTTTGGTACTTTAGGTTAAAATTAAATTGATATTTGAAAAGTGTAACAATCCATTTTTTCAATGAAAGCAAAAAGAGTGGGGAGCGAGCTGAAGGAAATGAAATTTGGACATAATTTCTGGGATATAAAATTAAAAGGCCATCTGCCTTTGAGCTGTGGCAGATGTGCAATTGATATTCACTGTTCATTTGCCACTTGAATTTTGCAGACATTTAATGCTGTAATTGTTTATACAGTAAATTGCAAATACCCACTGGAGACTAACCCACTTTCCTGCACTCCTCTCCTTTCTACCAGCACATAAGAACTGGCTCTTATTTAACTAGAGCTTTGAAAGTAGAATTATAAAAAACAAAAACAAATTAACATACTGCCTTTTATGAAGGTAGTAACTGGACAATTTTTACAGAAAGTTAAGAAGATACAGCGTTGATCCGGCATTCTTTATTTGGGGGTTTGTCTTATGCCACACTCCAGCCAGCAGTACAGATGTCTGCGTATGTTCACCATAGAATATTTTGCAATTATACTATATTAAAATAGTTTACATGTCCTTCAATGAGGGATGCTTAAATATATTATGAGTCACTTATGCAATAAAATCTGTTCTGTGTTTAGAAAGAATGAAACTGAGCTTTGGGATGTGACAAGGAAAGAGGTTACATACATACAGAGAGTTCCTGGAAGGGTACACAGGAAACTAAGAGGCTCGAGTGGGAGGCAGGCCTATTTTCATTATAATACCTCTTTAAAAACATTTTAGCCATAAAATTATTTTTATTTTAAAAACTAAAAATAATAACTTTTAGAAATGGCATTGCCACTCTAGAGAATTTAGAATGAAGATTACAGTGGTTGAATATCAAAGAAGAGTTTCAGAATACGTTTACTGTCTTGCTTGCATGCCTACATAATCATAAGAATTCTTATTTTAAAGTGGGCCTTTATTTCTTTATCAGATTCTATTTCTATTCTATCATCACTCAGATTTGAACAGGGAATCTGATTGGGATGAAGCCTGAAGTGACAGGGATAAAATAGCTTTCTACAAACAGTTCTTTAAAAAGACCCCTTTCACAAAATGATGGCTATATTTCAAATATTTTCAAGTTTCTCTTAAAAAAAACCCTCATGTCCCAAATAAAAGATAGCATTTCCCTCCTTCCACTCCTACTCATTTTCCACACTTACCCACACACTATGTTTTCGGTTGCCTGTAGAGTAACCATTCCCATGATACGCTTTCCCAGCTGGAAGAGCCTAAAACTGCCCGTTACTTCTTCCCCCACCTCCATGACAGCTGCAGTGCCCTTTACTTAAGAGTTCTTAGACAAAGACGATGAAATCTAGTCTTACTAGATGAAATCTAGTTTAATCAGAAAGGGAGTTATGTCCAGATTAATACTTGCGCATGAGTATATGTAATATGGGTAAGAACATGTGAGGAAGGGCCTGGGGAAGCAGTCAGTTGTAAGATGCTTACCGCGCAAGCATGAAGACATGAATTTAGAGCCTCAGCACTCATGGAAGCACCTAGGAATGGCGTCATGTGCCTGTGAACCCAGTGTGGGGTTGGGCTCAGGAAAATCCCCAGTCACTGACCGACTTAGTCCAGCTGAAAAAGCAAGCTTCAAGTTTACTGAAGAAAACCTTGACTTCATCCATCTATGTGGGAAGATTTATCTTAAAATATGGGTGAGACCATTCCCTGGGCAGGAAAGTCTAGACTATATAACTGGAGAAAGAAAACTGAGCATGGATGCATTCATTGCTCTGCTCCCTGATTGTGGATACGATGTGACCATCTTCTGTAAGCACCTGCTGCCTGGACTTCCATGTCACCGACCTAGAACTGTGAGCCAAGATTAACTTTTTCTCCTTCAAGTTGTTTCTGTGAGGGTATTTTATCACAACAGAAAAAGAAGCTAAGCCAACAGGAACCAGACAACAAAGATGAACCCTCAACCACACCTGAGCACTGCTGGAACCCAGGCACCACTGCTGTTGCTTTATTGGCAGGTCTGACTTTAAAGCCAGCCACTGGCACTGCCACAAGACTTGATCTACAAAAATGCCATCTTTGCCACATTTGCAAACATGCTTCCAAGAAATTCTGACCTGCACCTGCTGTTTTGAGTGGCTCCGTGTCACCCCTCTAAGTCTAGAACAAACCAAAGAGTGTCTAGTGGAAGCAGGTCACATACAGAACCCTAGGTGCAAAGGAGTCTTGAAAATGCACTTTTAGATTCCTGGCCTCTATAACTTAGCAAGAATTCTAGAGAGAGGTTTACAGCATGGAACTGAGAAAAACCTCGACAAGATATCACATAAATTTTTCTGTTCTGGCTGAACTAAAATAAGGAGTTTCTGGGAGAGATTTTCCTTTTTATGAATACAAAGGGGCACAGGTGTGTTGCTCTAGTGTTATTATTTCTGATTTAGAGCACACGTACAATGTACATGATACATGGAGCATTGCCCAGATTCACCCATTCATGTTTTTCATCTTTCAACTTCTCTGAGTCTCTTTTACTGAGTCAATAATTCAAACAATTTCTCCATTTCTAAGATTTTCCTTCCACTCCTCAAGCTAATGTCCAATGTCTTTCTTCTCCCTTTCCTAGAAATACCTTCTCTGTGTTTTTACTTACTTGTCTCTTGCAACATTCACTTGCAATGAACCAAGTCTCTCATACTCATGAGGCATCTCACATAAGGTCACCACTGCCATCCTGATTGGCAAATCCACTTAGTAGTCTTCAGTTAATTTTCTTAATCTCTCAGCTGTTCTTGGGGGTTTATCAGTTGGTCTTAGTTCTTACTGAAGGTATCTATTCTCTTTTTATCTAGAATAGTTTATTCCATTAGAACTCCTTTTAACTCTATTCCTCTTATTTTTCCTTCTTGTTATGGTCCCTCCCAGCTCCTGTCCCTTTGGTACCTAATCCATGACTCCCAGCTGCTCTCGGTCAGCATGCCTCAGTTTTTTTCATCCTTTCTTATTCCTCCAACCATCACCTGAATACTGACAACCCTAAATATATACATCTAGCCAGAAATGTCACCACCAGGCTTCCTATATGTATATCCAACAACAGCTGAACATCACAACTAGGACTCAGTAGCATCTAAAATGAACATATTCCAGTGGTCTTGTTAGTTCTTTGAAAGCAGTTCCTCTTGCGAGAGCCTGTCTCCTCACTCAACTTAAAAATGTAATGTCTGACTCTTCCACCATTCATGTATAAACCCAAACATGGATGCACCCCTGATTTTACCTACTCATCCTTTTCATGCTTTTTAAGTCTTTTTCTACACATAATTGTCACATTGACCTAGTCAAAATATAAATAGGACTATTTCTGTCTTGTCTAAAATTTTCCAAATTTTTACAACATTTATGGAATTAGCACACTATGAATCTTCCTTACCTTTCTAGCCTTGTCCTTTGCCTTTGGTAGCTTAAAATTTTGCTCTAGAATCTCTAAATGTTTTGTTTTCTGAAATGTATCTTGTATGTGATATGCATATCTGTGTACATGGTTAGTAACTTTCTGACAGTGTTAGCTGACTGAAATTCCTTGTCAATCCCATCACCTGGTTTGTATCAGCAAGCTTAATAGAAACTCTTTCTGGGTGCCTTTATGCATGTGACAAAGGTTCTGAACACTTACTATGAGCCAGGCACTGTCTGCAAAGTGAGAAATCAATGACAAAGGAGCTATAGCCCTTTATCTTAATAAATTATCCATATACTAACCTCCCTTCCCCCCAAGTTCTCCTAGGTGGGCTGATGTTCGGCTCTATGTCCTAGACCCAGACAATGTAGGTGGCCTACAGTTACACTACCTCCTTCCTTCCCTTTAATCTGCGACAGTGGAAACTGACCCATTCTTATCCATATAGCTAAGCCAAGCATGGTAGTTCCATGGCTCTCATTTAAAGACCAATTCATAAATCCAATACTAGGATTTTCTCTTCCAAAAACTCGTGTTAAAATCTGGGTAGCAGAATTAAAAGGTGAACTTTATAGATGTGATTTAGGCCATGGAGATTTTACCCTTGTAAGGGAGACTCGTGTCTCTCTGAAATGGTACATTTAGTCAGTCTTTTCTTTAATTGTGTATCTGTGTATGTTTGAATGTGGGTATGTACACATGAGGGAAACCATGTACCCTCAGAAACCAGAGGTGTCAGATCCCCCTGGAGCTGGAGTTTTGAGGATTTGTGTGCTGCCTGTTAAGACCTGAACTGTGGCCCTCTGCAAGAGCAGTGCATGCTCTTAATCCCTGAGCTATCTCTCTCCAGGCCATGTTGGGACCCTCTTGTTCTCTCTTGTCTTTCTGCCTTCCACCATGGATGACACAACAAGTCTTTTGCCAGATGTCAGTCCCTCAATCTTGGACTCCCTATCTCTTTAACTAAGAAAATGAAATTTTTGTTCTCATTTTCAGAAGAATGCTTTCCCTTCCCACTAGGCTTGAATGAGGAAGCAGACAGAAGAGTTGTTGCCAGAGGTGAGATTGTATCATTAAGATCAATAGGAAGTCAAGCTCATAGACGAAAGCAGAGCCAAAATACCTATAGACAGTGAGGGCCAGGACGGAACCAGAGCTAGAGCCTGGGCTACACTTCACATTTGGATTTAATGTGTATACAACAGGACTTTCCTATTTCAAGAGAGGTGACTAAGTGGGTCTAGATGCTTGCTATGCAAGCCCGATGACCCATGTCCTCAGAACCCATGTAAAAAGCTGGATGTGGAGGAATCTATCTGCAATCCTAACTTTCCTATGGAAGAGATGGCAGGCAGCAACAAGATTATCAGTTGGAAGCTCTCAAGCCAGCTAGCCTGGAGTGTACTGCACAATGGCAGAAACAAGGAGACTCCATCTCAATAAGGTGAAAGGAGAGAAAAGACTCTCAAAAGTTGTCCTCTGACCTCTACATCCTAACATGAGCATGTTCTCCCACATACATGCACATATGCACATACATTTTAAAAAGAGCTTTAGTTTAAAGCCCTTTTGAGCAAGTGTTTATTTTACTTGTTAGTGGAAGACATTATGAACCACCTAATGTCTCCCATTAATCCCTTCCCACCGGGAGCTCATGAATACACATTCTACCCTCCATTCATTCATGCCCTCTTTATTGCTCAATTGTATGACTTCAATAACTTTAAAAACACATGTATGAGTGTTTTGTATGCATGTAAGTAAAAAACTTATTTGTATGAAAGTGTTCAGTCTGCATGTATGTAAGTACATCCATGCATGCAATGCCCATGGAGGGCATTGGATCCCTTGTAACTGGAGTTACAGACGGTTGTTAGCCACCATGTGGGTGCTGGTAACAGAACCTGGGTCCCCTGCACTAGCAATCAGTGCCCTTAACCATTGAGCCATCTCTCCAGCCCAGACTTCAATACCTTTTAGCTCAGGATCCTTTCAACCCATTTTCCAAGCGACCTCCTGTATTACTTTTCTCATTGCTGTGAGCAAACACTTGATACAAAGTGACTTAAGGGAGGAAGGGTTTATTCTGGCTTATGATCTGAAGGGATACAGCCCATCAGGGTGGGGAGGGCATGGTGGCAGGATAGTGAAGGGGTGCTGGTCACACTGTGTCCACTGTCAGGAAGCAGAGAACAAACAGGAAGGAGGGTCATTCTAAGGAAGCACTTCTCCCAGCTAGACCCTATCTCAGGCCTTCCCCCAACTGAGAACCAGGTGTTCAAACATGGGCCTATGGGAACATTTCACATTTAAACCACATTGCTAGAGTGAGATTTCTACAGCTCAGTAGTCATCATGATGTTCTATGCTTAAAATAATGACTGTTCATGGAATTCCAGGTAATGTTCAAATGGTGGCAGTATTTTGAGTCTACCCCAGACAATCCTTCTCTGTACAAAAATGTCAGGTGACTGCTGAGGCTTGAGATTCTCTTATTTGCTCCTAGTGGTTCCTGCTCCTTACACCGGAACTACCCACCACCGCCACCTGCGTCCCTCATCTGGAAACTCACAAAACCCATTCACCTCTCACAAAAAGCTGGAGATGGTAGTTTATCTGTAATTCCAATGTTGTAGAGATAGGCAGATGATGAGTTTGAAGCCAATCTCAACTACACAGAGAATTTCAGGCCGGGTTGAGTTGCATAGTAAGACTCTGTCCCAAAACAAAACCCTCCTCAAAACTCAAAAGCGAAGTCTCTGCTAGTAGAAAGAAATACAGCTGTTTTCTTCAGAGACTTGGGAGGCAGTTCAGTTGGCAAAGTGTTTACTGTGCAACCATGAGGACTCAAGTGTGATCCCAAGCATCCATGTAAAACACCAATCATGGGAGTGCTTCTGATCCCAGCACTAGGAAAGTGGAGACAGAAGGATCCACTAGGCAGCTAGACTTGCCTAATCACTGATCCCCTGGCTGCAGTGAGACCCAACTTTAGAGATCCCTGTGCTACTCTCCTGTGCTCTACAGCACTTCGAGACTTCTCTGCCATTACATTTACTTCACTGTGTCGAAACTGTTGGTTTATTGGCCTATTCAACTAAACTCTAAACTCTTGACAGCAGGGACGAGATGGCACTTATACAATAACCACAGCATTGACCACAATGCTGACATCCTCACTAGGTGGTTTCAGAAACAGAAGGGAAGGGCTGGGGAGCAAAGACAGGGGAGGGGAAGAGAGAGAAGAAAAGGACAGGAAAGGAGAGAGAAGGGAGCCTGTGCTTGCTTCCTGGAGAGAAAGAATGTGATCAAAATAGGGCACAAAATAATTTACACTACAAAACCCAAATTATCTGACTGCCTTATCCAGATACTAGTTTAAATTTTCAGCGTCCATCACCAGAAACTTTTAAGAAGGAAACATAGACGTGAACATGAAGGTCACAGGCTCTCAGCCTCAACCCAGCGCTGACCCAGGTGCTTCATCACTCCTTGTTCTAACCCTCCTCCGCACTTTCCCGTCCCTCCCTTTCCCTCCTCTTCTGTTTCTCCTCCTCCCCTGCCATCCCTTTCCCTCCTTTCCCCCCCTCCCTTCTCTTTCACGCCCCTGTTGCTTTATGACTTTGGAACACATGCTTAAAAGGTTGCCTCTCTCAGTAGTCACAAGAACAGAAAGAAAACAGATAGTTATTGACACAGGTAATGTTCCTGTTCTCCTGTGGTAACAGCATATGGCACCAGTTGTAATGGCCTGCATAAAGCATTCCTGGACAATATTAATGACCAACTAGGTTAATGACCAAAGACTCAGCCTCAAGCCATGAACACATTCTCCTGTTCATTAATTCTTGGGAAATGACCTCAGCCATGTTCATTACAGCTCAATTACACTCACACTCCTCACAAGGAAAAAAAAAACATTTTAGGCCTAATAGCAAGCTATGTCCCTTCTTTTATCTTGACACAAGGGCAATAAAGACACAAAACAAGTTATTAGTCTAAACACCAAGCATGTAAAAGAAGCAATGCGATTGCTTTATCAGCTTCCAGCAGTTAATGAAAACTAAACCCAGGGACCTTAGAGGTCACTGAGCAGGCAGTTCAGGCCTCACCCCATGATTCATACTAACTCTGGGTGTCCTGAGGGCACCAGCACTAAACACACGTGACCCCCAGATGTATATAACTGGAAGAAATATGAAAACTCAAAAGGCAAGGCTCTGCTAGTAGAAAAAAATCAAGTTGACTTCTTCAGAGATTTGGGGAGACAGATCAGTTGGCAAAGTGTTTACTGTGCAACCATGAGGACCCAAGTGTGATCCCAAGCATCTGTGTAAAAAGTCAATCATGGGAGTGCTTCGAATCCCAGCACTGGGAAAGTGGAGACAGGAGGATCCCTAGAGCTCACAGCCAGCTGGACTTGCCTATCACAAATCCCCAGGTCCCAGTGGGAGACCCTGTCTCAAAAGGAAGGAATGGCAATGGAGGCTGACCTCTGACCTCCACACATAAATGTGCACACACACCTGTACACACATGAATATCCACCACCCACACACAGACTTGGCTTCTTAGGATATCAGTCCATTGTGGAACCAGTAAAATGTATAGAATGCTTCCTCTGAGTAAAGCCATACAAACAGGTTGCAATTCAAAGAGTAAAAGACACTCAGGGAACATGAAATCAAGTTCCACAGAATGAACACATGCTGAGGTGGTTTAAAGTTGTCCTAAATAATGCTGGCCTCCTCTCATTCACATTGTCTATATTCTGCTCACTTAAGTACAGCTTTAATGATACCCTCAGCCAAGAAAATGTAGTCTCAGCAAGCATGTGTGATTTTCTGATGTTCTCAGACCCATGCACTGCCAACAGTGTAAAAGTGGTCATGTCATAGGCCACTTCAGGCCACAGAGAGAGGCTTCATCAATGATAGGCTCAGTAGACCAGCTGAGGTCAAGTCAACAGCTTTACAACCTGCCAGACATGTGAGTGACGATACTTCAGACAATTCCAGACTCCAGTGGTTAAGACACACCAACCAAGTATATAATACAGATCAGAGAGAAGCCAATGTCACTGTACCCCACTGGAAATCCTGACAGTGAATTATGGGGCAGAGTATGATGGTTATATGAAGTAACAGTGTGTATGGAGGTATTTTTATGTACCAGGAGAAATTCTGAATCTCTCTCTCTCTCTCTCTCTATCTCTCTCTCTCTCTCTCTCACACACACACACACACACACACACAGTAGCTAGGCACAGCTCATTTGGAAGTTATAGTAGAAATTTCCCATGTGTGTTCCTAGCTCAACTGTGCCTTGGAGATATCTAGGAGAAAGTCCTATCAACCAGTAAATCTGACTGATTCACCCGAGTCAGGAATACTTTTGACATGAGGAAAATTAATTACAAAGTCAAGGTAACATTGATCTTTCTCAAATGCTGCCTTTTATCACAAGCCAATGTGAATTTGTTCTAATCACCGCTTTGCAATGCCCCTCTCTCAGGCTTGGCTTGTTCTTCACTCTCTAGGGTACCCCTTTGGGATTTCTGTGATCCTGATGATACCCCAGAACGGCCCCCACCTTAAATATAATCATGGTCCTGCTATAGCCTATGCTACCGCCTGCCCATCATCACTGGCTGTCAGAAAATTCTGCTGTAAACAGCACCTTCACCTCAGGGGTGCTAAGTGAACTGCAACCTGTTATTCTTCACATTGCATTTCCTGCTGCACTTTTGCTCCTGGGTACTATACTGCCTGCAGTCCCACCACCCACATTCAGAAGTCCCAGCTGGCTCCTACCTCTGTTCTCTTAGTACCAATCCATCATGGAACAGTCCCTCAGAATGCTCGTGTCGTTCATCCCCTTTCATCTCATCCCTCACCCAAATTCCAGCAATTGACTCTACACTGGCTTTCTCTCTCTCTCCAGTCTCCCACTGTACCTGTTTTTCACTACCAAACTAAACTTCACAAGCTTCACAGCATTCACTCAGCCAGTTTTGTCCAGGAACTCAGAGTCTCCCAAGCTGATAGCTCGAATCCAGGTCTCGCAGAGTGTCTGGAATGTGGTCTCAACAGACTGAGCCAGTTTCCCTTTTCCTCTGTGACTCGGATCATGGCCTTCACTCAGGCCAGCATTCTTCCGATCTCTGCCTCACCCCACCCCTACCCATGACCTTCCTCTGGGAAGACAGTCTTCCCCGTCCTTCCACATTCTTAATTATGTCCATTCTTCAAAGCTGTTCATTGTCACTTTCCTGTTCCACAAAGTCTGTCTTCCACAGTCTGACAAGATTTCTATTTCTCTGAACTCCTTCTTACCCGTCACTAACATCCTTGCTTTGCTATGGGACTACTTCCTGATGTATGGTGTTTCCTAAACATTTCCTGCGATTCTAATTTCTCCAATGAGACATAAGCTCTGAGGCCAGGGCCAAGTTCAGCATGTACCTGCAGTTCCTCCCAGTGTTTGATCCAGGGTTAATCTTCCAGGAAATGATCAATCAATTCCTTAATTTATCGACTATTTTGCATATACTGTAAGACGCTGAAGTTTGCTAAGCACCTCCTGCCCCAGGCTTTTGCCACGGTTGGAATGTCCTGGTCAAGACATTTCACCACCTTCTTCCTCTTGTCATTTCTGCTGCATCTGAAATGCTACCTCCATAGAGAAGGTTCTGCCACCACTCATTCTAAAGCTCATTCAAACACTGTCTCCTAATCACTACTTTAACTAGCTATAGGCCACTTCTTTTCTGATGGTTCATCTATTTGTGTTCAATGTGCTTAATTTTTGCTATTCTCAAATATAATGTAAGGTTGGTGATCAGGGAAGCTGTACCTGCATGGTTCACTACTGGAACCCTGGAACCCTCACATATATATATATCAGCTTGTCTAGCATGTTCTAGGCCATAGGTCAATTCCAAATACCAGAAAGAAAAACAAGCATCAGGAAGATAATATCTACTCAATAAGTATACTGAAAAAGCAGATGTGATGTACTCTATTTATGAGTCAAAATCTACTAGGGAAAATAGATACACATGTTAAATATCACTAATAAGAAAAATAATAGAAACCCTTCTATTCAGGAGTTTACAGCCTAAGCATGCTACTTGTAGGAGACAGAAATGCAGTTATGTACCATGTAACATTCTGGTTAACAAAGGACTGCTCGAATGGCAGTGGTCCTATAAGACTGTGCAGAGCTGAAAAATTCCTATTTCCTCGTGACACTGTGGCCACTCTGATACGGCAACGTAGCACATCATTCAGGGTTGTGTTGACGCTGGTATATGAAGCCTCTTGTGCTGGCAGTTACATACAAGTGTAGCACATACAATTATGTATATTGTACTCTACTTGACAATAGTAATGAATACATTACTGGTTTATCCATTTACCATTCCAGATCTTTTCTCTTTATTTCAGAGTACATTCCTACTCACTTTAGAACAACTATAATGCAGTGAGCTGTGCTACATAAGAGCAGCCTGATATATCCCATGTTTACTTTATCAGTTGATTGCATCTTGCATAGGTCTACTATGTGATGTTCAAACAATGACAAACTCATCTTGCAATTCATTTATCAGGCCATATTCTCAGCATGAAGCACTGCATGACCACAATCAACTCTTCTAGAAAATGAATTTGGGGGAGTCAAAATTGCAACAATGAGAAAGGAAGCTAGACAAGTGGACAGAAGCCAGATCTTTAAGGAACTACTGTGAAATATTAGAAACTTGAGGCTCATCCCAGGCACAATCAGAAATACTTGGAAATTTTCAGTTAGAACATAGGGGTTTTCACATTGTAAATATCCCATTGGAAAACATCCCAGGGCTGATGATAGTTCAAAGAGACTGGAAGCTGGAAAACAGGCAGGAGGCAATGCAGGGAACTCAGGAAACTAGAGACTTGCACTAACAAGAGGGCAGGAAATAAGTGGGAATCACCAGGTTAGAGAGAACATGAGAAAGGGGAAACAGCACAGCCTGAGACTAACTAAACCCAAGGGATGAGAGACAGCACAGAGTCAAAGACGATTCCCAGACACCAAGCAAGAGGAACCACCACAGTTAAGTCCAAATATATGCACCATGAAGGAAGTCAGAAATCTCCTTTGGGGAAAGCTGCATGTGAGATACCTGTGCAATAAGCAAGGGGATAAATCTGAGAAATGTTTGGATTTGTAGTCATCAGGAGTCATGGGGGCCAGACTGTGTCAAAGATGTGATTCGGGAGTCATTAATGTACAGATGATAGTGAACACCTCAGGTGCACACGATGTTGCTCGGGGAGATGAATTAGATCCACCATTCAGGAAATTGCTTCTGGGATCTAGACTATGAGACTGAGATTTCAATATCCAGGGTTATAAAGAGCACTCATTACAATGCAACATGAGTTGTGAGGCAGTGTTACCTTGACATTGGAATTCGGTTCTCTCCACTTGATATTTACCACATGGTCTTAGTTAAGCCTGCTTCCAGGACCTTTGATTACAACCAGGCTAAATAGCATATGTTCCATTAGGCTTTACATTCTGGCACAGAACTTAACAAGAAACTGCTACCTATATTCAGAAAATATGCTCTCCAAACCGCTATTAAGCTTTGCAGTGAAGCCATGCAATTAATTTTTAGCAGAGATGTGCTTTAGTCACAGCATCATGTGTAGCAAGCCCAAAAGGCACACATTTCACATTTGCCAGAGAGAACATGTTGCTGTCCATATTGTAGTCATTTCTCTTCAGAGGGTAAGAACATTTTGTTAGTTATTTAAGACAGGAATATAAATTTAAATCTGTGCATGACTGAAATGGTCTGCATAGCCCTGAACACATCTTTTTTGCCCAAAATGATTGGCCTCTTGTCCAGAAGTGATCTCTTGCCCAGAGTCTGAGATCCCAAGAAAGAACTGGACAACATTTTTTTCTTTCTTTTCTTTTCTTTTTTTAAATTGAGTTTGTCTCAGAGGAATCCAAGAAGGAAAGTTCAGATGGATAGATGATAGATAGATAGATAGATAGATAGATAGATAGATAGATAGATAGATAGATGATAGATAGATAGTCATTTCATGTTGATTTAAGATAAAGCAAGTAGTTACTAATACTGACTTTGCGTTTGCTTTGGGTCAAGAACAGTGTTAAACACTTCACATGCATAGCTCAGTGAATTATCTCAAGTTTTAGATGGCAACTACTGTTTCATTTTGCACATAGTGAGACTTGTTCAACTTAGAAAAACATTCAGACAATTAGATTGCTCCAAATATACTGATTTTAAGGGAAACAGAACTGTGGTTTGAAATTCAATTAAGTTTTATGTC